>CM053622.1:110830729-110875567 GCA_028646595.1 Phalanger gymnotis
GAGAGAGAGAGAGAGAGAGAGAGAGAGAGAGAGAGAGAGAGAGAGAGAGAGAGAGAGAGAGAGGAAGGGAGAGAAGAGGAGAGGGGAGGAGAGGAGACGAGATGAGATGACACGAGATGAGAGAGGAGAGAGAAGAGAAAGTAAGGGGAGAGAGTGAGTAGAGAGGGAGAGAGAGAGGGAGAGTGAGAGACAGAGAGGCAGAGACAGAGAGACAGTGACAGAGAGATGGGACAGAGAGAGAAAGAGAGAGAGGGAGAGAGAGAAAGTGATGTTTTGAAATGCTCCTGGTTTGGGGATGGAGCTCCCTAGTTTTGTGCTGGGTGTACGTGCAACCATCCTTTCAGCTTACAAACTGCCTTTAAAGACAATTTTACCTCCACCTTTTAGTTCAGCTGTGCTGAGGGGAAAAGCTTGTCTGCCCATTGTTCAGTGAAGCTAAGGAATGCTAAACCACCATCATATTTTCTCTCCTTTTGTTTATTTTTGAATTAACTTTAAGAATACTTTGGAAGAATTCCTTTAGTGAATGAAATATTTTATACCTATTTTTAATTGATAGTCTGAAAATCTTTTTCTTAATGGTCTGCCATGTTAAAAAGTATGGGTGGTCAATAAATATTGGAGTGCATACTATGTCCTGAGTGCTGAATGGAAGGAAATATTCTAGTCACTATTCTAAGCACTTTTACAAATATTATTTCATTGAGTACAAAGATGAATAAGACCTGCCTCCTGTCTTCAAGGAGTTGAATTCACCATGTTGTATAGTTTAGGTTTGGACTTTTAAGAACTATCTCCTCATTTGTTTTTGTAAAGTAATAAAAACCACAGCCAAAAGTTTGGAAATTAAATCAAATAACAATTAATATCAATAGGGAAATGATTCAGTTCACTGCTACTATAGAAGGAACAGACAGATGTGTTCCCCTCCTAACACATCAAAGAGCATCATAAATCTATAGCCAGAAAAGACCTCAGAGGATACCTAGTCCAGCCTCATCATTTTATAAATGTTGACAATGAGATTTGGAGAGGCCAAGTAATTTTTCCTAAGTCAAACATAGAGCATATATCAGAGTTGGGATTTGAATCCAGAGTCCTCTAATGGGCAATGCTTCTTCTACTGTACCACATTGTACCTGAAGTTTATTTAAAACACATTTTTATATAACTATCATTAGATCAGAAATTTGAACATAGTATTCAAAGTTTCCCCCATCATCTGCCAAGGTTTAAGGTATTCAATCATGAAGCTATAAATCCATTGACATTTATTACTGCTCGAATGAGAGGGAAAAACAAAACAAAGCAAAAGGACCAGGTTTTGGCAATGTTTACATTTATTTGGCAATATTATAAAGCAAAGATTAACATAAGAGCATTAAAATTTATTTAAGCTTAAACTAAAAATATAAAACTAACTATAAACTATCCTAATAATTTGATTGCTGAAAATCGAAATACCAAGTATTTTGAGTGGTAAATGGGAACATTTGTTTCATTTGTTTAGAACAAGACTGTCAGTTTCCCTTAATAAATTTCGTTTTAGTATATTGTCTGAAGGCAAGTAATAATTTTGTATAGTCATAGCTTTAAAAGTGAATTAGACGTGCTTAGATGGAACTGATAGAGAAGAGTTTATATATGTATACATATATATATATATACACATATACACATAGATACATATATGTACATATATATATGATAAAGTAGTGCATTTAAATGTTCTTTTAAAAAAATCCCCTATCAGATTTGTAATATTTCTTATTTAGTAAGAAATAAATGAGGATTGTAAAAAATGTTCTTCATATATGAAATGATACTTCTGATCCACCATTACTAGAGCATGTCTTGAATTGATTTTTCAATTAGTGGTGATGGGTTTGTGTTTTTCCAGCTATAATGTCTCGTGTGCTCTGTCTTCTGAGCAATAATACATATATACAAGACAAATGACTGAAAAGGGGGATTCAGCCCATGACCAAAAATTAGTTGGGATTAAACCTTACATTTTTGATTTATCAACAACCAACAGCATTGAATTAAGTGAGTAGCTGTAAAGTGCTTATTAATTCAAGTTCCCAGAGGTCTGTAGCTGATTGGAATAGAAAAATTACCATACTACAGGAACTGAGGCAAGCACTGTATTGCAAGAATGCAGTTATGGAGGGGAAGAAGAATGCCACAGCCAAGCAAAGCACAGTTGGGGGTCATAGCTTCCTGAGAAGGCTACTGCATTTTGGCTATTGATATTTTGACAGAGCATAGTGCCTTATGACTTCTGTGGTACCCTAGAAGTGTTCTGTATTATAGCAAATTCTCATATTTTAAAAGACCTACCCACCAAAAAAAGTCAAGTAGGTTGGTATCTGACTGCATAGTTTTTTATGATGAGGAAGAAAATTCTGAGGATTTGTGTCTTTTAAAGAAAGAATTAACCAAGAGTAAATGTTGATAAAAGACAATAAATATAACACAATATATCTTCATTACAAGCAGAGAAATTGAATTATTTTCTGTCCCAACAATTCTTAAAATTTTACATTGTTTCTTCATTTAATGATATGTGTTATAGATAAGGTTTCATTTTTTAAAAAAATGCTCCTTAGTACTTAGCTGAAGATACAGTTGCAAAAAGGTATCTTGTTAGATTTGGCAACATAAGGGTCAAAAGATAAACTGTAAGTGATACTGATGTTTATTTTTTTGACAATGTTAAATTAGCAACCCCTCAGACCTCTCCTGGCGAAGTACAACCTGAGTAATTGAACATGTCACTAGGGAGTATGCTTGGTTAAGCTGATTCCTATTATGTTGACTTGTCAGGGACCAATAATTAAAGCTGAAGAGGGATGCTCATTAGTGTCTGCAAGATGATTCAAAGAATAAAAGGGAAGAGTCCTTGAGGCACACCTGCTAAGGACTGGCATTGCACTGAGGTGAAAGCAGACCAACTAACTTGTTTTTCTGCTATGTTAGCAGTAATGCATTTATAAGAAGGATGTAGTAAATCAAGGGCTAAAAATATCTCCTACCCATACTATAATTTAAAAATATATTTTACTTATGCCTTTGAAAGTAATTTTGCCCCATGCAATTGCATTCTGTTCTAATTATATTTTTAATGTTCCACAAGATGTTTTAGAAAATAGATACAACACTTTTCAAAAGCACTTTAAAAAACCCCTAGTAATCATTTCAGTCATCTTACTGGAAGTACTGCAATATTAGCAATCTGTTCTGATTCTTTGAACTCTAAAGTCTATGCATATATAGCATCTTTTTGTTATCCTGCTTTTGGTAATAAAGCCATTAATTAGCAAGCATTTCTCACAAGTTCTCTATCACTACAGGATTTTTTTTAGAAAGTCCACTTATATGACCTATGCCACCCACAGCAGATCAGTGATTTGTGTGTGAAAACCTAGAAAAGATGACTGAGAAGAATTAGTTTCAATAATTCTTCTGAGAATTTGAACTAGAAGTCGGTAAACTCTGACTATGATTATGAAACAACACTATACACACATACATATATTTGTGTATATATAAGTATGGGTACCTGAATGGTATACTGAATCCTTTCTCTTTGCTTGTTTACTTTAGGCTAGGTGGCTTAATTTTTACAAGTAAATAAAATAGCCCCCTGCCCATTATTTTGGTGAAATTAATGTATAAACCCTTTATAGGGTACAATTTCATTAAATGTATTGAAATTTAGCTTTTGTAGTAGCCGATAAAGCTGTGACAGGGATGACCCTCAATTATCAAAGATCATAGAATCTCAAAGTTGGCCTGGATTTTAGATTTCTTTTAGGTAAAATTCTTGTTCAGTGAAGGAGGTTTTCCTACACAATCTCCTTGTAGGTGGTTATCCAACAATCTGCTTAAACATTGCCAATGATTGGGAGCTCATTACCTCCCAAGGCATCCCACTCCATTATTGGTGAGCTCTAATTGTTAGCAAATTAATATCTCTTACTCTCATCTTCTTTTCCATCTGTCAACTCTTAGATTAAAAAAAAAAACCTTTGGAAAATAAATGTAAACCCTATTGCAGAGATTCTGATTGGCAAAATAATGAGATTAAAAAAATCTAATCTTTTCTTCATTAATATACTTCACTGAGTTATTATAATAATGCAAAATATTGCCAGCAGTCATTGAAGATTCTTGCCCCTGCTCAAACTCTTATTCTCATGTAGCATATGTTTGGTTTTGGTTTTGTATCCCAGCAGTTTCATGCACACAGTGAGCACTTATAAAAGCATAGTTATTGCTGTCATTACACAAACTTTTTGGAAGGGATTTTAAAGCATAATCAGTCTAATGAAAAGACCACTGAAAGTACATTCAGAAGGCTAGTTCTTTAATGCTAGATGAGGCACTCAAATATATTTGCCATTTTCTCATTTGTCCAAAGGTGATCGTTCTTATTCTATATGCCTCACAGGATAGTTGTGAGGGTGCAAACAGGGTACATTAAAAAAAAAAATCTAGCTCACTAGACCATGAAATATTCTGTTTTTGTAAAATGGGTATAGTATAACTAAAAAAGGTACTATTGAATCTTATAAAAACAGAAACGGTGTTATCCTTAATAGTGTTATCTCTTTTATTCATTTATGTAAGGGGAGACTGACTATCCCCAGATAAAAAATCTCAACAGAAAAATATCTAAATTTGAATTTTTTAAAAATAGTCTCATTGATGAAAATAAGAAACAGTCCAACTTCTGGCTTTCCCATTCATAAATTAATAGACTTGCTTTTGCTAATAGAACAAAAAGATATAATTATATATTCTGTATTTTTATATAGCATTCATCTATTTCTCAAATAAAAGTAAAAGTGTCATTGAACCAATTTTTACAGTATTATTAATCAGGGTAATCAGTATTAATATTACCACTTTAATAGTTCAGTGCCTCTTGTCAGTATTATTACAGCATGAATTTTTTACATCTACTTCACAAAAGCTTCCATCTATGAAAAAAGAGAGATGGATTTAATTCTTAGTAATCAGGAGCTGAGATTAAAGACTAGGATCCTGAATAAAATATATCATACCTCATTTTTTCAATCAACAGAATTATTTTCCATCATTTCTAATTATTTAAGAACCTTATTTTTAAATGGTTACATAAATATACCTTGCACTAATATGGTACTTTACAATTTATAAGTGTTTTCACATATGTGAATCCCATTTGATCAGCACAACACTCTTGTGACATAGGAAGAGTAGGTTTTATTATTTCCTTTTTTAAGACAAACAAACTAAGACTTAGGAAATTTTGAATGAGTGCCCCACAGTCATGCTTCTAAGTCAGAAGTAGAGCCTGGGTTAATTTTTCTATCTCTAGTGCTCCTCCATTACACCTTGTTATCTCCCACAAAACAGAAATATTAATGATACTTTGCATCTTTTAGTATACGAATGTCATGTTAATACAGTTGTTATAAGGAAAAGAGGTGTTTGTTTTTCAGGTAAGGAATTTAGGGACACAGGGCTAGCTGAATTACTAACATGCTCTGCGATGATGCTAGAAAGGTCTGAGAGGTACTGACAGCACTACTATATACATATACATGCAAGCTCATATGCATATGAATATATATATGATATGTTACATGCCTGCATGTGTATATATCATTTATATCTGTGCTTCCTTTAATATAGCATCTGAAACTGCCACCTTTGCATATAAATTTCCTTTGGCCAAAGTCAAATGTTATAGGAGTTTATGTTAGTTTTCTACAGGAAAGGGAAACTTCCTTCCAATAGAAGCTTATCAATTTCCTTTTAATCAAGTTCCTAGAAAATTAGGGGTATTTTTTTTTTTTACTCTAAGACCCAATTCAATGAATGTCTTTTTTTTTTGTATTTTTAATTTTTGATTTAATTAGTGAATTTAATTGTTTTAAGAAATTATTCAATTGGAATAACATATATCCAATACAATCATCATTAGTTTATACTAAAGGGTACAACATTTACAACATGTCTTCATGCCCCCTTTCACTCTTATATACAGAACAAGTATATTGGGTTTTTTTTTAAGTAAAAAGCTATGCTGTTGAGTTGGAGAAAAGCCTTACATTTTGTCCCCAGTTACCTTTTCTACCTTGTATAGGTTTTATGTCCCTCATGCACTTTTTGCAGAAGATGTCTTATTGTGAACCACGCATGGGTGGAAAAATGATTTTGATGCTGTCGATGTGGCTTTTTAAATAAAAATTTCAATCTTAACATTCAGTATTTTGTAACTTGCTAAAACTTAAATCTGGATTAGACTTCTTCCTTTTGAAGATACTCCAAAATTTATCCTTTTATTTGTTAGTGTATACATCTTCAGTCTTCTTTTCTGGAAAAATGATAGATTTTTTTCCTAGAAATAATACAAAGGTGGAGCAAAAATGAAGTAAGGCTAATTGTATTTATTCTATATATTATTTTACAGAAATGTTAATATTCAGATAAGTAATAAAATGATTAGGATCAAAGGTTTTACTTAAAGTATACGAAAAAAGATTTCCAGAGTAATTCAACAATAGTATCCTGGTATCATTAAAACAAAACAAAACAAAAAAGTTTGTAATAATGCCCAAAGACCACTTAAATTTGGAATCCAATTATACTTTTTAAAAATCATTATTATAATTGAGTGTCTCCAGAAGTGTACACAATTGTGAGAAGATATTTGACAATGGATTTCATTATTTTAAAAGGAAAACTGTAAAATTTTTGATAGCTTTTGTAGGTTATGCATTGCAAAATTCTTTCTTCTGCTGCCCACTATTGGCATTTCTGATTAAAAGCAATATCCAGTTAATATTGTATATAATTTGGATTTTTTCTTTGCCTTGATGGAAGGAGAATAGTATTGTAAAGGATTCACTGTTGATTTTTTTTCAAATAACAGACATATTTCTTTAACTTTGCTAGCTTCTTTGTTTCTTCTTTATGAGGATAAAAGAAATGAAATTAAAGAAAGGGATTTTGTTTTTACATTTGATCTCCATTTATCCCACTTTATGAGTCTGTCCATTAAATAAACAAAGGAATCAATTTTCCCTCAATAAAATAACAATGATATATCTAGATCTAGCTATATATACATATACGTGTAACACTTCAGAGTTTATTAAAAAAACACTAAGCATAAATAATTTTATTTACTCTTATACCTGTGTCTTTGAATAATTAAAATTAACTGGTTACATATAATCATTTCTTGGTGACTTCTACGGAATTCAAAAACAATGATTATTGCTTTAAGAATGAAAATTACTAATATTTTGAAAATTTAGCATTTTACTTTTCTGAATTTTTTTAGTAGTTTCTGAGAGGCAAAGCCCTGGGTTTTGCACATGATAGTGAAGTGCTTTTCAGTAATAACTACTTAAATTATGTGAGTAGTAGAGATACTTTGAAAAATCGCTTAATTTACAGTGCTAATGATGCAATTTTTGCTTTCAGGGCCACCCATCTATGTACTTGCTGAGTGTTGGATGCTTTTTTTTTTTTTAACACACATAAATCTTTAGACCATCACATTGATAATAATAATGCATTTTCTACATTTTTTTGTGGAAGGCCCTACCTTGAATTTTTGTTTCCTAAGCTTGTTTGCTAAAGCCAAAATGTGACCTTTTTGTGGTTCACTGTGCTTTATAGATACACCTCTGTCAAAAGGAAAAACATTTCAAATTTTATTAAGAAGTTATCCCTTTCTCACACACAAATGTGCAAACTCATATACATTCCTTTTAACCATAACTGAGTCTGAGAAATTCCTTTTTCAGAGATTAGTGGCATAGCAGAACAATTTTTTCAAAAACACAAAACTCTCACTCTCTCTGTCTCTGTCTCTCTCTGTCAGACTCTCTCTGTTTCCGTCTCTCTCTCTCTCTGTCTCTGTCTCTCTCTCATCTCTAGTTGTCAGTAGCCAAAATTATTAATGTGTTCAGTTGTCTCCAACTATTCTCGACCCCATGGACCATACCCCACTGATACTGTCCATGGGATTTTCATGGCACAGATAATGGAATGGTTTGCATTTCCTACAGAAAGTTAAGTGACTTGCCAGAGTCACAAAACTGTAAGTGTCTGAAGCAGGGTTTCAACTCAGGTATTCTTGCTTCCAGGCCCAATACCCTATCCACTGTACCACCTAGCTGCCTCAGAATTAGTAACAGGGGGATATAAACTGATCTTGAAATTTTTTAAGCAATATTTATTATGCTAAAATACTTCATAGATTGACTTTTACATTATTTTTTTCTTATAGTAATCTAGTTAGGTTCAATTACTCATAAAATTAGAAATTAATTCAGCATATATTCTTTAAGGATGCAATGAATCTTACAGAAGTCACAGTTTCCTGGAGGATGTAAAAATTAAATTCATCAATGAAATGATGTAGTGTTGTTGGTTGGTTGGTTATCATCCTTCATTCTTGAAGAGGACCAAAATGATATCACTATGTTGGAGTCAAGGTACAGTGTATCCTACTGTGTCTGATCAGACCAACATGAGCTTGGAAGGCTCCATCATAGGTCAGGTACAAATAGTCCATGTGAACATTTGGAGTGGAGATGTATCTAAATTTGCATATCTTGCAATTCTTTTGAGCTACTGCAATACTGCTTCTCTCATACAGCTCAGCACTTTCTTTGATGCGGGTACTCCAAGCTGGGTGGTCCTGTGCCAGTGTCTCACACATATCATAATTGAATAATACTAAATCTTAGCTGATTTTAAGGTTGACCTAATTGCTCACTCCTTCCTGCACCAGCAATGATCACACTGTATAAGGTTATTTTCCGAATACTGGTGTATATTGTATGATTGTCATTTTCTTGAATTACTGGGAGTCCTTGAATTTTCTCTCTATATAGAACAGTAGAATTAAAATTACTATACAGATATATATATATACATATATATGCATATATATATATTCAGGTATTTGGAGATTTGATATACTTTCTAATTTCAATGGCATTAGAATGTCATCTTGGATTTGGATTTATTTCCTTTTGGGATGCTTTTCCTTTAAATGTTATAATATTTTGTTTCCTATTAAATTCCTACTCATCTGCACAGTGTTAGTGTAACATAACCACTTAGTCATTTACAAAGTCCATAAGGTATGGATCTGGATGAGTAAACATCTCTCTAGGTCGGATTCTTATCCAACCTTCCTGATACCATAAAAATTGACCCATACTTCTTGTAAACTATTTATTCTTGGGAAATTTAAGGAAATAAATTGTTGAATTATCTTCATTTATCAAATACCATTCCCATTTGAAATCCAGACTAAGAGATCTAAGTGAAGGCAAAAATACCTGGAATACTTCAGAGGAGGGGGTGGAGAAAGGCATTTTGATCTGAAGAGTGTGTAAGACTTTTATTTGAGTGCTGAGAGGGAGATACTATTTCATTCTTAATTTATGTTAACTGAAGCCTTCCCTGCTCCTTTTAGTCATCCTAAGTACATTTAGATAAGATGACAACTGAACTCTGTAAATAATTTGATCAGCAATTTAGAAAAGAGAGTGGAAATCACTTAAATATTCTGGAATGTCAGTTGGTTAAACTTGTTTTAAGATTTTATTTTGTGTAATAAGTTTCATGTAAATGAAAGGCGAATAAAATCTAATCTTTTCCTCTACATGTTTGGCACTTAGTAAGAATCAGATGACTAAAATCACTTAGGGTTTATTTAGATTAAAATATGATGATTTGTCAAGCCTTTATATCACTCATACTCTTGAGGAAAAGATCTAACACCCTGATTTGGGAAAAAAAAAAGTGAATCCTTCAGACCATTGTTTTCAATATTTTCCTAGCTGGTTGAAGATATTTCTTTTTCCTTCTGATTATGTTCTTTTGCATATGGTAATAACAGTAATACCAAAAGTACTGGTTGCTTCTTTCACCCTGGTGCTCCTGGTGGGGGGCAAATTATCTGAACTCTTTTTGTTTTCTTTCCCTGTAGTGAAACTTTGTCCCTGAGGATGTAAACCAGGTGTAAAATTGCCACAGGGAGCTCCTGATATTGTTTTTTTTTTTTTTTTTTTTTGTGGAGCCTGTGGGTAATGAGGGACTCTTACCTTGTTTCCAGTTTAAAATAAAACAGTGGTTTGTTTTCTTCAAATTAGTGAGATTAACAACATGGTCATACATTTCTTTCTCATGAAATTCTAACAATTTTAGAGTAGGTTGATCTATGAGCCTTAAAACTCCTTAATTATAGTATTTGACAGTTGTCTTAATAGCAATACTTACTATTTATATAGCTTGTTTCATCTTCAAAGCACTTCACAAACCCTAATTAATTCTCACAACATCCCTGTGAGGTAGGTAAGTATTATCATCCCCATTTTACAGATGTGGAAACTGATACAAGGAAGTTGAGGAGTCTTGCCCTAGGCCAAAGAAGGGAGACAAAGTTAAAAACTAGGATTAAAATTCCAAAATGGCTGGTGCTCAAATCATCTGTACCCTAGCTGTTAAATTCACCCGCTTCACTCTCCTTCCCCCTTTCTTTTTCCTCCTTTCTCTTTCTAAATGTTACATCAGAGGGTAGTAAAGATTATTTGTTTCTTCATGGAATTCATATAATATCTTATAAAACGTCTTAAAAGGGTTTGTGCGTACATGTTGAATAATTCTCCAAAGCCTTCCCCTGTAGATAAATGTAGTTTTTTTTTTTTTTTAACACTGACCTGCAACTAAATACATCATCTCAAAGTTAACAGTTTTAAAGGCTTAGTATGTCTAATCAGGAAATAAATATTTCGGGAAGCCAGGAAATGAAATAGTTTAGGTGCAAAAGAGGAGTCCAAATTACATTTTCCCTAATAAATATTGCATCCTTAAACAGTAAAAGTAATGATAGTGATTAGTTAACAGTACTGAAGAAAATGTGAATTTAAAATGAACCTGACAGGGCATTTTTGTGTAGTACTGACTGATGTGTACACAGTCCATTCTTTTAAAATTCAAGGAAGCTTATTTGAATTGTAAATTGGCAACACATTCATGCTGAAGTCTTATTGTGCTGTGGTGTGACAAATTACAAATGGAATATTGGCCAGGATTCTATATTTTGCATTTTGCTTCTACTTTCTGTTGCTATTATCATTAATCTGTTTAGCAGACGCTATATAGTGAATGGTCCTGGACATGGAAAGTACATTAAGTTTCATTGTTGGCTATAGCAGACTCTGTGTGGCTTCATTGACCTGTGACTTTTCCTATTGGTTGTAATTCAGTACAGTTGCTACTAGTTTTGTGTCCTGCTGTGTGTGGACTTAAGAGTTTTTGGCACAGTGCATGCCTGACAGCTCATTTCATAAGTGTTGGATTACAGTAGAGAGCTTTGACTACACTGTGTCAAGAAAATCTGAAACTGGAATGTGGTTAAGAGAAAAAAATTCCGGAAGATTCCATATGATATTGGAAGAGAATTCTTGGGCAATTAAAAAAAAGTATTCAAATGCTAGAAGATAAAGATATGTTTTTAAATGGATTTTCGTACTCTTCTGTACTTTGTGGTTTGAATGCTTTTAGTTCTAACCGTGAAAATCAAACAAATATAAAAGTTTTTGAAGCATATCTTCATGTTAGTTATCTGCCTCTCATTAAGGACTAGAAAGGGTAATGCTCATTTTACTGCTAGCATTAGCATGAAGATCAGTGCTGCAGATGGTTCATCTTAGTATTTAAAAATAAGAATGTTTTTGTATGTGTGTGTGTGTGTGTATACATATATATGTGTATATATGTATACACACATATATATGATCCAGAATTATTTTAAAAGAAAATGCACACTAAAAAGTAGCTTAAGGAAATTGGATTAATTAAACCTATCATATTTCATGCTATTTGTGTGATGTTTTAAATCAGTTAACAATGCAAATCTACACATATACCTTAGATCTGAAATGTACTTGATCCATTTCCAATATTCTTCCACCAAGGAATTTGGAGTAAAGTCTGTGTCAGCAGATTTATTTCAATCTTCTATATTTTTGCAATGGGCACTTGAGATTACGTACTTCCCCCCACCCCACTAAGTTTTATGTGTACAAAGACTAAAATGATAAAAACAATAGCAATGATAATCAAATATGATTTAAAAAATTACACATATGCATTAAATATGGTAAATTATATTAAAATTGTAGATTTAGGTAGATTTAGAACTGAACAGGACCTTAGAAATTATCCAGTCCAACTTGCTCTTTTCATAAAGGAGGCTAAATTGAGAGGACTTGATTAAGTCATACGAGAAATAAGTGGTAAAACCAGAACTTGAATCCAGGTCATCTGATTCAATCCCTACTTCTCTACAGCGCCACAAATATTTGTCTGTATTTACTAATGTAGTAAAATGGGCTCTATTCTATTTTTGTATGACGGTCTTTTTTTTTTGAAGGTACACTATGTAGGCCTTCCAAGAGCTTAAAAATGGAATTATTCTTGACTTGGAGAATTTTATAATGATAGAAAAATCAGTGAATGTCATATGCTATCTAATTAAGCATCAGAAATGCTTAAATACAATATTTTGATGACCTACATTCTCATTATTGTGGTACTTCTTCCATTAATAATATTTTGTATTGATATAAGTCCTGTGGTTTGCAGAGTAATTTACCTACATTGTTTCATTTGTTCCTAGCCATTGTTAAGTTATATTATTTTCCCCCATTTTACCCCATGTGGAAAATGAGACTGAGATTGTTTAGTATGACTGATGTAGGAAGGTCCAAAGACAAATTCAGATTTAGATATTCCTGACTTCAAGAAAAACATTCTACCTATTACTGCTTGAATATAGATCCCAGTCCATTGATGCCTTCTTATCCTCTGAGATTTGTACCCCAAGTTCCAACAAATTCTCCACAAGAAATCCATCTAATTTCACAGGTATCATTTTTTAGGTCTCAACAGTATGTGGCTGTCAGAGCACATATGCTGTTCATTTGGTCCAATCAGTTGCCAAGTCTCTTCAATTCTCCCTTAGCAATATCTCTTACTTTTTCCCTTTTCTCTACTCATATAACCACCAACACCCTAGTTGAAGCTCTCCTTATCCCTCACCTAGACAAAGTTTCCTAATTGTTGTACCTCCTTCCATACTCTGCCCTCAAACTACCAAATTGATATTCCTATAACATGGGTCTTGACCATGTCATATGCCTGTTCGCATCTTCACTATCTCCTTATTGTATGTCTTTCAAGTAAAAGAAAAATTTCTCTTGTCTCAAAAGCCCTCCAAAATTTGGCTGCAGCTTATCTTCGCATGTGAAGTACCTTCACCCCACCCCGCCTCCCCACACATGCTAGATTCTCATCAGATTATCCTATTCACTGTCTGCTATACATGGTCTTCCATGACACACTTCCATGCCTTTGCACAGGCTGATTCTGAAATGTTTTCTGTCCTCATTTCTGCAATTTGGAATGCCTACCTCTATAAACCTAAATCGACTCTATTGTCACCTCTTAATCTAAAGCAGATCCTGATCTCTTCTGTTAGCAACACTCTCCCCCCTTATCCTTGCACTGTATTTATTTATTTTGATGTTCATGGTGCACCTTTACTGTAAAATAATCCCCCTCCCCAAGGAGAAGAGCTGCTCTATCTTTGTCTTTGGATCTCCAGCAGCTAGCAGCTAGCTATGCTTTGCATAGAGTAGATGCTTAATAAATACTCATTTGTACTGACCCTTCTATTCAGCTCTGATTGAAGTTATGTATAGCCTTTTTAATTCATATTGCTTTTTATATTGTATCACAGATTTAGAGCTGGAACAGATTAGAGAGGTCATTAAGCCCAACTTTCTCATTTTACAGATGAGGTAACAGATGAGTTGAGTTCTCAATCTATGTTGATAGAAGGAGTTTTCATCTGGAAAAAGAAATGGTGACTTATTAAGGGCCAGTATAACTTTAGGAAGAACAGGTCATGCCAGCCTGACTTCATTTCCTCTTTTGAAAGGATTGCTAAAATTAGTAGATGAGAATACTTGGGATCTAGTCTATCTAGATTTTACAAAAGTTTGGTAAAGTATCTCATGATACTCTTGCAAGTACATGAACAGGTCTAGAATAGATGATAATACTATCAAATGAATTCAGAAATGTTTAGATGACTGAACTCAGAAAATCCTTATGAATGATTCAATGTCGGCATGGCAGGAGGTCTCCATTTGGCTACTTCGGGGATCAGAACTTGGCCTCTGTGTTGTTTAACAGTTTTTTTGATGACATAGATGACAAGGCATAGATAGTGTGCTCATCAAATTTGCAGATGACAGAAAGCTGGGAGGAATAACTAACACACTAGATGAAAAAAGTCAGTCTCATATAGTGGTGTCATACTCAAATAGATACATATATAAAGTTATCTGTGAGCAAAACCACATATTAACATTATTGTGTCTATTGCATTTTTATTTATTTTGGTAACTATTTCCCAATTATATTTTAATCTGGTTCCCTGCCCCGAGGACTCTTGAAGGTAGAATATGGGGATAAATCTAATAAGATGAAGTTCAGTGGCTATTAAGTATACTCTTACACTTTGGTACAAAAAAAAAAATAAAGCAGATGCAAGTAGATAAATGACTTTTTTTCTGAAAAAATGTCTTGGGCTTTTAGTGGATTGCAAACTCAATATGAATTAGCAGTGAGATGTAGTAACCAAAAAACCCAATGCAAATGTGACTTGCATTGAAGCACATGGTTTCCAGAAGTAAGGAGGTGATATTCTGCCCTCATCGGACTTTGTCTGGAATATCATGTGAAATTGTAAGGCCCATAGTTTTACAAAGACAGTGATAAGCTGGAGAGTATCCAGAGGAAGGCATGTAGGATTGTGCACAGCCATGAGGATTAGTTAAAGGTGCTGAGTATGTTTGGCCTGAAAAAGAGAAGACTCAGAGGGGGTGGGGGACATGATAGCTATCTGCAAGCATTTAATGGATTGTCATGTGCAAGAATGGCTAGGCATATTCCATTTGACCCCAGAGGGTAGAACCAGGAACAGTGGGTGGAATTTGCAAAGAAACAAATGTAGGCTTGATATCAAGAAAAAACATGACTAGTACTGTACAAAAGTGGGATGGGCTACCTAGAGATATGGTAGTTTAATCTTTTTTGGAGATTTTTCAACCGGAGACCAGTTTACCACTTGTCAGGGACATTATAGTATTATAACGGGAATTCATTGTACATATAGGTTGGAACAAATATCCACCGAGGTACCTTATAATTCTCAAATTCTGTCTTTCTCTGAATTCCCTATAACAACAAAATCACAAGTTTTCCCCCACCCCAACCCCAACACAAGTCATTCCAGTATGATATAGACCAATTGTGGAAGAAAAATACCAATAATACATTAGAAAATTATATGTAGGCGACAGTGGAACCCAGAGCGTAGAATAATGGGGGTAATTGAAATGCCTTAATATAGTACCTGGCATAGTACTTAGCACAGTTCCTTTGATATAGCAGGCACTTAATAAATTCTTGTTGAACTGACTTGACCAGGACCAATTGAAACTAGTTTGTCTGGGAAGATGTTTAGATGACTGAACAGAAGCAGAAATTTCAGCAGACTTTGCAAAGGGTAGAACATTGTTGGTTTTGTGGAGAAGAGTTGGGAGGGTTTGCTATACAGAGAAAATAACATTAGTAAAAATAACATTAACATAGTATATTAAGGTTTACAAGGTGCTTTACATGTATTATCTCTCTTGATTTCTATAACTCTGTGAAGTAAGTGCTATTGTTACCCTTATTTAACAGATGAGAAAACTGAGGATGGAAGAGGTTAAGGGACTAGTCCAAGGTTACACCTCTAGTACACATCCTGGATAGGATTTGAACTAAATTCTATTTAGACTCTAAAATGAATACTTTCTATATTAATGCTACCTACTTCCTTATGTTATAACTGAGAATTAGAATAGGATGAGCAATATTTTCCCATATTATAGTCGGGGATAAGGTTAGATACTTCTTATTGAACTTGATATTGACAAGGATTGAGAAATTCAATTCAACAAAGATTTATTAAGGACCTGTCACGCACTTAATAAACAAAATGCCACAGACTAGTCCCTTCCTCAAGAACCTCACCTATTACATGGGAAATTCCATATATATGCAGATGAGGAAATAGAAGGTTAGAGAAGGGAAAAGATTATACTACATACTCTAGGAAAATTTACCAAAGGGAGATTCCACTAATATTTGGGGAGAAGAGAAGGATCAGAAAAATGCTTCATAGAGGAGATAGCAGTACCTGAGCTGAGCCTTGAAAGAAAGCAAAGGTTGCCCATGAAAGAGATGAGGCCTGAAGACAACAAAAAGTGAGGTTGGATAGGAATTAGAGTATAGACAGAGTTACAAGAAAAAACAGTTTGTACCTCAGTGTTGACTGGAATTACTCGGATTAGAGGAACAGCCAGTGTGAGTTTCTACCCACTGATATGGAGAAAGGAGGGCAAGTAGGTGGCAAAGTGGATAAAGAGCCAGGCCTGGAGTCAGGAAGACTCATCTTCTTGTTTTCAAATCTAGTTTTATATACTTTTTACCCATGTGAACCTGGGCAAGTCACTTATCCCTATTTGCCTCCATTTCCTCCTCTGTAAAATAATATGGAAAAGAAAATGGCAAACCACTCCAATATCGTTTCCAAGAAAACACCAAATGCGGTCACAAAGAATTGGACATGGCTGAACAACAATAACAATCAATTAATTGATTGGAATTAGCAGTCAATTAGACCAAAGGCCTGGAGTCCCACTGACAGTGATGACCAGGGTAATCCTTTTGGACCCTTAGACCACTCATCTTTGGCAGAGCAGGTAGAAGGGGCTTCCAACTCATTCTCTCTTGACCTTTTCAGTCATATTCCTTTGTGAGAGGCTGGTTCTGTGATCTGGATGATCAAAAGTAGATCGGACAACAGTAAGGCAAGGAGAACTGAATTTCTCATTTCTGTGAGGGACTGGAGGTTTAGCCCAGTTATTCTAGTGCATTGACAGTGGTACCTTCTGCTTGGGTGGCAGTAGACAAACATGAACCAAGACATTCGTATATGGAGAGCTACATTTGAGGGACAGCAAAAGCAGTAATTATTTTAATTCATTCATTCATTTTACATATTTATCTTCTCTTTTTCCCACTTCTTCCCCAAATTGAATGATATAAATAAACATGACAAATATTCATAGTCCATCCAAAAATTCTCTACATTGGCCATGTCCAAAAATACTTGCCTCATTCTATACTTTAACATTCATCACCTCTCTCACAGGCATTGAGTAACGTTTCATGTTTGGTTGTCTAGACTCTTGGTTTGTCTTCATATCTATTGGAGTTCTCAAATCTTCAGTGTGTTTTTTTTTCTTTATAATGCCGTTTTGTAAATTGTTCTAGTTTGCATTTTGCTCTTCATCACTTCCCAGTTTCCTCTGCAACTATCCATTCATCATTTCTTATGGCAGAAAAATATTCCATTATATTATTGTACCATATTTTGTTTAGCCATTTCCACATAGGCAGGTATTCCCTTAGTTTCCAGCTTAGCGCTACTATGAAAAGAACTGCCCTAAATGTTTTCATACATATGGATCATCTTACCCATTCTTTGTTCTCTTTGAGGCAAAGGCACAGTTATAGTGGGTCAAAAATATTACATTGAGGTGCATAATTCCAGAATTTTTTCCTATAATCACTAAACTGCAAATTACCAAAAAGATTTTGGTCAAAAATTGCAATTTTTTAATTATTAAGATTTTATTTTATGTATTTATGCACTTCATTCTGAAAAAGGGCCCTTAGACTTCAGAAGGCTGCCCAAGGAGTTCACAAAACACACTAAGATTAAGAAGCCCTTGCCTTAGGGAAATCAGAGGCTTTTTAAAACACTAATACAGTTTGTTCATTTTTATTTGTTTGAGTCTTTTGCAATGATCATGAACCACTCCAAGTCACTAAAGGCCTACTGTGATCCCATTCTGTATTGAGAGAGGCAGCATGTCCAGAACACAGTGAGAAAGAGCAAATAGAGTGTTTGACTTGGAGTCTGGAAGACCTGGATGCAAATACTACCTCAGCCACTTACCTGGGACAGACAAGTCTTTTAATCTCTCTGAACCTCAATTTTCTTAGATGTATAGCAAAAGGAAGATCAAATGAAATAGTGTTTTGTGAGACACTTTTGAAACATGAAAGCTTTATATAAATGTCAGAAGTTATTATGATTCATGTTAGAGGGGACAGGTCCATGGTGTTTTACCCCGCTCAGACCCCATGTGGAATGCTGTGTTAATTTTTGAGCACCATATTTTTAGAAAAGATATTGACAAGTTGGTTTGTTCTATCAGCGGGATAGTGAGGGACCTAGAATCTATGGTATATAAAGATCATTTGAAAGAGACAAGCTTAATATGGAAAACAGGAAACTTAAGAAGAAGAGAATAGCTGTCTTCAAGCACTTGAAATGTTATCAACTTCTTCTACTTGGCCCAAGAGAACAAAGCTAGAATTGCTTGGATTTTAGTCACAGAGAGGTGTACCTGTAGACTAGATCTAAGGGAATCTTCCTAACAATTAGAACCTTCCAACAGTGGAGTGGGCCGCCTTTTGGGGAGTTGGGAGTGCTCCTTATCAGAGATCTAATGACAAAGCCTGGATGATCATTTCTGTTATAGGAAGAGCTCTGGACTGGGACTCAGGAGAGAATTGGAGTTTGAATCCTGGTCTGACACTTATATGTTGTGGGATCTTAGGCAAATATTTAAGCCCTTCTTAGCCTTGGTTTCCTCTTCTACAAAATGGGGATAATACTTGCATCTCCACTTTACTTGCCTGTTTGTGAGGAATGTGGTGTGCAAACCTTAAATCAGTGGATAAATAAATGTGAGTTATTCTTATTGCCATTTAAGGATATTCTGGAAGAGATTCCTGCCCATGCGAGGATTAGACTGGACAGCTTCTGAGGCTCCTTCCAACCCAGATTCCTTGAGCCTGTGGGTAACCCCCATATGTAGTATAGGGTAATAATATACAAGGTTATATATGTGTAACCGATAATGAGAAAATTTGCTTTGAAGATCAAAGATTGTTATCTCCTTACTGGAGAAATTTGATAAACAGTAGAATGCTTTCCTATTTCCTTCTTCTAAAGAGATAGAGATAAAAACTGCAAAGAAAGATAAGGTGGGAGGGAGGTAAAACAGATATAACTGGGTTGGACATTCCAGAACACATTCACCTAGGTCAGGAATGGGATGAAGTCTAGAGTCCTCCCTTTTTCTTTCTAATATGAATAGCTAACAGTTATATGGAGCTTTAACATTTTCTAAGTGCCTATAGATTTATGTGCCAATTTAAGATTTGTAAAATGCTTTACAAACAATTTCTCACTGGTCATCACAGATACCCTGGGAGGTGGCTATTATCATCCCCAATCTACAGATGCAGAAACTGAAGCAGAAAGAGATTAAGTGATGTCCACAGCCACAAAACTAAAAGCTGAGTTTGGATTTTAACTCAGGACTCCCTGATTCTAATTCCAAGTATGTATCCACTGTGCCACTTAGCTGCCTCCCTACCTTCTGATTACATATATTATTGAATTTGATCTTTATAACTCCATAAGGTAGATACTACAGACATTATTATCCCCATTTTACATATGAGAAAATGGAGGCTCAGAGAGGTTAAGTGACTTGCCTATCATCCCATTAGAGTTATAAAAGCTAAAATTCAAACTCAGATATCTCCTGAGATTGAGGGCTCCAATCACTGCACAAATGGACCTGGCATTTTCACTGTATCTCCACTGCATCTCCAATCATTAACATCAGTGACAAATGATAATCACAGCCCCGTAAATTAGGGCCTCAGTTTTTGCATTTATAAAATTAGAAATTGGAAATCTCTAAGGTCCCTCCTACATAAAATTGTATTCAGTGAAAGAAAGTAATTTTCCCTGCTCATTTCTTTAGATATTTCAAACTACAGTTTAGCATAGTCTTTATTTTATCTGGATTGAATTGGAACCAATTTATCTTTGCACAGATTTGTAATTATTATATATAAATACCATTTTGATGGATTTCCACTCTGATTTTTGATATCCTGTATTCAGAAGTATATATACTAATGGTGAGGCATTGGTCTTTATGATCTGTTATTGTATTCCTTAGGAACATTGCTAGTACCTGATGAATGATGCCTATAGATTTTATTATTTTTTTGTTTATATGTAAATCATAAAATTAGGAATATATTTTTTCTGTGTAGAATTAAAAATTATCTCATTTGTGATATAATCCTATGTGTCATAGGCTAAAATTTGACTTTAGATAAAAAGAAACAAATGCTAGACATATTGAACTTGTACAAGTCCCTACAATAGAATTTATACAATAAGTCAGAATCTAATACAGGAATTCTAAACTCTTTTTATGTCAAGAACTGCCTTGGAAAACTGGTGATCCCCATTTGAAAATAATGTTTTTAAGTTTATAAAATAAATTATATGAGATTAAAAAGGAAAGTAGTTATATTCATTATCAAAAATTAAAAAACAGTAAAGCTCACCAATCCCAGTTTTAGAACTGCCGATTGAATAACACTAATCTCTAATGGCTCCTGGGCTATTAATAATCTCTACTGAATTATACTGCTTCTATTTTTTTCTTCTTAATTCAGAGGAGGTTTTAAACATATTAAATACTTTTTTCACAATGGAAACTGTAAGGAAGTAAAGAAACAAGATTTTAATAGTTAAAATCCACAACAATAAACAGACATAATTTATTGAACAACTTCTATGCTATGCCAGTCATGCTAGTATTTTTTTACCCTTGTTTCCAAGGATCTGATTTATGTGCTTTCCTTTCACTATAAAATATAGAAAATTTTACTTGCTAAAATTTAATTATATAGGGGCATTGAGTTTAAATATAGGCAAGGATTCTCTAACGAAGGCTAATAATTAATATATCATCATTAGTGCTTTTAAAACATATCTTAAGGAACTATAAAAGTTTTCAGCATGGTCTTAAGTGGAAAGCCAAATGTGAGGGACTTAGTGGTCACCTACAGATGTCATTGTATAAAAAGAGTGAATGTAGTATCCATTTCATGATATAACTTTTGAAATGACTGAGGGTACAATATATTGGAGTTGTTAAGATTATAGAGTTCACAAAAGCTATATCCATAAATGCTTATTGTTTCTTTAGATGACAGATTTTCACACTAGTTTCTTTCTATATTTCCTCACTTATTATTTGGGAGTCAATTTTTTTTAATAATGTGACTGAAAAATGAATACATTTCTTAAAATTTCATTTTGAAAGTTAAAATGGACAAATTAAAGAAAAAACACCTTAGTTTTTACTTATTCCTGTCTCCTGAAGTGAGGATTGAATCTCACTTTCTAATTCCTGAAATTATTTCCTCTTGGTTATTTAAGTAATTGTATTGTCTTTCTTAGAATCGTTCAAGATATAGGTGCATATTTGGGTATATGTATGTACAGATATGCATCTGTGTACATGTGATCCTAGATGGTATATAATACATGAACATACAAAATGTCAAGAGGAATAAGGGACAAAAGCTTTCCTGAATAATTTCCAAATTTGTCTTCAAAACAGATTATGCCATTTATATATACATCTTGTTCATAGAGCAAACAAAATAATACTTAACTATATAATAATATACGGTATTAAAACCCTCTAGGGAAAGAGCTGGTTTTAAATACTTTGAAAAGAAACTTTCAAGTTAGTGATTTACACAGTTAATTATAAACAACAAGGCTTGTAATTAAGTGTTTCCATTTTGGGTGGAATTGGTTTCACCCATCACTAATCCGTCTATCCTTGTCTTAGGTCTTTGAGAGATTACGGGAAAATGCACATGATGAAAAGTTTAACTTGTCAAGTATAAATTTAGATACAAAGTCCGGAATATCAAACACCACAAGTGATAATTATCACCACCTGGAAATAATTTGTACCACTGAGTAAAGTAAAGAATTCTCCTTTTCTGCCGATAGGGAGTTTTTAACCTTCTGATCACTGAAGTACTCCCTGCAGTTTACAGTGATGTATCTTGTGGTTCATTCCCAGTAGTAAACATAGCACCAAGCAATTAGTTCAACACTGGAAGATAAGTGTTAGCTGCATAAAATGGGACTAAGATTAAACCAGGAGCAAATTGGAAGCAAGGAAAAAATAGTCTGTCCAGTTCTTAAGTTACTGGTGTACGGATTCAATTATCCTTTTCTTTTTTTTCCCTTAAAATAAAATCCTGGGTACCTAGTGCAAAATTAATTATTGAATTTACTTGAAATTATAATTTAATTCATAATGTCCTATTTTTTGCTTTCTTTTGAGAACATCTGGATTCATAACGAATTGAATTTGGGAGAGATAGGAAACTAACGGATGGAACGACCAACCAACCAAAGATCAGAATATATGATGTTTTTTAAGGACTTAAATCAAAAGTATTTTGTTGTATTTTTTCTATACAGATATAAGGAATTTGTAAAATATGTGCCAGAGGAGTTTTATATTTACTCCTCTGGTCAACTCTGTGGAAGTTAAAAATACACTGGGTCTTTATTGTTTTTTTGTTTTTGTTTTGGTTTTGGTTGACGGGATTTCTTTAACTCTCCACAGGCAAGAGATGAGGCCAAAACTATAAGGTGCTCATGTTCAGAAAGTATTGGAAACAACTTGAAACATTTACTTTTATGATTCTGAGAGCACTTTATTATAATGCAGTATACCAAACAGTATGAATCATTTTTCATGAGGCTGTCGCAAGGGGCTTTTGTAATTTTAGTACAAAACAAAACAAAACCCCCTCTGTATGAAAAGCCTAAGTGTAGAAGAAAAAGTATTTTAAATTAACCTCTTAGCTTAGTTTAAGATTGCCCACCAAATGCTAGTCCTTTAAAAAAAAAAAGCTATTTCTTCATGTTGAGAAGTCACTTAACGAAAGTGACAACAGATTAAAAACAAACAAACAACTACCTCCCCATTCAGCTGCACAATTACAGGGGGATAGAATATGTGTGAGCTCCCTCTGTTGCTCTATGGAAGCAATTTACTAATTACAAGATCTGGTTTTTCTGTAGATTTGTCATGTAACTTGACCTACCTTGCAGGGCAATTAAGGTTTGTTCAGAACTTTTAACTAAAGTTACAATCTAAATCCAAGTCTAATGTTTTTATCTTGTTGGTTAATATAATAAAGTTATCCAGTAGTTTTTTTTAAAGATATCTTTCAAATAGTACAGAAAAAAGAAAATCCCTCAGTTGATGGTAGCAAATACCCAGAGATTAGTAAAAAATGACAACAGAATTCTCACGTCTGTAGTGTCCAGTCTTTGGGAGTCTATCACTTCAGTGGCTATTAGTGAAGAGACTAACAAGTTAACCGAACACATTTTGTGCAGACTCTTGTGGTAACTGGAACAGGAACATAAAAGTCCGTATGTACCCAGATGAGAAAAACAGAATTGGCAACAAGTTCGGTGTATTTTCAAAGTGCTTAGCAGAAATTTTGGCAAAGCTACACAGCTAAGTTTTCTAAGCCAACCTACAATAACTTACCATTATGTACTGTAAGTTTAGATTTAAATAAATTTGTAATAGATAAAATGTAGGCAAAGAATTCATGCCCACTTTTCCTCCTTCAGTAGTCTATATGTCCATGATTATGAATAAAGGTTTTCTCAGATCTCTCAGCATTTTATATATACTAGTTTGTTAATTTCATTAAAAAGGTTTTGAAGGTTGAATTTTATTCTAAAATTCAAAAAAGAAAAAAAAATCACTATTTGAACACGAAATGTGATACTTGAGCAAAGTAACAAGGGGCTTTAAGTATGTGTACTATGGTAATCTTCCACACAAAATTAGTTAGAAATGTAAAAAAAAAAAAAAAAGATTCTTTGTAGTTGAAATGTGGCTCGGATCAGGATAGCACAAAACCCCAAAGATAATAGCAGGATGAAGCAATGTGCTATTATTACAAAATTGAATGTTGACATCAGCTATGGAAATTACAAAATAGAAATAAATTTCTTTTAGGAGAGAGAATAAACAATACCATTGGATAGCATAAAAAGCAGGTGAGTCTTAAGAAGTCTTGGCCCTGATGTATGTAGACAATATCCTACTGTGCAAATGGACAATGACTTGCTGATTGTTACACCCTACCCCCCAAAACAAACCAAAAAACACACTGGCTTTTTATGGGAGATGTGGTGGGAAGAAATCCTATTCGTAACTCTAACGTGCTGTTTAAAATATGTGTGCACATATATGCACAAGTGTGCATATGTATATGTATACATAAATTATTAGGTTTGGTAATTGGAAAAATGTGGCCTATCGAAGTGAATTTATTTCTCCACATCTTTTCTTTCATGCAACTCAGTCCAAATCAGTTTAGCATCGTATGTCCTGTACAGTTTCTGAAGTATCACTGTTGTTGATTTGCCAAACATACCTGTCATTTCAAAGAAGAAAAAAGCAAAGGAGAGATTGAATTTGGGAGTGATCTTTCTCCCCTTACATGATGTGAAGCATGTGTGGAAAAGTTTTTCATCTTCAGAAGCCGTTTGCCCCATACGGAGAATGCTTAAAATGAAAATAACGTGAAATTAGAATAGAATGTGGCTCTATTTCTTATTAAAAAAAATAATTAGGAGAGTGACTCACTAAATATATGTATGTAGTTAACATGGTCTTTTTGAAAGCATTATACTCTGGAGAATCTGAACGTTTAATTTCAACTTAATCACAGCCTTTTTTTTTTTTGCAAGTTGGAAAAAAAACACAAATTGAGAAAAATTTTCTAAGCTTACTTACTTTTAAGAGCCTAGTCCTAATATAGCTCTCTCTTGAAATACAGAATCAGTAGATTTCAGCAAAATTAGTAAAAT
The DNA here is from genome assembly GCA_028646595.1 of Phalanger gymnotis. NCBI lineage: Eukaryota > Metazoa > Chordata > Mammalia > Diprotodontia > Phalangeridae > Phalanger > Phalanger gymnotis. The sequence goes on from CM053622.1 coordinate 110,855,757, forward strand.
TATCTACATTGATGTTTATTTTCCATTGTATTCTCTTTCAAATATGGACAGTGCATTCTAGTAGTGTATCTTTTGACCTCACATCTTTCTGCTTCATGTCTTCTGTTATTCTCTTTTCCCTTATGAAGTTAACTTCCAAGCTGTCAGTGGTCCTTAGTGTAGATATTTAGGGTTCCTCCTGCTTCGCCCAGAATCTAGTATAGGAAATTTATCTTAAAGACTGCATACAATTTTCCCTAAATATAAGTATTAATACCTAATTTTCTTAAATTTACATGGTCTAAAAAATCAAAATTACAAATAATAATCTGTGCTATGTATTATGCACTCCCTTGTGAAAAAGGAAAGGGTTCTACATTTTTAAAAGATACTTATAAAATAAATCTCATGCCAATTCCATTGACCGCAGTGTCCTGACTTTCACTACACACACTCATGACCATATCTTAAACCTCTCACTTGGATTTGCTCCTCCTTCCAGAACTCAAGTTCTGAAATTATTTTGATCACAACTTGTCCTTTTTCACTCTACCTTCCTCACTCTCTCAATTCAGCTCAGTGCCTAATATTTATGAAGTGCTGAGGAAATAAAGCCCCAAATGGAAAAAAAAAATGTCCGGCTCTTAGGGAGCTTATAATTAAGTGGGTGGGAGAGATTCAACAGGTACATAGAGAAGTAAGTACAATTTAAGGAAGAAAACTAGTAACACTTAGTGCAAGTATTAAAGAGAGAGGAGAATTCTGCAAAGTAGAGATGAGAGTGCATTCTAGACTTGGGACACATCCAAATTTGACTCTATGCTGTTTCCTAAAGACAAGCCATCCACCTCCTCCCTTCCTATCTTTGCTTATGCTGATCCAAGGGTTCTTAACTTGGTATCGGCGAACTTTAAAAAAACGACAACATATTTTGATGACTATTTACATGAAATTGCTTTCTCTAATCCTTTGTATTTTATTTTGTTCTTTTAAGAACATTATTCTGAGACAGGGTAGATAGTCTTCATGAGACTTTATGACATAAAAAATTAAGAAATCATGCTCTAATGTCTGTGCCTGGACTGCCCTTCATCTTATATCTCTTTCTGTCTACATCTTACTCATTCTTTACACTACTTCCTCTAATTTAATGTGACCTGATCTTTCTTTGAATTTCAAAAGCAGCTTCTTCACATATCTCTGATAGCACTTATTTATTACATTTGCTCTTGGGATGTTTATCATATGTGGGTACCTCATGTAACCTCCTGGATTGTAAGTTCCTTGAAGATAAACACTATGTCTTTATTGTTTTTTTACCTTTGGATACTCTTACCATCTAATACTCAAAACTTAGCATATATTTAATGAAGGAATAAACAAGGAAATTCGTTTCTTCTTTCTGTTTTTTATAATATGTTACTCTTTTTTATTAGTTGCTGATAATGTTGAATTCATTCACTGATATCATTTGCTGCTAATGTTGAAGAATTCATTTTTTGCAGTTGTATTTCAATACTTGAAATAATTACAATTCTGTCTGACATGTTTAAGAGTGTGGAGTTGTAAACTGATTCAACTGTTCTGAAATCAACTTGGAATCATAAGATAAAATTAATCCAAGGAGTTAATTGTTTTTTTTTTTAAAGAAAGACTCTATGTATGTAAAAATACTTGTGGCAGCATTTTGGGGGTATCAGAAACTAGAAGCAAAGTAGATGCCCATAGATTGGGGAATGATTAAACAAGGTCCGGTACATTAATATAATATAATATTACTGTTCTTTAAGAGTCGATAAATATGATGAATGCAGAGAAGCATGGTAAGGCTTACATAAACTGATGCAAAGTAAAGTAAGTAGAAAAAAGAAAATAATAGATGGGATTTCTAAAACTAGTGGAAATTATTGCTGTGAAATTATGTTGCCCAAGTTTATGCCCCCCAAAGATATATGAAAGTATGTTTCTTTCTACTCATTTGCAGAAATGGGATTCCATAGTTGCAGAAAACTGCACATATTTTTTTTTAACATGTTAGTGGATTTTGCTGAATTTTTTTCCACTTTTAAAATCTTTTATAAGGTATAGCTCTCAGAAAAGAGGAAGGAGATATAGATATTTTATAACCAAAATGTGTCATTCATATATACATATATACATATATACATCTATATATGTATATATGTGTATATATGTATGTATATAGAAATGAAAACATTCTGTGTGTGTGTGTGTGTGTGTGTGTGTGTGTGTGTGTGTGTGTGTGTGTGTGTGTGTATACAAGCAGAAGGGAAGGAAAGAGGGAAAGGTAGTGGAGTTGGGGAAATAGACCTCAGGTTCAAGAAGCTTGAAAGTGAATGGAAGGAGATAAATAGCTTAAAAGAAGGAATACTAGTTTAAAAATTGACAAATAACATTTGTTTCTTTTTTAAGAAAGAAAACTGTAGCATATTTTCCTACAACTTAGATTTCTGCTTATCTAGCATAAATCCAGAAAGTTTAATTTTGATCATGCCTCTACAAACAAGAAAACTCACTGATTTGTTGAATTTATTCAAATAACTGAGTTCAAGGAGGATGGGAAGAGGAACAGAGTAATTATTTTTGTTGACCAATCAAGGTAGCCCTGTTCATAAAGCCTTATTCATATGATCAATACAACGTTTTATGCATTATAATTTATAAAATCATGTAGCATGTTAGAGCTTGATTAAAGCTTTTTACAGACTTTTTTACAGACTCAGAACTGTGAGGATCCTACCTCAGTGTTTATCTCAAGAAACCTATAGTTGTACAACCAGAACAACTCGTACAACAGGATTCTATGCTATAAATCCAAGCCTCTTGTATTAATGGGTAGGGAAACTGAAAGTCATACGGGTGAAATGACTTGTCCAAACACATACAGCTAGCTAGTATCCAAGCCAAGACTAATACCAAGACTTCCTGAAACCTAGTTTGGCATTCTTTCCATATTACCTATCTCTTTAGGTAGTTAAGTCTTATCTCCCACATTGGACCAGTTCCTCAAGGTAATGCTTCCAAACTCTTGTTGTCTTCTATAGTGTTTGACACAGATTCATTAATACAATTTTAATTTTTTGTGGTTGTTATCTATGATTTCCTTAATATATGAAACTACCTCTACCAATGTAAATTGTCAACTATTCTACAACTTACATTTTTGTAGAATTTTCTTGGGCACTGAAAATTTAATTGATTTGCCCAGATTACACACCTTGTTGTTATTGTTTGTCCTTTGTTCTCAAAGGGGACCGTGACATCAGGGAGATGATGCCATGACATGCAAGTGAGTTATATTTAAGTGAGGGAAGACTGTGCAAAGTAACTAGCCTCACTTTCTCCTTCAGAGCCATCTGGGTCCCGTGACTAGATATAGATCAGGATGACTGGTGATGGCCCAGGATGCAGTGGGTGAACTTGACCTTTTCAAGCTAAGGTCTCTAACAGGTCTCGCAATATAAGTCAGAGACCGAAGTTGAACACAGATCTTCCTTACTTCAAGAGTTCTTTAGTAAAAGGAGCTTCCTTCACCTGGGAACATCATATATCAGTTAAATAATGGGTCTAGCACTTATCCCCTTCAACTCATGCTTATGTGAAATACGGGGACGGGGGTGTAAAAAAAGTACATACATACATACATACACATATACATATATACATACATATATGCATATATGTATATATTCATTCTGTTATGTTATAAGTATGTAACATGTAGAATATAGATTATACATATATATACAAACATATACACACATATACACATGCATGTATTTCATTATGAATAGAGTCACAAGTATCACCATGCATCAAGATACAAAATTTCAAATCTCAGAACTATTTTGAATCAGACTTTGGGACTGTAATATACATATGCTAACTAAGAGCAAGGGTGAACCCCAAAACAGGAAATCAGTCCAGGAAGTTTGTCTTGCTACTCTATCCATCCTCAATACAAGAATTACTAAGGTAATCCTTGTGAGTAAAGTATAAATAAACTAACTTAAGTTGGAAATTTGTTGAAGAAGTCACAGAACTACGTAGCTGTTCTCTCAGCACCTAAATTCTTCCTTGAACCCCCAGGATTTAGAAAATTCCTCTCAGGAATTTTCAGTATTCTTTGGTTGCAAGACACTATGCCACAAAACCATTCAGTAAGAAATCACAAATATGGTTAGAGGGTTAAAAAACAAGTCTCAAGGGGATAGATGAAGACTTCTTTGCTAAGATTTGACATTGAGAGATTGTTTTACATTAAGATCCCGAGGCCTGGAAAAATATTTCTGATAGGATCATGCTATGAATTCCACCCTCACCCTCCACAAAAGATTATCTGAATTGTGAGGCTTTAAAAAAAGTAAGTATGAGATAAGGAATAAAGATAGGCGATGGCTCTTACTTACAGTGCTTTCTGTGAAAGTAGAGATGAGGCCTTAGGAACAAAGAAGGATCATTTATGCCACCTGAAAATCACCTCTGAAGTACCTTCACTAGTTAAGCAATTTCAGTCTTTTTATTTTTCTTCATTTTCTTTAATTGTATGTATAAGACTCACTTCTCATCTCTATGGTACCTCTCATTCAGAAAGAGCTCATGTAAAACTATATTTTGACTCTCATAAAACATTGTCTCTTGGTCATGTGTTTAAAACATCTGAATCCAACATAACTGCACCGCAGTATTTTCTATGGGCCAATATTAGTAGACATCAAAACTTATGGTTTTCCCATAGTTACTTGTTATTAACTTGGTACCCTAAATCCTCTTTCTGCCTTTATTGAAGTTTATTACCTTATAATGCTTCTGCTCTGTAGTCAGATGGTATTATAGTTCAAATGAATTGTTGGACACTACTGGTGGAGTTTTCCCATCTGCAAATATAGAGATCATAAAATTCTTTAAGGATAGGCATTAGAGATCCATCTAGTTGAATCCCCTCATCTTACTGAAGAGACCTCACAGATCAGTCTAGTTCAGTGGTCCTCTACTTGTGGTCCATTAACTTAATTTTAACAGCTCTAGTTTCATTATAATTTGTTGCCTTTGTAATCCTATGTATTCTACTTTATGCATTTCAAAACTTTATATTGAGGAGTTTATTGGATTCTTGGGATTACTAAAGGAGTCCATGACAGAAAAAGACGAAGAACCCTATATTTAGGTGAAATTTTTATTTTATAAATGAAAACACTGAGGCTCAAGGAATCTGTGATGTATCAAAAGTCTGTTTTCCTAGCCTGAAATATCTGTCTTCCAAAAGTGCTTGCTTTTGGTAGCATTTGGAAAACATCTTTTTTATCAGTCAGAAAAAGCTGCTTTTTAAATTATGTTTTAATGAATTTTTAGTAACATGATCATGTAAACTCAGAAAGGAGTAATCAGGGAGGTAGTGGGTCCAATCTTCTTATATAGTAGAATCCTATAATTACACTAACACTGGGAAAATAGTATAAAAGTGGAATTTTCACGTGAAAATCGAACAGTGCAAAGAGAAAGAAAATTATTTTCTCTAAATTTAAGGAAACTATTTTAATATATATCTAGTTTTTTGTCTGGTTTCTTTTTTCTTTGTTTTTTTTTTAAATCCAGAGTCCTAAGGATTCCCAAGTTAAGCAGCAACACTACTTATATATTGGAAATGCCTGCTATTTTTATGGTTACTTGGGTTAATGGTCAGTGAAACTTGAAATGAGTTGTTCACAAATAAGTGGAATATTGACACAAAGATAAAAAAGAAAATGTTAGTACTTGAAACTATACCTCTAATTGCTATATTTAAAGGCAAGTCAACTCTTGTTTTCATTCTGTGTTCATGTTAGCGAGGTTGAATTTATAAGCTGTTATGTGGAACTAAAAACCTCTCCTTATTACTTAGATCCCCTTGCTTTGCAAGTCAATAAGAATATATTAAGCAGTCATTATGTTCCAGATACTGTGCTAAGCTCTTTGCAGGGGGCTGACATATTACCACCAAGGTCATCAGAGAGCCAAACTGGAGTTTCTTCTACAGCAGTAGTACTGTAAAATATATGCTTGATTTGGAGTCAGAAGACATGAATTCAAATCCCTTCTCTGCCACTTAGTAACTATATGACTTTGGGTTAATCCCTTCACCTTTCTGGAGCTGTTTGCTTGTTTATAAATGAACAGAATGGACTATGATGGCTTTTAATGTCTCTTCTTTAAATTTATGATGCCGTGATCCCCAGTATAAGATTCAAATCTACCTGTCACATATGATTGTTATTATAGCCGTTTATAATACATTTATGTGAGTCATTTGCCTCTCGGGGATGGTAAAATGATAGATGGAGGAAGTTTTTGAATATTAATGTGAATATATTAAAAATTCACTAATTATACCTTGACTTTTTCTTAAATTATCTTTTTTTAAAGTCTGAGTGGATCTAAAGTGAAGTAAACAGCATTTCATGGAGGCAGAAGGCACTGAAGGATGCACTTGTGGCTTTCATTGTTTCACTTGGATTTTACATGTTACAGAATTGATTAACATTAGGCCCTTCATTTTCCTATAGAGGAATGAGTGATTTATACCATGTTGTTTCCGAGAAAGTATATCAGCTGAAATGAAGCATCTAAATAACTTTTGATTATTTCAAAATGCCCCCAGAACATTGGGGAAGATAAATGTAAAATCTATCAACTGATTTTTAAAAATTAATGACTGATTTTTTTCGAAACAACTTGAGATGAAGTCACAATTGACTATTGCAACAAACCTGATTCAGTTTTGATAGGAATTACTCACTAACAGATTATCAACCAAGTCAGGTGTAATACTGGAAAAGAAATAAGATTTTTTTGTGACCAATGAATGGCTCACAATATTTTGGTTTAAATGTCGACCTGTGGTAGTGATTATCACTTTTAGCAAAGTAGGATAATTAAATAAATTGTTGATATCAATAATAATATAATTCCTTAACCTCTATTTTTCTCAGATCATAATGTTTTAATCAATAAATGGTTACATTGAGTCTAAACTATTTTCATCTATACCTGACATTTATATTGTTTTTTTTTTATTTCTAAGAAAAGATCCCTACTTATTTCATTGGCTATCATTTCTGGTGAAGTTGTTGTTGTCCAGTCATTTTTCAGTTGTGTCCAACTCTTTGTAACCCCATTTGTGATTTTCTTGGCAAAGACACTGGAGTGGTTTACCATTTCCTTCTCCAGCTCATTTTACAGATGACAAAACTGAGGCAAGGAAGGTTAAGTGACTTGCCCAGGGTCACACAGCTAGTAATTGTCCAAGGCCAGATTTGTACTCAGAAAGATGAATCTTCTTGACTCCAGGCCCAGCGTTCTATCCACTGTACCACCTTGCAGCCCTCTTTGATAAACTAGAGATCATAAAAGTGCAAATCAAGAAGAAAGCAACTGTTACTGAACAGACTCCTGAAGTTGATAGACCTAATTGTGGGACTATGTCCAGTGGTTGTGTCCTCTCTAACCTGTTTTTTTTTTCCCGTTTGATTATTCTATCTAGCGGTACTTTCTTAGATGCTTCTTGCTCTATGTCATTTCCCAATTTGTATTCTGCCAGTAACACTGTAACCTTTTTAGTGAAAGGTCTATTTAACAAGGAACTGTGATTTTTTAAATTTTGAATCAGCCTTTGAAATCAGGTGAGTCATTTTTTGATTCTGAATGCTACAGTGCCACCACCACACCAACTCCAATTTCACCTATTTTATGACTTCCGAGATAACAATCATTTTATTTAAGAAACCAGTAATTTTCTCTAGCTGTTGCATGACTGATGCACAAAATTATTTTCATCAATTGAAAAACATAAGCCATGTGTAGCTGAAGGAGTTCTAAAGTCAGACCAGCAGTGATATCAATCCTATGTAATGCTTTAGCCCTTCAAAGACCTATAATTGAATGCCTGGGTATGTATACACCTTAGCAGATGGTCTTGAAATGTTACTATTTCCTGGTAATCTCATTATCCTATGTCCAACCTGTTGATTAATTATATTTAAACATCATCAAAATCAGAGCACTTATAAGACTCTCTTCGAATTGTGCTAGCTTGGCAGTGTTTGGGAAGTAGTGTATGAAGTTGTGTGCCTGATAGAAATGCATTCTTTTGTGTTTGCTTTGGAATTTTTACAATCCATTCTCAGACATTTATCATCTGTGTGACCCTGGGCAAGTCATTTAACCTCTGTTTACTTCAGTTTTTCAACTGTAAAATGCATGTAATAATAGCATCTACCTCAGAGATTTGTTGTGAGGATCAAATGAGATAAATCACTATATAAACACTTATTCCCTCATTCTCTCACCTTCCAATTTGAAATCCAGTGCAAACAGCCAGATGTAGAGTGGATCATCCAGAACTGGCCTCAGAGTTAGGAAGATCTGGGTTCTACCTTTGCATCTACCTCTACTAACACATCCTGGTTATATAATCCTAGGCAAGTCAACACATCAGTTTTGATTTGTATTGCAGAATATTAACAATCTGAATTGGTAGAAAGGATGTCTTCAGAGTTCCTTGCATCAATGAAATCACAGGTCTAAGATTTTTTAAAAAGTTTCAAACACCAGGATCATTCAGCATTTAATAATTAAATAAGTAGTCAAGTGTCGTCAGTATAATGGCACAAATATATAAATGTATATTTTATATATCTATATGAAACATGAATTTCTATAAGTACAAAATTTCATTACTGGGCACAAAAAAAATCTCACTGGCTTAAGAAAATAACTGAAATTTCCCATTTCCCTATTAATGTGATCCTCAGCAATAAAAGAGATGTTAGGAATGACTGACTGGAAGTAGACCATGAACAATATTATTTGCATCATGAAAAAAATAGAATGAAATATTTTCTTGTTATGTTGTATTTTAGAGGTGGTAAACATATCTTTATTGGAAATTTTAGCATTGGCTAGCCAAAAAACAAAAAAAAATCTCAGTAACATACTCCTGCTATTGTCACCAACTAGTCAACTTTGGATCAATCACTCAGCTTTTTTTAAGCTTCTACTGTATTCTAGGCATTATGCTAGGCACAAAAATAGGAATTAAGCCACTGCTGCCTGATCAAAAAAATTAAGGTAATTTTGGTGAAGACACTAACAGCTAGGGAGGATCAGAAATGGCTTCATGTAGAAGACAGTACTTAAGCAGAGTCTTGAAGGAAACTAGAGATTCTTTTTTTTAAGAACCCCTGGAATAGTCATTATTCAGTGATATCAGAGTACCTGCCATTCCATCTCCAGTCTCCATATCTTCTCACTGGCCTTCTACTGTCACTGAAATGCTCTCTCTCCTTACCTTTATGTGTTAGAACCACTGGTTTCCATTAAAACACAGATGAAATGTCACCTTTTGCATGAAGCTTTTCCTGATCCATCCCAGGAAACTAGAGATTCTAAACTATAGAGCTGAGGAGAGATTAGATGTTTATAAAGTACTCAGCTCAGTTTCTGGCTGTTGGTAGGCATTCAATAAATGTTTGATCCCTTCTCCTTCCAACTGGAAGCATAATGAAAGCATTGGAATTAGTAGGTGGCATGGAATGGACATGAAACAGTAGAAAGACCAGTTTGGTTCAAATTTAATGAAGAGTAGTATAATAAGGCTAGAAAGATAGATTGGGCTCACATTTTGAGGGGCTTTAAATATTGAACTTCACTGTTGATCATAGAGGCAATAGGGAGCCACTGACGTTTACTCAGTAGAATAGTGATATGGTCAGCCCTGTGCTGTCTACCTGTCTGTCTGTCTTCGTGCAACTGTCCATCCATCTATTCAGCTATCCATCCAAGTTTCCCTCCATCCAGGCCTCCAGCCCCAGTCTCTCCCCTGATCTTCAGGGACCTGTCTGTTTGTTGGATGTACATGTACACAGCAAATATGCATGACAAGTAGTTAGTATTTGTTGAATTGAATTGAATTGACCTGGATGGAATTGAATTGTATCTTGATTCCTTGGCATCCACCCTGATTACGCAAACACATTTGAAAATGACATGGACTTGCAGTTTCTCCATGTTAGTGCAAAGCAATATAGTTAATACATTTTCTAACATAGATTTCCAGGGTAGAATGTATTGCATTCCACTGTGGATAGTGAAGATGTGATCTGATCTGATATTTAAACCAATTCATGGCAGACAGAGGTATTTAATAAAAGATTTTGTTATAACATCAGATTTCTGGTAACATGGGAAAGATTTATTGTGATTATAAAATACATCAGGTGCTAAAACCAAGAAAGCACATACATCACACTTTTTGCCTTTAATAACTTGAGCTCCCAACTAGAAACAATAATAATCCTTGTCTGGAGAGAGTTTGAGTGATAATGTGACTCCTTAATTAGCAGTCATAATTAATTGTTGTAAAAGTGATTGAAATTCTAGATTTGGAAACAGAATTATTCCTATTATTGTTATGGTTAATTATTGCTAAGAGCAATTGAGATCATTGGCCTAAATGTACAAAATTTCATTGATTGATTATGGAAATGGTTTTGTTAAGTACTAGTTAATTGGATTGCATTTACATACTGGTAATTTGTTCCTTTCACTATCTATTTCTTGTCTTATAAACAAAAGAAAATAAAAGTATTTAGGTACTCCATGTGCAGGGATATGGCTGGATAAACAGTTGAGATTTTCCATCTTAAAGTATTCAAAATTTGCATTCTCTTTTACAAATACTTTAAAAACCATTTCTTATCTCCCTTCTCTGGGTCCATCTTTAACCATTTAGGTAAGTTACAAAATATGGTAAGAATTTTGGAAATAAATAGTATAGACACACTTCTGAATAAAAGAGATTTTTCTGCACACTAACTAGAAAGTGAGTTTCCTACATCTTTGAGTTTTATGTTTCGGGAACTCTTGGGATGGAAGGTACAGTAACAAATTATTTAGGATATTATCATTCTTTAGATTAGACCGTGACAAAATCCTACGTAATCTATTTTGGTAGAATATGATAGAACTTTTTTTATTTTTTCTATTTTTAAAATCTCATGAGTTCTACCACTACCACCTCAACTCCACCATGCACAATTCATTACAATATAACACCTATGGGGAGGGACCAGTTCTCCCTCTAATTAGTTGATTGGCTTGGAACTTTTTCTTTTACTAGTGGGCCTGTATCCCAAACTCTTCTTCCATTTCACTTGGTAGCATTTATGTTCTACACCTCTTGAGTGCCTCTTATTATCAGTTATTTGACTTTTGATCATATCTAGAACACAGACTGAGTGATTAAATAAAAGTTCTTGTTTCTTTATCTCATTGGGATGTGTGTGTGTGTGTGTGTGTGTGTGTGTGTGTGTGTGTGTGTGTGTATCTCCTGAACTCTTAGGACACACAATACATGCATAGATGTGATTTTAAAGTCAAGGAACATTCTTGAAACTGCTGACAGGAGAAAACTGTGAAGCCTGATAAAGACTGTCAGTCGCTGACAGGCTATCCATCTATCCATCTATCTATCTATCTATCTATCTTATCTATCTATATTAACGATGCATTCTCAAAGTGTATCAGTCTTTCTGTCTGGGGCAATTAACACAACTAGTATGATTACACTGACAGAAAAGATAGATAGAAATGAATCACTATCATTGTTACAAGTCTGATTCTCATTGTTAAAGAGAATTCAAGATGGAATAGTTTTGAAAGTGCTATGAGCTATAGCCCATGTAAATTTGACTATGACAAAATTTTCTTTAAAAAAGCATTCTCAATTCCTTTTTAGGGGGTTTAATAAATTTCAGTTTCACCTTATGTGAATGAAAGCATTATTTTTTTTTCTCCAATTGACTTTTTTTTTTCTTTTGGAAGATGCCTGGTCTATATAGTCAATAAAGTCATGATTAAAATGGCTCATACAGCTCTTAAGTGTTTTTCTCTGTGTACATAATTGTCATCAATGCTGCCTGAAAACACTGGGGATGAACCAAAGTTAAAAAAAGCAAAACAAAACACAACTCTGTTTATGTGTATTAAATTTCAAGGCAGAATCATTTTGCTTTCTGCTACTGTGTCACATCAGTTGTAATAAACCTAAATAAAGAGATTTAGTAACAATACTATACACAAAAATCTATATTTCAGAATTATAATATGTAGTTAGACATGACTGGCAGTTTTCAGTGAAGTAATGCAAACACAGATTTGATTCATTGATGTATTGTACTAAATAGCCGAAAGGAAGCAATATTTTTCTCCCTCACTTAAGTGGTAAAGCTAGTGATTTACCTTTGGGCCATTTAGATTACTTTAATCAGTTTTGTATTCTTGAGTTTTGTAATCAGTTTATCCTCAAACTCTTAGTGATAAATACCTTAATTGGTTTTTTTTTTTGGTGGGTTGAGGTGGGGGTGAGGGATGGGTTGGAGTAGAGGAGTGAATCGAATAAGGCAAGAGCTATTCAGTAACCCAGACTGCTTTAGTAACTTCTTGGGGTCTTATTTTCCTCCATGCTCAGTTACGTACTTGTGGCAATTAGCAGAAACTTTATATATACACATATAAATATATATGTATGTATATGTATATATGTGTGTGTGTGTATATATATTTATATGTATGTCATCATTGCTTGATATTAACTGAAGGAATGTCTCCTTCTGAAGGGGGCAGTATTGCTATCTCTTAATTTCATTTACTGTTTTTGATTGCAGCACCCTAGAGGAAGGAACATTTTGCCATCGTCTTTGTACAACACAGAGTATAATGTGAATAAGTGTGTTTTCATTAGGAATAACTATTGAAGGAATGTCTATAATAAACAGAAGAAAAAGAATAAGAAGATAGTAAATTTAGGCTTTTTAACAATTAGAGTTAGGCAAAACTGGAAGAAGCAGCCCCAAGAAGCCAGCAGGTTCCCTTTCAGGGCGGGTCATGAATCAAAGGTTAGATGGTCATTCATTGGGAATGTTGTAGAAAGAATTTTTTCCTTAGGGATAGGTTGGGCCAGACAGATAGCCTTTGATGTCCCTTCCAACTCTGAAATTCTGTTTTCTATAATTTTAACTGTTTTCTAATTTTTGACCACAAAGCTTGCTTGAAGAACTGTTCAAGTGCCATGGTGACTTTTATTATTTCTGTGTGTTCCTTAAATGACTGAACTGAGACTCCTTACTCATTTTTCTGGGTTGAGTGCTAGAAATATTTGGTCTGATTATCTCAGGGAGACTTTGTGACAATTGAATAAAGATTGAGAAAATAGCTAAGAAGGTCATTCTAAATCTGGTTTAGTTAGGTACTTAAATGGTACATAGATATTTTCAACCCAGTTTCTGGAGATTTTGTTGTCGTTTCTGAAGAAGGTAGACATTATGTAGTTGTCATACTGCCTAAAGGAAGTTTTAAAAATCTGGAGTATTGCCAGATATAGGGTCCCATTGGAAGACTTCAAGACATATGTGGGAGAGTAGGAGTACAAGTATGTATGTGTGCATGTCTATGTGTGTGTTTATTATATATACATGTATGTACGTATATTTATGTATCCATACATATATGTAATATGCACATGTGCATATATCATGCTGACATATAAAAAATTAATAAACTCTGTTGGCTTCCTATTACCATCAGAATTATATATAAAATCATTTGTTTGGCCTTCGAAGCTTGTAATTACCTAGTTCCTTCCTACCTTTCCAGTCTTCTCATACCTTATTCTCTTCTACATAACCTGTGATTCAGAGACACTGACTTCCTTGCTGTTCCCCCGTCTTGTGTCAGAGCATGTCCATTGGCTGGCCCCTAAGCCTGGGATACTCTCCATCTTTATCTCTGCTGCCTAGCTCCCTTGGCTTCCTTCACATCTCAACTGAAGTCTCATGTACCATGATTATCCTTTCTCAATACTCCTTAAACTTACTGTCTTCTTTCTGACATTACCCACTCCATTTATCTTATGTGTGTGTATACATACGCATACATAGTTGTTTGCATGCTGTCTTCTCCGTTTGACTGTGACATTGGGCAGGTACTTTTTTGCCTTTCTTTGAATCTCCAGCATTTAGCACAATGCCTGACACATAGTAGGTACTTAATAAATGTTAGGTGATTGACATGCATTCATATAGACATGTTACATTATGTCTCTGATTTCATTTGTGTAAGGAACTTCCAGTAATGATGTTGCCTCTGAAGTCATATCGCTCCCTGCTTTGCAACATATAGTCTTAAAGAGTTGTCAAGGGCAATGAAAGGTTAAGTGATTTACTCAGGGTTACATACCTAGGGTTTATCTCAGGCAAAATTTGAACCAAAGTCTTTTTTACTATGGACTGGCACACTACTATATACTAGAGATATAAAAATACCCTAGCAATATAAATATGTATTATTACATATATATGTACATGTGATAAATGTCTCTATATAAATAATAGGATATTTGATCTAGAGCTCAAAGATACTAGGAGGCCATCTAATTAAAATCTTTTATTTTACATATAAGGACACTGAGACCTAAAGAGGTTAACTGACTTGCCTAAGCTTACATAGGTAGTAAGAAGCAGAGCTAGGATTTGAAGTCCTGTAGTCTGAAGTCCTGTAATTTGCATTACAAATTCTGTAATTTTTCCACTTTATACATTGCCTCACCTTTTATCTCTTGGTGTCTCTGTCAGTCTTTCTGTGTTTTACTGTCTGTATCAGTTTATCTCTCTGTATCTCACTGTGTCTGTATCTCACTGTCTTTGTATCTGCTTCTCCTCTGTCTTTCTGTGTTTCTGTCTCTTTATGTCTGTCTGTCTCTCTACCTCTGTCTCTTGGTCCTGCTCTCCCCTCTTTACCTCCTACTATGTGTGTATGAAATACAACAGAAATTCTTTAAGAGCTTTAGCTGAGGGGGAAATTATATGTTTGTCCTATGAATGATTTGTGTTTGTTAATGCCTTTTAGGTCAAAAAGTTTAATTAACAAGCAACATATAAACTATTAAGTTAAGTTTAGAATCACAAAATAAACTGCCTGGTGGATTTTGTGTCATAAAACCAGGTAAGGGAATCATCTTCTGTGGGGCTTTGACATTGTTCCCACCAAATCTTAGAAGGAAATGTGATTTCTGAAGAGAACATGTTCTCAATTTACCTTGTGGATTTCACAGTTTGAATTTGAATTGAAAAAGTTTGAATTACACTTAAAAAAAGCTTTTAGTGTCCATTAAAGAAGATGATTTCTCTTAGGACTAAAAGATTGTATTTGTCTCAGTGACTTAATTCTTTTTTAGGTTCTATATTCCCTTTTTAATTCTTAAAATTGGATTATTTTCAAGGACTTTTATGTTCCTTGGTTTACTAAAGATCACATTCACTGTATAAAAAAGTAAGTCAACTTGTGAACTCAGAAAAAGTCATATATAAGAATAAAGTACAAATTAAGTAAAAACCATAAAGTATTTAAATAATATTTTAAAATAGCATTTATAAGAAGTTGCAATATCATGAAAGAGATAAGTTGTCCCCATCAGGGTTATTTTGCACCTAAAGTTACTCAGTGATGAGCTAGAGGCATATACAAAGAATTTCATAGAAACAGTTTCTTCTTCTTGGCTCTTATAGTCTAACACAGTGATGCTGTAGCATGATGGTCACTTCTGTCTTTACGTATTAAAGGCCAATATGACCATGATGAACAGTATTTTCTGCACTGGAAACAATTTTTCACATCATAAAAAAAAACTCAAAACTTGTGCCAACTATTTTCATATATGGAGATTAAGTTCATTTACCAAAATGTGCCACGTGTCTTCTGATCCCTCTGCTGGTCTATTTGTAACTATTGTTTCTAAGCAATACACAGCCATACCACAGTATTTGAGGCTATGCTTAGAGTGTCAGATCTTGCCATCAGTTATTCAACTTCAGCCAGATACACAGCAGCTACCTGGGTGCCCTACTGTCCTCAATTGTCCGTATATGTGTTCTTCACACTTAATTTGCATTGGAAATAATATTTCAATGCCATTTAAGTTAGTATGTCTTAAGATTGTATTCTTACTTATCAATCTTACCATCCAGTATTAATTTAATGTTAGGTATGCCCAATGAAAGTTGCTGAAAGATCTGTATGTGATATTTGTCCAACAGTGACTCCTTACCATTATAAATACATAGAGTTAAGGATGGCCAGGGACATTTAATTCTTTAATATGGCATGTAAGTTACAGAAGATGGTTTGACTTTTGTACCATACTTTACTCCACCCCCAACTTTCAACAATCATGTGGCAAGATTTCTGCTAATGAGCCTCTCCAAACTTAGCTAGTCCCATCTTTGGACAACTGGCACTCATTCTGTCATCTGGCCCACACTCAAAGCTTTCCAGTTTTGTAGGACCTGCCAAACTTTCATTTCACAGAAAGAGCCTTCAAGTGCCCATGGTTGCATCTGTGTCATAATGAGACATCAGACGAAGTCTTTACTCTATGTTGCGTTGCATTCGTATGTAACCTCTCAATATCCAGCATAACATGATTCATTTAATACCATTTCATTCTTATTTTTAAGTATTTGTTAGGTTATTTCAAAAATAAATCTTTCCCTATATTATCTTCATTTTAGACTTCTTATGGTATACATAGTATATTTTACAACATTCCTCAGCATCTCAGATTATTTAAAGATCTAATTATTAAAATGCTTTGAGGGAAATGTGCATGTGTGTGTTTCAGACTTCTGACTTTTATCTAAATAAGGAACTTCCACCATCAATTCCTCAATTATAATTTTAGAGATTTGACTATGGGGCATTGAGATATCAACTGGCCTAATAATAGATTAAAAAAAAGCTAGTATGTAACAAATGCAGTACTTGAACCCATATCTTTCTGGCTCTAACATTACCTCTCTGTCTACTCTACTATACCACCTCTTATGGAAAAAAAAAAGTACTAAAAAGTCATCTTATAAATCTCAGATGGTTACATGCAAGTTTATGTGCGTGTCCTAAGCTTTAAGTTTTGTTACAGTCACTTTTGACAAATAATTTTTTTAGCCTGAGTATTTCTGTACAATATAAATCTTTTACAAGGATCAGAATAAGAAAGCAGTAAGGAATCGCTATCTAAATGGTAATAAGAATTCACTGCATCTAAAATCATTGGCATTTTATTTGGCATATTATAGATATCAGTTTTATGTGCTCAGAAGGCATTCTAAATATGAAAGACAGAAAATGTTCCTTTTAAAATCAACTGGAGGGTTACCAATCTGGATCCAGGTTAACAATTATATATTTGTTCTAAGATGCCCAGAGTATGTCTGAGGTCTCTATGGCCATCTCAAAGAAGATTCTTTTGAAAACAACCAAGGCCTCTGAAAGGAATTTTTTACCGCAATAATACATTAAAGTTTTTTTTTAATCAACCAATTTTAAACTAAATGCTATTAATCTTCCAAAGATTCTTTAAAATGCTTCTTCTTCAGGATTTTTTTAACTACAGGAAATAGCCAGAATTGTAGTAAATAAACTTTAAAATATCCTCACATTTTCCATGGCTTGGATTTGGATTTTGTTCCCCTTCTGAGGTTGCTAGCTTATCGTTAGAAGACTATTGTGAAAATACCTCATTCTTTACTGCATTACATAAAATCAGATAAGAGATCACTAGTTTAAAGCTTTCTGGAAACATTAAATATCTCATGAAAATATTGAGCAAGGGTATATGAAAGCATTTAAAGATAAGTAAGAAATACATTTAAGGGCAAGAGTTAATATTTTTGAAGCCATTCCCTTTATTGTCCAAATTAAGCCTAATTTATTTACAATAGCTCTGATACTAACATTTTTATAAAAATCCATTTTGTTGACATTTGTAGCACATCAAATAAAATGGACTCAGATTTTTATTTTGTACCTTTTCTTCCAGGTTGATTTAATTTAAAGTAATGTGTGTTTATGGACATTCAAAAGAACAATAATATGCAAAATACAGTGTTAATGAAGTGCTTCTGGATACAAAAAAAACTAATCAGCATTCTTAAAAGATAACTGACAGGATTGCTTGCCCTGTATAAAATCACTGAAGTGATTGGTATCTGCTCAAAGAGTTCCCAGTATATCAAAGAAAATTAGATTGTGGGTAGGTAGAAAACAAATCAAGATAAAGATCTTGGGAATTAGAATGATTTCATCTACCCTTTCCTAAAAGTAATTGATATATAACCACTAGATAGGCAAAATTTGTTTCCTGTCAATACTAAAACTACATTTTAAATGAAAAAAAAAACCCAAACTATATTTTATGATAATTAGGAACAGAATAGTTATAGATTTATGCATATTCTTTCATTCTTAATTTATATGAAATATATTAATATAGTTGAATATATGAATATATATGAAAAGGGAATAATTAAAGAGGAAGCATTTTTAATTGACCCACAGAGTGACCAAAATTCTTTTGTTTATACCTCACTGGCTTTAATATGAAAAAAATAGCCTTCAGTCTGGTGTGTGACCTATAGTTTTACTTTGTATATCGTCTACTACAACTGCCGCAATTAATGGATTTTAACACTGAGACCAGAGAGGTTAAGTGACTTACCCTAGGTTATTATACAAGTAGTAGGTTTCTGAAACAAAATTTGAACCCAGATCCGTTATTTAAATCCTGTCCTTCTTCCCACAGCAAGTACTTACTTGTTTATTCAAAAGATGAAAAAAATGATTTCTAAACTAGCTTAGAAGCATCTCTTCTTTCCCCTCCTTTGGTACAGGGTTGAGGGAAAGGTAAGGAGAAGAATACATAAATTTTTGCTAATGGATATGAAATCTGCATATCATAAACTAACATAGTTTTGTACTTGAAAACAACAGTTCTATTTGCTTCTTATATAGATTCTCTACATCATCAATATACCTTCCTCATATATTGGCATTAATTGGTCAAGAAACAATTGCTATCAAATCTTATCTCTTATTCTAAAAAATTCCATAATCTCCTAATAAAATAACTAGTTCTTTAACTCTGTATGCAGAAGGGGAGAAACTCGGGGCAGGTAGGTAGTGCAGTGAGTAGAGCACCGGCCTTGGAGTCAGGAGCACCTGAGTTCAAATCTGGCCTCACATACTTGGCACATGTAGTAGCTGTGTGACCTTGGGCAAATCACTTAACCCCAATTTCCCTGCCAAAATAAACCAAAAAAAAATCGGAAGGGGAGAAAGTCATTTTATGGATTTTATCTAAAATGCCTCCATATTTCATACACTGACTGTACTTGGCTATTCTTTGTCAGGGAATAGCTTGAGCATTGGGGGGAAAAACAGCACCAATAGCAGTTCAATTTTCTACATTTATATAGGAGCATTTGCAGGGTTCTATCCCCTCTATTTATTTCATTTATTTGAGCAGTGTGCTCATGTTGTTCAGTTGCTTTACATGAAAAAGCTCTTGTCTATTCATTCTAGAAAGAGTGGAAAGATTTGAAATGGAAAATATCATTGATGATAGATTAGAATTGTGGCTATCCCACGTCTATCTAGTGCTCTGATTTATTTTGTGATGGAAATATCTAGTGTTAAATTTAACAGGGGGGCGGAACCAAGATGGCAGCTGGAAAGCAGGGGCTAGCATGAACTCCCCACCAAGTCCCTCCAAAAACCTATAAAAAAATGGCTCTGAACCAATTCTAGAACTGCAGAACCCACAAAACAGTGGAGGGAAGCAGGGCTCCAGCCTAGGACAGCCTGGATGGTCTCTGGGTAAGGTCTATCCCGCATGAAACTGGGAGCGGAGCGGGGCAGAGCAGGGGCTGCTCGGACCAACGGGG
>CM053622.1:110876067-110902846 GCA_028646595.1 Phalanger gymnotis
TTATACATAATGATACGCAGGTGGCCCATGTTGAATTGCTTGATTTCTTAGGGAGGGAGGGTGGGTGGGAAGGGAAGAGGGGAGAGAATTTGGAACTCAAAGTTTTAAAAACAGATGTTCAAAAACAAAAAAAAACAGTTTTTTTGCATGCAACTAGAAAATAAGATACACAGACAATGGGGCATAGAAATTTATCTTGCCCTACAAGAAAGGAAGGGAAAAGGGGATGGGAGGGGAGTGGGGTAACAGAAGGGAGGGCAGACTGGGGAACAGGGCAACCAGAATATATGCCATCTTGGAGTGGGGGGGGTAGAAATGGGGAGAAAAGTTGAAATTCAAACTCTTGTGAAAATCAGTGCTGAAAACTAAGTATGTTAAATAATAAACTGAAAAAAAATTAACAAATAGTAAGGAGGAGGGAAGACATTTTAGATATAGAGATTGGTATGACAAAAGACACATAGGCAAGGAAGCTCAGGTCATATTTGATGATGGTGAGGCTTCCAGTTTGGTGTAAGTGGAGAGTAGAAGTATTATGGGATAAAGTTCATAGTATTAGAAAACTCTCACTGGTATATAATAATTAATATGCTAATTTTTGAAGCCACATTTCAAGAGGTTATCAATTTTGCACATTCCTTGACAGTTCCCTATCAAAACAATTGAAACAGCCATGAGACAGAATACTCTTCTCTTTGACTTGACATACGAATAATGTTTTTGTTTTCAAGATGTTTTTAGAACTCTAACCTCTTTTGCTTTTACCAACACATTCATTCTGCCCTAAATTATGGCCTCTTTTCTTTGCCCTCACAATCTTAGCTGCTACAGCAAAACAATTAAATAAAAACATTTTCATTCTACATTCAATTCATTATTTTGTCAAATGAAAATATTTTTATTTAATTGTGTTATTACAGTCACTAAGATTTTTTTCATTAAAAAAACCAGTGATTATGTTCCTGAGATGATAAATCATTTTTCCAGATTCTAAAGGACACATAAAGATAATTCAATTTCTAATTAATGCCTACATACAAGAATTTCTACTAGGCACTAGGAGAGAGAAAAAATATAAAAGAGGGACTATGCCCTCATATTGCTTACAGTCTCGTAGGAGGGAGATAACATTTACAATTATCCTTCAGAAATAGAGGTCCATGATCTCTCAAACTAGATACTCCACTGGCATCTCAAACATGTCTCAAACTGAACTCATTTTTTCTTTCCACAAAACCTATTTTTCCTTATGACTTAACCCTGTAGATCAGTGGCTCCACCATTCACCCATTTTCTCAGTTTTTCACTTTTCCTTTTGCATCTCTTCTATTCAATTGATTGCCAAATTATGTTTGTTCTATCTTTGGAATACCTATGTACGCCATTCCCCACTTCCCCTGTTACTATCCTAGGATAGGTTCTCCCTACCACCACTGGAATATCGTATTTTCACACCGACACTTTCTTAATCTATCATTATCACTGACAAGCTATTCTTCCTAATGTTCAGGTGATGTTGCTACTGAGAAAGATTTCAGTGGCTCCATATTGCTTCCTATGTAAGGTTCAAACCCATTTGCCTGGTATTTGAGGCATTGCACTATCTGGCCCATCCTGCCTTTCCTCATATTGTTCCCCTTTACATACTTTGCATTACAAACTGGATAATGTGCCATCCTCTCTAATTCCTCAGTTTTTGACACTATCCCTGATAAAATTATATGTCCTCCAAGAAACTTCCCTTTACCCTTCTTGTCCATTTGGCCCTACTCGGAAGTGAACCCTTTCCTTATGTCATTTAGTACTTTATTTGGTTAACTTCTCAGATATTTGCATTTGAATTTTATGTATGAATTTTCTCCCTAGTAGACTTGAAGAATTCTAAGAGTAGAGATCATATCTGATCTGAATTTGCTATCTGCTCTTGCATATAGGACAGTGTTCTTCACCTATTAGACAAACAATACACAATTATCAAATTGAATTGTAAAACTCGATAAGGATTAATCAATTCAGACTTTAGAATATTAAGGTAAGAGGCATAAAGAAATAGGAATTGAGGAGAAAAGACATCAAGGAGCTGTGGTCAGTATATAATTGGGTAAAGGGCCTATAGAAAATTACTAGTATAGAAGGTATAAGTACTTGCAAGTTGCCTCGAATTGGAGATAAAATGATTTGCCCAGGGTGACACAGCTAGTGTCAGAGATAGGACTTGAATCCAAGTCTTCCTGATTCCAAGCCCAACATTTTGTTATTTCAGATAAATTTTTTTGTATTATGTTCAATTGTACTAATTTAATTAACTTATTTATTGGAAACTCTGCTAAGAAATAGTGAACCAGGTCCTTGCTTCAAGGACATACTTGTAAGAGAGAATATGTTATCTTGGCCAGCTGGTGGCAGAGTGGATAGGTTGCTGGGCCTAGAGTCATAAGACTTGAGTTCAAATGTAGCCTGAGATATTTACTAGCAATGTGACCTTTTAAAAGTCATTTAACTTCCTTTACCTCAGTGTCCTATAGGAATAATATCACCTATTTCCCAGGATTTTTGTGAGGAACAGAAAAATAATATTTGCTTAGTACAGTGCCTCAAACGGCATATATGTATATGTGTCTGTGTGGTGTGTATACGTATACACACATACATTTACACACATATCTCTAGCACTTTATTATTATTATTAATTATAAACATTGTTAATAGTCTGTAAATATCCAAGCATTTAATAAGGGTCGTAATGAGTCAGTATGCCTTCTGATCAAAAATCATTAAGTATCATCACTCATGAAAATGGCTTTCTGAAAGTGTAGTACATTATTTTGTGTCATATATATATTGAGAGAGGCATTAGTACGGTTCTTAAAAATTGGGTTAATAATGAATGCACCATGTCATAGAGTCCATTTTAAATTATGTTAATTTCTTTTAAATTTGCAAAGGCTCAGGGCCAGAATTTGGATTTATCTTCTGTAAATTTTCATTTTCAAAAACAAAGTTGATTCTGAGGAATGCAGATTTTTTAAAAAGGCAACAGAAACCTCAAAACTTCTCTCCTTTTTTGTCTTCTCATTGCATAAAACTATTTCAACATAATTTTTTTTTAAATTTAGACTTTGCAAAAAAAATGTCCTCATGCTGAGTTCTTGTTTGCCAAGTTTTAGCTTGGAGAAAAAAATTTTATAGCTGTTATAAACCCCTGAAAATAGACATGTTTAAATGGAAATCCTTACACAGTCTTATTGAGTGGCAGAAAGGGTGCCTCTTGATGAGGAATAATAAAGTAACCTTTTTATTTCTTGAAAGCTATTGCAGCAGCATTGTTTAGCACCATGGAGTAAGATATGAAAGGGACTTGAGATCATTTATTCCAAACTCTGATCAATTCAGTGACCAACCACAATTCCAGAAGACTCAAAATGAAACATCCCAGCCAAGAGAGGTGATTGATTTACACACACGCACACACACACACACACACACACACACACACACACTGACCAATTCAGGAATTTGTTTTGCTTGACTACATATGTTGGTAGTGGTTTTTGGTTTTCTTTTTTTCTCAGTAGGGGGTGGTAGCAGAGAGGAAGATGTGGGAAGGTAAAAATGCAAACCTGAAAATAAAATAAAATTGAATTTTAAAAATGGGAGTTAACAAAGGTTTTTTTTAAACAAAACAATAAATATACTCCCCCAAAAAGAGATCATGTCATCTATCTTGATCATCTTACAGATGATGTTGCTGACTCCAAGAGAAGTGAATTCACTTGTTTGCCATAGATCACACAGGTATAAACAGCAAAGTCAAGATTCAAACACAAGTATAAATAGCAGAGTCAAGATTCAAACACAGGTATAAATAGCAGAGTCAGGATTCAAACACAGGTCCTTTGACTCCAGATTCAACAGTCTTGCCATTTATGTTTTGAATTTAGCTATCTCTATTACATTCAGATTTATATGTGGTAGTAACACAACTTATGTCTTATGATCCCTAAGAAATATGTCTATACTTGACTAATATTGGAAGGCAAAGAGGTGACTATTGATCAGAGAATCCTTAAATTCTGTTATCTCTTTGGTTCAGTGCCATTAATTGTTTGTCTTAGTATAGAATAAGTGGCATGCAGTAGGGATTTTGTCTTGGTCAGAATGCCCCTTTTCTAAAGGATGTGGCTCTGTCTCTTTGATACCACCAAGAATGAGTTTTGGTTTGAAGGGCAGAAGGGGAAAAGATATAAAAAATGATAGGCACATTTAGGACTCCTAGGGATGACCCCTGCAGTCTCTCTAGCCCCACCTCCACAGTTATTCAGTTAAACATAAAATGCAAAGTTACTAAAGATCAATCACTATTAAAACAGATGGAATTATAATAAAGAAAACATTTTCAGGTCCCAAACGAAGACCTCCTTATTATCTGAAATATTTGATACAATTAAAACCTATTACCATAAAGGAAATTCAGTACCCACTGATGCTTATTTCAGCTACTAACTTGGCTTGTATAGCTTTTGTGTAGGCTTTTTTTTAATTCTTAGAATTTATCATTCTTTCTTTCCAAAATACATTTTAATTGTAGCATTGACGTATAAATTTTCAACATAAATGATGCATGATCGAAAGAACCTAATCAGTAGTCTTGATGAGAAGCAATCCTATGAAAAATAAAAATGTAGTAACTACCCCATTTTTAGGCCTTAAAACAGGTGTATATTTACCAGTGATAATATATTATATATGCTATACACTCAGCTCCATTCAGTTTTGCTTTTTTGAATGATATTCCTTAATATTAGAGTCTGGATATAATTCTGATAACTTTGATGCTTACGACAGAAATAAAAAGAATACCCAGCTTTCCTCAGTGTGTTCTATTATAGCAAGAGTAGTTATCTAATAGTGATAAAATAAAGCAACATGACATCCATGCCAAATTGTAAATTGATGGATAGGAAAGGAGGAGAAGTCTAGAGAAATAGATTGTACTGTATATTAAATCTGTTTAGAAAGACCAAGGTCAAAGCTGAAGCATGAAAATAAAGTCCCAATGAAGATCTCTCAATAGGAAATTGATGCTTGAGAGGAGAAGTGTCATCAATGTAAGTCTAAAATTTTTTGTTGGGCCCACATGTCGAAGGTCCAAGAAACTATGTTATATTAACAGCTAGATGGAAATTTGTAACTTGAGAAAAGCAGATTAATAGTTATTGGATCTAAGCCTGAATTATAAAGAGATGACCTAAGCTAAAGTGAATGATCAATCACCTGGGAGTATGCAACAGCACCCAATTTTTCTTAAAACAACTCTACAAAAGCTTCCTGTTAAGCCATGAAAAATATGACTATGCATCAGAAATTTTAAATTCATTCTAGATTTTTCTAAATGAAATACATTGTAAATATAAAATGTTAAGTCTTATGTGAAAGAAATTAAACTAGGATCTGTATTTTTGCAAAGAAAGAAAGCAAACAACTACCTCCCCCTCAAAAAAAAAAAACAAGGCATGGTTCTCTTAGGGTTGATTCCATCTTCAGTTCTTCAACAAATCAGCACTGAAGGTAGGAAAGGCCATTGGAGGGATGAAAATCTTATGAATTCTAAGCTTTTGGAGTAGAATGTGTGGAATGTAGGACTGAAAGTACTATAGGCATTTGATAGGACTTCATGCCTCTTAGGCATCTGGGTGCTAGTTCCCAAAGCAGCTATTTCTGCATCAGAGAGTATATACCATTTGTGAATGATGTTTTTTTCTTCTTTAATATTTCAAGGGATCTCTGATATCATCCATGTATACCCCATTATTTCCATTCTTGTTCCTCCAAAGTACAGACCATAAACCATCCATGTATTGTCATCTTGGACCACTCTTGTCCAGAGAGTGCTGTAAATTTTTGACAAGGAATAAGCACTTGATTTATTAATCAAGTCTTAAGAGCCTTTCTCATTATGTAATTCTTTTTTTAACTAATATCTGACAGTCACATAGTTTTATATTTCATAAAGTTCTTCAAATATTTTCTCATTTGATGCTTCTCAAAAAAAAATGCATTGTAAGAGAAATGACTATTACTATCCCCATTATAAAATGAGACTCAGCAACTTGCCTAAAATGATTCAGCTGGTAAATATCAGGTCCAGAAGTTAAACCCAGAGCTTCTGACTACAGATTCGGGGCTCCTTCCCTAAAACCGTGATTGGCTACCTTTATGCCAGAGAAATTCTAATCCAAATGGGAAAAAAAAAATCAGTCAGAAGTACTGTTCATTTTGTTGTTGTTTTTGTGTGTTTTTAAGAGAAAAAAGTAAACCATTTAATGATTCTTTTTAAATTCAGAGCAGCATATATAAAACTGTTTTCAGTAAATATCAAAAATAAAGTATATGTAATGTCTATTGTACTTCATATATGTGTGACCAGTGAGATGCATTTATTGCAATGGATAGGACTCTAGACTTGGAGTCAAGAAGGCCTTAGTTCAATTCCCACTTTAGTTGCTGACCAACTGTAGGATTCTGTGACCTTGTGTATCAGTTTCTTCATCTGTAAAATGAGGTTTGTTTCAGTGGCCTCCAAGATCCACTCTTAGGTTAAATTTGTGATCCTTTAATTGAATTTATGGAGAGGGGTGTAAGAAAAGAGAAGCAAAGTAGATAGAGGGTAAAGTTGTTGAAGGGGAAAGAAAAAGACACAGTTGATTAAAGACAGGAAAGAGATGAGAAAGAAAAATAGTTGTTAGACTTTGAGATGAGTTAGGGTAAAACTGCTTATTGCTTTACTTAGCAAGCTTCAAAGTAAGTTATTTTCTGTTATAACTGCCTTTTGAAATTAATTGGCTGATTAACCATTGTTTACAGACCACAGGATCTTCCTTTAGTAGACATATAGGTAGAGTTGCTCCTGGAGTGATATGGAGAAAAACAATATTTCTGCCCTGCATCAATTGTGAACAGACCATCATCACTACATAAGATACTTGGAACAGACCAGATGACATAAAGGTTATAACTGGATCTGGCTCACAGGTGAATTACCCATTTTCAATTGAATTCAGTTGATTGATGGATTGATTAATTAATTCAAGTATACCAAAAGATTACTGGCATCAGCCTCTAATACCCTCTTCAATTGCCTTATGCTTTATTTACCTGAGCCAACTAACCTAAGTGAAATGCAGCTAAATAAAAGTCATGGAAATTTCCAAGCAAAATAAATAATAATAACTAAATTTGCATATTACCACTTATTTGACAATCACCTAGGAAACAAAAAAAAAGTGTCCTCAAAGAGCTTGCATTCCATTGGGAGAAAAAAGCATGAACATCGAGAAGAAAGCATAAATTATCTATAAAACAGGTACAGTATAATTGAGGGAGGGGCATTATCAACTGTGAGGATGAGGATAGACTCACTGTAAAAGAGGGTACTTGAACATTGATAGACAGAAGAGATTTTTTGAGGGAGGAATTAAGGAAGAAGTCTATTACAAAATTCCTTTGGCATAACAGCTAGCCCTGTGAAGTCAGCAGAACAGATGTTATTATTATCCCCATTTTATAGATGAGGATAAAATAAATTAAGCAGCTTACTCATGGTCCCAAAGCTAGCAAGTGGTAGGATTGAGACTTGAATCTGGATCTCCCAAAAGCATGTCCAATGCTCTTTCCTTTGACATACTGTTTGCCAAATAATTCTGTAATCGTGTTGTGACCAGTACTGAGAGTAAAATATTCCTTACTGTGAAATGTGTGGTCAGCATGGCTGTTAGAAAGTTATGTTAAAAAAATGACTTAGTAAAGGAATTTGGAGTAATACAGCAGAGACCCATCTGTCCAAAGTAATTATATTATATTCAATGTCTTCTCTCAATTTTTTTCTGCTAGGGAGGATCATAAGGGCATGGATAATCTGAAACAGTAGACTATCCAGAAATCATTTTTACAGTTAAATCTTTACTATCCTGTTTGGCTGGAGAATGGGGGTGGTCTGGCTAATCAAATATTCTGGCTCACAAAGAATTACTTGTGTACTATACATAGCTATACACTAGCAACTTTCAAACATTTAGAATATGACTGAATGCATTCAACACTAAAATGAAACTGAATGCAATTCAATCTTTGCTGATACACAGGACGTTTCAGAGTCTTGGCCTCACTAAGGGTCATGATCATTTTACCATAGTTATTGCCAGTTATTAATAGAACAGAATAATAGAATATTGGATAACAGTGAGTTTAATAACTTGGTTTTTGAATGTGGCTTTGTAATTACACCTGAATGTGACTGTGTCTGACATCTTCAGAATTAATTTTCACCAAACCAAAAGACTTCAGATAAATCCAGAGCAGGAAAACCTTACTATCTTGTTTTTATTGCCCTTTCCTCTTCCTATTCATGAATAAATATGTAGTAAATTCAACGTATGAGCAGTTCACTGTTTTAGATGCTGGGGAAACAAAGTGAATTAGATATAAATCTTCCTTTCAGAAGCCTAGAGTGATAGAACATAAACATAAAAGGACAATTAATAATGTAGGATACGGCATGTGCTAGGTGCCAAATGAGAGATAAAGGCATTGAAACCCTATAGATCAGGGATTCCTAATGTAGGTTCCATAATCTTAAAAAATATTTTGATAACTGTATTAAATATAATTGATTTCCTTTTTAATCCTATGCATTTTATTTTATGCATTTTAACATCGTTCTAAGGAGTCCAAAGCCTTTGCCAAATTGCCAAACAGATCCAAAACACACACACACACACGCACACACATGCACACACACAAGGCACACACACTCACAAATTCTTTAAATGAGAGGAAGGCATGAACACTTAAATTTTTATAGAGATCTG
This sequence comes from Phalanger gymnotis, assembly GCA_028646595.1. NCBI lineage: Eukaryota > Metazoa > Chordata > Mammalia > Diprotodontia > Phalangeridae > Phalanger > Phalanger gymnotis. The sequence goes on from CM053622.1 coordinate 110,884,935, forward strand.
CCTTGAAAGAAGGATATGATAGATACTCAGCAGGTAAGGGTATTCTGTGCTAGGGAAATGATTTGTACAAAGATACAGAATCAAAACTGCATATGACATATTGGGAAGAAGGATGTCCATGTTGACTACAGTAAAATTCATCTAAGAAAGTAGCGAAAATTTTGCTTGGAGAGATAAATAAGGCACCAGATTTTGGAGGCTCAAAGATTTTGTACTTTCTGCTAAACTTTTCAATTTTAAAAATGCTAGGGATCCAAAGCCCTCATTTAAAAGATGAGGAAACTGAAGCCTAAACAGGTAAAACAATATACCCCAGGTCATATTCAAAAAATAAGGATTTTTCTGAGATATAAATGCCTTGATTGGGGAATTCTAAAATGTGTAAAATTACATTTAATGAAGTTGTTATTTCTGTTTGTCACAAGAGAAGTAAAAAAGTTGAGCTATCGAAGGATATGTATTAGTACTCACACTTGCACACCTACACACACAAAGATTCACATTTTCAAAGTGACCATGGAACTTTGCAGGTTTATAGTAATGAATTTATTTTAGTATTCCAAGGATATAAATCATGGAGGGAAAATTAGACCCAACTTCTTAAATAAGACCATTATAAGTAGGTGCTGTCTTGCAGTATTGTAGCTAAAATTCTAGACCACTGCCAAAAGGTCTTGGTTCAGGAACAATCGCAAACTACAACAACAACAAAAAAAAAGGTTTATGGCTTCTGTTTCTTGTGCCAGTCAACAAGATTTAGAAGGAAATGCAGCCAAATTTAATGGTCGTTACCTGATGAAAAACAGACATCCTTTGGAATAGATTCAAGCAATCCAGGACAAGACTAAATGCAATTATAAGGACTCCGCTGAGGCCAAAATGGCAGTGGAGTCAGAGAAAACAGATGGATCCAAAATTTGGAATCATTGTCATGGATAATCTACCTCTTTTTTAAGTGAATAACATTATAGGAAACCATTAGAATGAAGAATAAAATTAATTTATCAACCTAGTCAAATAGGTAATTTAAACTCTTCTGACTAGAGTCGAGTTCTGGGTTCTATGTCAGTTTCATCATTGTAATATTGGATAAGCTTTTTTATCTCTCTGAGCTCAATTTCATCTATAAAATGTCAATAGTTAACATGTGCACTATCTATAACACAGAGATACTACAAAGAAAATATTCTTTAAAACCTAAAGTCCAGATGAATATGAATTGTTGTTACTATTTAAGAAGTGATGCTACTTTATCTATAAATGTTTCTGTAAGTCTATTTGAGATAATAGAGCTTCATGTGTCTTTTATGTCAGTGCTTATTTGGGCATCTTATAAGGAGTTGAGTAGATGGACTGAAATGAGATAATTTCTGCTTAATCTAAAATGGGAATTTTTTCAATTTAAGTAATTTCAAATGAAAAATAAAAATATTAGAAAGTACTATTTGGCCTTTTTCTAAGAAAGGCAAATTATTAGCGTTTCTTTTAACTTACAAAATAAAGACGTACCATAGTAAATTGCTCCCAAGAACTTTTAGGAAATGCTCTCTATGAGGCAATGGTCAAATGACAATTCAGTTTAGTAACTTTGCCAGTTTATTAGGATTCATAGGCAATGCAGAAGTTTCACCCTCAGGCCAGACCCGTAGTAGCTGTAGGAAAATGATTTATGTGTTGTAATAAATGTTACTTCTCAATCTGTTTGCTTGTTCAATGGTTGAGGTCCCCAAAGAAAGGTCTATCTCAAATTAGGACTGGCATGTATTATCTGTCAACTTTATATAGTACTGTAAAAGTCATTCAGCTGACAGAAATATTAGCAGAATGTTTTATAGATTCTGTACTGTGCAAAGCTTTGTATTTGAGAAGAGAGGCGATGGGGCTGTGGTACTGTGGTCCAGGATAAAGTTGCGTGTAGATGAGTAGTTTCAGTGCTTCTCGGCAAATGAACATCTGGCCCACATATTAATTCCATGTGTGAAAATGAGATCAGCCCAAATAATGACCAGAATCAATCAGACTTCAGCCTAGCAGTAATGTACACGGTTCCTGATTTGTTAGACAGCCAGAATTGGCAGCACTGTGCATAATTTGGCACCAATTGACAAAGATTAGACTGTTTGGGAGCCCTGACCAGTTATTAATTTGGAGCCACCCCCCCAAAAATTTTTGCAAAGTAAAATCAGCTGTAACATGTTTGTCCCAACCCCCTCCTTTCATACAGGCTCTAATTGTTTTAGACAAACAAGTGAGCTTGCGGCCTGTTCACTTTACACAGGAAGACATGAATTCTTTGATCCATACAATATTCTTTAGCTCAACCTTGGAGCTATTTACTGAGGAGATTTATTTGCAGACAGACAGTAGAACAGTTCTTGGTGAATAGAAACGAGTGCAGCTTCTAAGAGTTTTCAGCTCGAATTTCTGTTTTTCATGAGATAGATAAAGCTAAGCAATCATTTTTTCTAACCTCAATCATTATCAAGTTTTTCTTGTTTACTGGGTTTTTTTCAGCATTCTTTAGAAAATGGAGCATTCTTTAGACTAGGATCTTTCTGGTTTCATGTAATGCAATAACTTTTCCTATTGCAGATAGAATGGATTCCTTTTCATTCTAATATTCTAGATTTATATGTATAATCAAAAGTTAGATTTATATGTTATAAATTTCCACATGAGTAGGGGGAGAAATATTTCAAGCATCTCTGACTATTCTAAGTTTAAATAAGACCACTTTGCCTTTTTTTTGGTAACAGAATATTTCTAGGGAATTCATTTTAAAAACAGACGCTCTTAAATTAAATTGAGCCTAATTAGGAGTTATTCTTATGCAGTTAATTACATTATTATAAGTATTTAGTAGGCTGAATGTGCACTCTCTACACAGATATTTTTAGAGATTACTTCCCCAGTAGATAAGTTCTTGCACATAAAAGCTATTAAAGAAAAGTAAGAGAGTTCCCTAATTTGCATAATGCAGTAATACAATGCCAAAACAATGTTTAAGACACTGAGGGAAGTACTTAGAGTTCAGAAGATCATACTGGGTGAAGTACCCAACTAAGTGTCTCTTTCCTCTACTCATTAATCAAATGTTCTTTGACCATAATACATGATTCATGAAGGACATCCAGTTTGAAAAGCATAAATAAAAACAACCACTCATTTATATAGAGCTACTCTGCACAATTTTGTAGTGAAAGTATTGCAACATAAACCCATTTTACAGATGAGAAAATTTTCTGTTAGAGAAGTTGTTAGCTATTTTTGGTCATATACCTAATAAGTGGCAGAGACAGAACTTGAACCCGGGTCTCCTGAGTGAAGTATCCAGGGTTCTTCCCAATATAGTATATTGTGATGGGGAACATTATGCTTCCTGACTCTTCAGGAAATCAGTTTGGATGTATACACTTTTGACGATGTTTGACAATAAAATATGTTCTGTTCTGTCATCTCAGAATTTAATTCCTTACATTTTCTGGCAAGCATAACATGAAAGGCCATGATTTTTTCATGTTTATGCTTCAAATTTGTAATTTATAATCAGTAATTTATTCTTTAAGAAAGAATATTTCAGGACCTGCCCCTATTTTTCTTCATCTTCAATTTATTTTGAAGCCTTTTCTTTAGCATTGTCCATGCTTTTTTGCTTTTATTGTTTTTAGGTAGTTTATTAACAGAATGACAGCATATAAATCAACTTGCTATAACTGAGAATATGAGTAGGTAACTGTAGTTCACTGAGAACTATAAATTATTTCAATATTTGAAAATGATGTGTTAAAATATAAAAGTTTTTAATTTACTGAAAAATATTTTAAGTTATATTTTAGTAGAAGCATATTTTTTTTTGCTATTCAAAATATTTTAATAAGAGTTTTCTGGAAGGCAGTTTGTGAGGATAAACTCAGTTGGAGAAAGAGAATAGAGAATGCAAGTAGCCACAGAGCTGAGGAATTTTCTTGATTTGGGGCAGGATCTGAGACTCTACTGTTTTCTGATCAGCCTTGCAGTGCCCTATAGTCTTGTATTTCTCTTTTTATGTATCAAAAATCTCTTCTTCTTGCTGTCTAGGTTTAAGGAGCCTCTTCTTCTTGAAGTTAACATTAGTAAGATGATTTGAAATTTTTACACCTGAACCCTGGTAGAGGTGGCAATGGCAAATTTCCTATGGGTCCTTCTCAGGCCAGTCACCAGTAGCAAGCCACTAGGCAGCTGCTTCAGGAAAACCACTCGCTTGCCCCCGTGGTGGCTAATGAACATGATCAGAATGGTGCCTGGCTTGATGCTAGCTCGAAGTCTCCTCACATGCTGGCTGAAGGGCTTTTTGCCATGATGTAGCAGCTTTCTAGGCACATCCTCACTAGGGTAATACCTAGGCATCTTTTGAATCTTTACCCCATGGGTTCCTCCATTCTTTTCCCCACCAACTGGCTTTGATATAGTAGCAGGTACCTTCTCTTTCTTTTTCCTTTCAGTCTGGGTTTGTCATGCAGCATATTTCTGCTTGTACATGGCTCTCCAGGAATACATTGCAGACTTGGAATATCTACCAATCCCTTGGACCAGGACTGAGTTCCTACTGCAATGCTCTCAAGGCTTCTTCATCACCTTTTCATCCACATCTTCCTTTTTGTTCCCTTTTTTCCCCTTTTTGACCTTTTCCTTTAGTTCCTTTGGGGGCTTTTTGTCCACCATCTTGAGAAAAGGGGTAGAAGCATATTTTAGCATGTAGGATAGCCTTTAAACTCATGCTCCTATGACCTCTTTACAGATTTAGATGAACATATTGTGGACTAAAATGTTTTAAAATATTTTACTAAGCACGTTATCAGAAAGGACATAGCTCTAAATATAGATTCTTTTAAATTTGCCCCAGAGTTTTTGAGGTGTTAGGTATCATCTTACCAAGTATTTAAGAGGGCACTTGCTGCCTAAAGACTTTCTTCTAGAGAATTGAGATATTTGTTACTCAGAAAGATGTAAAATCTGGGCAGATCAACAGAGAGAGGATTTTGCAGAGAATGGTAGGAATAAGTGATAGAAACTTAATTTATTCTCTTACTCACTTAAAATAATAACTTTTATCCCCCCCAAAATTCAGCAAAATATTTTTTAAATGTACTATTTATGTAACTTTCCAAAAAAAAATTTAAAATGCGTGTTGGTCTCATACCTTTAAATAATTTCCAGTACATGTGGCTCTTTCCAGTGTTATAACTAGCCCTGCAGGTAGGAATTCATAAATATTTTAAAAATCACCATAGTACTTTTAGAGCGAGGTAAAATCCTTTGACAAGAATGTGTCATTATTCATCACTCTGTCTACACTATCAATAAAACCATGTTAACAATAGCTTTGTTTCAGAATGTTTTTTTGTTATGTTCAAGGATGGCATAGCAGGAGCCATATACTTCAGTGAGAAATATCTGTATGTATATAATAGTACATTATTTAATTACATGTGCTTTTTTATCATGTGTACTTTCTAAAAGAATTTCAGATAATGGTAACAATGATAAAATTTAGTAAATTATGCATTATCACTTTTAGTTAATTTCTTTTTTACTTATTATCACATTTAAGCATAATATATTGGTGTTGAAATCAACTCATTTTCACTCATTACTTGGGATCTTGCCAATGGAATTGGGTCATGTGATCTTTATAATCAACACATTTTTGTGGGATTGCAGATTTTGTGTGAACTTGAAAACTTTTAACTGTTCAAGGAAATATAGTCAACTCTGGTACATTTAAATATTTTCATCACTGTCCAAGCAGATTCTCTTTTTCCTTTACAAAAGCCTTGAGACATCTCTGTCATATTGTAACAAGATAGGGGGAATTGTATTAGCTATCACAAAAATCAAACGAATGACTACTTTTTTGTATCTTTGTTGTTCTCCAGTCACTTTTCAGTCTTGTCTGAATCTTCGTGACCCCATTGGGGTTTTCTTGGTGAAAATAAGTGGTTTGCGACTTCCTTCTCCAGCTCATTTTACATATGAAGAAACTAAGACAAGCAGGGTTAAGTGATTTGCCCAGGGTCACACAGCTAGTAAGTGTCTGAGGCCAGATTTGAATTCAGGTATTCCTTATTCTAGGCCAGGGACTCTATCCACGATGCTGTCTAGCTGCCTACATCTGCTATTCTATTAATATTATACAAGATATTGCTTTTTACTCTGATATTTAAGTGGATCATAAGCTGTGATCTACAGTGTTAGCTGTTGTAACTGAGCTGAAATAATTTTCATTCTTTTTACAAATCTTTTAACACAAAGGAAAGTCCCAGGGTTCTTTTGGTTTGATATTTCTGTTCCACAATTATATTCTGTAATGAATTGCTGCCAAGAGAATCAAAGGTAAGAGCTAGTAATCTGCTCACCTAGATCGTCAATAGGAAGTAGAATAGTCATTGCCTAGTTCCATAGAACATGTATTCACAGTACATGATGACTTTAAAATATGTAATATGCTTATAGCAGAAAGACATTCTGGAGTTGGAATTGGAGAATATAGATTCAAAGAGTGGCTGGCTACAGTCTAAATATACCATTTTGGGCAAACCACTTCACCAATTTGGGCCTCAGTTTCCACATCTGTCATACAATCTCAAATTTGCAAGATGCTGTGAGTTGAACTCATATGGGACTCAAAATTCCTCTATAACATCCCTAACGTGGAAACATCCAGTCTTCACTGAAGTTTTCTAGTGAGTGGGAAATAAAGGCAGCCTATTCACCTTTTAGATACCTCTGATTGTTAGGAAGTTGTTCCATTCATCACTGTGTAGTAGAAACAATGTGGACTCTGGGGTCAGTGGACCTCCTTGACATCCCAGCTCTTCTAAGTTTTGTTGTGTGGCTTTGGTTGGGTCTCTTAACTTCTCTGGGCCTCATTATAAGCAGATCATAATTTTTAAAGTTCTTTCTTTACAAGACTTGTGTGAGACAGGCCAATAGCTAACTAATAAAAGGATTTCCATCCACATTTTATGGAATGGAGAAATAGGTTGCTTTTCTGATATTAAAAAGTAGCAAAGTGAGTACTTGAATGCTCTTTAGACTCCAAATTTAGTGATTTTTCTACTATACCATTTTTGATGTTTAAAAAATCATTTCTATGGCTTTAATTTGGATCTTTAAATTGTACAATCCCTTTTCTTCATAAACATCTGAAAATGTTATAATAGCTAAATAAACTTATGTAGCTGAATCATATATATGTTATGATCATACATGTAATATATGTGTATGTGTATATATAACATATATGTGTGTATATATATGTATAACTTAACAAGTAATACTCAGTAAAAGTCTCCTGTTTTAGCTCCTCTGCTCCCCAGTATGTAACAGTATGTTCTACAGTTGATACTTCATGAGGTCCTTGATTCTCCCCCCAACTTCTATAAAAGATGGTTTGGGAATTCCCTTTGTGTCTTACACCACCCTGGCTTTCTCCATACCATTTGATTGCTCGTTTTTATAATCAAGATTAAGGGTAATATCTGTTGACAATACTGGGAAGGCATTTTTTTTTTCTTCCACATTCTGGTTACTACCAAATAAGGGGAAAACATGTTTTCCAATGCTATAATAAGTTAGTGGTATAAATTACAGCTTTGCTGTGTTGAGAAAGGAATGTTCATCCTTTTCTATCATCTCAGAAACAATTCCAGAATCAATCAAGGAGCTGGTGAAAAGCACGTGGTGACAACTTATATCTTTTCTAATAAATGGAAGAGATATTCTCCCCTTCAAGTTATTTTTACCTCTTCATTTTGCAGTCACCTTTAATTATGGCATTTTAAACTGAGTCTGGAGCTGGAAGAAACTTCAAGAGATAATATGGTCCAGACGCTCTAGCTTCAGAATCTACTATGTTTTATTCTTTATTTTAACTTTTGGTCTTCTGATATATGATACCTCATCTTTGGCTGTAATTCAAGGCCAGTTAAACCTGTTTCATAGCATTTACATTTCCAATGGTTTTAATTCCACCTACAATTTCTGGAAAGAGCTAAACTCCTGGAATAAGAAAGTGGGAACAACAAAATTTAATCAATTTAATACTCAATTTCATGTAAAGGCTTATTTTTTCCTATAACTATTCATTTTTTATGGTTATATATAACATTTTCCCTCACTGAAGTATTGTTGTTATCTAGATACATCTTCATAAACCTGGAATATTCTTTTAAGGGTTTCTGCTTTCCATTTAGTTAATGCCACCAGATAGAGTGGAATGGTTATGTTTTAATAAGCAGCTTGATTTAAGTCAATTTATATTCCACAAGAAAGTCATACAAAATTATATACTAATTTAAAGCAAGAATCATTGACTAAAAGGTTTAAGATGGGCATTTGACTCTAGTGCTACATGTCTATAATAACCATTTGACTATCTTTAGAATTGGAAACTTAAATTCATGTTGTATTGTCACAGAATATACATCAACTCTATATTGTGGCTTATACATGGTTGGCACTGTAAGCTGCAATTATCTTTCTAATTAGATGACTTCTGGACCCAGATTCCTACAGGACTAGAAGTGCCCATGATTTTAGACTGGTTCCACCTCTGCCAAATAACCTTTTGCTTTCTGCCTTTATACTAAACAACAGGAACAAAGACTGTATCATTGAGAATACCTTCTGGCTTCAGAAATTCAAGCTCTTTATTTGTCTAGCATAAAGCTTATCAGTTCCTGAGCCTTTTAGATTATTCTTGACTGGGAAACTGCCAGTTTATTTTCCTATTTGATTGACTTCCTCTGATCATAGTCTATGTACTTAAGAAAAAAAGCTGAAAGGCTATTTTGATGAGTTATATCATACCTCAACATACCTTTTCCCATATCAAAGAAGACCTGTAACATATAACATATATTAGAGGCATACTGTCTCTTAGTAGAGTACCTTCCCTGTGACTTACTTCATTCTCAAATGCCGCCGTCTAAAGTTTAAAGTATTTCATACTATGAAATCTTTGCTTGTTCTTGCAAGCCCTATTCTCACAGATATTAAACTTTTTCACCTCCAAATACTTTATACATATCAGATCTTGACAAAACATAAAAATAGTTATTGCATATCAAAAATAACAATTTACACATAGTATAAATCAATACCTTTAAAAATTTGAATAATGTTTATATTATGAATTTTGGTAATTTATTTGTATTGGCTCAATCTGAAAATTAGCAAATAAACTTCCCCTCTGAGTCAAAACACCCATTTCAAAGATGCCATATTTAAAGTGAAGTGCTATTGACTTTAAGATGAAATCAAGAGATTTGTCCTAATCCAAGTTTTAGCAGTGACGTTTTGATAGAGGGTTGTGTTTTCCAGTATTGAAACAGTGAATATTCGGATAATATTTTTGAGGAACACAGTATATGGAAATATATTGTCATAATATTTATATGTAATTAGAAATCACCAATGAGATATTTAAGTGCTGAAATTTATATGTGAAGTCCTCTGTCTCTTAGAATCCTTACCTTTAGGTACCATATTATGTATTATCTTTCTGTATTTCCCACCATCGCCCATTGTTGTCAGTGTTTTTTTCTTCCTCAGTTACCTTGAGTTTACTTATTTGCTTATTTGTTTTATCCTTTCATAGAATATAAATTCCTTGAAAACAAGGATTACTTGATTTTCATCAGTATCTCCTCAACATACAAGAAGTTCTTAATAATTTTTTGTTGAGAGATAAAGTACTTACTATGTGCCTGGCACTGTGCTAAGCCCTAGAAATACAACTGTAAGCAAGCAGTAGAGTACATACTCAGCATTTACAAGCTAATGTGGAAGGGAAAAAAATAGAGGGGTAGTAGAGGAAAAGAGGGGAAAACCCTCGGAGCCATAGTGTGGAGCCTTATGGAAGTGATATAAAGAACTGGCTCAGTAAAGACAAGGTAAAAACTCACTAATCAGAACCAAGATCCAGGATTTTGTTCATAAGTCTGATAGAAAAGAGGTGAGGATGAGGATGGTGACCACAAAATAGTGAATAGAATGAATTTTTGTTGTTGTTTACCAGTAAACTTTGGTGGTTGTGATGATAGAGACAGGATCTTATGCAAAAAGTACTGTATAAGTTTATTAATATAGTATGAGTTTTCCAAGTGATTAGCTAGATAATTTAAGAAAAATGCCTAATGGTAACAGACCCTTCCAAACAATCTAATGTTGTTATGTTTTTATTTTTCATTTTGTCAAACTTTAACTTTCTGGCTTACGCAAACATAGAGAAGTATTTCCTTAGACAACAAAATCATTCTACTGTTCATTCTCCAAACATTGAGGAAGGTTTTGAATAGTTAATTCAAAGTCAAATTTTCCTACATCCTTGGTGCATTTCTGACTTGGCGTTCTGACCAATTCCATATCACCTTGAAGTGTCTCAAGGGATGGGGTGTTTTATAGGGAGGAAAGCAGTTGGATTACAGTGAACATATCCTCCTAGGCTCCAGTATAATGTAATTTGGGGTATCAGATGAGGTAATGCATGTGAAGTCACTCTGGAAACTTTGGGGTGAGATATGAATGTAAGGTGAATAAGCTTAAATCAGGCATTTTGAGGGCTTTCGTGTTTGCTGGTTAAGGAAATATCATGAAGGAAACACATACTGTCAGAATGCAGAGTAGACCTTCATTTTTGCACTTGTTTGACCTAAAGGGGAAATGATTTCTATTTTATGTACAATAGATATGCAAGCAATCTTTTCCACATGGAATAAAGCTTTAAATGTAATGACTATCCCTACTAGATCTCATGGAGCTCTGTTTTACAATAATGCACTTATCAGAACATATGTTTTGTCCTGTAGTCTCCTGAACTTCTGTCTCATCTATCTACAAGACTTTAACTGCACAAGGGCAGAGTTTATGTCTTTTAAAAACTGTTTCTCCTTTGGGACCTAGAACAGCACCCCGTGTGTATAGTAAAGCCCTTAATAAGATTGAAATTGTATCACCTTGTGCAGGAGAATATATATGTGTGTATATACATATGTATGTATCAACACAATACATATAAAAATAAATTTGTGCATACATACACATATGTATATGCATATTTGCATATATATGTGTAAAACATATCAACACTTATGTTACTACTTCGTTGGAATTAATTCAATTATAAATCAGTGGTTTAGTACTAAGGTCTTTGTAGAGTCTTGCAAGAGGATACAACACAAGTAATGATTAATATTTATTAAGATGTTTATAATAAGGTGACTAGATTACCAACCAAGATAAGCCTGATTAAGACCACCCCTTCCCTGAACATTTTGCAAAAATGTAAAGATAACATAGAAATTATTTAGGTAACTGTTTAAAAAGAATGCAGACTTAGGGGAAAAAAAAGAATGCAGACTTAGTCTTTCCCCAGTACATGTCATAACCGTGATCTCCAAACAACCTCCTGTACCATGTCCTAATTGTTAGCACTCCTTTAAATTTACATGAAATTATCCTAACACATCCCAGTTTTATTATTTCAGGCAGTAGCCAAATGCTGTAATTTCTTACAATCTTCTCACCTAAAATAAAAAAAAAAATAAATGCTACAGGAAAAATGAAAAATAAAGCAGCTTTTCTTCCCCCCCCCCCCCCCAACCAGGGAATTCTGCAGAAAACCTCAGACACACTGACTCCATTGCTAAAGAAAACTACTTGTTTCAAGAGACACTTCTGGTTTTGGTTCTAATTAGGGCTCCTTGTGCTATACACACTCTGAACTGTTGCTGTTTTTATTTGTTATCAGTGAAACCTGAGATATAATGCACTTCCAATTTAGAGACTCTAATGTAGGTCGAGGGGAGGGAATGAAAGACGTTGAAAATTTCCTTTTACCAGGTGTTATTTGCATCCAATCAGGGCCAAGGGTGTCCTTGAAATAGGGACAGAAGGAAATTCTTCTGTATCAATCCATCAAATCACAAAATATCAAGTTTGGACTCTACTCAGTATGTGATAGTAAAGTTGCTCTACAGCATAACTAAGAAATGGTCATCCAGCCTCTGATTAAAGCCTCCTAGTGATGGGGACCCAATTACATCTTTAGGCATCCCATTACACGTTTGGACAGCTCTAATTGTTAGAAAGATGTTCCTTCCCTCTATACATACATTAGACTCTTGTATTATATTCCTGAAACTATGCATAAAAAGAAGTTTTTGAAAGCATATAACCATAGTAGCTATTGTTACAGGTGAAGAAGTTGAAGTAAAGATCGATTAAAATGACTGGCCCGTGGTTATATCACTGTGTTGTTGTTCAGTCATTTTCAGTCACATCTACTTCCTCATGACCCCATTTGGTGTTTTCTTCATAAAGATATGTAAGTGGTTTCCCATTTCCTTCTCCAGCGCATTTTACACATGAGGAAACTAAGGCAAACAGGGTTAGGTTGCTTGCCCAGGGTCACATAGCTAGTAAGTATCTGAGGCCAGATTTGAACTCAGGGAGTCTTCACAGCTCCAAGTATGGCACTATCTACTGTGCCACCTGGCTGTCTGGTTACATATTTAGTAAGTAGTAGGACTAAGAATTGAACCCAGTTCTCTGGATTTCAGATCTAGCTCCTTTTACATCATTATTCACTATTGCTTTGTCTGGATTCAAGAAAACTCCCCTCTCTGATGCATGAACTCAGGAACTTCAGATTCTGAGACTAGTAAGCTACCTAACACACTAAGAAGAAGAAAGGAAACTCTGTACAAGAATATGAGATTATCCATAATACCTAAATATCATTAATATGTTTACTCATCAGTTCTCTCATTTTCTCCCCCCAAAGATCTTAGAACATTTTGTAAAGATGAATTTCATTGGTAGAAATAATGAAATTCCATTGAGTAGCTTGTGCTCAATTAAAGGATTATAGATTTTGACGACCAAAGTGCTGTCTAATAGTATCTGTCTAATCATTGTGTACTAATTACTTTAATCTACTCTAGCTTTCTTATCTGTGAAATGGGTCTTATAATAGTTCTCTCAGTATCCCCTTGAGGCTTAATTAGCTTGTTTATAAAATTCATTGATCTTTGTATTAAAGAGAGTAGCAAAATACCAAATATTATTAATATTATGTGCTTTATGGGTATTATTTCATTGTTTATATTGAACTTTTTATTTTAGAAGATTTATCAAGGACTCAGTCAGTTCAAGGAACTCTCTATTGAATCTCTTTTGATATTTATAAAAGTATTTCTGAAATGATTAGCAAGAAACCTGACTACAATTACTAGCAATATGTCTCATTGATGTAATTGTAGCAAACAAGTAAATTTCATTAATTGCGTTCTTTTGGAAAAAAGAGTGATAATTTATTAAAAAAATCACTCCGTCAATCAGTATTAAGACCTACAAAATGATGCCCTTTAAAATTTAAAGTCCCATGAGTATTCTATAGCAAGCTTTATATTTCTATGCATAAAATGAAGCCAGCCTTTTACTATCAGACATATTAAATTGTATCCTCACTGGGTTCGAAAAAGTGTCTCTATTAACACATCCATCATCACTAAAGTATGAGGTATTAGACATAAAAATGCAGAACAGGGAAGGTTATTTGGTTAAGTACTGCTTTAAAATTTTAAAAAACATATTTTTGAAGGGAGTTTTTTACTTGAATTTTTAAACAGAATTTTCTGAACATATTTTTTAACATTTCTGTTTCTGATTCAAATACATTCAAGACCCAACTCAATGCTGCTTCTTCCACGAAACCTTATCTGATCCCTCCATTCAGAAATTGTTTCCTTTCTTTCATTGCCTGTAGTGTCTTGCATTCTTCTCAAGCTAGATCCCTTGCAGCTTCAACACTATGTTATGATAGAATATGACATGATATGATATAATCTAGACTCTTTTTTAATCCTTGCTAATCTACAAGCATTTAACATGGTATGCTACACATAGGAAGTGCTTAGTAAATATTTGTTGAAAATAATTGATTCAGGGTCACAGATCTGAACATTAATTATTTTGTGGCTCTTTAATAAGACTTAGGGGTTAGAGAAGCATGTCCAATACTTTGCCTTACACTGAATGAATGGTTCTTGACTGCTATGCTTTTTTAGTTATATTTATTTTTTAAAGTTTTTCTTTTTTCTCTGTCAATGCCAATTAATAATGGCATCATAAGATTATATAACCATAGCCTAAAGGGACCTGAGAGCTAATGCAATCCACCTCCTCAATTTTACAAATGAGAAAACTGAGGTAGGGAGGCTACCTACCTACCTGATTGGCCAAGGTACCAGGGTAGCAGCAAAGGCAGCAAAAATGGCTTTTTCTTAGGGCACAGAGAAGTTAATTGACTTGCCTAGGATCACACAGCCAAATGTGTGTCAGATGTAGGACTGAAAAGCAAGTTTTATTAACTCTAAAGGCAGCTGTCTATTAAGTACTCCTAATTCTTTATTCCTTTTCATCATTTTATGTAGGTATAAATCTCAGGTAATCAAGATTGTCAGAATTCTGCATGTTAACGAGTAAATAAATTGAATGAATAGATACTAGGGGAGTTTCCCTAAGAGTAAAGTAAAGATTATTCACATTTATATAACACTTTATTGTTCATAAAGCATTTTCTTCAGAACAGCCCTATGAGAAGTGGACATTATAAATGTGTGTGTGTGTGTGTATGTGTGTGTGTGCCACTCACATTCTTTTCCCTGACCATTTGAAAAATATTCTTTCTTAATTTCCTGGAAAAGTTCTGGATACCTAAGTGAACAGAAGATTTTTCTCATAAGTGAGTTTTTTGCTCCATGCTGTTTCCTTTTTGTGACTATACTATAAAATTATATCCAAAGTAAAAGAGGAAGACTATATTGATAATTGTTTTTAAGAAGTCTAAAAGACTTACTTAGGTTGCTTTATAACTCCATTTTAGCTTCTTGTAATAGCTATACAAATTTAGAATAGAACTGTTTTTATTATGTTTAGTTTATATTTTAGTATTGTAAAATGAATAAAAAACATAATATTTCTTGTATTTCACTATTTCTTTGTACTTATTTGCATCCAATATTCCTGGAAGGGAGTGCTAATTCATTTAAACTACTTAAAAATTAAATAAACATGATAGAAAAAATGCTACAAAATAGGGTAAGTCGGTAAATTATCTCTTACTTACTACTATTACTACTGCTGCTGTTGCCACTGCTGCTGCTAACTACTGCCGCTTCTACAGAACTACTAAGGAAACAAGCATTTGTCAAGTGTATTTTACATATTAGGCACTGTGCTAAACAGCTATTATCTACCTAGGAGATAAGTGCTATTATAATGCCCATTTTACAGTAGAGGAAACCTAGGTAGACCAAGCCTTAAGGGACTTGCCCACAGTCATGTAGTTAGTATCAAAGGCCAAATTTGAACTCACATCTTCCTGACTCAAGGACCTTCACTTTATTCACAGCACTACCTACTGTGCTACCTAACTTCAAGCTGCTAAAATTGAGTACTGAGTACTAGTAAGATGTTACTTGGTGTCTTGGCTAGAATAATTTATTTGCTGTCTTTCAAGGACTCAGATGACAAATCTTCATGCTTCAAATACAGACCTTTGATATCTTAAAGAACTCAACCAGTTTGTTTTTTTGGAACTGGATTATCATCAAAGATTTTCTTCACAATGTGTGTGTGTGTGTGTGTGTGTGTGTGGACAATTTTTTCACAATCTCCCATAGACCAATAGAGATCAAAATCATGTGGGAATGCAATGAGGTGTGCATCATTGCCATCATCCTTTCTGCTGTTGGAGGCAAAGCAAGCCTGGTTCCAGTGAGCTTATAGATAATGGGAGAGGAGTACTGGGGCAAATCTCGAAATATTAAAATCCTCTAATATTATTTTTTCTTTATATACAAGGATTGTGTCTTGTTACCTTAAGTCACAAGCTGCAATAACTCCTTTTTTGGCATATATTTCCTTTTGTGTGAGTTTTGTGGTTGAATGAGCTTACATAAAGCATAGATTTTGCCACTTTGCTGGTCATGTGACCTGTTCCATTCAGTTTAGTTCCTTTCCAGAGCAAGGGGCTCTTCCAATGTGCCCCAAAGTCTTCTGCCATTTTTCCAAAGACCTAATGACCTTTATTGACTACTACAAATCTTAGACAATCAAGACACCATTCAAATGTCTATCAGAGAATATAGAAAAGACAGGCTTCTTAAACAGTTCACAGGGTAGTACAAAAGACAAGGACTCAGATAAATATGAAAATTAGAATAAAGAAAATACAAAAGAGAGGTACACTGCATTATGTAATGATGACGAATTGGGTGATATTGATCTGAAATTAAGGAGAAGAGGAGAGGTTTGTCAAAAATAGTAAGACAATGAGAACAGATAATATGAAATGACCTAAAATGGAAGCAATTCTACTTTATGATATCAGACATTATTAGGTATATCACTGAGAATAAAAGTTAATTTCTGGATCTCTTTATTACTATGTTAGCATTTTCTATCTGAAATGGCTTTGTGAAGAAAAAGTTTTAAATTATATTTATAATTAGGTTTCCTTTTTCTTGACATAGAATCCATTATAATTGGCAAAATTCCTGAGAGCAGATTTTAATATGATCATCTTAAATTCTCCCTTCCACCTACTCTTACTCCACCTGGCTTTTTGGTGGGAAACATTGTCCATTAAGTTTATGAATTAAACTACGAAAGCACTTGACCTTTTTATTAATCAATTAGATGAGCTTTGTGTCTTGTATGTTATGTTAATCGAGCTTATATTCTTTATTTTGTTTCTGACTAATTGTCTTTTTAAAATTATTTTTTACTTATTTCATTAAATATTTCTTAATTTTAAAATTTTTAACAAACTTTCAAAAATTTTTTTCATTCCAAATTCTTCCTCCCTCTCACCCCACTCTTACTTGAGAAAGCAAGCAATTTGATTTCAATTATACATGTAAAGTCATGCAAAATATATTTCCATATTAGCCATGTTGCCCAAAAAACATGAACAAAATAAAATAGTAAAAATAAAGTATGCTGTAATTCGTATTCAGAGTCCATAAGTTCTCTCTCTGGAGGTGGAAAACATTTTCCATCATGGATCCTCTGGAATTGTCTTGGATCCTTGCCTTTCACAGTTGCCTATCCTTACAATATTGCTATTACCATATACAATGTTCTTCCGGTTCTGCTTACTTCACTTTGCATCAGTTAATGTAAGTCTTTCCAAGTTTTTCTCAAACCATTCTGCTCATTTCTTATAGCAAAATGGTATTGTACAACTCAGCTATACTTATATCCAATTCATATGCAAATCAAGACATTACCTTGTGATGTCATTGGTCCTCTTCAAAAACAAAGGACAAGCAGTATTCCATCACAATCACATACCACAATTTGTTCAGCCATTCCCCAACTGATGAGCATGACTAGATTTCAAATTCATAATTACCATCTGTGTTGTTAAGCAAACTTTTCTCATTAGTATGACTTTTGTTTCTTTTGAGTGGAAGTACTTTCAGCTGTTAAGTGCTAAGCCCCAGGCCCAGGGCCCTGTCAGGTGTGAAACCTGTGTGGGTGTGGATTGGTGACTTAGGAGGGGCCAGCTCGGGAACCAATGGTCTCTGGTCATTGAGGCGGGGCTTGAGAACGCCGGAAGCTCGGCTGCGAGGAGAGGGAGCCGGGAGACAACTTCGGTGGCGGCAGAAGGTGTGGAAGCCGGAAGCTGCAGAAGCAGAAAGCTGCGGAAGACAGAAGCTGCGGAGGCAGGGTAACCGAGTGCGAGCAGGAACGTGAGGCCAGTGAACATGCTTTGGCTAAATACTATCTTGTTTTTCTGTGGCCTCCTGGTTGCCCTTGTGAGATGGGCTTTCTGGGCCTGGAGTCTTTTTGTCAAGATG
>CM053622.1:110902946-110942277 GCA_028646595.1 Phalanger gymnotis
GGGCCTAAATAAATTTCTTGTTGTTTTCTCCTTAGAGAATCTCTCATACCTTGCGATTTCGGACCATTCAAACATATACATGATTATATTTGAGATCATAAATTCGGCCTTCCTACTACACCATCACAAAAAGAGCTTTTATAAATATTTTAAATGGTTCCTTTCCTAATTTATTTTCTTTCATTTCATATTGATATTGATACAGTAAAACTGTTACATGTTTGAAGAGTAAATTTATCCAAAATGTCTTTTTTCTCCAAATAAATAGTTAATAGTTTCAGAAATTAACATTTGTGTCACCATAAGAAAATTATAAGATGTTCTTTAATTACCCTGAATATGAGTCTTAGAATAAAGAATAAATAAAGAATCCCACTTCATGGTATCACTGCAAATTAGGGATTTAAAGCAATTACCTAGAGAAAGAATACTTCCAAAGAAATGCCTTTCTTAAATTATCCTAACGATTAAGGGAAACATAGTGTTTCTTTAAGTATATTTTAAGTGGATTATCTAGCTAAATGTCTCAGTGTCGTTTACTGAAGGTAATTGCCCTGATTTGGCCCTAAACTAAATCCACTGTTTAGATGGTTCATATTCCCTTAAGTTCCGCAAAGGACCCGCGTGGTTGTCTTTTATCTCATAGTTACAATATAGTGGTGGAATATCTTTAGCATCTCTTATCTCGATTTGTATGAGCATTTTTCCTCTAGTGATAGAGAAGTTGGCACTATAGGCAAATGGAAAAAATATAGTTATTCATTCCAACTTAAAGTTGGTTAGAACTGGATAAGGGGAGAGAGGGTATAAAATGTGCCCTTTAAGTAGGTTTCGTGAAGAAAAAATTTCAGGTTCCATATTTTTTCTTGCCAGTTTCCACCATAATTGGTTTTCACTTTTCCTGACATAGAATCCATTATGGTATAGTACAGGTTTCATCAGAGAAGTAAATAACAGCTTGTTTCCTTGGGAGCAATTGAAAAACAGAGTAAAAACAGCACTTACTGTTTTTTGAAAGTTGTGTCAGATTGTCATGGAAATAAAGAGTTGCATCATGTTGTCATAGTAACAGAAATTATAAAATGGATTTAAAGAGGATGAAAAGACACCCTTTGGGGTTGTGAGTACTTTAACTTTAAAGATTGTAATCCCTACTCTAAATTTGTTGGTGTACATTGAAGGGTTTTTGTGTCTTCTCCCACCTCTTTAAAAGTGGGTGGCTGAGGGGAAGGACAGGGCTCCTTGTCCTAAATGAGGACTTGAGACATGGAATGCTTAAATCGTCATTTTCCCCTTGAGCCACGTAGGATGCAGAGACTGAAGTCTGGATTCAGACTGACTGCTGGGCAAAGCCATCTCAACTCTGAGCTGGAGGAAGTTCCACTTGGAGTGGGTTGAAAAGGTATTTCATCTTTCTTTATGATTATTCATGGGTTTTCTTTCAAGCAAAAATATCCTAATCTTTCTCTGAACAAAAAGCAGTATTGAGCTGTGCAAGGTGATTCATCCAAAACTTCACTTAAGCCAAACTTTATCAGGCTTTTGGGAAGTTTGCCTATATTCTGTCATTAGAATGATTTGGGTCATTATAGCTGCTGAAGAAGTTAAACTTTAACCTTGAGGTGAAAACCTAATTTCCGTGCTACACCACTTCTATTATTCCAGAGTGAAGAAATGAGATTTTCAGCAAAAATCAGACACTTGTTACAGTGTCTGAGAAATTCCATGGACTGATTCCATGATTAGTTACAATGGGAGAATAACCAATTGGTTAACTTCATAAATCCTCCTAAAATTGATTGTTTTAAACAGGGACTGTCTGTTGCTTTTGATATAGTATTCTTTCTTATTGGTGTAACAGCACATCATCCAGCCTGGGTCTCCCCTTGCTTTTAGCAAGCTCTTTAAGAAAGCTGTGCAAGTGGCAAGTTTTAGGCTTTAATAGTGACCAGGTAGTATAATACTATTTTTAATGAATGTCTGTTTTCTATTCTTTACCATGCTTTCTTTGGAAAGAGGCCCATGAAACAAAGTATTAAGAAAACACACTGCTGCCCTGGAATGTGTGTATTAGCTGCAGATTATTTCCTATTAGCAGATTAGCTGCAAGGCTATTGGCTCAAAAGGTCTTTGAGAGTATTTTGTTTTGTAACTGATTCAAACCATGGGAGAGGATTGCCACCATGATTGGAAAGAAGAATTAGCTACTGTTGCCATGGACACTGGAGTTCACAGTCCCATTGTTAGTTCTAGTGCTCCACAATGAGATGCCTCAGCATGAGTTCAAAGCTTTGTTAATGAAATGATCGAATATATTTTCCCCCCAAGCACTAACAGATCCTGCTGAAGGTTATGTGAAATAAAAGTTCTGATATGGAATTTAGCATTTTATTTATTTTGTTAATTTATTTCAAAATTATTTCATAATTTTGTTTCTATATTAGGAGAAAAGTCTGTGATATGTACTCATTGAGTAACTAATTCATATAGCTTTTAGCATCATCTGTAATCAATTTTAATTTTATGGTACTTATAAAATATTTTGTTAAATCACAAAACAAAATTGAAGTTTTAATGTTAAAATCAAGTATTTTAAGAATTCCTCTACCAGTATGTTTCTTAATAGCAAGTGCTAACCAAAATGCTATTCTTCTTTTTTCTTTAAAGCTTTGGATAGAATTTACTTGATCAAATGCTGAGAAGCAAATCAACATTTTTGGAGATAAATAGTAGATCTCACAATTAAGCATAGCAATAAGAGTAATAACATACAAGGTATTATGAAATTTTTGCATGGCCTGAGTGACAGCACTTATAGAAAGAAAAAATTCTATGGTGGAAAACCAAAGAAACAGTTTTCAAGATGCTAACTACCTCATACTTAGACTTGTATGCCATTCTTTTGACTGGGTCTCCTGCTTCAAGTTTCTTCTTTACTACAACCTCCAATCCATTATACACAATAGTTGCTGTTCAGTCACTTTTCAATTGTGTCTTTTTCTTTGTGAGCCCATTTGGGTTTTCTTGGCAGATATAGTGGAGTGTTTTTCCACTTCCTTCTTCAGCTCATTTTATGTATGAAGAAACTGAGACAAACAGACTTAAGTGACTTGCCCAGGTTGAACTGGCTAACAAGTGTCTGAGGCCAAATTTGAACTCAGCACCTTCCATCCTGCCCTATCTCTGTGTCACCCAACTGCCCTTTATTATACACAACATTATCTTATTAATCAAGTTAAAATAGTAATAACAAATGGCTAGAATTTATATATGACCTTGTTTTACTAAGTGCTTAATGTATAGCATTTCATTTGATCTTCAGAACAGCCCTCTAAGGAAAATGTTATTATTATCCCCATTTTACAGACAAGAAAGCTGAGGTTGAGAGAGGTTAAGTGATTTGTCCACGGTCACTTAGCTAGAAATTTTCTGAGGTAGGTTTTGAACTGCTCAACTTCCAGTTTTGAGCTATTCAACTCTATCCACTCTGCTATCTAGCTGCCTTGCTGCTTTTCCCACCTTACACCCTGCTTAATTTTTTTAAAACTAATTCTCACTGTTACTGAATAATAACTTAACTCAGCATCCAGCATTCAAGGTTTTCCATAATCTCATTTCAATCTTATCTCCCATTACTCTCCAGCATAAGTCCTCTATTTTTGTCAAACATGCATTTATTGTCCCTCATATATCACTGTGTTCCATATGCCTTTATTTACACAATCCTTCCTCTGCTTCCCTAAATTTTACCTTCTTAAATTCCAACTCTGGTCCCAGGGTCTCCATGAAGTCTACCAAGCCATATTGTAAGATTTATTATATGATACATTTTATTGTTATCTTTTTATGCCTGTGGCCCATTTTCCCAGCTGAATTCTGAACTCCTTGGGGCACTGAATCTGCCTTTTCTTTATACTTCATTGCTTTTCACCTCTTGTATGTAACTTTTTGTTTTAATATCATCAGTTTTCATGAGAAAGATGACGTATGAGGTTTCTCATCTGGGGAACGTATGAAAATATGGACCAGTCATTAATTAGGAAAGGACATAAAAGATAGACAGAAGGAACACAGCCATAGCAACATTGAATTTAAAAAGACCTAGAGGAAAACCTCTCTACAAATTGCATTGATGCTCTTAAGTTATCTGTGGGAAGACTCTGGACCAAAGTTGCGTAGGAGGAAAAGGCAAGAATCACAGATCCATTGAAGTATTTTGAGGCATTACTTCAGGGGCAGCTTAGTAGCAGTATGGCCTTAGTGGAAAGCACACTGGACTTCTCTACATGACTTGTTAGCTCACTTCATGTCTCTTTGCCTTAGTTTTCATGCCTGAAAAATAATTCAATTTAGTTCAAATATTTATTTAGTTACTACTATGTTCAAGTCACCATACCAGGGAGTAGGGGATATGAAGACTAAAGTTTACATGTAAGGGGATAGAGAAGGATAAAAACATGTGCACAGATAATTAAGTATTAGATAATTTGATGAGGGGAGCAACAGTAACAACTAGGATAACTAGGAAAGACCTCACAGATGAATCAGCATGCAAATTGAGCTTTGAAAGAAGCTAGAGATTTAGAGAGGTGAGATGAGGAAAAGGTGGAATTCCAGAATAGGGAATATGTGTAATGTGTAAAGGAAAAGAAATAGGATATAAATGACCGTGGAGAACTGTTGGGTAAGCTAGTTGGGCTAAAAAATAGAATGTGAAAGAGGAATAATCAGAAAGATGCCTGAATAAATAAGTAGGAGCTTTACTGTAGATAGGTTTTAAGTGCCAGGATGAGTTTACATTTTATTTTAGACATAAGAAGTAAATGTGAAATTTTCTTTCATTTGTTTTTTTGTTTTTTTTGCTTTTAAGCAGGAAGGTGGCATGATCATACCTGGGTTTAGGAATGCCACTTTAACAGCAAGATTGGAGTGGGTGAGACATAGAAATGAAAACATGCTGTTTCAGTAGTCCAGATGATGAAGGCATAATCTAGGGTGCTTGCCACATTTGTGAAGAGAAGGGTGTTAATATGAGAGATATTGTGGTGGTATCATAGACAATACTTGGTAACCAATCAGATATAAGGGTTAAGGAAGAAGTCAAAGATAGGTAACAAGAAAGAAAATGGTGCTCTCAACAGACATTGCTGGGGCAGTGGGAGAAGATAATGGGATATGTTTTGGCCATGCTGAATTTTAGATGCCTGCTAAAGATATCCAGCAAATAGAGATGATGCCAAACTAATGTCCAGGAAAGAGATCACATCTAGATACGTACATTTGGAAGTCATCTGTAATAGATATGATAATATACCTTGTGACAGCTGATGTGATCACAGAGAAAGAAAAAATATAGAGAAAAGAGAGGCCCAGACAGAATCTTCTCCTAGGAATCTGGACAAGAGTTCTTAACCTTGGGTCTATAAACTTGGTTTATCATTATCATCTTCATCAATTTTGCTAACTGCATTTAAAAATAATTGGCTTCTTTTATAACTCTACTATTTTATTTTATGTACTTTAAATATTCTGAGAAAGCCCCCAGGAGGCTGCCAAATGGCCAATGACAGGACCTTAAAAAGGTTAAGAAACTTTGATTAATAACTGTAATACCTGCATAACCCATTTCCCTGGGCCATGTGGAATATGCATATCCCAGTTGAGATAATATATTTAATGAGCTTAGTAATCACAATCCTGTACGGAAAAATGAAATACAATGTTGATAATTGGTAGTGATAGTATAGAGACCAACAGTGTTCAATACCACCATTGTAACCCATGCTGATATGTGAGATCAAAAGGAAGTATGAGAGAAATCGGCAAAATAGTGAACAATTTGAACTCTGAATTTTAAGACTTCTTTCATTTTTTATTATTATTATTAGGACTTTTTTTTAACAAAATGGAAGCATTGTGAAAATTGATTTTTAAATGAGAATTCATTAAATCTGAGTCAGTCCCAGGATCAGTTTCCTAATA
The DNA here is from genome assembly GCA_028646595.1 of Phalanger gymnotis. Taxonomy (NCBI): domain Eukaryota; kingdom Metazoa; phylum Chordata; class Mammalia; order Diprotodontia; family Phalangeridae; genus Phalanger; species Phalanger gymnotis. The sequence goes on from CM053622.1 coordinate 110,908,929, forward strand.
ATACGTTGAATTTAATATTGTGTTCATTTATATTATTTTGTTATCAACTATAATGGTCACATACTGAACATAATGGACCTTTAAATTTTCATAATCAAAACAAGTACAAAAACAAATGGACCTATTGAAAAAATTAGATCAGTCATTTGTGTTCCCCATTCCCCCAGCTACTGTGCTCTCTCCTCCAGTGTCATCTTATATTTTATAAATATACATCTATATGTATTAGTTGTCTCCCCCTTAAGTAGTCCATGAAGTCAGGGACTTTTTGACTCTTGTCTTTGTATCCCGAAAGCTTAGCAGAATATCTGTTACAGAATAGTTGGTCAACAAGCGTTTATTAAGCACCTACAGTTCTAAATGAAAAAGACAGTCATTGCTTTCAAGGGGCTTATGGCAAAGGGGGCATTTAAAAACCGTGCGGAGTCATAATAAGTGATTATTGATGTATTATTTCTCAATTTTCTCTTTTCATAATTTTGTTCAATCACTCTTATTTGATCTCTAATGTTATTTCCTGATGTTCTCTTTGCAAAATCAAGGGATCAAAAATCTTAGGTCTTGAATCGTAATGACAATTCGAAACAAAAATCATAGCTAATAGTTTAGCATACTTACAACCCTTTAAATTTAAATACATCTTAAAGAAGATTGAATTAATTTGCCATATCTTAACTGGGAATCAACTTTGAAAATTTTTCAGAATCACAGATTTCAATTTCATTCCTTGTCCCTAAAAGACAATTACCTGAATTTTTTCTCTCTTGTATAGTGGCATTTTGCTGTTGCTCTCATTTTTGTTTTGTTTTGGTATTCCTTATCTTGAAGGATTTGTGCTTGGAAAAATAGTAAAAAGTCTAAAGAGGAATATCTATTGCTTACTTAGAACTAAAGTGCTTGTAATTGCCTTAAACTTAAGGTAAAATTGCTGTGTAAAAAGTTATCATCCCATCTTCTTGCTATCTTGTTTATTCCCTTTTCTGGATTTTATGAGAATTGAGACATTTAAGATTTTCCTGTAAAACTTGGTTCTGTCCCAATACTAGCAGCTTGGCTTAGTAAGATAAAAAATTAGTTGAAAGATTCTGTGTGTTGCTTGCTCAGACATCTGTATAAAAATACAAGTGTAAGGCAAAGTAGAATATAAAATAGAAAAGGTAAGTATCAGCTGGAATTCCAATGATTGTATTCAGTTCTCAACTCTTTCTAGAGATAGATTTGAAGGCATGATAAAGTGATAGGAGCAGGAAGCCAGTAGTTGAGGTTTTCTATCAGGCTTTGGTGAGGTACAACTTGGAAAATACAGTAAAAGGGGTTTTCATTATAGGGTATTAAATTAAAAATAAATTTTGCTAAATTGAAGTGGCTAAAAATCACTTATATGTGAATGTTCTTTGTGTAGAGATTTTTAAGGGAGGTGAGACATTATGCACCTGCTCCATAAATAGACCTTATTCTAATGTGTTTCTAAAAGTCATATACTAGAAGAGCTTTTAAGATGAAATATTCAAGCTAGTACAAGATATGATAATAAGAAAGTACATCCTTGATAAAGTTTTACATCAACTTACTTCAAAATGTTATATGTGCATTTTTTGATCCTGCCTAAAGCCATACTCCCCTTTGAAATTTGAACATAATGTACTCTTAGAGCTTCATAACTGATGATCTTATGATACAAGTAAATGAAAACAAAATGTTCATTCTTTAATTAATGTTTAAATATCTAACTTTTATTAGTAAACCAAGAAGTATGTGATTGTTGAGCTGAATTTTGTCAGACAATGGTATGCTATAAAATTGTTGATTGGAAAAGATTAAAAGTTGGAAGAAGGTTCACTGTTTTTCCTGTAAAACACAAAAGAACTGAGTTTTATATTGTTTTTCTCTTCATTTTGAAGCTTGTTTCTTTTTAATATCAGGAATTTTTCAGAGTTTTAGTTTTGGTTTCATAAAATTGGAAATAATTGGGAGTGGGAAAGTATTGCCTCCCACTGCCCTCCGCCCTGCCCCCCTCCCCACATAAATAAAACAAATTCCTTCCACCAGGCTCTAACCAAAATTTTCCACATACCTCTTTTGTTCTAAATGCATACTTATTTTACTTGTTCAGCAAAATTTGTTTATAATAAATTCTGTGGTAAGCTCATTTTGCTCCAAATTGAAATGTGTGTGTGTCTTAACTTGGAAAGACTCTAGATGGTTTTTAAGATAGTTGTATCTGATAGAATATTGACCATATATGGCATGCTCAATTAAGATATTTTAAAAAGATTCTATTAATGTCTTTTTATTATCACTATGAGACCTAGCAATTAACTACTTATGTAATCCATAATTGGCTACATTTTAAAATATAGAAAGCCTTTCTTTATAGAGAAATATACGATATATTTTTAACTATTAATGTCCACTCTCAGCTGTTTGAGTTTTGGGGCTTACTAGCCTGTTACTGGATTTTCCAAATCTCTTCTCTTTTCTACTCTTTCTTGTTTTCTGATTTATAGATATTAATAACCCACCCCTCCTCATTAAAAGGTACATTTGATATGGAAATTGAAATGTAGCACCAAAAAATGAGATGCACATTGGTGGAATAGTTTAATCCTCTGGTATTTTTAATGGCTTGATCATTTTTTTTAAAAAGTAGCCACTGATTTAGTTGGTTTTTCAGTATAGTGTTTATACAGCTTAACTTTTTCCAAGCTCAGGTAACAGGATTTTGGTAACAGATTGGAGTTATTGGATAAAATAGCATTTTTGCATAAACTATGGGTTAAAATGAGCTATGCTCTCCTTGTTCTCCATCATGATTCTGTTATGCTTTCATTAAAAAATGGCATTCTGACTTGCATAATGACATGGTACTAAATGGTGGTTTTTCACATTTCAAATAATCATGATACATTTGGATCCTTGTGCATCTGATTCTCCAGAGAAGTGCTTTTTGAATCTGTGCTCCTGGGATGTTCAACCTTTTTTATCAGTCACTTGGATAAAGGCAAAGATGACAAATTTATCCAATTTGTCAGTGGCACAAAGCTTGGAGGGGTAGCTAACCTGAGCCTGGGAGCTCCTGGATCGAAGGTACTGGTGGGCTCTTGTTATTGTTTTGCTTTGGTTTTTGCCTTTTTTGTTCTATCCCCAGAGCTTATCATAGTGCCTGACACATGGTAGGCACTTAAATGCTTGTTGACTTCTTCTTAACTAAGAATTCCAAAAATCCAAACAGGCTAGAATATTGAGACAATGCTGATAAACTGAAATTTAATTAGGACTCATATAAAATCATGTACTTGGGTTCATACTTGGGTTTATAAATATGAAATAGAGCAAGAATTTTAGTAGGCTGAAAATTCAAATTGAGGCGACAATGACATGGCAGCTAAAAATAGCCTATTTTAGGCTATGTTAACAGAGGCAGGCTAAATTAGGTAGGTTCTATTATATACTCTTCAGGTCAGACTACACCTGGTTTGAGTTTCATAGACTGGTATTTGTCATAATAATAGATTTTAATATGGGCCACACAAAAATAAATTCTGTTCACTGATTTTGATTTGAATCTAAATTTTCAGCAATCATTTCAGCAACAAGATTGCAAGTTTTTTTTGAGGGCAGAGATGACATATTATATTTATTATATTTCCCATGACACCTGTAATGGTGTGATGCATTTAGTAGGTAATAGATATTTGTTGGCTGAGGGAAGGAATCAATGTCATGGATCGCTGAGATATGTATATATGTATAATGTGTAAGGATTTCATGTGTTTAATATTAGTTCAGCAAAGACAATGCAATTGCCAAACTTTTGCAATAGTCACCTTTCAAAATCCCCCTGGGGAAAAAATGTTCACAGATAGGAAAAAGTTAAGGGAGAAATTAAGGGAAGAAATCAAAGCCACTTAGATGCTTATGATCTTTTTGTTAACAACGTTTGAGTGCAGATCATTAGAATTCATTCCAGTTTCTTTAATGGGCAATTGAACTGATTCTGTTCCCTTTGTAGTATACCTTGGTCATTGATAGGTATAATAATAAAGAGAGTACTTTATTTAGTACTGAATGCCAAAAGATAGCAATGTGCCTTATCCTGCTACTACTGTTCCTGCTTTCAAGTTCCTCTATCTTTGGTACCACCATTCTCCCTGGGCCCCAGGATCAAAAGCTTAGAGTCATCTTAGACTCTTCCTGCTTTTTCATTCCTGTATACCTCATATCAGCCATCAAATCCTGTCTATTCTTTCCAAATGTCACACATCCATTCTTTTCTTTCTATTATCGCTGTCACCACTTTTGATCCACACCCTTCCTTATTCATATCACTCCTTGATATTTGGAAGTATCTTCATTTTCCTGTGTCCAGTCTTCCACATTTCAATCAATCCTCTACACTGCTGCCAAAATAATTTTCCCAAAACAACACTTTGTTCCTGTCCCCTGTCTCCTTAAAGAAAACTATTCTAATGACCAATATTTTGCACACATTGTTTGACTGCTTTGTGCTTGACTTTTTGTTTTCTCAGTTAAATTATAAACTGAGCGCAGAGACCCATGGTCACCCTTGCATCTATAACAGGAGCAGACATATGATGTGGGCTCATAAAAGACTTATTGAACTCAATTACTATTGGTGTTATTCAGTTCATTATAGAATTGAATAATGTTCTGAAGACCAACAGGCTACATATGGGTAGACATATGTGATATAAATACTAACTCACTGTCCCACACCAAAACCCTAAATTCTGACAAAACCTAGAGCCCTAGATAATAAGTTATTTGATTTTCCAGTAAAAAAAGAACTTTATTTAAATAGAGATGCATTATATTGGGGATTACTTTAATAACCTGTTGTGAAAATATTATATTTATATTTGATCTTGAATCGTGGCATTAATTAACTATAAATATGGGCAGTTAGGTGATACAATGGATAGAGGGCCAGACCTAGAGTCAGGAAAACTCATCTTCCAGACTTCAAATTTGGCCTCAGATACTTACTAGTTGTATGACCCTGGGCAAGTCACTTAAACCTGTTTGCCTCTATTTCCTCATCTGTAAAATGAGCTGGAAAAGGAAATGCCAAACCGCTTTAGCATTTTTTCAAGAAAACCCCAAATGGGGTCACAGAGTCAGACACAACTGGACACAGCTGAATAACAAAATTATAGAGACATTTTAAAATGAAAATATAGTGTGACTTTTCCAGTTTGAGGGTGGCAGGGAAGCCTGTCCTCCATCTACAATGCTGATTCATTTGAATATTTGATAACAACTTATAAGGCCACTCAGAAATTTCAGCAGCTGATGACTTTACCATCTAATTTATTGAATATTGTTGGTCATGTGGAACAAATATCTTTCGTTGAACAAATGAGTTTCAGTTATTTTTAGTTTCAACTCAGGCTGTGCACTTACCTCTGTATCAGGCGTTAACCCTTTTTGCATGTCATGATCCCCTTTAGCAGGCTAGAGTCTGGCCTATGAAATATATCAAATAAAATACGCAGAATTGTAAAGGAAACCAATTATATTGAAATAGTTATCTTTTTTTAAGTTCATGTCCAGGTTGAACTCTCTATATTCCTACAGAGTCATATCTATTTTCATTGCATCCATATTTTTGTACCACTGAAGCTCCATTCAGAATGTCTTAACTGTGGCATTAGGTCTCCAAGTATCAGCCCTCTAAGGGTCTAGGGCCCAATAATAAGGAGAATGTGATTATACAGTCAGATGGTACCAAGGTGTGTCATGTCCTACCTATTTGAGGTTAGCTAATTTTGAACTTATCTCCAACACAACTACACACCTCCCTTTAATACTTCAATGTTCTTCCTCTTCATATTGCTCTGACCTCCAGTGGCATCAGGCATCAGCTCCTCAGAATGTTTGTAATTGTCACATAGTCACTACAGCAATTGCCAGGCAAAATTCCCTTTCTCCGCCGCTGCTGTTTCTTTTAAATTTTTCCTTCTCTTTTATTGCCCCCTCGAAGTTCTATGTGATAGTATTTTTTATGGATATAGAAGGGATGAATTTTTTTAATTTTTAAATATTTATGTTTTTGATATATATTTTACTTATTAAAAAACCTTGGAGTACAGTTTTCTGTAATCATTATCTTGATGGCATTAATAACTGCAGAGCTGTGCTCAGTGCTCTCCATAAATATCTCACAGATATAGGAGATCTTCTCCCAAAGGAGTAGCTCCTCATATAGCTCCTTGATTTAAAGCTCATTTTTAAAAGATGTCACCAGCACTGATGTCTTCTTTATTATTTTCTCTCCCAACCCCCAAACTATTTTTTTAGCAATCTCTCCAGCCCCAAAACTATTTTTCACCCAAGTCAAAGAATCCCTCATTATCAATCTGCTGTTAGTGTATAGAATGCGAGTAGATAAGAAGGAGGTCACTCCTGGATGAGACCAGGCACCAGCTCTGTGATATTGTGGGGATTCTTTGCTACTCTGGAGAAAACATTAGAATGATGTTTAACTTAGACCCTCTAAGTAGACCATGGCTTTGCCTTCATCAGGTTGTCCTAATATATCCTGATCTAGATAAAGGTGATTTGAATGGTCCATAGGGTCCTCCTTGGATATTAAGAACCACACCAGCCAGCCTTTCATATATACGATAATTATACATGTTATATTTTCCATCATAGTCATTATGTCAAATATTCTTCTTATTCCCCCCAAACCTTTCACATTTGTCAAGAATTTCAATACTTCCATAAAGGAATGAAAAACATTATATTAGTTTGCATTATAGCAGAATTGTTATCATGTTCAATAAAAATAAAGTGTCAAAAAGTTGGGAATCATAAAAGATAATCTCAAGCAGAATATATATATATGTATAATGAAACAATTTTTATGCAAATGGGAGTCTGAGGTACATCTCTATCTACATCTACAATACACGAGTGTGGGTTGAGGATGATGCTATAAACACTAATATAGAAGCCTGTGCAGGGGACATAAGTTTGGAGAAAAAAATTCTTAGATCATATGACCTGATTCTTGTATGAAAATCATTCTCATTCCAGTCCAGCAGAGCAGAAGCCAGCTCCTTTCAGCAAATGCCCTGCTTCATTGTTGTGTTTTCCTGGAGGCTTAGATAACCTCCATACTCACTCTTAAATTTCCAAGTCCACTTAAGAATATTCACCCTGAATTCTTTCCTTCCTTTTCAGATGAGCTTCCATTTTTAAATGTGAAACTGACATCACTCCTTTCATAGATAATTCATTGAACCTTCACCTTAACCCTGTCTGCTATAGAGCAGTGTTCAACCAGATAAAGGAACAAACAAACAAATGGATTTGTCTTGGACTTCATCCAGCTAGCAGAGGGATTGTCTTATAATGTTCTTTCATCTAAGAGATGGCATAGATATTGAGGACATCATTCTAATGAGGCTCCCCTGTAGTGCCAATTCCTTAAGGTCACCATGTTTCTACAAGTGAGACGTTAAATTTGAGAAAGGTTCTTTGATATATATTCTTTCTAGATAATGGATATAATTTGTGTTACTGTTCTTGGGTAGTACAATATACATAAAAGGAAGATTATATCTCCAGTTTACTCAAGAACAATGGTAGTGACATTTTCGCTGTATATTAAACTTCATTTAGTTTATTCATCTTTCTTGTGTTTTTATACCAGTTATTTCCTGATGGGAGGCAACCTTGTATAGTGGATAGAGTGGGCCTCAAAGCCCAGAAGACTTGGATTCAAGTACAGCCACTAGCACATAGTAGCTGTGAGACTCCGGGAAAGTCACAAACTTTCAGTCCCCTAGGGAGATCTGTAATACTATAATCTCCAAAGACATTGCTGACTCTCTACAGAAATCCTCAACTAGTATCAATGGAAATCAGTCATTCCCTATATCAATGAAATGACAGATCTAATCCCTCCCCTTTATCACTATTTCCTGATATATAGTCCAACAATCAGCCCTCTTTTATGACATAGAAAACCAATTAAACAAAACACCTAGACAAAGTATAGATCTGACAGCATGTGATGTACTATAGACATAATCTCATAAACTCTTCCTTGGGATCAAGATTGTTTTTGCATTTAATCTGAGCTCTGCAGCTTTTTAATATTCTCATCATTTACCCTATTGTATTGTTCTGATTCTGCAGCTAGGTGGCTCTGTGGGTAGAGTGCTAGTCCTAAAGTCAAGAAGACCTGAGTTCAAATTCCATATGAGATACTTATTAGCTATGTGACCTTGGGCAAATCACTTAAACTGTCTTAGCCTCGATTTCCTAGTCTGTACAATGGGAATGATAATAGGACCTATCTCAGAAAGTGGTTATGAGAACCAAGTGAGATAATATCTATAAATATCTGGCACATAGTAGGTGAGTAATAAATTCTTGTTCCTTTTCCCTTCTCCCTGCTTCAGTTCACATAAACTTTTCCATATTTCTCTGAGCTCCTTATATTCATCAATCATTCCTTCATATTTTGAAAATGCTCAGGAAAAGAAAAAGTAACCTTGAACATGTTACCTCATATGTTCTTTGGCATATATGTGCTTTGTTAATAGAGAAATTAAATTTAATATATATAATATAATTCATGTATGTAGAGCATCAAAATTGTTATTTAAATTTCAAATTTAAAAAATGAAAATGGGCTTGATTTATAGATGTTACATTTTGGAGCATCCTTGTGATTAAAAAAGTTATTAATATTTTTAGTAACTTCTTTGTCTCATCTTTATTTGCTACACAATTAGATTTTTCTTGCCACTTAATGTTGATTTCTTAAGTTTGGTCTGAATTTTTGGTAGTGAGAAAAAGTTGAAAGACCAAGAATTTCTAAATTTGGGCAAATCAGAAGCTACAATGGGTTACACAAAAGCTGAATTTCTTTTCAGCATTTCAACACATTTCCAATTAGAAGTACTTGTTTGTTACAATATGATTTCCTTTAAAAATAGATAGTAGGTGGCAAAAAAAAAGTAGCAATATACACTATTCTGAATAGAAGGTTGATTAGCTGGCCAAACTTCAGTACTGGAAGGCTTTATTCTTCCTAGAAAAAATAATTCTCCCTCTGAAATTTTATTGTGCTAATTACTAGTCCTAATTTATAAAGAGAATACTGCCAGCCATTGTTTTGCAGTTGTTTATGAATGGGGTACCATGTTTCATGCATATTTTCATGCTGCTTAAACAATAAAAAGCATTGTGTGAACAGGCCTTTATGAGCTAGTCTAAACCATGTTTTTATATGCAAATGGATTTTTTGTGTCTCACTGGCTCTATTTAAGTGTTTTGTTTTCTTTTTAAGTTGTTTCAAGATAACTGACGTAGGGAAATTTGGGGATGAGAAGTGTATCATAGCTAGCAAAAGTTCAAAAGGTGTTGGAACTGGAATGATATACTCAGAGAAAGGAAAGGCATAGATGTCAAGCAAGATATTCCTGAGTTTCAATTGACCATCTGAAGAATTCCTCCTTGCTTTTTCTGCTTAGCTCACGTCTGATACTATTAAATTATTCTGGAGACCATACAACTAAGGTTTATGATTCTTTCTCAAAGTATTATTTTGTAATTCTCCTTTTAATAACTTCCTTGTATGCTGAGAAATTAGTATTTCTTTTAAAGTACTTCATTACATAACTGTACTGTTTACTGAGATTGATTATATTCTCCTTACCCTCTTTTGAATAGTCTGATTAAAAGACTGTTGTTTTGTGGTTGTATTACCTTACAAAAGGAATTTCAAATTGGCATAAATTAATTCCAAAAAATAAAATAGAAGTAGAAAAAAATATGAAAAACATTATGTAAGAAAAAGTAAAAATACAATAAAGTTAACAATCACAATTGGATAAGGCTATATTTACTTGAAAGTTTATTCTATAATTGCTTTACTAAATTTTTCTGAGGACTAATTTTTAAAGTTATATAATCAATATGTTTGCTGTAATATTATGTTAAATCCTCTATTCATTCGTGCATTGTTAGTGAGTCTAATTGGTTTCTCTCTTAGCTCTGTATACTTTGTTTAAAGTTATAGTGCTTATATATATGTGTGTGTGTGTATATATGTAACTGAGATACTGAAATAGATGATAGATAGATAGATAGATAGATAGATAGATATTAGATAGATAGATAGATATCAACTCTGTATCAGTAAAGTAAAAGATGGATTTCATTATTAAACTTCACCTCAATGCCCTCTTTTACCCTGAATAGCTCACAAAAGGTCAGAGATGGAAGGGCCCACAAAGGCTAACATGACTAACCTGAATCTATACAGAGAAACCCTCTGTAACATTCCAACCCCTAAAGCAACAATAATTGACATTTATAGAGTGCTTTAAAGTTTGCAAAGCTCTTTCCTCAAAGCACCATGAGGTAAAGACTACAAACATTATTATCCCCATTGTGTTCCTCTTCTTATGCTGGGATAAGCTTATTTTTTTTTTTTGCCAAAAATCACTTCATAGCATCTCAGAACAGATGATATTACTCTCTAGACTTCTAATGCATCACCAAATCTACAGTTTTGTTGCATTTTAAAATATTTTTCAAATAAATATGCATAGACATACATGTAAGTATTCTTTTAACTGCATAATTGACCTTTTACATGATTTTTAAATGCCTTTCTGTTTAACATGTGAAATATAAGAGTAGTTCATATCATCATATCCCAGGACATTATTAAGTGCAATTTAGTTTTTATTTGATTCATAATACTGTTGTTCACTACATTAATTAAATATGCTCTTTGCTAATGAACCATGCTCAAGTCAAGATACTTTCTCCAGCTCATTTTGATGGATGGAACAGAGGTACTTTCTATCTTCACTGAAAATAGAGTAATAGACATTAGGTTTAATTTTTAGGGTGAGGTAAAGGAAGTATGAAGTCAAATTTCTAGACCATGACAGTAACATCTGAAGAGATTCTTAGGGAGGATTGTCCCTTCCCTACCTTTGACTTCCTCTTCCTCTTCCTATTCTATTTCTCCTTCCCCTTCCTGTTCCCCTTCTACTTCCTTTTCCTCTTTCCATTTCCCTTCCTGTTTCCTTTCCCCTTCTCCTTCCCTTTCCCCTTCTCCTTCCCTCTTTCTCTTCCTTTTTCCTTTCTCTTCTCTTGTTCAACCTTATCTCAATACTACCTTCCCTCTTTTCTCCTTTTCTTCCTCCTTATCTCCATAAACTCTACTTCCTCCCCTTACTTCCTTCCTGCCTGCCCACCTTCCTTCTTGCCTTCCTTCATTCCTGCCTTCCTACCTTCTTTCCTCCTTTCCTCCCATCCTATGTTTCTTGGTGAATATAGTCATTTTGTAGGCATTGTATTCATTACAAAGAGTTTCTTCATTTTGTGAATTACTTTTGATTTATCCTCCCTACCCCAAAAAAATGTTCTCAAAATCATGAATATCGAGCTTTGTCCATTCTATGAGATTTTAATTTCTTTGTCAGTGTTGGTGTTTTCAACAAGGTGAACAGATATTTTAAATGCTCTCAGTAATATTTCTCAGAATGAAACCAATGGCAACATGTATTAGAGAGTTCTTAGCAATGATTATAGCAAAAACATAGTAGGTACCATTCTCTGGATGGCAAAATCATTAAAATAATTGAACACCATTAATTTAAATGTGAACAGCACAAATTTCTGTCAACTGTTTGAATTAGTCATAAATATCACAAAAGATATTTTGCCCACATTCTCTGAATGCTAGATTTTTAGAACAGGCTATTTAATTCTGAATGTAGATGGTTCATTCATTCCCACAGACAAAAGCACTTTTTATTGTTTTGATTTGCTACTTTAATGTGAATGAATGTGAAATACAGAAAGCAAGTTTTTTTTGCCCTCTATCTCTCAGAATGACTAGTACTGGTGTGAAAATTGAGCCAAATCCTCTGGGCATGAGTTAAGAACAAACAGCTTATTCCCTTCTGCTCCTCTCAACCATATGAACTTAAATATTAATGAAACTTTCATGAATCACACACAACATATACTGCCCCTTTGTGCTAGAAAATGCCACACTTTTATGATTTCTGCAGCATAGCTAGGATAATAGGAACTAGAGTCATAAAAGAGTAATTAATATACTTCAGAAGTGAGCTGTTTTATTGGGTAGATGCTAATTAAGGATGATAGATAGCAGTGATTGAAACCAGCATAAAACATTTGGTCAGCACAAGTGAAAGGTCAGGTATCATCGTGACTGCTTTAATTGAAGATGCTTTTCTTGTCCTCTGTGTCAAATATATCAGAGAACTTGAAGGGGAAAAGCTACATTAATCAAGAGAAGTTAGCCTGTGTCTTTATGTCCCATGACTGAGGTAGATGTGATGCAAAGATCTGGTTGAATTTACTCCCTAAAACATCATGGCGAGTCTACAAATGAGTCTGCTGGTTCTTGGGGATTTCCTGATGCTTGGAGAACCTTTATGATTTTAACAGTGATATTCAAGTCAGCCGTAAGCATAGAGACATGATTATAGGTTGCAGAGGTAGACGAGTCTTCAATTTTTAGAAAACATGAGTTGATTATATAGCACCAAAATATTACCTCACCACCATTACCACCACCAAAGAAAAAGAAAAGAAAATGGCACAATCTTTATATAGAAGATGATCTGAGTGCAAAACCAACCTCAGAAACTTAGTAGCTATATGACCCTGGACAAGTCACGAGGTCTGCTTCCATATGTAAAATGGGGATAACAATAGAACCTACCTCTCAAGGATGTTGTGAGGACAAAATGAGATAACATGGAAAGCGATTCACAAACCTTCAAGAGCTACATAAATGATATGTATCATCATTATTATTAATATTTATGAATCAAATGTCCAAGTCCTATCTGGAAGAGAAGCAGAAGGGAATAATCCTAGAATCTATAAGAGAAAAAAAACAAACCTCAAACTATGCAGTTGTGCAATGCAGATGCCTATTTCTATGTGAGGGACATTGTAATGATACCTGTTGGAGTTAAGCTGGCAGTTGTATATTAACCCATGTGTTTGCATATATTTCTCTTCTATTTTCCTTAAATGATATAATGCTATCATTATAATCAATAAAAACTTCCTAATATGTTGCCTGATTAGTACCAGGATGTCATAAGTATATGCCCTTTGGCTAAGATCATATTAAGAGGATAAAACAAAAGGACTTTTACCAAAGACAGACTGTTGTCTAATCATATTAATAAAAAGGGTTCTTGGTATTCTGTACACATATAGTATATAAGTCATATTTAGAGAGAGATAAGGATTTTGTTTAAAAAATATTGTGAGCTATATGCAGGATCTGTATTTACAGTCTCTGTGTGAAATAAGTTGCATTAAAATGCTAAAGAAATGAAACACAGGGATAAGGAAAGGCATAGAATTTCACATTCCCAGTGGTAGAGAACAACAGAATCTTAAATAGAGATGCTTTCACCATGGAGTGTTACTTCTTATTTCAAGGTCTTTGTAGAATATGAGTACATATGTAAAACTTCTGACAGAATTCTAAGGTGCCTTGAACTGAGAAAATATTCTAAATTTTTACTTTAGAAGAATGGTAAGGGATTTAAAAAGAGAGAGAAATAAGAAAGAAGTCCTAAGTAGAGAGTACTTGTAAGATTCTAGACTAAAGTTAAACTCCTTTGCTAGTAGCAAAGAATAATGGAAACACAATCCCAGTTGCTGAGGATATTCAGAACCTGTTAGACCTCTTTTACCTGTTTCACAATCAGCCAGGTAACTTAACTATCCAAGACCAAAGCTGTTATGACCAGAGATGGAAATAGTCAATCTGTTTTCAGTAATAAACTTCTTCTGAAAGTGATTTAAAGACTTGTATGTCCAGAAGTTTTCAAAGGAACTGAACTGAAGCTACTGAAAAAGGGTGGCATTGATGTGGTATGGTAGTTGGGCTTGTTAAAGACTATAATGAGTTCAACCCATTGATATTCTTTGGAAGAGAATCTATATGATTGTGGGTATATTAATTTGGGCATGATAGACAAAGGGTAGCTAGAAGGATTCCACCCCCTTCCCTTTTGCCAACTTACTGAAGACAACACTGGGCACTCTCTTTGAAGTCATTAATGACGTTTTGGTTAATTTGTAACTTGCACAATATCTGTGCTTGCTAAGGCTGCCAAGCATATTGCAGACCAAGGAGTCTGTTATGCAACTATGAGTAAGAATCTTGGGTCACTTTACACTGTTTCATCTTGTCAGTTGAGAGTTTTGTCTGGTCCAGTGTGTGTATGTGTGTGTGCACATGTTTGTGAGAGTGGGTGTGTGTTGGTGTGTATGTGTTTATTTAAATATACTCTGAAGACGTTTATGCAAACAAGAAATTTGCCATGTATATTCTTTTTTCAGGATATACCATGTGTTCGCTCATTCCTAATTAGTCATTGATTGCGTTTACAATTTTCATGGAAAAAAAGTACTCAGCTCTGTACATAGGCTCTACATAGGCTTTAGCCTCCTTCCTATGTAAATAGATGTTTTGAATAGGTAATAGGACAATGAGTCATTTTAGTCTGCTGTCAGCTATTAACGCTAACCAAGAAGAGTAGCCACACAGATTAGCCAACATAGTTTAAAAATAGACATTTATATTTGACTTAAAAGACTTTACATTTCCATCTGAATATAGATATTTCTGATCTGGAAACTTAACAATATTGGTAGGAAGAACCACACATACACACACACACACAAACTTACAACTAAAGAAAAATATACAAGTTTATTTAGTCCCTTAGCTAAAAATTTCTCTCAGTTTCTTCACTCATTGGGGCAATTTAACTCCATCATCCCTGATATAGAAATGGAACATAAAAAAACAACAAAAAATTGACCTCTCTCTCCAAATTTGCCGGTTTATATGTTCCCTGGCCTGAGGAGGTAAATATTGCATATTAAAAATATATTTTCTCCCAGCTCTTGCATAATGAGGGTAAACACAACACTTAATGAAATGAAGTAGATAGTAATGTCATTTGGATCTGAATAGGAGTGTAGGAGCAAATTTGTATCACAAATTATCCCTCCTGGATAACTGGAAATTAATGGTATTTTATAAAAAATATGTAGTAATGAGGAAAATGTTCATCTTGAACAGTTTATCAATTGCATAATTTATTATCACTAATAAAAATAAAAAACAGTACTTGGTGATCACAAGATTTAGATGTACTGTTGAAGGTACTTTAAGAGATTGTCTAATCCAACTCTTGAAATTAGCAAATGAAGAAACTGAGGCCTAGAGAGTAAAATCTCTTGTTCATAGTTGGAAACAGTAAGCAGCAGAGCGCAGAATTGAAACTAGGTCTTCTAACTCCCAACACAGTAGTGTCCTTTCCTGGGTATCATGCTTTTTTCTCCCATCTTAGTAACTAATAGTGAATAATCATGAAAATCTTTGGGGGAATTTTTGTAGATGTGAGAGCTTTGGGACAAATCAGTCTTGGAGGAGGGGGAGCAGTGAACAGGCAAGAGTGGGCTTTTTACTGCTTTTTCTCAGGCACTGGTACTGCTCTTTGATAAAATCTCTATGGCACCAAAGATTAGGGTGATTTTCTTGCAAACAGAGGAAGTAGCTCAGTTATGACCAGGCTGGATAAAGTGATTGTACTTTTGGTTAGACAACAGCGAAGTTCTGGATGTCCGGAGAGCGTGGGGTTATTTACATAGTGAGAATATTGTGTAGATAAGTTTTTTTTTTCTTTTTGAGCCAGCTCATTATCCTGCTGAACAGCTTCCTTATTTTCCTTTACAGCTTAAAGGCTATGTCAAATCAGTTACTTTCTTTCCCACCTGTTGACATTTTCATCTCTCTACTTCTCTTCTGCCACTTGTATTCTACCTTAAATTTTTTTTGTTTAAAAAAATCTTTAAAATTCATTCTTCCTCAACCCTCTTAATTTGCTTACAAGTATAAGCAAGCTTGTCAAATTAAAATTCTTATTCACCAAAAACTAAGGCTAAATTAGTAATGAATTAAGAGAGATAGTGTGGTGTGATAGAGAGAACAAGGGCATTTGAAGTCTGAAGATCTTCATTAGAACTCTGATTGTTTCTTAGTAACCTTGGGCAAACCACACAAAACTCTGGGATTCAGTTTATTCATTTTGCAAGAAAAAAAGGGGTTGAAATAGAATTGACAAACTTTGAGGTGCCTTTTAATCCTGCAGTCTATGAAAGTATTTACAACAGAATATTTACATGGCGACATTTACTGGTATTATGCACAATATAATGATTTCCATTTAACTTTTTAAGGACACGCCTAGTGTAAAATAAAGTACGCTTGTATTTACCTTCTCTAGTAGTGTGCCATCTTCAAAACACTGCAGCTTTTCTTCTAATCTCAGTAGAATGCATAACTTGAAAGTGATTGAATAGAATGATAAATAGGAATTCAATTACTAAATTAAATGTCTGTGAAAATTCAAAAATGTGAAAATGTTTTAAAAAGAAAACCAAGGCTGTTGAATAGGATGTGAGCCAAATACAAGCTCTGGCAGTTTTATCATTCTGCAAAAAATGTCAAGAATGGTCCTGACAAATAATAAGGGTGCTTTCTGAGAGCTAACAGCCTAGCTAAGAATGGAAAGATTCATCTCTATAAATGGACAAGTGGACATAAGCACTGGACATAAGGGCATAAGAGTTGTCTAATATATTGTGATTAACTGGTATTTCTTTTGATGATATATACCTTCTGGATAGAGCCTTAAAATTTTCAAAACATTTGACAGTGGACTGGCTACTTGGTGATGAATGTCTTTACCTACTGCAACACACCCATGAAACTACGTACAAAATGACCTGTTTATACAGTAACAGTAGCAGAATGGCACAAAAAAAATGGTCAGAGGTACTAAAAGCCAACTCATTTTTTGACCACCTACATATAGCAGCTTAACTGTTTGTTGTTGCTTGATGGGAGATTATCCTTCAGTGACCAACATTAAAAGTAAAATGAAAAATTCTGGTGCTCCTCTCCCCACTTCCATTAATCAATTATTTTTCTTAGAAGAAAGAATTTGTTGCAAAGCACTTTTATAGTGGCTTTTTTTTCTTCCTGTTCTAGTGTAATATTACAGTGAAATGATGAAGGTGTTGGGATGATTTGCCTTTCTTCAGGGACGCCTCATAGCTTAATTCCATGTGATTTCATCTCAGTTCTCTAGAGGTTAAGTTTTCAATTTAAAATGAAACAATGTACCATAATGCAAATTGCACTGCCATTAAAAAGAGGAAATTAAGCAGAGAAAGATGTCAAAATATTATTAAAGTTGAAGCATTAAAATTTACTCTTTTATTTTTAGATAAGTAAAGATGTTCTATGGCACAAAATGTCTCTGGGCATTCTTAAAATGTAAAGGAAGGAAAAGAGAATATCTATGATTAAAAATTCCCCAGAATTGTCAGGATAATTTGCCCTCTCCCTCTTCCACTTTCCCTTTCACACTGTTATTACTCATCTTTCTAGTGGTCTCTTATGTAGCTCTTACTCTGAGAAAATGTTCAATATATACTAAATGGATAGGTGAACATAAGCACTTCGTATAATCGGAATTTGTCTAATGTATTGTGAATAGCTGATGTTTCTTTTGATAACACATGCCTTCTAGATAGTGCTTTAAAGTTATCAAGACATTTTACCGATGTTTTCTCAGTCTCACAACAATCTATTATAGAATTAAGATGACCTGCTCATGATCATACAATTAGGAAACTTCACAGGTAGCATTTGATCCTCAGTATTTCCTGACTCCAAGGCCAGGACTCTCCAACAGCCTTATTCAGGAATGACTTGCTTTGAGAAGTGATGGGTTTTCCTTCCTTGGAGGTCTTTGAGGGAAAGCAAGAAAACCACTTGTAAGATGTGTTAAGGCTGGAGATTTCGAATTTGTTGGACTAGATGGCCCCTGAGGTCATTTCGATCTCAGAAATTCTATGATTCTTTTATCAATCAGGCTAGAGAATCATAGGAATTTTAGACATAAAGAATTTAGAAGTCATTGAGTCCAAGCCCTTCTTTTACAGATGAGTGAACTGAGGCCCCACAAAGGAAAATTAGGTTCAGAGACTAACCCAAGATCACATAAAATGTAAGTAGCAGAGGCAGATTCTACTCCAGGTGATCCTCTGCTATATAGCATAATGCATAAAGGTCTTAAAGATCATTTCTTTGTATGCCAAGCTAGTACGCATATTGGTTTGCACAGGCATTTATAACAACTAAATCTGCTCTCAGGCCATCAACATGACAGATTTCCTAATACTATAGTACTATGTTTTTCTTCCTTAATAAAAAATACACCAATTTCTAGAAAATATAAGTATTCTACTCCATTTCCAGTAGTCACCTATAACTATGTATCTCTTTTCATATGAGATTTTTTTGTCCAGTGGTTATAACTATGTAATTGAAATAGAACTCTTCACTTAGTTTTTTTTATAATTTAACTAATAAAGATTCAGTAGCTATCATGAAAGAAATACGTGGACTTCTGGCATTGAAGAGTCCATTCGTAATAAATATAAAGGGCAGTGACTTTTTCTTAAATACTTTACATTTTTCTTTAAAATTGAATCTAAAATATTCCTTTTAAAAATTGATATCAGGAGATTGGACAAACACTATTTCATTGGCTGGGATACCTAATGTAAGAGCTGAATAATTCCTTTGTTGGAGTCCTATGATTTTAAATTTAAACTACAAGTTGTAGTCTGTTATAACATGGGTCTCTTGCCTTGTTTAGAAATATGGCACTCAATGACCTTGAATCATGAACTATAAGCCCCTAGTTTTAGAGCATGAACATTAACTCTACTATACTTATGAATTTTTAAAAAATGCATAATTTTAAAATGTGTCCTAGTTTCTAGGTAAATTTATTAATTACTCCTCCTTTTTAAATGACTAACAAGCCCCAGATATCTTTTGAGCTCTTTGAGTGTCTACAACCAACCAAAAGAACCCTTGTCTTTAAGCAGATTTTTTTAATGAGATCCCAGAGCTTGAGTGTTATATTTAGTACTTATGAGTGTAATAAAAGATAATCCCTATGCAGTTACTAGAGCTGCTCCTGAATAACATAGCAATAACACACCTCACTCATGGTTTGCAGAATCAGACTTACAAATGACACTGGTGCACATGGATCAATTTCATGGCCAAGTTGAATCTGGGGGGAAATTCATGTGTTGTAATATTTCCTTTCCATCCTTGGGAAGGTAAATGTATAAGAACTTCCATTTCCACTGGATTTATCATTCCAGGATTGTTCCTAGAGGTACAAAATCCCTTTAGTAACTGGGATAGTTAATAAAACTGGAAAAAAAAAAACATGCATTGGTTAAAATTTTCGGATCAAACAACTTAACAATAACCCTTAGGCTAGGTATTTGTAACTTAAAATATTTTAACTTATTTGCTGGAGTTTTTTTTTTTAATGTTCTCTAATGTTATGCAGTGGAAATATTATCCTGAATTAGCAGCAAAACAGAGGGACTATAATAGAACGTTGTAAAGATTTTTAATTGTGCGTTCATGTTCTTATTGTCCTTGGTGGTTAGGTCTTAAAAACCCCAATCCCATAGTTAAATTGAGAGGTTCTTTAAGGAAAGAAATATGTTACTATAAAGTGTATGGTGGGAGGGAGTAATATAATTACACATTGTTTTTGATAAACAGTCTAAATTATGCTTCAAAGGACAGATGTGGCTTTAATAATCTGAAACATTTGCATTTTGAGATTAAACTTAGCTTGATTGCATTGTACTTGATATGTATACTTACATCTATATGTTAAATGTTATACTTTGATATGGCCCATATTGTTTGACTTTGTTCTTATGATCTGACAAGCTTCATTATATAATAAACTAGTTTAAATAAATCTTAAAGACATAAAAGTGTTCCTGACAGTAAGAAAAAAAAAATTAAAGCACACAAATGATATATCGGTTAGATGTTCCAGAGAGAGTCAAAGTTTTTTCATTCAGATCTTTGAACATGTGTTTTGAATAAAGCTGTAAGGCATTTTCCAGTAACCAGTGTTGTATTACAAAAATGAGCAAAGTAAAACAAAAGGAAAACATGTTTCAACATTTTATTCAGTATTGTCACACATTGTTGCACATTTCCAGCTGGAAGTAAATGTGACATTTGTAATGCTAATTTTTCAAACCTAACCTTTTATAACATATAAAATATTACTTAGGTTGGTGTGCCCTTGTGAAAAGAGCAGAAGTAATGAACTACTCGATCAGAGTTCAATTGACTTCCTAATGGCCTGAGTGTAATTATATTACAAGTTTGTTGCAATCCATCAAAACCATTTTTGAATTGTTCTTTTGCCGCCAATCTGGTGCTAACTACTGATAAGCGGGTTGCGGAACACTTGACCTGACCTGATACGCTAGCATTTTGTATGGGGCTAAAAACAATAAGGATTGCCACTATTGTGAACAAAGCGATTGGTTAATAATGGAGCACTTGAATTATACTCTAGCTGCACAATCAAATATACACTTAGTCCTCCAGAGTGAGGAAATACCATGCTTTGTGGGTAGTTTTCTGCTCTGCTATTAATTGGGTAGAGAAATGTATTAATTTGCTTTGAATAAACATATAAATGATATATTAGAATAGCTAGCCAGTTATTTCCTCCTAATAATGAAAAACTGGAGGGCTCTAGCTACCCAGAGAGAAAGGGGATGAAGCCATGGAGCATATGCAAGCAATTTGGATATTTAAAATGCCAAATAAAAAAAATAGAAAATGCTTAAAATTAAGCTACAATGGAATTTTTAGAAAGATGGATATAATTTATTTCAGTTTTATATGTCTATGGCCTTAGCATATTAGTCTTGACATATAATCTAAGATATATATTATATGTTCTATCACTAATGGGACATTTATTTTTAAGAAGGAGCTACTCCCTCCAGAAACAGAAAATAATGTTATTTAATATTTCATCGTGAACGTAGCTGAATTTAATATACAGCTTTATGAAACTATTATTAAATCAAGCTTAAATATGAAAATATTAAATTTATAGCATACTTTTAATTTATTTATGCTTATAAAAATTCTATAACGACACTGCTAGATTTTCTGTCTCTTCCTCCCCTCATGCACTCTTGCATGTACACACGTGCGCACGCACACACACACACACACACACACACACACACACACATACATCCCCTAAAGAACTTTTGAGATCATTGGCTCCGACTCTTTTATTTTACAAGTAGGAAAACTGAAGCTTAGAGTGTTAAAGTGACTTGCCCAAGGTCATTACACACAACACTCCATAGCATTAGAGCTACTGCTCCAACCCAAACTTTAATTTGATTCACAACCCTAAGGTCTTTCTACTATGTCAAGGATTGAAAGTGTGTGTGTGTGTGTGTGTGTGTGTGTGTGTGTGTGTGTGTAAAACAGAGAGCTAATATCAAATTTGGGGGTAGTTATTTGAATCAGATTTTTGTAGCTAGAAGAGATAATGTAATTCAAGCCTTTAATTTTATAAATGAGAAAGCTGAGCTTCCTAGAGGTAAAGTGACTTATCCCAAATCATACTATAAATCGCCAACCTGTTTAATTAAAACTCCTTTCATTGCATTATACTCATTGTGTGTGTGTTTGTGTGTGTGTGTGTGTGTGTGTGCGTGTGTGTGTGTGTGTGTGTGTGTGTGGTCAGCAGCTGGTTAGACTTTCATGCTGCCCTTTGAGGTCTTACCTAAGACCTGAACTCTGAGGTCAAGAATATTTACTTGTTTTCTGTCATTGTTGTGTCTAGGGATATTGACAGACCAATGGGCTTTGTGGGAGTCAAGACAACGACCTGGTTTTGATTCAACTTTCACTAAAGATGAATGAGCTATTTGGAACTCTCAGAAATGATGCACACAAGGCTGTTCTCCTCATTTTCCAGAATAATGATAAGGGAATTAGGTGGGAAAGCCATCTGTTTCCTGCTGCAGTGTCTTTCCATACATTTTACTTTCCACTCACATGAGATACTCAGTGATCATTTCACAGTTAGAATGGATGTATGAAGCATGTGATTCCATTCTATTGCTCGAGGTTATTTCAGAAAAGAGTAAATTGAGACAGATTCATGGAGGAACATGGAGCAGTGGTCAAAAGGATTACCCCCAATAAAACACTATGTGGAAATGATGTTCAAATGGAAATACTGATTTTAATAAATACATTTGTCTTTTACAGTGCTTTACAGTTTTCACACACTAGGGAGGAAACTCACTTCTCAGTATTGATAGACATCAAGGGCATTGTCACCTTGAATCAAGGACCTTTTTGTTAATTAGGAAAGTGAGATGGTTCAAGCTTAGTAATGACAGCAAAATGTGGAAATATTCTCGTGTCTCTCTAGGTCTTGACTTCTAGGGTCAAGGAATTTTATTACATGAGATCCTCAAAATAATAATGGCTGTGGAATTGATGTACCTACTTTATAGTCTGTGCTGGGCATCATGCTAAATATGGAAGATACACAGATAAATATGAAATAATTTCTGTCCTCAAGGAACTAATGGGCCCAAAATTTACCTATCTTATATAGTTAAGTTCTATATAAATTTTAGATAAAAAGTACCCACATGAAGGTCACAAAACTTTGCCACTATGCCTATTTGTGGAGACAGCACTGGCCTACAGTCAAGAAAATCCAAGTACAAATCAGGCCTTAAACACTTATTAACTATGTGACCTTGGACAAGTCACTCAGCCTCTTAGATTTGTCAATGGTAAAATAGGAATAATAAAACCACCTACCTCACTGGGTTGTTCTGATGATCAAATGAGACACTATTTGTAAAGCACTTAGCAGAATGCCTAGTAGTAGGTACTCTACTAATATTTATTCCACTCCTTCCTTACTAATTAATTCTACTTGATAGTAAATACTTTCACAGCAGGGGGACAAAATAACAAGGAATATGGTCCACACTGCCCCATTGAATTTCAATGAATTCATTTGTGGGCCTAGAATTTAAATATGTACTCTTAGTTCTATTGATAGTATACTGTCAGAAAGAATGCCAATTTCGTATCATATTTGACATTTTCAGATTTAACATAAAAATGGAAAAAATATTTGGCAATAATTTCATTTCAAATTCAACAGAAATTAATAGGGTGTAGAGTACTGTGCTAAGCAAAAAAGGAAATATAGAGTTTATATGTAGGATTTGGTCCTTGGCATCATGGAGTTTACAATCCAATAAAACACTCATATTATGCAGACTAAAAGATATATCTTTTCCACCATAGGTTTTAGAGATAGAACTGTAATACTGAATTGAATCCTATATAATTTGAACTTTAATTCTGCATGAGATCATTCTAAAGAACTGCCAGAATTTTAACATGGTTTGCAAAATGGCAGGGATGTGACTTCTGAACTCCTTTCCACTACACTTGGATGAACGAACTGAGACGTTGGCTTTTTTACAAAACAGTTTAAGGAAATACCTTTATTAAGAACAGGGGCTAATTCACATGTTCACAGACTCTCCTAGTTGGAAGGGATGTTAAGGGCCATCTAGTCCAACCCACACTTGAGAATCACCTTTACAACATCCTTAAGAGATCACGTGACCTTAGCTTAAAGTGAGCAGAAACCAATTACCTCCCAAAGCCACTCAAACTGCTTTGGGGATAGCTATAGTTGTTTTCAGGTTTTTCTTAACATCAAATTTATATTTGTCTCCTTTCAATTTCCCTTCATTGCTACTAGTTCTGTTTTTTGGTGCCTAGTAGAGCAAGCCTAATCCTTTTTTCCACCGGACTGCTCTTCAAATACTTGTATAAGATAACTTTTATCTTCCTTTCTCCAGGCTAAACTTCCTCTTGGCATGAACATATGTTCCCTTCACCATTCTAGGTTGCCCTCTTCTTCATATTTTCCATCTTATCAGTGTTCTATCATCTAATGCTCAGAACTGAACACACTACTCTAGATGTGGGCTGAATGAGGTACAGTTCAATGGTACTATATCTTCCTTTGTCCTGTCTCTTAAGGCAACCTAAAATTGCATACACTCTCTTGAGTGAAGTATCACCATGTTGAATCATTCTGAACTTACAGTGCACCTGTAGTCTCTTAAGTTTCTTTTAAAGTTCTGCAATCTCATCATACTATGAATCTGTTTTTCTATTTTTTATTTGAACTTAATAATAATATTCTGGAAAAAAAATGCAATTATTCTAACTTGTTAAATCATTAAAATAATGCTCATAATCATTTTAGGAGAATTATAGTGTAGGGTTTTGTAGATTTAAGTTTCAACTCACTAGAAAAAAATTCTACTTTTCTGTTACTAGGAAATGTGTGTATTGAGAAAATTAAGGATAGCTTTTTGTTGTGTTCTGAATGATCACAAATTTAGTCATCTATAAATGGTTAGAGTACAAAAATAGAGGATTTGAGCTCTGTGGTCAGTTTTAGTTTTCAATTTATACTTCTATATTCCTATGATTTCTGATGTCTATCCAGGGGTTCCATCTGCATCCCTGTCTGTTATCAAATAAGCACGGTGAATTTATGGTTTAGTCTGACAACTAGATGGATCTTAAGTAGCAAGTAATATTCTTCTTGATGTTCCTGTGCCTTCGAACTCTCTATTCCCCAAACCAAGATTGCATTCCTTAACTTAGTTCAGTCATATAGAATCCCTTTCTTCCTCTAAGACATAGATCAGGCACCACATTCTGCATAAAGTGTTTTACTGATGCCTCAGTTGCTCCTGTCCTTTCCAAACTACCTTGTACTTAACTCCTTTGTATATATTTGTATTTATTTATTTAATTTTTATGCTGAATGTATTTTCATATCTGCTTGTAGTTTCCCCTACTAAAATGTTGGTTCGTTCCAAGTACAGATTATTCCGTTCTTTATGTTTATCTCTCCAACGCCTAGCATAAGTGCCTGAAGCATAGTAGACATTTAATAATATGTGATCATTGATTGAGAGGTACTCTCACCTCAGATTCAGCTCCCCATAAAACCACACATTAGTAAATTTTCTTCATGAGTTGTGATAGCCATTTAGTAAAAAATAAATAAGTAAATAATAAACAGGTAGATGAATAGACAGGCAGATAGACAGATAGATGGATCATCTATTGTCCAGCCTTTGGGGGAATGACACTTTTCTGAGGCTTGTCTTGGTGTGATAGAAACAAATTCTATCACTGGACCAAAAGACTTTGTGACTTGGAAAGTCTCTTCAAGGGGTTATGGTTCATGGGAATACCATTTGGAGATTCAGTCCCCCAACTTGTAAGGATGAGATATCCAGGCAGAATGTTAATAAAGATAGATAATTTAGTGAACCGGCCATGGCTTACTCTCAAAAGTATTTGCATAGTTTTAGTGATCTAAATTTGATTCCATTTTGCATATGAGAAATAGGGATCTCAGAGTGAAACATGTATAAAGATCTCATAATGCAGTTCCCTTGACACCAATATGAAACAAATACATAAAACATTTTCACTCTCAGAAAACTCATGTAAGAACTACCTTTGGAAGATTACTAAATTAGTGACTTAATAGACATTGAAGGTTATAATTTTATCATCTCACTTTGTCTTTAAACTTTATTTTTCTGCAAATTCAAAATTATCTCACACACATCAGGGCAAATTACCATCACAATGGTGAGATGCAGTCTTGTATACTCATAAAATATTAGCTAGGAAACTGTATGGATTGTAACTTTTTTAAATAAAAAAAAAGTATAGCACCATTTGACTATCGGTAGAAAAGGTCATAGAATGAATGAAAAAAAATCATTTAAAATATTCTAGTACTTTTGAAAACTGCCCATGTGCACTCATGCAGCAAACATTTATAAAACACTTGTTAAATACCTAGTGATACAACGAAAGGCAAAACAATCAAAAGACAAACCTAATTCCTGCTCTCAATAAGCATACATTCCAATGTGGGTGATCACAAGCAAATACCTAGATACATGTAAAGTATATATAGTCCATATGAGGACTTTCAGGAATCTGGAAGCAGAAGGCACATTTTCATCTGGGTGACCTACAAAGGCTTCCTATAGAAGGTGGGATTTGAACAGTCTTGAAGGTCAATATGTTTCATGAATAAGTAATTATTTTGACTAATAGGATGCCTTGAAACACATTCAGAGACCTTATGTCTACAAATTAATTAATTGCATACATTCATACTGACATTTTAAAACTGTTACTATCATCAGATGATATTTTCATACACAAACGCAATACAACAACCTTCCTCCCCTCAAGAAAAACCACAACTATGCTGACATATTTCTACAAAGCAACTCTTTTAATGGTAGCTGCATAAATTGTCTCTGTGATGGAGGTTTTCAAAATCTTCAAATTACAAAGAGATTCATTGCATTCATTTATAATTGATAGAGTTTGATACTTAAAAACACCACCTGAACACAGCAATGTATTTTGTATATTTGTCATTTTCCTTTTGTATTTCAGAACCTTTAGTGGAATGTCTCCCACTCATTTTCCACCTTGAATAGATTCATGAGGTACAAAATAATTAAGAAGCCTATCATAGTAAAGGGTTTTTTTTGGTAATTGCAGTAAATCTGAGCACCTTTTTCACATTCTCTAGATAGTTTTTTTTGAAAAGCATCTTGTTTTAAAGTTTTATAATGCAGCATAATTATCACTATTTTATGCATTCATGATACCTTTTTACAACTTTTGTTTCTTTTATTTATTTTGGGCAGAGATAAAATTCTTACCTCTGCTAAAATGTAATGCACTCATAAGAATTAATTAAATTATGTCCTTAAATGTTTGC
The DNA here is from genome assembly GCA_028646595.1 of Phalanger gymnotis. NCBI lineage: Eukaryota > Metazoa > Chordata > Mammalia > Diprotodontia > Phalangeridae > Phalanger > Phalanger gymnotis. The sequence continues at coordinate 110,935,829 of CM053622.1, forward strand.
AATGCTTATTTTTGAGGTACTTCAGATAATTAATTCAAAATTTGTGGAATTTTTCCCTTGTCTGATCTAAAGTATACTTTTACAACTTGAGATGAGATGGATTGTTAGCTTCAATAATCATATAAACAAAATGTTAAAGTGGATTTTTAAGAGAACCAACACCACCATGCTTTCTCTAGTGTCATTATCCACATCTCCCCATAAGAAGAAACATGGAATCTGCCCTTGGGATTCAGGGTTCTGATAGGTGAATTTTCTCTTAGTCTCAGCCAGAACCAAATCTCTATACTACTTTTCAGTCATCATCACACTGTCTCATTATGCTGACCCTACTTCACAACCCATTCCTCTTAGCTCCACTTAATATGTTTTGTCCCACCTCAGAAGTAATCACTTTGAGGGCACAGAGCGTCATGTTTGCTTGTTAATTATAGCCCCAGCTTTTATCATAATGCTTCACCATAGGAAGTCCTTAACAAATATTTCCTCTATCTCAACACTTTACTACATTAACTATATCTATTATCTACTGCTAATTAAGTTGGGCCTTACTTAGTCTTTGAAATATTAACTAGTTAATTCTGTGAAATGGAAAAAAAGAACACATATCTACAAATTGCTAAAATTTTCCTGCTTCATTGAAATTAACCCAAATTAGTGGTTTATCAGACTAAAAATAAGTTTTAAAAATATATTTACCTAATTTCTTTATTCTCATTCGTGAATAATTTTAACTGCAGGTGAATAAAATCTAAAGATTTTTTCCCATTTAATTTTATATTTTCAGTCAACAAAAATATATTTCCTCTCCCTCCACTAAGGCAGCCATGTGATACAGTGGTCCTGGTGTTAGAAAGACCTGAGTTCAGATTGGAACTGAGGTACTTAGTAGCTGTGACCCTGGGCAAATCACCTAACCTCTGTCTGCCTCAATTTTACCAGCTGTAAAATGTGGGCAATAATATCACCTACCTCAAAGGATGTTGTGAAGATCAAATGAGATATTATTTGTAAAGCTCTTAGCATAGGGCCTGGCATATAATTGGCTCTAATTAATTTGAATGTCCTTCCTTCCTTCCTTCCTCCCACTTACTTCGAAGAAAACAAAAGTCTTGTAGCAAACACATGTGGTCAAGAAAAAACAAATCCCCGAAAAGGCCATGTCCAAAAATTATCATTTTGAATCTGTAATCACCTCTCTGTGAAGAGACAGATAGCATTCATCATGAGTTCTCTGAAATTGTGGTTGGTCACTGTATTTGATTAGAATTCTTAGTTCAGAGTTGGTTGTTAAAAATTCATTTTGAGAATACATTAATAGAATACATATTTCAATTTATAGTGCTTATAATACCATTTTCCTTCTCAAGTTCCTTAAAGGTAGAGATTGTCTTATTTATTTGTTTTTACTGTTGCCCAGCCCCCAGTACAGTACTTTGAAACACAGTAGGCACTCTTTAATAAGTGTTTATTAAATTGAGCTCAGTGCCCATTGTACCTGCTAATATAAAATACTCCCCTTAAGCTGTTCTTTCCGATGTGATACTTTGTTTAACAGTTCTTTACTTCCAGATTTCCACTATGAACCAACATTATTCTCACGTTGAAAAATGGGCCGAAATGGAAAAACACAGCATTTATTTTTCTCCTTCACACAAAGATGAATTTGGTTCTACTTCCTCAGGATTAGTCACTGGCACAATAAAATATTTATAATGAAAGTTAAAAAAACATAGCTTATCTAGTAGTGGAATCATCACTACTGTATGACATTGCAAGGTTTGTTGAAGGCCGGCAGTAAACTCCACAAAGCAGAAAGTTGTTATATTTTAGAGTCAAAGGTGATTTCTTTTCCAGAATGCCATCTTAGACAAGGAATAAGAGCCATCTGGTGACATTCTGTCATGATAGCATATGAATCAACTTCAAAAGTTGTTGTATAGCTAGAGACAAAACAAATTTTTTTTTCATAATAGCATTGCAGTATACTACACGCAGTACACAAACAAATAAACAAACTCTTCTTTACATATTTCTAAGTATTCTACAAAAATGTTGAAACAAAGCAGCCAGTGTTGATTTTCACAAATGTGGCTGTAATATAGATGAGTTTTTTTGCTTGTTTGCTTCAATTTCATTTTAATGTAGAAAATTGAAAGGAAAGGGGGAAATGAAACTGTGTATATACATATATGTACACACACATGTGTGTACATATATATGTGTGTGTGTATATATATATATATATATGTATTTGAGAAAAACTGTGATTTATACTGTCAATAAATAAACAAAAAAAATTTAAGTGCCTACTATATGCCAGGCAATGTGGTAAGTGCTGGCAATGCAAAAAGAGATAAAAGACAGTCCCTCCCAACAAGGAGCTTACAATCTAATGGAGACCACCTACAAATAAATATAAACAAACTACATAGAGAATAAGTAGGAAATAATTAACAGACTGAAGACACTAGAATTATGACGGGCTGGGAAAGCCTTCTTGTAAAAGATGAGATTTTAGGTGGGACTTAAAAGAAGCCATAGTAAATCCTAGTGAGTCATCAGTTTACATGGGAGTTTAAATGACTTGCCCAAGGTCATAAAGGTAAGAACTCTTAGAATTAGAATCTGAACCCAGATCTCTTAATTCCAAGCCCAATGCCCTGTCCACTGCACCATGCATTAACACCCATTTTATTGTAAAAGTTCATAGAAAACATTAAAAAAAAATCTAGATTATGAATTTCTTGGGACTAGGAAAGAATTCTGGTTATTCTCACTATATTAGCTAGCTAGTTAGCTAGCTGACTGTCTATGTGATTATGCCTTTAAAAAATGTGACAAAATTAGAGCAAAAGTATGGCTCCTATTTGGAGTTTGAAAATGATTAATAGGAAAAGGTGAATTCTGCTTCAATTTAGCTTCTTAAATGGGTACGGGTATATGCTCTGTGACCTATCTGCTAATTTGGTTCTCTCGTTACATTATTTTTCTTTTTGAATAAAATAGGTGTTCATATACAGTGAAACCTCATTGTGTCTAACTCACCTTTTCTAAAATTTGTGGAAATTTGAAAAGAGACTGGAATGAAGTTTTCCCTTTCACTACTTGTGACATAGGTTGCTAAGCAACTCAATAGTGTATACTCTCGCAAGGGAAATGTTTAGTACAATCTGTTTTTAAGCACACTTGAGCACTTGAGAAACATTCATTTACATACAATTGGTAACTATAAATTATTCTTTTCTGTTTACTAAATTAGATTCCCTTAGGGCTCAAGCTGCTTTGTCTATACTGTATGTACTTAAAAGTAACAAAGCTTGAAAACATTTCCTTAAAGTAGTTGGACAACCAGCCTGAGAGTCACACCACCTAGTGCCTTCAAAAAGGCACTGCACACTTCAGGTTAGACTTAATGACCTCTAAACCCTGATAAGCTCCAATATTCTTTCCTAAAATATTTTCTGTTTCAGTAACTTTATTACTTTTTGTCAGTTTTTTGCTCACACTCTATATTAATGGAGGTTTACTAACTATTCAAAATAAGGATTTTTAGGGGAGTCTGTCAGGGAACCACAAAGGACATTCAACATGGTGCAGTAGAAGGCCCCTGGACTTCGAATATATACAAAAGGTGACTTTGAACCCCATCTGTGTGGCCTCAGACTAGTCAAATGATCTCTCTCAGCCTTAGTTTCTTTATTCTCAATATGGGATGGTGATGGAGAACTAGCTGGCCTCTAGGGTCACTTCTAGCCCTTTAATAATAATAAAAACAGTAACAAAAATCATAATACTGCTATTTATGCACTTAACATATATTCTCTTATTTAATGCTCATGACAGCCCTGTGAGGTAAGTGTTATTTTTATCTACCCTTTATAGATGAAGAAACTGAGTCTGAGAGAGATTAAGTGACTTGTTCAAGTCATACATTTGGTTTCTGAGGCAGGATTCAAACTCAGTCAGCCTGACTCTAGGTCTTGCACTTTTAATAATAACAACAAGAAGAATATGTATAAAGTGCTTTAAGATTTGCAGAACACCTAACAAATATTAGCTCACGTATCCATGCCAATTCCTGGAGGTTGGTGCTATTATTCCCATTTTTACAGATAGGGAGACTAAGGCATACAGAGGTTAAATGACTTGACCAGGGTCACACAGCTAGTAAGTGTCTGATCCAGAAATTGAATTCTGGTCTGTCCTGACTACATGTTGCTGTTGCTTGACTATAGCACTCTAACCGTTCTAGCTGCCAATAAATACATCCATGTATTCATACATATACGTAATACAATACACATACATACATTCAAAGCAGTTATGTATATGAAATATCCCATGGCCTTTTTCATTATATGTAAGTGAATGTGTATAGAAAATGTATGGAAAAGGTGGGAAAGATCCCTTTTATAAATACCTTGTCTACAAATAATATAATTTGTCTATAAATAATATAGTAATATGTCTATAAATAATATAGTTCATAGTATGTCCTTAAATACGTTATGAAATTTCTTAGATGGCTAGTGCTTTGAGAATGTGTTTTACTTACATATCTAATACTTCAATATTTCAACAACCTGTGATTTCATCCATTTCAAGGCTTCCTTTTATAGTGCAGATCACAATTCCTCTCCAGTTTAGAAGGTCTTTGAGAGCAGTTATACCTACCCTAGTGAGGAGCCCCTACAAATTTCACTAAACTGGTCTTCAGAGGACAGACCCCCATCAGGACTGCACTGCACATACACACACACACACGCACACACACACACGTATGCACACACACGTATGCACACACACAAGCAATACCTGGTGCACAGTAGGCACTTTGATCATTTAGACTAACCAGTCATTTCATTGGTGGAGATATTGTATCTGTTTCTTCTTCACCATAAAAGTCCATTTTTTCTTCGACTGGCTTGAATGCCATGAAAATGTAATATAGGGCAGAGATAGATCCAGAGTGAGAGATTAGACAATTACTGGACAGAGTTAGAACCCAAATAGAAGCAAAATCAAGTAAAAGGATACATGGCCAAACAAGAGGAGAAAGACAATACAGAATGGTAGCTAGGGAAACCTAAGGACTATTTTTCAAAATCCAGAAATAACTTGATTTCTTATCATGGACAATTTCTAATTACTTATGAAAATCAGTTCTTTATTAATTATACCCAAGACAGAAAATGTATTCTCTTATCTAGGTACTGTATCTTTTTATAATATATTTCAATAGGTAAGAAAAGTGAAATAAAATTATTTTAAGACTCCATGTCTCATGTTAGTAAACAAGATCCCAGGAATAAGAGAAGATTTATTAATTAAACTTTGATACTGTCCCTCAGTTTTGTGTCTTATATGCTTTTTTAATAAAAAAAATATTTCCCAATATTGTCTCTTCTCTAAGAAGATCGTCCCTTGTTACAAAGAAGCAGCATTAAATAGAACAAATGAATATACTCAGATATTTTAATATACAGGCCTTGTTAGTCACCAGTAGTTTCCCACTTTTCTGAAAAAGAAAAGTAGGAGGTATTTCATCGTTGGTCCCATAGGGCCAAGATTGGTCTTTGAATTGATTTAAATTCTGAAAATTTTTAGGTATGTTTTCCTTCATACTATTGTAATTTATGTATATTTTTCTTTTGGTTCTCTGTATCTGACTACCTCAATTGGTCCAAATCTTCACAAATTTCTTTCTACTCTTCACATTCTGATAGTATCATAATATTTAATTGCATTCATATATCATAATTAGTTCAAACATTCTCCAATTGATACTGCCCAAGATTTTGCTTCTCTGCCGTCTGTCTCCATATAAACATTAATTTTAAAAATCAATCTGGCCTATTAGATTATTACAGAAATCACTTGTGAAAACAATCATAGTAACTTTTACATGGCTTAAAGTGTTTGAAAAATATTTTTTTAGAAACAACTATAGCCTTTCTGCCTATTTTAAAACAGGAATTAAATTCAGCACTTTGAAACCACAGTGGAATTTGGGCAGACAGAGATACAATTATCCTAGAATGTTATAAGTTTTTTTTTTAAAAGGCCATGGAGTATTTGAAGAGCTAAAAATTACTAATATCTTATTAATGTTTCAATCAAAATATGACACTGAATTCTTATAAAATAAGGTAAAAAAATAATGCTACAGAAATTTAAAATGAAACATTGGCATTATGAAATATCTATATTCATGCCCTTAATAATTAAATTAAAATGATCATTTTAAACTCAGTTTTTAAAATTCTTTTTTTAATTTTTTTATGTATTTTATTTAATATATTTAGTTTTCAGCATTGATTTTCACAGGAGTTTGAATTACAAATGTTCTCCCTATTTCTACCCTCCCCCCCCCACTCCAAGATAGCATATATTCTGGTTGCCCTGTTCCCCAGTTTGCCCTCCCATCTGTCACCCCACTCCCCTCC
>CM053622.1:110942777-110945277 GCA_028646595.1 Phalanger gymnotis
CTGTTTGATAATTTCTTGATTTCTCATCAAGTCACTAGCTTCCACTTGTTCCAATCTAATTTTTAAGGTAGTATTTTCTTCAGTGGTCTTTTGGACCTCCTTTTCCATTTGGCTAATTCTGCCTTTCAAGGCATTCTTCTCCTCATTGGCTTTTTGGAGCTCTTTTGCCATTTGAGTTAGTCTACTTTTTAAGGTATTGTTTTCTTCAGTATGTTTTTCAGTATTTTGGGGGGTCTCCTTTAGCAAGTCATTGACTTGTTTTTCATGGTTTTCTCTCATCCTTCTCATTTCTCTTCCCAATTTTTCCTCTACTTCTCTAACTTGCTTTTCCAAGTCCTTTTTGAGCTCTTCCATGGCCTGAGACCAGTTCATGTTTTTCTTGGAGGCTTTTGATGTAGGCTCTTTGACTTTGTTGACTCCTTCTGGCTGTATGTTTTGGTCTTCTTTATCACCAAAGAAGTGTTCCAAAGTCTGAGACTGAGTCTGGTTGCATTTTCACTGCCTGGCCATGTTCCCAGCGAACTTACTTGACCCTTGAGTTTTTCAGTGGGGTATGACTGCTTGTAGACTAAAGAGTTCTATGTTCCATGCTTGGGGGCATGCGCCAGCTCTGCCTCACCAGCACTCCTTCTTCCCCAGGAACCCCCAACCCTGACTGGACTTAGATCTTCAGCAGGCTCTTCACTCCTGCTGTGATCCACCACTTAATTCTTCCCACCAGGTGGGCCTGGGGCAGGAAGCAACTGCAGCTGTAGTTCTGTAGCTGCCCCCGGGGCGGTGGCCTAACTGCAAACTCCCTGTCCCCAGCAGCTTTTCCCACTAACCTACTCTGTTGTCTTTGGTGTTTGTGGGTTGAGAAGTCTGGTAACTCCCACAGCTCACTGATTTGGGGCGCTAGGGCACGTTCCACCTGGCTTCTCGTCTGGTTGGTCTGTGATGCCCACGCTGGGCTCTGCTCTGCTCCCCTCCGCTCCCAGCTCTGTGAGGGATAGACCTTACCCAGAGGCTCTCCAGGCTGTCCTGGGCTAGAGCCCTGGTTCCCTCTGCTACCCTGTGGGTTCTGCAATTCTAGAATTGGTTCAAAGCCATTTTTTATAGGTTTTTGGAGGGACTTGGCAGGGACGTCATGCTAGTCCCAGCTTTCCAGCCGCCATCTTGGCTCTGCCCACTTTTTAAGATTCTTTAATCCCTAGCTTATTATGCTTCTCTGAAAAGTTTTAATTTCTAAGATAATTCCATGAGCTCTATCTAAATGAAAGAATAGAGTTGAAACAATAACAATCCAATCTATAAAAGAGAAAGTTTGGGTTTTGGGGGGTGGGGGAGGAGGAGGATTTGACATTGCAGGATTTAGAAAGACCTCTGTACGTTATCATTTTAGTCATGGTTATATTTCTGTAGAATGGGTTATAATGATCTTAATTTTTTACTATGATTGCATTTGCAATTGGAACTCAGAGGAATACAACATTGTATCATGGCAGTAGTGTACATGCTGATGAAAGACCTGGTGGTGAGAATCCCCTTGAGGAATTAAATGTGTCAAAACAACTTATACACAGTGGAACTTATTTTGCATAAAAGCCAACAAAGTTGAAAACCTTAAGACAAACAATTTTTAACAAGGAAATACAGTAGTGCAAGAGAAAGAATTCAAAACCGTATTTTGTTGTATTATTTGATTTTTTAAATAGATAAATCAGTCTAAAGAGAGAAATAAATTCTCTTCCAGTGTACACTGCATGTACATCAATCAGCTTTAATGAATGAATTATCTTGCAAATAGGGTTCTCTTATCAAGAATTTAAAAGATGTCAGTTTGGATGTCATTAGAGATAGAAAAAAATATTAGAAAATTGTTCTTGGGTAAATAATGCTCAGCTCTAGCTAAATTTGTACTACTTTTCACATACTCGTCTGAATACCTGTAGTTGTCTGGTAGAAGGTTAGCTCCTTCAGGACATTCACTTTTTTTTGGCTCCTAGCAATGTCTTGCAAATAATGGATGTACAATAAATGTTGAATTAAATCGAATCTATTTCCTGGTTATAGATTTGGCACCTTCAAAAGCTAAATTTCTTTGGCCATAAGGCATCTATGAAGGGTGTAAGAGATGTTGTTATAAGAGTTATTTACCATGTCTCCTGTGAGAGTCAGGGTGGAGTAGTGGATAAAGAGCTGACTTTAGAGTCAAGAAGACTCATGTTAAAGTCCTGCCTCTGACATATATTGGCTGTGTGACTAAAGCTAATTACTTGATCACCCAATCTTCTAGGGAGCCCTCTAAGTTGCAGAGCAATTACAGATCTGTGTTGGTAGAGGGAGTTTTCTCACTAGAATCTTACATACCAATGAAATAACAGGTCCAGCATGATCCCCTCTCACCCTATATTTTGTGTACATGGTCTGCTAACTGGAGAATGGAAATCAGCTTTTCAAAGGTGTCCGGCTTATGAGTTGTCCATCTATCCATAGCTCATTCAGTTCCATTTACTTTTAG
>CM053622.1:110947777-111031261 GCA_028646595.1 Phalanger gymnotis
ATCTATGAAATTTTTGCAAGGTGTGAACACTAAAAAGCAGTCCCAAGACTCCACTGTTAATTTATTTTTATTGAGGAGGCAGCCTGAATGAGGCACACATGTTTGAAACCACTTTTCCGCTGCTCTTGTTTCTTCCCATATAATTGGTGTATGGGTGACATAGACCTAATAGGTCATAACTGTGGAAGAGAAAAAGGTTACCTGACCATGGATCTTGCCCCTATTGCAAAGTTCTTGACTATGGAAAAGAAAGAGAGAAAAAGAAATACATTATTTATAAAATGAAAAAGTATGTATTAAAACCTTCCGGTTCAGGGTTAAAAGTTCTTTTAAAAGGACCACAGGAATGGAACGGAATTTTTTAAAGTAGCCATCGCTTATAAAATCATTATTGCTTAATTGTATTATCTCTCATATTGGTAATGGAATGTAAAGCATTTGAAAGTTAAATAGCGTGAAGAATGAAAAGCATGTTCAAAGTATTTAAAATGGTTGGAAAGGCTAGCACTGATTCAGAGCAGCTCTGGCTGATCCAGAAGGATTCTGAATACTGATCATCTAATTTCATTGAGTTTGGAATTCAATTTCTGGCTCCACATCACGATCAGAACAGATGTTCCTCAGACTCTATAGGTGGGTGCAAGAAATGAATTTCAGAAATAATTCACTAAACTTGTAATTATATTTTTGTAAGAAAATGTTAGAAAGTACATTTCTTTCTATGGATAGAAAGTACCTGTATATTAAGTGCATTCTCAAATGTTATTTCCATTCACATGTTTAATTTCCATACTCCCCCCTCCTTCTTTCAATATTTGATATTTCTCTTCCCTTATTATTTTGGCATGGGGGTAGGGTTGAGAGTAACATGTATTTTAAAATCTTTTGTGTGAGGCTGAATATATTTTCTTTTATTTGGGAACTCACTTTTACCTATTTCTCCCCCCCACCATAACAACAATAACAATTCTCTAACAAGAACCCAGACACCAATCTTGTCAAGCCTTCTCCTGCTAATTAAGTTGGATAATTAGTGGTGTTCACCATCCTTCTCTGCTACAGATGTATAAGCTTCACTTTAATTTCATACTAATCATACCTGATCAATTAGAAAGGAAGGAAATAAACAAGCATTTATTAAGTGCTTACTAATATACTAGGCACTATGTTAGGGACTTTGCAAATATTATCTCATTTGATCCTTACAACAAATATGGGATATAAGTTATTATTATTTTTGTTTTACAGGAGAAAACTGAGGCAAATAGCTGTTAAGTGACTTGCCCAGGGTCCCACAGCTAATAAGTATTTAAGGTCAAATTTGAACTGAGGTCTTTTTGACTCTAGGCAGGTAGGTGGCACAATAGATAGAGTGTTAGGCCTAGAGTCAGAAAGATTCATCTTCCAGAATTAAAATCTGGCCTCAGATACTTATTGGCTATGTGACTTTCAACAAGTCACTTCACCCTGTATGCCTCAGTTTTCTAACCTATAAAATAAGCTGGAGAAAGAAATGGCAAATCACTCCAATATCTTTGTCAAGAAAACCCCAAGTGGGGTCACTGGAGAGTCTGAAATGACCAAAAAATGACTCAGCAATAGCTTCCTGATTGCAAGCCCAGCAATCCATCCGCTATGCCACCTAGCTTTCTCTTTCATTGCAAAAGAAAATATCTAGCAAAAGCCACAAAGGAGATGTTGAAATCATGTGATCTTGGTGTAAAGCTGACTGATCTCCATCTAGCCTTTAGATTGGGTGGTAAAAGAGGGAGAAAGAGCAGCTTTCTGCTGTCAAGGACCAACATGACTTAGATAGCCAGAAGAGATCTTGAAGCCTTTGGATTTGTTTGCAAAGGGAGATTTGTTGTAGAATTTTACCAGGATTCCTCTATATGTCAATGTGAGTGCCACTCCCAAATTAGTAAATATTGGCCCTCTATTTTTCAATCACTCTGAATGTACTGTTAGTTTCTCCAAATTGCAAATTGCAAAAAAGCCATTTCTCTGATTTTGTGGTCCACTGAGATGGCATCAATCACAGATTTTTCATCAAAGAAGCAAAATAAAAATTCTAGAAAAGCTTGTTAAAAACTACAGAGAAAATCAAGGAAAGGAAAAGATACTTCCTCTGATGGCATAGAAAAATGGTACCCGAAATGACCCAGTGAATAGCAAGCAGTCGTATTGTTTAAAATAACCCCTTCGAAGTGTTAGATCTCTTCCAATTGGATAGGTAAATCAGAATATCATAATTAGTATGTCATAATGAACAATTATCTGCTCATCTTTTGTTTGCATTTGTTGAAATATAAAAGTAAACATATAATGTTTAGTTTTGTTGGTTAAAGATGTGAAATCAGTTGAAAATGATATCGTTGAGTTAGAGACATGTGGTGCTACTTCAAAACCTGGAGGAAGTTATTTCAGACTTTATTTTTATTACATGTTGCATGACTCCCCCCCCAAAAAAAGATGCCCTCTATATTAATGGATACAACTCATCCTTGGGGACTACTGGAAGTTCCTTTAGCTGATTTTCAGGACCTAATTTCAAAGGAATAAAGCAATCAATGAAGCATTTATATTTTTTTTTCTATTTTTCTTGGGTGGGAGGGGTGAGGGAATAGAGTTTCCTGAGACATCATGGGAGTGCTTACAAAGTAAAGTGAACATATTCAAAAGTTTCAGGATTAAAAACATATGCAGGCTGTAAGAGTTAGGTGGCCCTTGAGTTAAGATGTCTCATAAGGACAGTGTTTTTGTACCCTTCACTGTTCATACTTCAAAAAAAAATCAGCATCTAAATTGTAACAATATATGTTTCAAAGAATTCATTGCATTCGAGTCCATTCTGTTAGAAAGATTGTAAGAGAATGTTGAAAGCAAAATGGGTTGTTTTTCTGTGTATTTAGATACTCCTGCTTGACTATGGGTTTTAGAAAACGTACCCCTGGCATGTGTTTTATACAAAAGGCTTGCTGCATGAAAGAATAGCCGAAAGAAAGTGCTTTGTCCATGTGTTGTCCATTTGGCTGTCAGCAATAGTTCTGACAGAAAAAAACAGGCCCTTGAGTGACTGCTAGTCTGTCTTAAGGTATGGTAATGAGGCTAATTAGAAGAGATGAGAGCTGAACTGGATTTGTGAAGGCAATTATCCATGAAACTTTTGTGCCATGCTTTATCTTTATCAGATTTCTCTTCTCTAATTTTGGCATTTTTGGATAACACACAAAAAAAGAGTAGAAATAGTTGAAACAATATGGATTTTATCAAAGAGCAAATGCTAAAGATGGAAATGAGTGAAAGTGATTTATCCTTCAATTCTTGATAAATAAAGGTTTAGAAAGTTTCCATATTCTTCTACTTATCCAGTCTGCATAAATCAAAAATTAATTGCATCGTAATATAATAAACCTCAATAGGTAAGTATTTCCTCATTCTTAAAAATGTAATGCTTTGTTTGGTTTTTATTTTCATGTTAGAACCACCATGTAAAGTCAGTCATTAACCATATTGGGAAGGAAAAAGCGCCAGAGGTTCTCAAAATGGGCATAAAAGGTTCTTACTTCTACATAATGAAGAATGCTAAGATAGCATAGTTTCAGCTTTCTATGATTTAATGCATTCTAGCTTTGAGAACATACTCCATAGCAAACCAGTGCAAACACAATTTCACATTAAAAAGATAATTCGTGCTAGGTAAAATCGAGCTGTCATCAGTTTCAGTCTGGGTACTTCACCAAGAAGGTGACAATACACATGTATTTTAAAAGGGTATTTTGCTAATTGCTAAATTATATTTTTACTTTTAGTTCTAATCTTAAGATCCAAGTAAGACATAGTCTGAGGCCTTTGTATTACTTTTAAAATGCAAAACTATCTCTTTTTTTCCCAGAAAAGAAACTTCTTGTTGTTCTATGAGGATTATAGTTTTCAGACTAGATACTTTAGAGAATGTATAGACACTATCTCCTTTTACAGGTAAGAAAACTCATGCCCACAGAAGTTGTCAGTTAAAAAGTGTTCTGGGTATTAAGGCCAGATGATGTTTACAGAAAGGATTAAATGCAGGAACCATGAGATCTAGAATAAGACTAGGAGTAATTGTAGAATGGTAGATTGACATGTAAGTCAGTAAAACCTGGAGAAGTTCTAAACCTGGTAGTCAAAATAGAGAAAAGTTTCTGGGACTATTTAGCAGCTCTTATTGGAAGAGAAGGGGAGTACAAACAATCAAAACAAGCCCTAATTCAGAGTATGTACAAATATCTGGGTAAACGGAGTAAGCAGCTAGATTTATAAGAACCAAGAAGATGAGAATATTAGAGTTCAGAGCAAAGCAGAATTTTTTTAATGGTACTAAATGGCCAGTAAGAGGAGGGCCTGAATAGTGATTCCAGAATAAATTTGTTACCAAATAAGTAGTCCAAATAACTAGCCCCAGTGGGTAGCTAGGTGGCACAGCGGATAATGCTGACAGCCTGGAGTCAGGAAGACTCATCTTCATGAGGTCAAATCTGGCCTCAGACACTAGCCGTTTGACCCTGGGCAAGTCACTTAACCCTGTCTGCCTCAGTAACTCATCTACAAAATGAAAACCACTCCAGTGAAAACCCCAAATCACATCATAGAGAGATGGACACAACTAAAATATGACTCAACAAAAAACTAGTCCACTATAGCAGTTAGGCACCAAAAGATAAAAGACACTGCACAAACAAAATGGGAGAACAGATTCAAGACAAGGACACTGAAATGGATCTTAGTAAGTGAATTAGCTCTCTCATGATTATATAGCTCTTGTTGATGCATGAACCCATCCTAGAATAGCTAACCTATTCTATTCAGGCTTTATTAAGTAGGAATATTTGGCTGAGGTAGAGTACTGAGAGGAAGCAACAGCTTCTAACTAGTAGAACCTTTCATCTAAAAAGAGATAATTTAGGAGAACTGCTTTCAGGAATAGATAAGTATGATTTGTTATAAGGGTAACATTTTTTGGATAAATATCTACATATAAAGTTGAATTAGCCTGAAAAAAGTTTTCTTAGAAGTATTTAATTATTCTTGGAAAGTAACGTTTATATTTTAATTTGTATTATTGGCAATCAAGGGATTTATAAAACTGACGTAAACTTTAGTCCAGGGTCCACCTGAATTATTAACTAAGTCAGAATTAATAGAGACTAAACTAAATAGGCTTATTTGTAGTATTCTCAAGGCTCATGTTTAGAAAAGAATCCCTTTCTAGAGATAAAAAGACAGTTTATAATATAGAATTCTATTTATTTGAATGGAAAAACATCATTTCAAGAAAAATGAATGTCTTGATATTAATATCAAAAACTTACTCATCTTGCATTTAAACATAACTTGCAATGATATCATCTTATAGTATCCTGAGCCAATGACATGGCAGATTTTATTGTCTCATGCACTGACTCTGAGGATAAATTTCATTAAATGTGTTGTACTGAGGTTTTTTTTTTTTAACTCGAAAATTGTATGACTATGAATCATAATGACAATGTGTCCATGAAACAACATCTCATAATATGTCTATATTTGGAATTTATTGAGTTGTGGGTAATTCCCCTGGTTAAATCATTTTAAGTCTTTTTAAGTCTTTTACGACAGTACTTTTGTATTAAAAGAAATGTTTCTTTAAATTTCCAAATTATTCCCTGCTACTTGACATGACTAACTCAAATAAAGGAGAGTACCTTCAGTTTTCTAATTTGTCCTTTTAATTATTTTCTTGAAATTAGCTTTCTCTAGAGTTTTCAGTTATAATGATCACATCAAGGACCCAGGCCTTTCTGAGTATTGGATTTTTTTTTTCTTATATTGAGAGAGAGAGAGAGAGTAGGGTTAAGCAAACAAAGAGGTAAATAAGTAAGTAGTTTAATTAATCATATTATAGAGACTAGGTAGAAATTATCAGCTAGATTGGTTTTGGCTGGCATGTAGAATTTGAAGAGCACTTTCCATCAATAAATCAAAAACATTTATTAAAAATCTACTATGTATCTGCCAGTCACTGTACTAGGTACTGGATCCAAAAAGAAAAATGAAACAGGGAGAAAAAAAAAAAAACAACTCTGGCTGAAGTTAGAGGACCAGAGTTCAAATCCCACCTCCCATCCATGCCACGTGTATGATCTTAGGCAAGTTATACTTCCCTGGCCTCCTATGAGGTCATTTCTAGGCCCTAGTCATCTAGGTGTCAGAGTAGTCAAAGTACGACACCTAGAGTCAGAAAAACCCAATATGGAATCCTGCCTTGCATACTTATTAGCTATGTGGCACTGGGTACTGAACTTAGACCTTGCATAGGTCTTTGTTCTTTACTCTTCTAAATCATTATCAATGTCTTTGTGTACCTTATAGTGTACAGAGTAGGTGTTATATTCCTCTTCTCAATGAGGCCAGGGATATGTCCAAGAGGTGCTGTCCGAGGCGAAACTACAACATTGTTTAAGTTGAATCTGCATTATTTTCATCGCTTTCTTAAGTCTACTCATAAGTAAATAAAAGAAATCAATCCCTGATTTGTAATGTTTGCTGATTTCTGAGGTGTAAATCTTCACAATGAAAATTTAACAATTAGTTTTCTTGAGTTTATGCAAGGTCTCATATACATTTTGTATTTGACCATAGAGGCCTTTTCTAATTTCCTTAAATGTTAGTCCCTCCCTGCCCCTCCCCCAGACCCCACACTGAAATTATTTTGTATTTGTCTTGTGTGCATTTTGTATTTATTTAACCATAAAAATATAAGTACAATGTATAAACATGAAAAGACATGGCTAAATGCATATTGTTTCTCCTTAGTAGAATAATACACCCTTTGAGGACAGAAATTATTTCAAATTTGTCTTTGTATATCCAATGTCCAACACATTTCCTGCAATATAATAGGTACTCAGTTAAATGCAACTTGATTGATTGACAACCCCAGCAGTTATGTAGAGGAGAAGAGCACATATATGCAACAAGCATGGAAAGTACCATAAAATGAAAATTATTTTCTTCTGGAAATACAAGGCTTTACTTTCAGGAAAGCACGGGCCTTCTTTTTTTCCATCTTTGTGGCATATTCCGGTGTTAATCTTACCATACCCTCTCCAAAGGCTACTCAAAAAAATGTTCCAGCATACTCTACCTCTGTTGTTCACTCACAGTGCATCAATATACACTGGCATTGTCAATGCCCTGTCTAGGCCTGGGAAACAGGCCTTTCTGCATCTCAGATACCTCAGTTCTCTAGGGTTATCCTGACAGACCCTCTATTTTTACATTCCTGGGGCTCCAAAGATAACCTGACAGTCTTATCAGAGTCTCTATCTTCTCCAAGGACCCTTTTCCCTCTGCACCTGCATTTCTTAAGCCAACTTGCTTGAAAAAAAAAATAAGAAAGCTAAAAAATCCTAAAGATAAGTTATAACCATCAAGGTTGTTTTTAAAACTGTGAAGACCTAGCTGCTGACCTCTGCTCTGCTTTTTTTGCCTACTCCTGGTGTTTGCTACTGTTTATGAGAGTTTTTAAAAAAAGAAAAAAGAAAAGGAAAGGATTTAGTGCTTACTATGTACAAGGCATGGAACTAGCCACAGAGGGAAAAACCACAAAAAAATGAAATAGGTCTTATCTTCAGGGAACTCTTTCTGTGTGTGTGTGTGTGTGTGTGTGTGTGTGTGTGTGTGTGTGTGTGTGTACTATCTATCTATAGATAGGTAAATACAAGGTAAATTTAGAAGGAAATAGAGCAAATATTAGGAAAGCCTTTTCAGGGGAGGTGACTATCTGATCTGAGTTTGGAGAAAACTCAAAATTTTTGGAGACATAAATGAGGAAGTACCTTTCATGCATGATGGATGGTCTGTAAAAACGCAGACACAGAAGATGAAGTATGGAATTCTGGGAACATCTAGTTGACCAGTTTGATTGGAATGTAGAATGCACATAAGGGAAATAACAGTAAATGTCTCAAAAGGGATGTTGATTCCTCATTGTGGATGGCTTTAAATGACAAACTTGGACGTTTGTATTTAACTTAATCATAATAGATAGCCCCTGAAGAAATTTGAACAGCAGAATAATGCAGTTGGATTGTAGTAATATTAATTTGTCAGCTGAGTGGAGCATGGACTGGGGAGGAGAGAAACTGGAGATAACAATTCTGCTGAAAGATGATGAGGTGCTAAAACAATGGTCTTAAAGTCGGGGGAGTGCAGGGAAGTGGACAGATGTGAAAAACGTTAAGTGCTAACAAGTCTTGGCAACTAATTAGATGGAGGGATGAAAGGTGTGAGAGAGAAAGCAGCATAAAGAATAACTTAAACATTGTGAATTTGCATGACTGAAAGATGGTGGCATTCCCCAAAGGTAATCTCTTAGTTAGCATGAGAGGAGTTAGGGCTCAAATGATGCAAGTTACATATATATGAGTGGTTGGAGAGGGAAAGCCAAAGACAGTGTTAGTAATTACCCTCTAGGCAGCCACTTAAAGCTCTTCAGCAACTGTTTGAATACCTTAAAAGGATTATTAGTGCTACCTAGTCCACTAAAATAATGCCTTTTAAATGGGGCCTAAAAGGGACCTTTAAAAAGTAGTGCAAAGAAAAAGTAAATGTTTACTGATTCATTTTTTGTGTTTATTTCCTCTCTGTCTAGTTCTATGCATTTGCACATAGTAGGCACTAAATCCCTTGATTTATTGTGATGCTGGTTTTTAGGTGTAAGTTGTTCTATTCTAGAGTTGGAAAGGAAGTTGGGATTTGGGGAGGGATCATGTTGTCTAAACCTTTTAAACATCATCCTGTCAAATGTCTTAGTGTAGCTTTAGGGCCTATGCATTTCTTTAAAAGTCCTATGGGTTATATATATTTCGGTGTTACCTAATGCATTGTACTAGCAGATATTTAATAAATGGCAAATTTGAAGTATATCCCCCCCACATTTTGCATTTGAAGCAAGAATAACTTTAAGGTAGGGGCAATTTAAATGAAGAGTCAACATGAGTGTTTGGAAATGGGAATGTCAAATAGTAAACTAAGATTTTGAGAGTTAATGACCAGGAAAAAAAAGAATGTTCTATTTATAGAAGTAAGATAATTAGATTTGGGGAGAGAGATTTGGGAACAATCATAATGTTTTAGACATGTTAGATATGGTGGGGCATCCAAATAGAACTATATGACTCATGATACTGGACAATTATCATATCTTTGTGGCTTTAAAAGGTCTAGTAGTTAAATGGAAGGAGGGAGAGTGGCCAAGTACAAAGATAAAGATTTGTGTGGCCTTCGTATAGAAGGGATAGATTAATCTTTGAGAGCAGATGAAATCCCCAAGAGTGTAAAGAGGAAAAAGGAGAGGATTAATCACTGAGCCTTCACAAAAATCAGTATGTAGGAGCTTAGAGTAGAATTCAGGACAAAGATAAGGGTGGATCAGTCAGAAAGGAAGAGAGAGAGAGAGAGAGAGACAGAGAGCTATCAGAAAATCTTGGAAGTTAATTTGGCATAAGCAACTTAAAACTAGATGTTCACTTATATGGATTCTTTAGTCCACAAAAGTGGAATGAAGTGAAAACAACACAGGCATGCTCATTCAGTTTTTTAAATTAAAAATGTTAGGTCACAACTCAATAGGCAATATAGAGAAAAATCTTTTTTAACTATTATTTCCTGAATTTCCGTCTAAGATGAAACTGGGAAATAAAGAATTTTGGTTCTAATGTAGATACTATTTTAGTTTTCAGTA
The DNA here is from genome assembly GCA_028646595.1 of Phalanger gymnotis. Lineage (NCBI taxonomy): Eukaryota > Metazoa > Chordata > Mammalia > Diprotodontia > Phalangeridae > Phalanger > Phalanger gymnotis. Next base: position 110,957,544 of record CM053622.1, read on the forward strand.
AAAGATCATTTTTAATTATTTTCCTAGATGCCTACAATTAAACTTTTTTTTAAATGGATAGGTCTTCCTTTAAAGAAAACACTGTCCTCATTTTAAGTAGAAACCTTAAATCAAAGGAGGACTTAGGTCTATTGTTACCCAACCTGTTGAAAGAATGTGATTATTGACAAGACACCAACACATCTGGTTCTGAATAATTTAGTCACACGTTTGATTTTTCCAAATATCCAGGCATATAGTATCATGTAGACAAAATATCTGGGCAACTGAATGATGGCTGCTGTTTCAATGAATGCAAGCTTTCAATCCTACCTGAGAGGATCAGCCACCATTAGGGCACCCTCTGGTGTTAGTACTAAAAAAAAAAAATAAAATAAATATGGATGTTTAACGCAGGGCTTATGAAAGATGGTGAAAAATTTATGTTATCCTTAAATAGTTTATTAGATTAAAAAGATGCAAGAGTTTGCTTCTATTTCAAAGAAAAACACATCTCATACTTGAAATAGATATATGATATATATATACACACATATATGTGAGTGTGTGTATGTGTGTACACACACATACATGCACTACAACAAAGCCAAATACACACAGGCATATCCTCAAATACATTTTTAGGTAGATCTGCTTTGAATGGCAAATATTAGTTGACAAAAATTGGGAAAACAAAATATTTTTTATCGTTTTTTCAGTGAACTTTGAATTAGTTACTCAAAATAGTTTGTTTCCATATTGCATTTGACTTTTGTCTGTGTATGCAATGCAAATAAATGAATAAAATATCCCATCTTTTCAAAGGTTTATTCAGTAACAAATATAATGTTAGGAGTGAATATGAATATTAAGTAAGGTTTTATACTTAATCAGCAGGTTCACAAAAGTCATGGCTCAGAGATATAATTTATTGAATGAAGACCAGAAGTTTGTATGTGTGTGTGTGTGCATGTCTGTGTGTGTGTATATGAAAAAATACATATACAATATGTGTATATAAATAACGTGTGTCTGCACAAGTACTTGCATGTGTATACCTGATCTCAATAAATCTATCTCTCCTTCTCTCTCCCTCCCTTCCTCTCTCTGTCTCTCCTTCTGTCTGTCTTTCTATTTCTCTGTCTCTCTTCTATTTCTCTCTGTCTCTCCTTCTCTGTCTCTCCTTTCTATTTCTGTATCTCTCTGTCCACACACATTTACTCATTACCCTGTCTGATGTTGACTTCCTTTGCCTCTGTTTAAAAGAATGATTTTAGTATTGCCTTATGCTAGCAGTGAGTAGCATTATATGTTCTTAAAATGTATGTACATGTAATTAAATTATGAGCAACATCTGTCAATATGGGAGCAAACATGAAAGGGAACTTTTTTTTGTAAATGCTAGATAAATTTTACAGAATAAAGTCATGCTCTTAATGTTGAAAATTGTGTATTGACATCAGTAAAGAAGTAAATATATTCATTTATTTAACTATTTATCTAGAAAATATATAGATATATTCCAACTTAATGTAGCAAGCTTTGAATATTCCCTATGAGCCTTTTCAGTGTGTTTGCAACTGAAAACATCTGAGTGATTCTTCCTTTTGAAAGCCATATGAAGTTAGAAATGCAGGATAATTAAAACAAATCTTGAATAAACTGCTTCATGGAGATAGAAGTTTGATGGCTGGATATATTAAAAATTGTAACCAGATGTTGTGCAGAAGCCATAAGAGTTTAAAGATCATGAGGGTTTTTTTGAACAAAGCAAAAATATTCTAATTGAAGTTGTCAGCAGGAGTGAGACTAATATGCCTGTATTTGATTAAATAATAGTTTATTTAACATTCAGTGTGGCCCGAAATTGGCTCAAACTGAACTCAGAAAGCATTTTAGCTAGAAGACATTTTTTCTGAAAAAGAAAGTGACAAATCGAACCAGTTAAATTTGAGTTCTTTCAGTTTTATCTATTATAATTTAACTTATTTACAGATTATATGGATGGCTTAAAATCTTCATCATTCTCTTGTGTTTACAAGAAGTGGATGAATTGAGAAGAGTAACAAAAAAGTGTCTGCGATAAGTATTAGGTTTCTTACTGAAATGAGAGGGAGCAGCACATGTATGTATTTTAAATTTTATATTTTAATTGTTAAAATATTCTGAATTAATGCTTTGCAACAAAGAAGTTCCTCTGTGTTTCTAAAGAACGTTGACATTGAAGAGATCATGCATTATATTGCATATAATGTGACTATGAGATAGCAGGTACTTTTGACTCTTAGTTATGTCTTACATACGAGGAGTCAAACTAGGTGAAGAAGACAATTTAGAAAGCCAGTTTCATCTTGTCATTATTATTTGAAGTCACACTTCCTTTATAGAGATGTAATATGGTAGACTTTTTTTCTCAGTGTGTGGGAGTCTATAAATCTTGTATAAAAATTGGATTATGTTCTTATGGGTCAATAAATCAGTAAGCATTTGTTAAGCATCTAAGGAAGGGACCTCAGAGGTCACCTGGTCCAACCTCTTTGTTTTACAGATGAGGAAACTGAGGCCTAGAAAAGATAAGCAATTTTTCCAAGTTCATATAGCTAGTTAGTGGGCAGAGCTGGGACTTGAACTCAGCTCCTCTGACTCCAAGGCCAACACTTTTCTGTTGTTCCATAGCTGCCTCTCTAAAAGATAAGTCTAGTTATGATTCATAGATAGTGTGGCAACATCGGATCTGGGTCTGCAAGTACTCTAATATGCTGCTAGTATAAGAAGAATACTAAGATTAAAGTAACACTTGCATTATGAACATCCACTCATAATAGTCTAGGCAGATGTTATATACATTTTCTTTGTGCTGTCAGTGTTGAACACATCTCTGATTACCAGAAAGGAAAACTTTTCTCTTTCCTTCAGTATTTGGCACCAGTGGAGAGAAGAATGATACTTGGTTTATATGATTGGGGATGGGAGGAGTCACCTGTGCAGGCAGGAACTGGCATTGGATCATCAAATACAATTTTACTAGTGACTTGAAATATGGAACTGAAGTTTTAAAGAATGTATAGCTTCTCCTTTCAGCCTTGGAGAAAAAAAGGAAGGGCCAGTGAATGCTCTACGTAAGGCTCATCACAGGGGCTCTTATTGTACTCTTCAGACACATCTGTCTATCCACGCTGCATTAAAGAGGTAGTATGTGTTGTAACTTAAGAAAGTTGTCAGGGGTAGTTGTGGTAGCATTATCACTGGCCACTACTGATAGTAAGACAAGATCATGTGGACAAGTTCGTAGGTATTATTGTCCATAGTGTACTTCTGAGTTCACTGGGTGGTTTTTATGTAGAACGTGAGGGAGAGAGAGAGAGAGAGAGAGAGAGAGAGAGAGAGAGAGAGAGGGAGAGAGAGAGGGAGAGGGAGAGAGAGATGATTCTAAGTTATAAAGAACCTTTAAGATCATCAGATCTATTACCCTTATTTTAGGAAAACAAAGGCCCGGAGAATCTAAGTGACTTCCTCAAGGTCACACGTAATAAATAGCCAAGCAGAGATTTGAATCCCAGGTCTTCTTAATCCAGATAAAGTGCTCTTTGCACTGTTCCATGTTTAATCTAACTATCCAATCTGGAAAAACTAAATGGATGAAAAATTCATATTTACCAGGTAATAACACTCAGCTAGATGTATAGCCTACCAGATTGGTCCTTCCATATATCTATCTCAGACAAGCTGGAAATGGCTAGTGCCAGGACCTGAATGGTATTGGAAGCATATAATAAGCTTAATTGCATTTGGGAGGCTTTCAGTGCTTTAAATGACTCCAAGTGTTCAATAGGGCAAAAGTCCATCTCTTTAACACCAATATTCTCCATGATCTCAGAAGAATTAAAAATTTAAACCCATCTGACATTGGAAAGATTTATCATAGGTGAAAAAAAAGTGGAGCAAATTTCTAACAGCTCCCATATAGAAGTGAAATAAAAGATATTATCAAAGATATGTATCACCACAAAAGGATGTAGGCTTTCCATATAACAAGAATAAGAGACAAAAGATGAGTAAACTCAGTTAAACATCAATGCCCCTTAGACATTAAAAGAACAAGAAGAGGGCCTCTAATTTCAAGCATAGGTTTTCAAGGAACTTTTCATGGGGAAAAAACAGATGAGAATGGTACAGAATGAAAAGACATACAAGAATTGCAATCTCCATCAGTAAAGGGAGTACTCACACCGACATAAAATTGGGTCCCAGAAAATTTTCAAGAAAGCGTTCTATGACATTAGAGATCTTCTACTTTTGCAATTATTAATTGCTACAGGAGCTACACTTATTAGAAAACACACACACACACACATATAATATTTTACAAATTAGAGATGAATGAAAGAAGAATGCAATCTGAGTCTCAGGTCTTCTATGATATCTTTTCTAACACAGTAGGTACTTAAAATATTTGTTAATTGATGGATTGATCCAGCTCAACAATTGTCTCTTTGTTCCTTGGCCATCTGTAACAATTTTAGTTATCAGTATATAGTCAAACATTTGATTAATTTTTATGCTGTCTTGTATTGACTTTGACTTTGACTATTTTCTGGATGGTACAATAAGATTACTTTAAGCCCCTCAAAGTCAGAAACACCAAAGAAGCAGGGCTTCATAGTGATTATATTGGTTTTGTTTAAAAAACACACAAAAACAAAAATATGCCAAAAGTTAAGCTTAAATATAAATGTCCTTGGAAGTAGTTAATAAGCGAGGGTAATTATTTATTTTAGTAATGTGTGCAACTGTGGATCAAAATATATTTTGGAATTTCTTCTTTAGAAATGCATTCATTCAGAACTAGCTTTTAGCTACTCAAGAAGTTGATTTCCTTGCTTTATGGTATCATCTATTTTTTTTTAACTAAATATATTTCCAAGTTTTATCACTCCTTTTGTTCATTGGATTTAGCTTTGAATGAAATTTCATTGAACTGTGTCTTTTGTGATAAGAGGAACTAGAGAGTTGGAATGGGAAGGGAAGGAAGAAAGAGAAAGAGAAGGAAAGAAATAGGAAACATAAGAAAACTATTACCATATTACTAATTTTATTATATTTAATAATTCTACAAATGTTTTCTCTTCAATTTTAAATGAAAACAGAATAGTTTCCAAACTTGTTATCCTGTATAGATTCATGATCTTCCAATCCACACCTAAATATTTCTTTATTTTCCTATATATTATCATAAATAGTAAGTCGTGCTAGTCTTCTGTCTGTTCCTCATGTTGTAATGGGACTCCACTGACAATTTATATCATTGTCTTGTTCAACACTAGGTAATACATCCCAGTATGACCCTTAACTGCTTCATGAGCCTTACTTTAATCCACTATAAGTACATAATGTTGCATGGCCAGAAAAGCTTTTTAATTTTGGAAATAGGAAATGTGCCCAACAACCAGAGAAAAGCCTCAATAAACTGGCATTTATCTTTATTTCCAAAAGAACCCTTGAGGATTCAACTATGGTTTAGGTTTCCATGTCCATTTCTAATTTTATATCATGAGAGAGAAAAACCTTTAGTATAAGGGCCTGTTTTATTAGTACTTCTATTCAGAACAATAAATGTTTCCTCTGGAACAATTGTCCTGAATATAGCATTTTGATATTGTAAAGTGAAAAATAGTTCTTTTTACGGTTCCTCAATGAGGCCAGTTGGCAAAGTTTGCCAAGGAGATTTTTTCCTCAAGGAGAAAATCCTTTGCCTATCGATTAAATATCAGACTTGCAGGTCATAAGTTTTTTTTCTCTTCTACTTTTGAAAGCCAAGAAGATTTCAACAGGTGATAAAGGATTCAGAAAAAAAATAAGGGGGTAGAGTGATTTGACATTTGTTGCAAAGGAAAAAGTAAATCAATAGAAAAAGATAAGCAAAAGAAACTGAGTTTTTATGGCTAGAACTGAGGTGCATTTTAATTGCAACCTTTAATATAAAAATATAACTAGTTTTCCAAAGGACGTTTAAAATATTAAGTATCAATTAGTGTGTCTGATATGTGCTTATATGAACCAGAGAATCTATTTTAATTCATTGCCTTTGGGAGGCAGTGTGGTGCAATCAGACAAGTGTTAGATTTTGAGCCTGAAGACCTAAGTTCAAATCCTGGCTCTTTCATTTAGTACTTGTGTGATACTGGTCAAGTCATTTAACAGGTCTTACCTTCTGTTCCTCAATAAGAGGATTAGACTAGACTACAATGAGAGTATTAGACTAAATAATTATACTAATAATAAAAGTTTTACTTCTACCTTTAATATTTTTTTTCTTTATTTCATGTATAACCTTGAGCAAGTCAGTTACTCTCCATGTGCCTCAGTTTCTTCACCTATAAAATGAAGGATTGAATTTAGTGGCCTCTGAAGTTCCTTCTTGGGCTAATATTTTATTGATTTTTTTTTTGCTTTTAATAAATTCACTCTTCTTAACTCACTGCTGACAGCAGCTGCCTTTCCCTCAAATATTCTGAGCATATTTGTATAGTGCTTTACAATTAAAAGCATTTCCACGGCTAGCACCTCTTTTGTTTTTCATAACAACTCTGTGTGGGAGATCAGCAAGGAATTTAGGAAAATTGATATTTTATAGGTGAAGACACTAAAGCTTAAAGAAATGATGAGTTAAGATTTAAAGGCATGTTTTCTGAGTGGTTGCCAAGTATTCTTTCCATTTTATCATAGTCCTCCATAGAATGGTGCTTGTAGTGATAACAGATGTACAGGAGGCCAATGTCAAGTGCTAAACATGTGCTGCAATATGGTTTTACAGAGGTTTTGATTTAATGTGAACAGAAACCTTTTGTACCTATGTGCCATCCAAATCATATGGCATGCTACAATCAAAGGAAGGTGAGCTACATAGACTCACTAAACACCTCCTCCACCACACACACATGAAAACCCCTCAGTTCTATATGGAATCTTACTACCAGGTTTTCTATGCATTCTTAATTAATACTTGTGTTGTTATAGCAAATAATAATTTTAGCCAAATGAATCTAACAAATGGTTTCCTATCATAACACACCCTGACTTAAAATTGCACTTTTCTACAATATCTGCTAATTGTAAATGCTCTTTTTAAGCCAAAATAAAACCATTTAAAAGCAGCCTTGCAATGTTCTTTGATACATATGCATATATAGTATGTGTATGTATATATATGTATATATGCATGCATGGATTTTTCCACTAAATTCCTCTTCTAATGCATCATCTTGTCATGGAGCTAATTCCCCTGCTGAAGGCTATGCCAGCAGAACAGTAGCATTAACAAGCCCTACCAAGCTAGAAATGCCCAATGATGTTTGTCTGTCATCTGACAGCTAGCCTAGCCAAGTTCTACTTTGCTTCAGGTTGACGGATTTCTTTCTGTCCAAAGCAACTCCTGAAGACCTTCTATTAAATCATAGAGAGGTTGTGATCTACTTTGATGCAAGTGGCACTCACACCAGTGCCATCAAAGAGCCTTCAAGTGATGGAGCGTGTACATACGTATATGTACATGAAAAGTATGTCCTTTTTGCCACAGCTACCGTATGTGGACTGGGGGTGTCAGAACAACTTAAATGTATTCTTAATGTGTTATACTGAACTTGGCATATTATACATGTTCATTAAATATTATACAATACAGCAATCATTTAGTAATCCAGACTCTGCTCAAGTTGAAAAAGATTCTTACAATATGTGCTTTGAACAATTGTTCCCTTGAGCAAAATGGGTGCAGCATTCTTTTCAAGTTGAAAAGAAAAAAAGGTAGCAATTATACAAGAGACACTAGAGACATGCATGTCTTATTTGTCTGGTTTCCTCTTCTTCTCTTCTTTGCCCATTCTTATACCTCTTAAAGGAGATCAGGGCACTCGGTGTTTTGGACAATAATGGACTTAGAAAAAGCAGGAATCAGATAAGCAGGTAATGAATTTATTAAATGTGTAATTAAAATAAAGGATGACTTTCATATGTGTTTTTAGTGCTTTCCTTAATTTATTACTTGTCTGAAGCCAAGATGCTTTGTTGAACCAAGTTAAGAAAATAGCACTTAAACATAACCTTCTCTACAAGACCAAACTTGATGGTTAATTAAGGTGTGAAGATGGGTTATGCTGACTGCATCAACTTCAGGGAATTTTTTCCCTGGTCTTTCTAGATGGACATAAGTAAGGCTTTTAGTTTTTATTTCCTAGAAAGAATGCTGAAATTCCTGATTGTTTCAGTTTATTTAACTAATTGGATTTTTTAGTATAAATTATCAGGAGATTTCCTTAGAATTTTTTAAAATATCCATAATGTTCCTAAGCCTTTCTGTCTTCTACAAAACCTGGATGATTTATTTTCAGGGATTTTCTACACTTTGATTATTTACTAAATCCTGGAAAAATTTTTGAGAGTATATTGCTAGATCAAATATATCGGATCATATAGAACCTGAAACATCCTTTCTTTTAGGACTTTGTGATAGGAAAATCACATCTGGAAGAAGGAGCTTGTACAATTTTTATAAATCATCTGTCCTATTAGATGTGACAATATTATCTCTGAGTCATATAATCAAACTCCTTTTCTATGTGTTTGTTTAAAATCATATCAAAAGTCAGGTCAAATACAGAAAATGTGCTTGTTTTTATTTCCATTTCTACCTTAAAGTAAAACATTACCCCCAGTTTCCTAACAAACACATACACACAGACAGGTTAAAACAGTCAACATCTTCTCATGTTAAAAATAATAGTCAAGTTCGTGGAATAGCTGCACAGCTGTACAATATATCATATCTTATTAAATGGATCTCTTAAAAGGGTCAGATCCTGGAGAGGGTCGAGTTAATGATATAAGTGAAATAATTTGGACTTTTTTTTAAATTTGTAAACTTACACAAGCAAATATAGTTAGACTAATTAGCTAACATTTTATGTCAGCAACATTTCTATTTAAAAAAAAAAGATTCTGTAAACTACGAATACTCTTTTAACTTGGTTGGTTTTGCTAATGGGGTAAAGGAGGTATGAGGAGTGTTGTTTTGTTTTTATATATGAAATGCTTTCAGTCAGAACTCCCTCCACAGTGATCTGGTACCAATCAGTCTCTCGTATTTATTTTAGAAGATTTACTACTTTCATTTGAGACGAATTTAAAGATGACTAGCACTATTTCAACGCCAAAGGAACACGTAGATGCAAACACAGACACAAACACGCAAAGTTGGGTTGGTTTTTGTTTTTTTTTTTTTTGTTTAATGAGATTGAGTGATAGAGACAATAGGCACATAAAAAGTAGCTTAAGACAAGATTTAGTCATTTAACTGTTTATTCACTGTGTTTTACTCCTATCCTTTGGGAATATGCAATATTCACAAGCATTTTGTAATCAAGCATTAATTATTTTTTTTTCATGGCAGGGAATTTACTGGTCTCCTAAATCCCAATCCTTGACTTAACCTACTTTCTTTCCATCCTTGGTAACTCTTAGAGCTAAATCATATTCTTCATAAAGTGTTATTGCATCATTCATTTAATTGCATATAATTTTGTAATTTGGAGACTAATGTGACTTTTTGTTTCAAAAAGTAAACATTTTATATTAGGTGCTTTTTTAAAAAAAAGTAACTTTTATGCCACTAGAATTTTATTTTATATATACACACATGCATATATACATATGTGTATATATATACAGATATGTAGATATCTATATATATTCATATAATATGTATATATCTTTGTGAGGTGTGAGACTTTATATTAATTAAAATTAAAACTGCAGTTTAGGAACTTTTTCTTCACCAATAAAAATGAAATTGTAACCAGCAATAATGATTATTCTGAACGTTTTAAAGTAATTGCTTCCAAACCTGTGTAAACTGAAATTAAATGAGCTTCCAATGTGTGTTTATAAAGCAAGGAGATGCATATTCAAATCTTATGTTTATTTATTTATAAGATTCATCGGAGCGTCATTTCCTTGAGAGCATGGACTGTTTTGTCGTCGTTGTTTTTGTTATTTTTGCCTTTCGTTGTATCCCCAGTGCTTAGCACAGTGCCTGCCATATAGTAGATGCTATGTAAATGTTTACTGATTGGTAGATTAATCTATTCTACTGTACATAGTTAAAGAAGGAGAAAGGTCACATCAGTTGTGACTGAGGGGTCCATTTGTGGAGATAACGATGGATAGCTTCAGTAGATTCTGAGACTTCAAATGCCAATAGTGAGGTAACTCTTCATTTGATTTACTGGTTAGGATGATAAATGTGGAGATAGCTAGATGGATAGACACGGTCAGATACATAGATATGGAGATAGAGATAGATCAAAATATATAATGGAGGCAATGTAATACCTATGTATTAGTAGCAAAGTGATGAGAGAAAGATAAGATATAGGAAGCCAATGTTTTGATCCAGAAATTGATGGAGTTTGATTAGGTAACCACCAGGATTCCTTCAGAGTGTATGATTTTTTCTCAACCAGATACATGTTTGCTTCATATGTATATTTACCATATACATTGATGTGTGTATGAGAGCCAGAGATAGACCGAGTACATATATGTGTGTGTGTGTGTGTGTTTGTATACATACACAGGTTTTCCTCAGTTGACAAGTCTGATGATTGCTTTATCTACTATAGCTGACTATAGCTTTTTCTACTACCTATTTACCACTCTATCTTAGCTTTTTATTAAATCCGTATTGACGATGATGGTAAATGACATCTTTCTCACCTTGGCCCCAGTGAAGTTTAGGTAATGATTTGTGTATTTTTGCTGCATCCCTGAAATTATACCCTCTAGTACCCAACTGCCTCTGGTAGAAAGGAGCCACAGAAATTTATATTTGCATTTAAAATATCTTTCTCTGGAGTGTTTTTTTTTTACTTTCTTTTTTCCAGTCCTGAAGGTGTAGGAAGCACCCTAGTGAGGAAATTCCAAGGCAGGTCAGAAATTGTTTTGCAATTTATAGTCTTAGAGAGCTACATATGCACACTTAAAGGGTTAAGGTAATTGCCTAATCACTCTGCCTCTAGTGCATTAAAATTTGGAAAAGAGAAATATTGCCAATTTACATCGATATAGTTGTAATATAGAAATTGGTGTGCACAATGCTATGTGGGTATATGCAGGTGGTATATGGAGGTAGAACCAAAAACTGATATTCAAGGAACATGATAAAAAAGGATCATGGTTTCTAGAGTCAGAGGACCTGGATTCAAATCCTGTCTGTGACATAACTTTTGGGTCCCTGGGCAAGTCATTTAATTTTTCAAGGCCTATTTTTTCACCTATAAAATGATTAGTTTGAACTATATGACCCCAGAGATCTCTTTCAACCCCAGATTTATGGCTGCACAAATTATATGTAAAAGATCTCTTATTGAAAAATATTCAGGAAAGAGTTGGAATAATTTCTCATTTTCATATCAGCATGGAGGAATCTGAATAAATTGCTATTCTTATGTTTCAATACCTTTGTTTTAGTTATATATTTTTCTTTATATTTTGGATTTTTTCCAACATTCTTTGCATTTACTACTATGCTTTTGTGAATAACCATGTTCTATATATCCAATGTCAGTCGCTCAATAGGAGACAGTTGTTTCTTTTAGGTGAGGCTTCCATGATAATCTGTTTCAAAACAATCATTTTAAATTCATTTCTCAGTTTGCCATTTCTTTGTATTTTCTGTATGGATTTTTTAATAGTAGTTTATGTGTTCTTTGTTTAAAGTACATATAATGATAAAGTATAATACCAGAAACATAAAATGGGAGAATAAGGTTTTTGAAAACACATAGGTTTTGTTTTGTTTATTTGTTTGTTTGTTTTATAAGCTCCTGCGATTCAGCAAGCACCCATTTAGAAAGTTCATTTTATCAAGTAATGCTTTCATATGTGTAAATTCTAAAATCTGAAATTACTTTAAATTTGCATTCTCATGTTAACTGGATAGAGGGTGATCTCAAGAATGACAGACTACCCAGTAGTTCTGTCTGTAGCAAGTGATACTGTGTGGCAAACAAAATCCAGAACAAACTTAAATCAGGACTCCACTTAGTCTCCTTAGCACAGTGCCATATAATAGACAATATATTACCTTGAGCTGATAGGGTTGTGCTGGGGAGAAAAATAAAAGGACACTTTGGGAAAACAAAGACAGTCATTGCTTTCTTCTGGAGCAGCTGCAGCTAGTTCCATTGCTAAAGCTGAAACTGGCCTCACAAGGTATGTGTTCGTTTTTACAGATGGCAATGCAGACAAGTTGGTAATTGAAAAGGAAGTCGTGTACGTGAGCTATTTGGGGTTGGGGGGGGGTGCAGCCTATTACAGTACTTTCCTGTGTAATTGACTTAGTGACTTATTGGAGAAGCAGGTTTTCATGAATAGATTTCAGTTATTACAAAATTACATCATTATTGTTAAGGAAATTCATAATTCCAAGTTGTCTTTTTTAAAATAATGTTATTAAACCTTTTAAAAGTCAGCTAAGGTTTCTCTGTCTGTGTACTGTTTCTGTAATGAAATTACCCTTTTAGGGACAGTTCTTTCAGTGGTCTTTATTTAAAGGCCCATCTTTGATTTTTAACCTTCTGAACAAAAATGTAAGCCACTAATCTCCTGGTTTAAGCATATGAAAGATACATTTAAATTCTTAAAGTATTTGGTGTGGCCTAAGATAAAATAGAACTATTAAAAATGAGAGACTTTTTGGAAGTTGACATTTATAATAGATCAGAAATTAAAAGATACTCTAGTCCAATTCAGTTTAATTTTCCCCCCCTTAGGAGTAGCTATTCAAAACATTTAAAAGCAATGAGGAATATATTTTAAAGAATAGAACGTTATTGTATTCAGACATAGTCCTCATCTCAACTCTTCTGTCAAATATTTGGTACAAATTAGGTGTATGGTATCAACTCCTCTGTTGACATTCTTGCAAGTTTTTAGCATTCTTCCCATACCAAACACTGTTCCTCTTAACTCTTGTATTTCGATGGTTTATTTTATGGTTTGAATAGAAGTAAGGCAGAGTCACCCTCTCTGTGCTTGTCTGTCAATGTGTAATCTGCCTTGACTTAAGCTACTACAGGATACCTAAAAAGTGTTTGAAATTTGAATTTGTGCTTCATTTGCCATTTTGTAATGAAACAAAAGCTGGATAACATGTGGAAAAGTAAAGGAAAACTCCATAGAAGAATAAGTAGCATTTTATATCTGAGATTTTAGTAAGATTGTGTATGGAGGGGTGGTAGTATTATATGTATTAGCAGAATTCTAACAATTTAGGGCTTTGATAAAATATACTAACATAATAATTACTATGAATACATAAGAAATGGTGATTATAGTAATACAGCTAAACCTTGATATGACATTTCAGGATTGCAGATTTCATCTTCATGAATTTTAGAAACTGATAAAATGCTATCTATAAATGTTTTTAGAACATGTGAGTTTATAGCACTAGTCAATAATCCAGTACTATGTGACCTGCCATCATCTGTATTTAGTTTGGGGTCTCCAAAGGAGAAACAAACATTCACTGAAGTTCATAGCTGACCTCAAGTGATTTCATGGGAGTCAGTCAGTGGTAGATGAGGGTTTCTAGTGCCAACAAACTCTACCATAAGCAGAAATATTAAAATAAATCCTTTGAAGACATTAGAAATTGGTAGGGGGCAGCTAGGTGGCACAGTGAGTAGAGGACTGGCCCTGGAGTCAGGAGGATCTGAGTTCAAATACAGACTCAGACATTTGATGCATGTACTAGCTGTATGACCTTGAGCAAGTCACTTAACCCCAATTGCCCAGCCAAAAAAAAAAAGAAGTTGGTAGGACCAGTGTTTTCTTATTGCTTACTGTCACCCCCTCCTTATGCTTTTCATTCCCAACTATTACCGTTACCACCTACAGCTCTTGTGCCTTGATTGCCTCCTGCCATTACTACTGTTACTATACATTTGACTGACCAGGTCATCACCTAACAGGATATGAATATTACCTTAAGTTTATTATGGTTGTGGTTGAAAGGAAGAGTTCTTCAAAGTTTTGTTTGTTTGTTTGTTTGTTTGTTTTTAAGAAGCATAAGGAAGTTTGGTTTTTTTGGTTGCTACAATACTGACACGTAATCTTGGGGTAGGGAATCATATCAATAAATGTGGAATAAAAAGAAAAAGCATCCTAAATACTAATTGTTCTTAAGAAAGAGAGTAACACGCATTCTTTTGCCCTTCCTCAGAAGAGTTTGTTCCTCATGCGGTCTAGGATCAACTTCTAGCACAGCTGCTAACTTCCTGTGTCTGCTTAGGCAAATCGCTTTAGCTTCTCTGAGACCCACTTTCCTCATCACAAAAATGATTGAATTTCACTTTTACAGGACTTTTCTGGGTCTAATATTTTGATGTCTTTTTTTTTGAAAATATTATTTTTGGTGCTCTTTGATAACAGAGCCTGAAGCAGCTAGGTGGTGATTCATGTTATAAGGTAGTTAATCCTCCTATTCCTCCCCATTTCTGTCACGATATTCTGTCCCACCACTTCATATTGCATTCACCATGACTTCTAATATTTTTTAAACTCCAGTGTCTTTGTTTTGTAATTTTTTTAGTGTTGTAATGAATGCTGGCCGCATTTTTCCCTTTATACATATAATGGAAAATGAGTATAATCTTATTATACCTTGGAGCCTAATCATTTTCTTAAGGAATGCATTTCTATTTCTTAAGATGGGACTAAGTGGGGAAATAGCATTCACAGAATCACAGGATTTTAGTGTGGGAAATGACCTTAGAGAACACAAAGCCCAAGCTTCTCATTTTCATAGGAGTAAACTTTTTGCATTATTGACATTTCCTTTTCAGGTAAGTACCTCTTCAGTAATGAATCACTTTGCATATCTACAGATGCCTATACCTTGATTTGGAGAAGCTAGGTAATACAGTGGATGGAGTGCCAGACCTAAAGTCAGTAAGACTCACCTTCCTCAGTTCACATCCAGCCTCAGACACTAACTAGCTGTGTGACCGTGGGCAAATCACATAACCCTGTTTGCCTCAGTTTCCTCATCTGTAAAATGAGCTGGAGAAGGAAAATGCAAGACTCAAATGTAAATTAGGAAAGTCTCAGAGCCTCAAATTAATTTTAGTAGGCATTGTGATACAGTGGAAAAAGCACAAGATGAGTCAGATGACCTGGGTTTGATCTCACCACTTATAGCACCTGTATGACATGGAATAAGTCACTTCTCTCAAGATCTCAGAAGATCTGTAAAATGAGCTGTTATATCATATGGCCTCTAAAATTCCTTGTAACTCTAAATACATTATCTTAGGATTACGTCCAGAGTTATAATAGAAGGAATGGGGACGGGACAGTGTTAGAAGCTGCTTGAAGTAGGGAACAGACTAGATGCATAGCAGCAGAGAGAATAATGGTAGAGAAGTCGTCTAATCCACTACCAATAATGATTTACATATGAAATGAAGACAATGAAAATGATAACTCAAAACCATATTTTTAATCTTCCGCCTGAAAGCTAAATTCCAGAACATGACCATGGTTTTGCAGAAATAACTTGTAGTAGTGAAAAGAGCCCTGGCTTTACACTCGTGTAACAGATTTGGTATTAATTCTGTCACTAACTCACTTTGTGACCTTAAGCTGATCACTTCATCTCAATTAAGTTAAATATGAATGAACGGAATTCAGTCCAGTAACAAGTTTCTTTGCTAACTAGTGGAGTAGTGACTGGACCTATGATTTCATTGGTATAGGGAATTCCCAATTAAGGGAATTCCCTATGCCAGTGCAAGTAGGAACCTTCTCTTCAACTTATAGTTTTAGAGCTGCTTAGAGCTACAAAATAGCAAATGACTCACCTAGAATCTCCCAGCCATTATGTTAGAGGTACAATTTGAACCCAGGTCTCTCTGGCTTTGAAACCAGTGTTCTCCTCTCTCTCTCTCTCTTTCTCTCTCTCTCTCTCTCTCTCTCTCTCTCTCTCTCTCTCTCTCTCTCTCTGTCTCCATCTCTCTTTGTGTGTCTCTGTCTGTCCCTATCTCTCTGTCTCTTGTCATTTTCTCTGCCCTCCCCCCGACCCTTCTTAGACCTAGACCACATCTTCTCTCATATAGAGTAACATGCATCGCATTTAAATCTTGATCAGATTCATGGAATTATTTTTTCCAGAATGAAGCAGATTAGAGAATAGCATCTTGATTACCTAGGGTCGTATCTCTAAGAGCCATCCAAAACTCCTCTTAGATGCATCCACCTAATGTGTGTGGACTGGCAGTATGTACCTGAGGTATTTGGCAGTTGCCTAGGTGATGACATGCCTGTGGGACAAGTCTCAGGCACATTCATACCTGTGGTGCTCTTTATGATTACTACAGTGTAGATTGCCTCATGTTCTGGAACCCAGCATGTTCCAGTGCTTGTAGCCAGGGATGTCAGTGAAGTTGACGCTAGACTCCATTAGCATTGTTGATGTGTTGAGGAAGTGAATATAATAAGTAGAGTAAACATGATCTGAGTCCAAGGGCTGAGATAGGTGATTATAAGATGGAGGCTTGGCTGAGCCTTGTGATGTCTCTTCCCTATTCTGGCAGGAAATCTGAGGGCAGAGAGGGCTTTTTAAAAACAGGCAAGGGCTTGTCACATATAGTGTTTCAACTGATTTTCACAATTTTATTTGCAGGCAAAAGCCAGCTTGTGTTTTAGCAGCAACATGTCTCCCTTAGCAGATTTTTCTTTCCCATTCTTGCTAAAATGTTCATTGGTCTATACTTAGTTAAACTATGAAGGGTTAGTTAAAAAAGAGTTTCTTGCCAAGTACCGGCTTTACTGAGAGGTTTATTCAGTGCATTCAGAAGGACACTACTGGTATTTGTTTAATACTCTAGTAACTACTGTACTACAGGAGAAAAAAATTAGGTATTATATTGGTAGGTTTCTTTTAATGAGAGAAGAACACTGAAGGGAGATGAAATGATGTGAACGTACCCTTAGATGACATTAGCTATTCCTGTGAGTTCCTTGAGGAGACAATGTTAATGATAGAATTCACCAAGTGTATTTTCAGAAATGCTGGCCTACTTTATTTGCTTTTTTTTTTTCAAGAGGGTAACACCCAAAATGTTGTCAGAGAAATAATATATCAGGGAATGAGATAATTTCCAGGAGAAAAGTAGTGAGGTATATTCATGGAAAGTACTTACAATTCTTCAAAAAAGGTATTATATAAACACAGTGGATACATTGCTTGGTTCTCAAGGACAATAGAATTTTGTATCTGTTTGACTACTTTTTAGAGGGAAAATACAACATTGCCAGAAGGTCTTGTTTCCTCTGTTTTATTTTGAAAATGTTTTCCTTCATATTATACATTTTTTATAATAAAATGACATCTAGGATATATGTGCTATTCATCTACTGTAGTCAGGCTGAGAAACATCACTCTCTACAGTTGTTTTTTGTTGTTTTTAATAATCATATGGCTTTAGGCAGAAAAGTCTGAATAAGATTTGGTCCATCCTTTTAAAAAATTACTCCAAAATAAACATTTACATTTTTTTCATAGGATAATGATATATTCTTTCAAGTGTAGCCCCCATGTCATAAGGTTTTTGGTAAAGAATTTTGGACATGAGTAACCTTAGGGAGAAGGAATACCATCTCCCTAGGATCTTGTTTCCAGGGTTAAGGATATGGGCATGGATGAGCATGAGAAATGCAGCTTCCTGTGTCCATTAACCAGAATAGCAAAAGACAAGCTCAGAATGTGAGCCTTATGCTGACCACTTGTTCCTGGCTCTACTGTTCAATGACCAGAGACCATGGTTGATGAGCAGTCCTGTAGATCATCAATTTGAACTTTACCTCTCATAAATCCAGCTGAAATCACTTTTAGCTTTCAAGACTCTCAGCCATGGTAATTTATGGAGGGGGGGGGGAAGTGAAGATACAAAAAAACACAAAAGGCAACAAAATAAAATAAGGTAACAAAATTTTAAAGATAATAATCTTTTTGCTTCTTTTGATGCAAATAAATTAATGATCAAGGACAGACCTAGCTTGCATGCATTGTCGCAGTTACCATTAGGCATTGCCAAGACCATTCAAATTTTTTTTAGTTCATATAATCATAGATTTAGTAAAGGAAGATACCTTAGAGGTACCTAGTTCAACTTTTTTTTTTAACAAATGATGAAATAGAATAAGATAGCTTCTGTGACCTGAGCAGGATCACCTGGATTTGATTCTTCATATTCTGATACCAAATCCAGCCTTCTTTCCACTCTAGCAGATCTTATTCAAGTGATTTAGCTATCAAAAGTGAGATCCCTTTAAACTGAAAGCCTAGGACCAAATGAGCTTTATTTTACCTTCTATTCCAACTTCTCATCCCTCTCCCTTGCAAATTACATTGATAAGCATTAATTGACACAGACTTTGGAGTCAAAATATTTGATGTGAATTCCCAACTGCACATGAACATGAATTTCCTAAATAATCATATCTGGTCTTCAGTCATCTGATCAGAATATAATCATCAATTTTGGGGATAGATAAATGCATTAACAATTGCAATAGTATGACCGAGTAGCTGAATACAAACATGTTGGTAAACAGTATTTGAATCATTTGAATGACTCTAGAAATAGCTTTAAAGGGTTAAAAAAATGAGGGGGGGGGGCAACCAGGCTAATGAAATGTACAAAAATTTCAGAATGATTCTATTTGAAATGGCCAAGATATAAAACCATAAAAAATGTGAGTAAATACTCTGCATATCAGGGCTTGTTATGTAATTACATGGCTTTGGTATGGTTCTTATTCATAGAAAACTCTTATAAAGGATAGATTTCTACATACTGTCATTTGCTAATGGAAAATTTAAATGTCTCTGTTAGATACCACATTGTAAATGTCTAGTTCTTCAAATATTAAGCCATTGGAATGATTAACCAAGTCAACCAAATTCAATTTCTCTTAATCAAATAATTTGGGGTTTGAGATCATCATGACATATTCATAGACTTGGGAATTTGTTACATTTTGGGCAATATCCAAATAGTAAACAATTGAACCAATTTAAATAAGGTTTTATTGGTTTACTTGCTTATTTACTTACTTACAGTTGCATCTGAGTTTGCCAAGTTTCAGCCCTATGTGTTTTAAAAGAGCCAAGAGTCAAAGACCAAAAGGTAGAATTAGGCCTAGAAACATTAAAAGATTCTTAACTATAATGGTTAGATATGATGTCCTAGAAAGTAATGTTCTTTAATGATTGCAGATAAGTAGAGATAGTTTTATTAGATAGCTGTTTACTTTTTTAACTACTTAGGTTCCTTTCAAAGCTGAAAAAACTTGCTTTTGTTGTTCTAAAAAAAAAGGGTCAGTTCTAGACTTGGAGATCCTCTACCATATATCCTCTCACTTTCCACTGAATCCCATCTGTCCTGGACTTATGCATGTAGTCCATGCCAGCTTTAGTCTTGGAGAACCTAGCCTCTAATGAGAGGGGTTTAAGGTTTCTTTTCTCATGCTCTTTAGCTCCTTAGGAAACCTTAGGAACTCTTAGGAAAAGATTCTTTAGGCTTAGATTTTGACTTCTGCCTATGGCTACCCAAAGTAGGGATTGAAAAAGATACTTGGGGGGAAAGAGAGAAGAGAGGGAGGGGCAGAAAATTTGGAACTCGAAAACTTGTGGAACTGAGTGTTGTGAACTAAAAATAAAAATTAATTTAGAAAGATACTTGATATAAAATATGTCAGGTATAGGACATATATTTATTTCCTATACCCAAGATAAATGCTACAGAGACAAATACTGACAGAGAGTATTGACAGAACAAAGTAAAATAGGATTCAGTAATTTAACTTATAAGTAAGAAGCCTGATATTTAAATTTCATTAGAATGTAAAGGCGCTTGTGAGCCTGCTTATTAGGATTCTCATATTTCACTTTTACTGACTCTGCCCTGTCCAAACAACTCCTGGTACATATCTTCTTAGGGAAGCCATTTTCTCCTAATGAAGAAACTCTCCTTGCTACCAGTCAGCTCTACTGTACAGATTCAGAACTTCTTAAATTCAAAATGTCACCTCCAAAGCAGGAAATGTACATCACAAGACTGATGTTTGGTTGCTTAATCAGGAAAGGAAACACAAAGTGGAAAAAGTATGCCTGGACCCAAGGTACAAGTTCACCTGACTGAGTCCATGGTGCATATAAGAGCAGCTGAGGGGAGAGGAAGAACACTGCTCAGCCCCTTACCTCTTCATGAAATGCCTAGTAACAGAAGGCATTACTTACCACTTGACTTGGAAAATCAAAGGAAAATAATAAATCAGAAGCTCTCTTCTTTTTTTAACTGATGTAGTACCTTACTCTCCTGTTCCTGTGAAAGACAAGGAGTTGGAGGGTGGGGATGTTCCAAGGGTCCACTCAGAGTTTGTTGCATCATACCAAAGCAGAAATTCAGTTAACCAAGACCTTGTCATTTCATGTGTACCCAAGTGGTAAGTCATATTTGTTAAGCCAGAAGGGTAGTTCTGTGCTGCTTCATAGGAAGTTATTATTACATTAAACTACTCTAATTTTGGAGCATTGGTAGATATTATTTTCTGTGGCCCAGATTCTGGTATGGGTGACTGCTACAATTCATTAACAGTACTGATATTTTGAGTATTCATATCAAGTGATGACACACTCAGCACATGAATAGAAGAAAAGTGTTCAGAAAAATTCTCAATAATTATCACAAAAAAATACTTTTAAGTTGAGTCACCGACCTCATCTTGAAATTCTGCCCAATTAAGTGTTGCTCTATTATCAACTTGAATTCCTTGCACAGAATTATTGGGCTGGAGAAAGAATATAAGCAGCCCAAATGAAACCTAAAAATTAAAAATCTAACCCTAAAAGGATAAAGAGCTTAACTTCCTTTATTGGATTTTTCCTTAAAAATTTTCCCATTAAAATAACCGATAACAAATAGACTTTCTGTGGAACTTCATTCTTCTTTTTTGAGGGTATGTATGGAGAAATGAATACCTTCCCTTCAGTCTTCAGTTGGTACAAAATATGATTAGGTCTATGTCAACTTGAAAGAAGAATGTGGACACTAGCAAATGGGTCTTACACAGAATTGCTTCAAGGACATGTTTTATGTTTCTCTTGGAATTCTCCTTAGGCGGTCATGAGCCAACATGGAGGCAGTTAGGGTGCTGCTGAGGAAAGAGCTTTTCAAGCGGAGGAGCAGTGATTTGCAAGACACAGAGAAAGAGAGAGAGAGAGAGAGAGAGAAAGAGAGGGGGGGGGAATGGGAGAGTGAGAGATGCAGAAAGGATGAATGTTTCTGTGAACACAGAGAGAATAATTTTGTTTAAAAACAACAACTGAACAATACGAGCTACAGTGCAATGAAAATTTATGTAAAAACACACATGGATACAAAATCAGTGCTCTGTATTTCATTTACAGTAAAATGATCAGTCAGCTCAGCCCAGTTCAAGTAAAATTAATACAAAAGGCATGTGACCAGAAGAGATACAAAAAGCCTCTTAATTAAGAAAATAAGTAAGGTGACTAAGAATAATATAAAAGTTGGTTTTATGTGGAACTAATGTTAATGTGGTTTTTAAAGATCCACCAAGTACACAGTTCTGAATTTTCTGCTTAAAACATAGTGAATTGTAGTAGCTATAGTATATAGGCTAATGGCCTTCTTACCTAAAGGACGTAGCAACATGTTTAAAAAGTAGTAGTAGTAATTGTGGTTGTTATTGTAGCAATAGTGGTGATGGTGGTGGTGGTAGTAGTGGTAGTAGTAATAACCATTGTCATTAACCACAAAAAAGCAAAGAATACAAAATGATGGTAAGTTCCAAGAATATAGGAACACACTCTTATGGCCTTTTTTATCCTCAATATGACAGCTTCATGATACTAGGAACCTTGTCTCAGCCCAAATCAGCGATTTGGCGACTTAGAGGAGATTGTCACCAAGAGGTCATATATGCTAGTAAAGCATAAATCAATAAACCTTTATTGTGGCACATTTTTACACATGCAAGGGGTGGGGGAAGAAAAAGGAGGCACAGAATGTATAAGGAAAAAGCCCAGGAACGAGGACACAGAATAGGGCAAGGGAAGGGGGATTCAGGGAAAAACGTCAATTTCATTCTCATTTGCAAGTGGTGGTCAGTAGCCTCTATTGAGGTAACCTTAGGGTTCTAGCAAGAAAAAGAATTGGAGTCATTGGGTATTCACGAGAATAACCTTTTGGATTCTTTGTTTCTCTCACATCTAGGCAACTTATGAAGGGAAGTTTGGGTAGGACTAAGGTAGGTCCTTGCTGAAGTAAACTCTAATGATTTCTGAGCTCTGACATCACAAGAAGTGGGATGCTAAAGATTTATCAGGGAGAAAATAAAAACAACTAGGAAAAACAAGCGTGGAATTCAAAAGTTTCTAGAAAAGGAATATCAACCAGGAACCATTTATTAAACACCTATTATGTCCTAAACACTGTGCCAAGAGTACAGGCGGCCTTATGAATCTTGGAGTGGTCCTTCAAATCTGTCAGTCAACTAACATTTTTTAAGTACTTACTATGCACCAGGGCATTGTGCAAAGCACTACGGATGCAAAGAAAGGCAAAATAAAAAACAAACAAAAGCTCTCACAGTCTAACAAGGGATTAGGTACACGATAATACACAAAATTATATATGTATAGATAGATACACACATATATATGTATATAACATGCATATATGTATGTCTATACACACAGGATTAATTGTAAGGTGGTTAGTCTCAGATAGGACGCAAAGGTGAAGGAGAACTGGGACAGACTTCTTGCTAAAGGTAGGACTTTGCCTGAATCTTGGAGGAAATCTTTTGAGCTGTCACAGCATTCTTTAAAAATCATAATATTTCAAGAGGTGCATGATGAATATTATGAAAAGAGGCATTATTCTTACTCTCATCCATTTGAGACTTTCCATTTTACTTTTAGAAAATCTTTACCTTTGTCTGGAGAGGTTCCTTCATACTTCATGGTACTCAATCACGTGTGGGGGCTTGATATGCTTGCTAGAACAGTCAAGTAGTGCTCTGGTGACAATACTGCAACGTAGTAGAGTGACTAGAGTGCTGGACTTGTAATCATGAAGCCTTGGATTTAAATTCCACTTCTGCCACTTACTGTTTGTTTGCTAAGTTCAAACCATTTAATTTCTATAAGCCTCCGTTTCCTCATTTGTAAAATGAGATAATAATAATAAAAATAATAATTATTATTTAAAACATCTTGGAAAACATCTAGATCATACGTGTGTGTTATTATTATACAGTATTTCAGCTTCTTCTGCTTACCCTCCAGTGTAGCACTCTTGGGTCTTCCAGATGCAGAAGAATAGTTCTTTTACTATTTATAGTAGCTTGCAGATGTGGTCACATGGGAGATGATTTTTAGAAGAAAAATGTCTGCACTTTTTCCTACTCTGTGCCCCTGTAACAAAAATAAACGTGGTCCCATTGCAGTGTGTGGTGTGACCAGCCTATTCAGTTATCTTCATCTCTCTATTCTCATCCTTAATAAGGAAGTATGAGTAAAAAAGGTACCCTCTGCTAGTAACAGCAATAGCTGTGTCCCACTTTAAGCAAACCTGATATATAAAGATCAATCAAAAAGATATATGAGGGAAGACTAAGTTCTCTTACAGAATTTTTCTTCACTTTATGAAAGCATTCATGGTAGGATTTCCTTCAATGTCAAGCTATCCTCCTTAGGGAAATTAAAATGGAATTTGATGTGCAAATATTCTATTCACACAAAATTGCTCAGAAACACAAATAGTGAAGTTTGTATGTATATACATTTATGTGTATGTATGTGTATAATATACACTCTGATTTTCAGAGTACTTATTTTAATGATAAAAAAAAAATTAGCTCCTTTGCAAAAGAATCAAGCATAGAGTTTGTGAAGGTAGGAACATTTTCTCAAATTAGGATTACACCTACTTTGGCATGTTGTGGCAGGCACCCAGGGCATCAGAGAAGAGAAGTAGGAATAAGTGGTTCCACAATCAAATTTGAGCCTCAGCTATATATGTATTAGTTTCCAAATAGACATTTCCATTGCCTTTATGCGGATCAAGATGGTGTTTATTTGCCAAAGCAGTTATTAAGCTCTAGGAAAGAAAAAAAAAACTTCTACAACCTAGGGGAGTTTCATAATGATAACCTAGCCAGACACTCCCTAGTATTTCTTTGTGTAAAGGGGGAAGCCAAGTAGTTTTGATAAACACAAGTCCTAGGAACTGATAGATATCAGGCAGAGGGCTTTTCATATTTTGTGGTAGTTTCCATTCAAAAAAGGCATCAAGTTCAGAACTTGCTGCAGGCTGACATACAAGATGTGGTCTTGCTATCAAGATTTAGAGAAATGCAAGGCATTCTTCCTTCTGACTCCAGGGTGGGGAGAAAGAGGAAAGGAGCAAGAGATTATACTGATGACAATCTAGATTTTATTATATCACCCAAAGTAGCATAACCTGCTGTACTAATGAAATCGTGTTCTTGGTTTAAAAGGGCAATTGTTCGCCTGACTTTGTGCTCACTAAAAACATTTCCCCAATCTTGTTAAATTATTGCACTCATTTCAGACTTTTATGGCTATGCAGCTTACCGACCCTCATTTCTTTACGTTTCATTCATTTTCCTTGTATTGATGATTAATGGAGGATGTCGAATGTTAGAGTGAGCAGGCATCAGCAAATGCAAGATCATAATTAGTTTAGCTGACGAGGGCCTCTGATAGCACTTGCATCTGGATGGAAAAATTACCCTATAGGGAACTGGCTGCTCACCAGGTCTTTTTAGTGATACATTGTGAAACACCCGATGAATCAAATGCCCTTTCAATGCCAAGAAAGTGTTCCAGTCTCGAAGCCAAAATTATGTCTGCAGAAAGCTTTCCATTTGAAATGTATCAGAGTACAATTATAACCATTGTATTTTTTTGGCAATGATACCACTCTTCTACAGTGTGGACTAAAGTTAAATAAATTTCTCAAATTTTATGAAACTCTGAAATTTGGACTTATCACGTTAGTCATTCTTAATTTCTACTAAAATTGGCTTCCATGGAGACTCCCCCCACCCCTTATCTAAGATGTAGGTTTTTTTTTCATTATGATATTTATTTAGAGAAAGTAGAGCTGAGTTGTAATTCAGGCTTTTTTTTAAAGCAAGAAAATGCTATTTTCCTGCTTGTTAGCATTCGTGCCTACAAACATAGCCTGGCTTTTGTTTAAGTGACGTTATGAAATTATTATTTGTTAGGAAGAATGTCATAAGCAATACTTATAAATGTGACTCCCACTAAATATTCTGAGATTGAAATTGATGAAGGCATTACCAGTTGACTAAAATAAATTTGAATTTAAAAGCCATGATATCCTTGCTGAGTGCAGAAAAATAAATAAATAACCCTTTTGGAGACAATGTTGCTCGGCTTTAGGATTAAGTTCATAAGAGGTCTCATTAGTAATACTGTATTTCTCATTGGTTTGGCAGAGGTCAATTCTCATTCCCTAGGTGTTGTGGGGAATACACAGTATTCTCTTGAAGATTTTACAATTGTAAAAGAAAGACCAGAATCGAATGTCCCGACTTCTGTTAATAACTTCTGTTACAAGAAATCTAGAAAGAAAGAGACTAGAATTAATTTTAAATGGTTCATTTTCCACATTTGCTCCCTACTGACCACATTTTAAAACCAACATGGCAGTCCTGCTGCTGTTTCCAAATTACATCACACATATTTGCGATGTTATGTCTGTCAGGTTTTGCTTTGACACTTTTCAAAGGTATATTTCAGAGCACAGCATTTAGCAGCCATCATAAAGGGCACAAACCCCAAAGTTCAAAAAGTTAGAGCTGTGTCTGTGAAAAGCCTTTGGTGTTCCACACACCTCATCCATCACTGTAGGGTTAATTATATTGAAAATCAGTGGAGCCTATTAGACACAATTGAACCTGACCTCATTATGGCAGTGTGGTTTTATACTGTCATTGTTGCTAGTCCAGAAACAAAACTCTCTGGCTGATTTGTTCTTTCTCCCCTGATCATGTGACTCACCTCTGACCTGTGCATGTTTTTTTTTTTTTCAGAGACGTAGAGGCTCGGGTGTTTTCTGTGCCAATTGCCTGACCACAAAGACCTCTCTCTGGCGAAAGAATGCCAATGGCGGCTACGTATGCAATGCGTGTGGCCTCTACCAGAAGCTCCACTCGGTAGGAAGAACTTACTAGTTTGTTTCAGAAAAGCATAAATACCTTACATAGTAAGGCTGATGCTGGGTGGCTGTGGTATGGACTTGCTTGTATGATTGGTAATGGCCTTCATTTAATTTCCTAGCAGAGTTTTTCAATATGGTCACTTTGAGATCACATATGATTCATTAGGAAGCAAGCTAAGATGCTAAAGGAAAATCGTCAGTGCTACATTTAATTATTTTAACATAAAAGAAAAATTGTTTATTTCGGAAAATTCTACTTGGCACATGGCTTAACAAATGTTCTCAGGATCCACTGAAATTTATTTGCATTAGAAGGACTCTGTAAAAGGATATTAAAAAAACATTTCATATGAAAAATCAAAGCTGAGGATTCTACCCACTATGTATATCTTGTAGGTTCATGCAGTAGGAGAAAAGACACAATATTCAAGTTTTTTGGACTTTCTTTTGTTTTCAGAAATGCCAAAGTGTTATTTAAGGGTAAAGCATTTTATGAGAACAACATTTTCAGAGGCATTTCTTCTTGTAAAATGATACCTTTGACTCCTAAATTTTATTTTTTGGTGGTGGGGGGCAGTTAGATCACATATCTGAGATCCCAATTGATACACAGAAGATTCAGGTAAAGAAAAATATATATTGAGTTCTGTGATGTTAACTGTAATAGAATCAACAAGGGTAATACTTCATTAATTGCCATTTTGTCAAGAGTAAAGAGCACCACTGGGTTTGCATCCATAAGACTTAGATTCAGTTCCTAACTCTAAAACTTACTACCCCTGTGGCCTCATATAAGTTATTTAACCTCTCCAGGTTTCGATCTTCTTCACCACTAACATGAAGCAGTTGGCCTACATGGCCTCTATGGTCCTCTCCATATTTCCTATAAATCTACGAATAAAAGGAATGCTTTGGATACTGGTGATATTTAACATTTTCATAGTACTTTACTGTTACAAAAAAGCTTCATTTTGATCATCGCAATTACTATGAGATTGATAGAATATATATCATTGACTCTATTGTACAGATAAATCCATTGTTAAGACCCAAAAAAGTAAAGTGATTCATCTAAGATAAAACAGCTAATGAGTAGTAAAGATTTGAACCCAGGTTAAATGAATTTCAAGTCAGCCAAAATTCCACACACTATGCTATCTAATGAGATTTTCTAACTTTTAATAATCATAGTTTGACTAATTACAAAAAGAAACCCAAATTTTGTCATTCTAAATATTCAAATTAGTCAAGCACATTTTTATTTTGGACAATTCCTCTGATGGCAAAATCTGTCTGAAATACCAGAAAAGAATTTTCCTGTAGTAGAATCATAGAAACCTCAAAGGTAAGAGAGTCTGACTCCTACTTGAAGCATAAACACCTGGTAGAGAAGATATCTAGCATTTTTTAAACATCTCCAGCAAACGAAAAAGTCAACACACACACACACACACACACACACACACACACACACACACTTATTTAGTTATTTAGTTACTGAACTATGTGCCAGGAACTGTGCCAGGTCCTGGGATTTCTGGAGAGTTCCAGTAATTAGAGAAATTCTTTCTTATATTGAAACAAAACATGTCCAACTTCTACCTACTGGTCCTAGTTGTACTTCCTAGAAAAACATAAACTAACCCTAATACTATTTTTTTTTCCATATGACAGCTCTCTTGGTACCTGACGTCAAAAATTACTTGAGTCCTTAAGTCTTCTCTTCCTTTGGAAGCATTCTTCCCCTAAACTCTCAGGGACATAATCTTTTCTAGCAGTCCTGCTCAGTAAATTTTTCACATCTATAGAGAATCTGATTTCAAACAAGCCATTTTCATAAATGTCCAATACCAACACAATTTTTCTCATAATTCTTTAGCTTCTGAAAAGACTGTTTTCTCCCCTTTCCTACACCACTTTCCAACTGTTTTCTTTTGCTTGCACCATTCAAGCACAGTAATAAGCTTCAACTTAATGATCACTGACATTAATGATTTTAACTGAACTTTGGCCAATCATAGGCCAGCAATTTAATTAAGCTTCTGCTTTACCCGGTTATGATAATTTAAACGATCTGATGTACTGAAGGTTTCAACTCTAAACAGACACATGCACACACACACACACACACACCCTCATATGCCCTCATACACATAATGAGACTAAATTCTAAAATAGTGTTGTCTCGTTTTATAGGCGAGTTGGAAAAAATAAAAGAAAAAAGACATTTCCTGATAAAGATTAAATAACATACATTTCTCACATGTTATTAACTATTCAAATATAATTTCAGTTAAAAATTACTATTAAATTCCTACTATGTCCTAGGCACTATGCTAGCTAAAAGGATTCTAGGTATTAGGTAAGAAATGGGTCGTGTTTTTACAAAAGGGTATAATAGTGAAAAAGACAAGTATAAAAGTAATTATGATGCAGAAGAGATGATGATAAAGCAATTGACCTACAAGCATTTATTAAGCATCCCTTATGTGCCAAGCACTATGCTGTAATTCAGGCCAAATGCCAAGAGAAATTTGATTGGAAAAGTCATTTTCAGATGTGATAGGGTGTCTAGGAAAGCTTTATGGAAGGACTGGCTCATGATTTGGACTTTGAAAAAAGGGATGGAATTCATAGAGATAAATTGGGAAGAATCTTAGGCAAAAAGTATGGCAAAAGCAAAAGAAGAGGAACAGGAGGACAGAACAAGATTGATATGGAAAATATAAAGCTATGAAAAGACAAAAGGTCACTGTGATTGTGGGGAAAGATACTGGAAGAATAAATAAGCATGCAAGGTAGAAAAAAAACAGAGAAGCCCGGAATCAAAATGCAGAATTCCAGAGTTAAGAATTTTAGGCTTTTGATTATTATCTTTTTAAACCACTATGGTGGGTTGCATAAGCAAAATGGAAATGGAAATCACAGGGTTAAAGAGTTCAAAGAAATGTTAGGATAGGATTTTAAATGGATCATCAGGGCAGATATACAAGACCATCAAGGATGAGGGCAGAAGACACAGTGGAGAGAAAGCCTAAACAAGGTACCAAAGTCATGGGGAAATGTTGGTGAGTGGCCAAGAGCTTATAGAAGACAACAGGTAGAATCAGGAGAAAGAAGTTTAGTCATAGGATTGGTTGTTGAGAGAACAATTGTCCATACCTAGCAATGGGGAAAACATTTAAAAAGAATAATCACTAGTAAATACACTGACAGTATTATAGAGTTTACAGAGATAGTTTTCAGGTAATGTTAAAAGTTGGAAGGAATATAAGGAAAAGATTAAGGAGGAAGGGTAGTTCAATAACAATGGTACAAATTTCCCATTACTTTGTTAATGTATACTACTTTACCAAGGCGAGTAGGGTTTTCATTTTATAATTTTATTGTCTTAAATATCTTCAGTTTATTTTAAATAAATGTCAGTTAGTCAATAAACATTTATTAAATACCTACTATGTGCCAGTAATTCTGCTTTTGGAAAACTTCCTTAACCTCCCTGGATGTGTTTTCTCATGTGCAAAATAAGAATGTTGGGCTAAATGCTCTCAAAGTTTTCTTCTTCTATGAACACCAGAAGAGTGTAGTTACAAGGTTCTCTTTTCCTATAAAACACTTTTGTGACATCAGTGCTTTCTATTTTTTCAATTTATAAAATTTCAATTCAATTTATAGAAAAACCTAAATATAAGCTTCAGCATTTTTAGGGCTAGCCAATGAATTGTTGATGATCTCAATAGCTTTATGAATGGAAATCAAAAATTCTTCATTTGAAATTGTTTCCCTGGGTTAGCCTGAATCAAAGAGTTCCTTTTAAAAAAAATAAATTGCACTTATGAATTTTCAACCTAAGTTATCAGGCACAATTAACATGTTCTCAGTGTCAGCGTAGGAAAAATAAGTTATACCAACTTCATAACCTCAAAGATTGGGCTCCTACTCTATGTAAAAAATCAATTTGTTGCCATCCATGGACTTTGTTTGCATAATCTGAACACTTGGTGAAAGTGTACATGAATACCAAGCATTCAATATGTGTGCTAAGTGATAGAATTACAGAATACAGAGGAAAAGCAGATATTTTGAGCAAGTCTACAATGAATTAAGTCTAGTATTTATTCATTTACTTATTTCTTGACAGTCCATGTTGACAACTTTATAACATGTAGAATGTCCATGCTAGCAAAATCTACTTCAGAGAGCATAGTCTGAGAATCCAAAGAATGGTTCAGTTTATTCCAGTACTCATGACATGACTTTAAGTTAAATTCTCTGCACTTTTATTTTGCCACCTGTAAAAATAGTAATGCTATCTAGCCTTATTTAGCTTTTGAGAAGGTTGTAATGGTAAAATGAAATCATAGAAATGAAAGTTGTTTGGATTATTCCATATAGTATACATGCTTAGTAAACGTTTATTGAACTGATTTCTTAAGAATAACACCACTTGGGTAATAGTAATGATGAATTCAAAATAACTATTTGACATCTTTGTGCTTGAAAGCATAGCATCTATAATAACTTTCTTATCAATGATTCATGATAATTTCTCTGTTCCTTACTTAGTGTTGGCTACCCTGATACAGCCATGCCATCTTTAACTTTGGTACTAAATTGATTCTTATTTCTTTAAGTCAGACTTCAGTGTCCTTTTTTCTTGATTTGAAACTGTTACAGAAAATAGACATTTCACATGTTAAATTATAACATCACTTAAATGATTTTAAAATGTTAAATCAACAGGAAGAAAAATTTAAAAAGAGAGATGACAGACCTCCTGGTGGTCTAAAACAGAAACACCAAACGTTTTTTGATCTCCTATATAAGTGTTTTATCTTCTAACCCTGCTAACTTTGGTTTTTGTTCTGTCCATTTGTTATTAAACATTTTCATACTTAAATTTTAAAATTATGTAAATATATAGGTACCCAAAATTTTACCAGTAGTTTCAAAAGTAATCACTTAGTTTCCCATGTCAGCCTAAAACTGAAGGTGAGAAATATTTCACCAGATCATCTATTACAAATAATTTTCTAACCAGTTCCTTTTTCATTACAAAATGCCATAGTCTGGGGAAAAAAAAAAAACTATTGAGTTCATAAATATCATTTTAAAATAAATTGACAGTTTATTCATTGATTCAGCAGTGTCGAATGCTTTAATTAGGTTAAGAGTTTATCTCAGTTTTGTTTTGGTTTTTAACTGACCTTACTTTTGGTCAAAGAAGAAGGCAAGTTTGTAAATCTTTTTCACCATGACAAATGTTGCTCTTTACCCATGTATAGTTTATATTTGTACAAAAAGTGCCACTGTATTTTAATATTTTTTCCTTTGTATATCACTCGTGTCTTCTATGCAGACTCCCAGGCCTTTAAACATCATCAAACAGAACAACGGTGAGCAGATCATTAGGAGACGGACAAGAAAGCGCCTTAACCCAGAGGCACTTCAGGTTGAGCAGCTAAACAAACAGCAGAGGGGTAGCGGTGAGGAGCAAGTCAATGGAAGCCCGTTAGAGAGGAGGTCAGAGGATCATTTAACTGAAGGTCACCAGAGAGAAATTCAGCTCCCCAGCCTGAGTAAATATGAGGCCCAGGGTTCATTGACTAAAAGCCATTCTGCTCAGCAGCCAATATTGGTCAGCCAAACTCTGGATATTCACAAAAGGATGCAACCTTTGCACATTCAGATAAAAAGTCCTCAGGAAAGTACTGGAGACCCAGGAAATAGTTCATCAGTATCAGAAGGGAAAGGAAGTTCTGAGAGAGGCAGTCCAATAGAAAAATACATGAGACCTGCGAAACACCCAAATTATTCACCACCAGGAAGCCCTATTGAAAAGTACCAGTACCCACTTTTTGGACTTCCATTTGTACACAATGACTTCCAGAGTGAAGCAGATTGGCTGCGATTCTGGAGTAAATATAAGCTGTCAGTTCCTGGGAATCCGCACTACTTGAGTCATGTGCCTGGCCTACCAAACCCTTGCCAAAACTATGTGCCTTATCCCACCTTTAATCTGCCTCCTCATTTTTCAGCTGTTGGATCAGACAATGACATTCCTCTAGATTTGGCGATCAAGCATTCCAGACCTGGGCCAACTGCAAATGGTGCCTCTAAGGAAAAAACTAAGGCTCCATCAAATGTTAAAAATGAAGGTCCCTTGAATGTAGTAAAAACAGAGAAAGTTGATAGAAGTACTCAAGATGAACTTTCAACAAAATGTGTGCACTGTGGCATTGTCTTTCTGGATGAAGTGATGTATGCTTTGCATATGAGTTGCCATGGTGACAGTGGACCTTTCCAGTGCAGCATATGCCAGCATCTTTGCACGGACAAGTATGACTTCACCACTCACATCCAGAGGGGCCTACATAGGAACAATGCACAAGCCGAAAAAAATGGAAAACCTAAAGAGTAAAACCTTAGCACTTAGCACAATTAAATAGAAATAGGTTTTCTTGATGGGAATTCAATAGCTTGTAATGTCTTATGAAGACCTATAAAAACACTTCATAGAGCCTACCTTATCCAGTATAAAATCCCTCATTATTTACCTTTTTTTTCCTTCTTTTCTTTCGATGTGTGGGTTACCAAGACTCAAAAGTGAAATGAATAGTGGTCAATGGGAAAGGAAGATGGTAGCAATTAACATTTGGAACCTGAAAAATCAAAACTATTTTGGATAAAGTGTACCATGACATGTATCCCTGAGAAATACCTTTAGACCTCAGTTATTCTGGTTGTTCAGAATGAACAAAATATATCTATATACATGTAAGCAATGTATGTGAATTCATACATATGTATATATAAAATGGTGATATAAGGGACTGGCCTGATTACTTTGTTGAGAAACTCAGAAACAGTGGCCTAATTTTTTTTTATGATAACATGAAATCCTGCACATAAAAGCGAGATGAAAGAGATACTCAGAGCTCTTCTTTTCTTCAGGGCAGCTAAAAAAAATGGTGAAAGTTGAATAGTAAACAAGTGCCCTAACTACCCTCATTGGCAAAATTGCTTATATGAACACAGAAATGCAAGTTGGGCTTAGGATTTTGTGAGGAAAAGCAGCAAGGAAAAACAGAGATGGTAGCGAAACATCTTCAGCTAGTCCTGCCTATAATATTTATGTCCATTAGCTATGTCCAAACGCTCAACAGTCATTTAGTTTGCAATATGGGCTAAGTTGGGCTCAAGTGTTTGCATCATTCTAAACACTGTCCTTAAAGCTTACGTAGTGATTTCATCTTGGCCTTTCTTTTCTCGGGTGGAGAACCAGTTCTTTTCTCAGACACTACTTGGTCACTAACCTCACCTGGCACAATATAATGAAAGGAATCCCTTCAGTTCAAACAGCTAGATTAATAATAAGAGCAGATCATGGGCCTGGTTTGTAAAGAACATTATCTGCACAGGGTAACCTGCTGTATTTATTTATTTTTTTTTCTGGTTAAATATACTTTCAACACTTTGTGGTCAGGCAGAGTCTAAGGTTACTTTTACCACAGACTGACAGTTGGTACATGTACTGGTCAATCCCTTCAGTAGATTTGTTCCAGGTTTAGCTAAATAGCATTAAATAGAATTCTTAGAAGTATGTCCTCATAGTACTTTTAATACTTAAGGCTTTGTAAAACTATCCATGAAGGGAAAGCTCCTCAGCATAACTGCTCAGGGAAATAGGGCTCAATAACTGAACATTAAATAATTGGTTAAAGGTGCTGTTAGACGATCCTCAATGCTTGCTACAAGGTTGTACAAGGACTGACTTTAATAATTTGCATTTTATTGTCCCAACCAGTAGTTTATTATTATTGTTATTATTATTATTTGCCACGGAGATGTAGAAGATATTACAAGCTACTGGATGCACTGTCAGATTAACTTATTTCATTAAAGAAGTTGGGAGAACAAATAGAAAAAAAAACTTATTTTTCTAGTAAATATTAATGTATTACATTTCAAATAATGGTGCCTGACATATTGAATAATTATTTTCTACAGTGTACGTATGCAACAAAGATATTCCATCATGCATTAGAGTCAGTTCTGGCTCTGCCTCGCTGTTTACATTTGCAAATGTAGCAAACAAGGTAATGAAGCAACTCTTTCTATTGCAGTAGATATCTTCTTTTTGTGTGTGTGTGTGCATTAAAGTTGTAAACGGTAACATGAAATGAATGAAATTTCTTGATATAATGGTATGGAAAATAAGAAGGAAATGAAAATATTTTTATGCCTACTTAGGAAAAAAAAAAGGGTAGCACTATTCATTCCAAGTACTTTTTTTTTAATTCTTAAGCTCTTAACTCACATTGTTATGCTTAAAATGATAAACATATATTCTCTTTTTATTGCTTTGTCTGTTTCAAATGAAACATTTCAGAAATTATTTTGATAAGTGCCATCGGACTACTCGGCACCCATATTTTTATTGCATTCTGTAGTAGCATCGCGTTCCATTTTTACAATATTATGCAGTTGCTTTTTTCATTTTGTTTGGGTTCCTTTCTTTTTCCACAGTGCAGGGTCTTAATCTCTTCAAGTTGGATGGCCAAGATTGCTCAACTGGTTCGTGAATGTTGCAGTAAATGGATTTAAAATGTTTTTTCAATATTATGTTGTCATTTCCATCTTTGCATTTTTTTTAATGTTCAAAAAAAAAATCAGGACTAAGTCCTCTGCTTGAGTTTCATTGTGAAGGGTCCTATTCTGAACTCACTTACATCTCGCGTAGCTCTAATATTCTCATAAGTGAAAGGAAGAAGTGGCATAATTACCACTTGCATTCAAATGATGGCATATCACCTTCTGATAGAATGTTGATACCCGTATCTCAAAACTAGAATGCCAAAATTGAGGTATACCAGAAGAGAGGTGCCTGAACTAACCAACAAACAAAAATTTGTTCAAAGTTTTCTAAGGAAGTAGAAAGCTGTGCATAATTTTAGCAGCCTACAAGCAACAGTGTGTGTGTGGACAGCTCACACCCAACTCAGTACCAGAGGTTTTCTCTCACTGGGGCAGTATTAGAACATTTTCATGTGGATGGAACAATTACTGAAATTATTTCTTTAGTGTGTTAGAGACAAGTAAGCTGCTCAGTATCAGTATGCATACCTTCCTTGCCATCATGCCTTTTTCCTCCCTCACAACAGTTACAGTAGCTATGACCAGCACATGGAAGATCTTTAAAAAAACAAAACTATTATTGGGCATATTTATCTTCAGTCTACTTTTTGTAAAATTCTTAGTTAGCGTTGCTTTGATGAATCTTGTTCCACACAGCTCATTCATTCTTATTTTTGTTGTTGTTGCTTTTAGGGGGATGGGTGGGATATCGAAAAGGATTTTTTTCAACTTTTTTTTTTAATTCCGCATATAAGGTGACACTAAAAATGACCCCCCCTTTCCCCTTTACTTATAAAAATCTAGATTGCCTCTTTGTTCCATCTCTTAAGAAACAGTAAGATAAAAGAGTGGTGAGGTTTTTTGGATTTTTTTGTTCTTAGCTTTCAGAATAAACTCACTCTGGATTATGATCCTCATGGTCGGTTTTGAAACAGGACTTTCTTCTCAGTGTCCCAAGGTGCTCTTTTAGTGATTTTTGCCCCCACTGGCAAAGGACATTCCTAGGCAGAGTACCTTTTGTTAGCGTGTCCTGCATATTCAATAACTGTGTATATCTTGAATAATGTTTCTTGTCAAACCTGATACGGACCAGTTCTATCCCTCCCTCTCCCTTTGTCCTCCTTTTTATCCTTCTGTCTCATACATAAACCCACACTTTGTTGTTTGGGATGGAAAACTAGTTTGCAGGCAGCCCACCTCTGAAGATTGAGTTTTGAGAGATACGCACCTGTAAGTGTCCAAGAAAAGGATAGTACTCTACATGTTGACATGATCACTATGTAATACAAATGAGGGAAATATAGTGTGCCCAGTCTTCTCTACATGACATATTGAGATGTTCTAAAAAGTACTCTTAAGATAGTGATGTTTTGTTCTCAACTGTTCTCTTTTAGTGAAGGTAGATTTTAGAAAACAAGCATGGGGATTCTTTTCTAAGGTAATATTAATGAAAAGGAAAAAAAAAATATTACTCTTAACAGCTCTTTGTTGAAGCCTGTGGTAGCACATTATGTTAATGATTGCACATCTGCACATAATCTATTATGATCCAATGCAATTACAGCTCCAAAAATATTAAATATGTATATATTTTAAATGCCTGAGGAAAATACATTTTTCTTAGTTAATTGAAGATTATCAATACTGCTATAAAATAAAGGAATTATTAGCCTCTTGCTGTGTGGCTGCAAAGTATCACAAGGTAACCTGTCTTGACACCTCTGAACTGCTTGCCTACTAAGTCAGTGAACATTAAATTACTTCTAGGAGGTGAGATGTTTGCCACCTTTGGGGACCATGAAAGTTGGAATACCAAAGCAGGGCTGCCGGTCATTTGTTTCTTATAACCCAGCCTCTGACCTAAAGATTTGATACAGCAATTCCTACCTATCATTGAGGTGAAGTCCCCATTGAAAACTAAAGATGTCTTTGGTCAGCAAGGAGGGCAAAAATTGCTGACTGCCGTGGATCAGATGAGAACACTAACTAAAACTCAACCTGAACATTATGCTAATATTTTAATAAAAGGTAGGTACAATTATGCAACTGTACATGAGAAAAGGTTGAAAAACAAAGTATGAGTCCTTTGGAAGTCCAGTGTCATTTTTCCCAATGAATACTTTAACTAGAGTAGAAGGTATGATTCCTTCCTCCAAAAGGAACTTACTTTTGGTTTTCCATTGCTATTTCATTGGATGCTTGATACGTGTCATCCTGAAACCAATCGTAGCACTGAGAAATCACCCACTGAAAGTTGCATGAATATCCATAGTAATAAAGAGTTCTGGCAACTGCTAGGCCAGAATTCCATCCAGTTAATGATAAAGGAAATGGGAAATTCAACATCAGCCCACATATGACAACTGGATTACATATACTAATGGGTCGCATTCTAGAAAAGAAGGGTAGAGTTGCCTATGTCATGTCGTGTCCTACTCACAGAAAAAAAGAAAAAATAAAGACATTTTATTGTGGGATTTTTTTTTTTACATTCTTTGGAGAAAATGATCTTTTATCATCTAAAATCCAGATCCTGACTTTACTTCTGCTCCCCCAACCTCTTTCACTCCACCTCCATTATATGACATACAGAAAGTCACTTGCAACCTCTTTGTGCCTCAGGTTCTTCCACTGTACAATGGTAAAAATAAATAAATAAAATACATTATTAATAATAGTAATAATGTAGTACTTATTTGGAAAGCACTTTGAGGTCCTTGGCTGCAAGACACAGTACAAGTGCCAAGTAGTATTATGTAGCTAAGGAGCTTGTTTAAACCCTTAGCTCCCAAGGACCAGAAAAGGTTAGGATTATTGTTTTATTTTTTTCTTTGCTTTTTTTTTTCTTTTGTAGATGAGCTGTAAATATTCTCACTATACAGTCTATAGTGAAGACTGTGGAAAGGCAAAACTATTACAAGGCCGATAAAAATCATAGTTTTAATGGCTACCAACAAGGCAACTAACACTGATAGTAATACTATGCCAAATTGCTTAAAATGGACTGTTTTGACAACAATATAGATGATTGGGTGGGGTGGGATAGGGTGGGGTGGGAAACATCTCAAAATGCCAATGTAAATTTACCTTGCAGCAATATTCACCAGCAGAAATGTCTTTCATATGGAATGATTTCATGTTGCTAAGAAAAAAAAATTCAATTTGTAGTCCTGATTTGAACTTTAGAATGTTGGCTATTATTGTTCTGTCCTTACAACACATGGAATTTTATTTTTATTTTATTTTATTTTTATTTTATTTTATTTTATTTTGGTTTTCATAGTGCATGTTCATTTCTACTCACAACATGTTCTTGGTGTATTTCTTATGCAAACAATCTTCAGGCAGCAAAGATGTCTGTTACATCTAAACTTGAATAATAAAGTTTTACCACCAGTTATAAATAATGGTGTTGGTATGGTTTATACAGACACACTTGCATCCATATAGCTTCAGGAAATGAGAAGAAGGGCTGGAGTGATTTGGTATGAAAGATTCAATTACTTTTTAGACTGCTTGGCCTACTTGGGTTCTAGGACAGAATTTTTTCAACTAAAGATCCATGAGAATGACTTCTGTTTGGCTTTGTTCAATTTTTAGTAGTTATTTTTTTCTACTCTAGTCAATTGACATTAATAGAAAAATGTAGAAATGTAGAAAAATATATAGAAATAAGGTAAAAACACCTGCCTTTGATGAGTTTACAATCTCAAGAACATATATGCCAAGATAAAAATGACACAAAGAAAACTTTAAGAATTCAAATTAATATAGTCATAAGAGAATACCGAAGTTCTAAATGAGAATGGAGGAAACATTAGCAAAGACCTGTTAGAGTCTATAACGGCATGGCTTTCACAACTAGAAGCAAAACGATGTAGATAAGAAAATAATTTTAAAATAATGTTTAAAGTGAATCATTTTCAGTAAAATTAAGTTTTCTGTTAAGGAGCATATTTTAGTAGGGGAGGGAAGAAGTATTTATTTAAATTTCTGTGAAATTTTACAGGTAAGGAAACTGAGGCAGTCATTTATTGAAAGACAACAGAACTATTACTTGCTATTTATTTAGGGTAGGAGAAGGAAGACTAAGTTAACGCTTTCTCTGGTAGGTCCAAGTTGCTGCTTCTCGGTCACCAAACTCCTTATTTCCCTTCATCCTCTGCTACTGCAGAACTGACACTGTAGAAAACTATGATGTCCCTGTGTAGTCTGACCAGGGGACAAGATGGGTAGGGATTCCATTGTGTATATGTCTGAGAGTCCAGTGTATCTCTGATTGCACCAGTAGGTACTAAAGCAATGAGTTTCTGGATAAGTAACTGATCATGTTCCAGGAACAATGATGCTTCGAACCACAACCTTGAAAGGAAAATAAATATAAACAATACCATTCAATTTTTATGCAATTCCTTTTGTGCTTTTTTTCTCTCTCCTATAATTTTGCTCACTCCACCCTCCTCTTCCCCCCAATGAGGGGGAAACAAGCAGGCTGACATATTCAAATTACTCCCCTCATACCAGAAGATGAGACTCTTAAAAAACCCATAAAGGTAGACAAGGAAGTGACAAATGATATTTATTTTTTCCTCTCCCACCCAAGTTATACAAAAATATCTGAGGGAAAGGGGAAATCAAGAAGATTTAAAATTATTACAAATTGTTTTATGATTATAAATCACATAATTAGGAAATAAAACATTAAAACTAGTTATTTTAATTTCATAGTACTTGTCTACAAAGTACTTAACATATGATCTTCATGTTACTGTCATAATGTATATAGAATGAATTATACATGACAGTCACTAAGTATTTTCCAAACATCTGGCTCCAAAACAATGTGGGCAAAGGAGCATCATTTCTTTCAGAGTAGCAGTTCTCAAAGTTTGGTCTGTGTGCTCAGAGATCCTGTTGGGGGGGCTTCAAAGTCAAGATTCTTTTTACAATAATACTGAAATTTGCCTATTGAAATATTTTTCTATTTATGTGAAGCTGGATTTTCTTAACATACTTCAAACAAAATAACAAATCACAACAGATCCAAGGCAGAAGTAGATATGAGAAATCCAATTGCCTTCTATGAAGTCAGAAATTAAAGAGATTTACAAAAATATATAAAACGATGCTACTCCACAATATTGTATTAGAAACTGTGGTTATTTTTACTTAAAAAGTTATGTTAACATGTAATGGGTTTATTAGGATTAATTTAAAATGAATTAAAAATAAACATTTAAAAAAATTATTTTAATTTCTAATATGGTATGTGTTGATAATAATACCCCCCATAAATAAAAGCTCTTTGGAGATGTTAATAATTTTTAAGAGTGTAAAGGGGTCCTGAAACCAAAAAATTTGAGAACCATTGCTTCGGAGGAACCACAAAAGGGTGGCAAAGCTATTTGACAGCAAATGCTTATAGAAAAAATATAATAAACATTACTAGAGGCATGGCAGTAGCAGCATATAATTTCTTTAATTGGAATTGGAAAAGCTTTGAGTGACAGACATTTCCCAAGACAACCTACTACCTGCAAACATTCATTAAGCATCTTTATGGACTTCTGCCATGATGAGCACTGATCATCATTACACTAGCCTTCCACAATTACTGATTTTAAAACCTTATTAAATAGACTTCATTGTTTTCCATAAAGCCTCAAATGTCTTTGAAATTTGTAGAGTATGTGCCATTTTATTTATTTGACGATGCTTTGATTAAATGATCTTTCATTTTATATACTTTTGAAAGGTAACTTTCTGCAAGGGCAACTAGGTGGTATGGTGGATAGTGTTTGGGGCCTGGTATCAGCAACACATGAGTTCAAATCTGTCCTCAAACGCTTATTAGCTATGTGACTGTAGATAAGTCACTTGACCTCTGTTTGCCTTATTTTTCTCATCTGTAAAATGGGGATAATAGCAGCACTGACTTTCCAGAGTTGCTGTGAGGATCAAATGAGAAGATAATTGTAAAGCACTTAGGATATTGCCTGGCACAAAGTAAGCCTTATATAAGTGTTAGCTATTTTATTATTATCATCATATTAATATTTACATGATGTAGTTTTGTTGAGGAAGTAATAACATATTAGCAATATAATAATTGTATCACACTTAGCACAGTACCTGGCACACAGCACTCTATAAATATTAGCTATTATCAAAGAAACAACTATTTACATAGTCTTAGTCATGAAAAAATAATAGCAAGAGCTTATTAGTTTCATCAAAATTATTCTAAAAATTACAGGATAGAATAAGATACTTGAAAAAAAATTCATCCTTTTAACAATGGTGCTGTCAATCATTTATTCAAATAGTAAGTATTTATTGTGCAAGTGGGCCAAATGGGAAGCAGAAGAAATATGACTTCATTTGTACTATCAAGCAGTGTTCAGTCTAAATTTTTAATACTTCACTTTTGTAAGTATTTTTCCTAAACTCCTTCATGGCAGTCAGGTTCCCATACTCCTGTTTGTCTTCCCAAATATATTTGACTTTTCTTTCTTAGTGTCCTCTTATAGCAAAAGTGATTGCTAGAGAACCTAACATTATGTCTCTTGGAGAAATTAAAAAAGAAGTACCATTGAGATTTAAAAAAATGAAATTCTCATAAAGTAG
Organism: Phalanger gymnotis; assembly: GCA_028646595.1. Taxonomy (NCBI): domain Eukaryota; kingdom Metazoa; phylum Chordata; class Mammalia; order Diprotodontia; family Phalangeridae; genus Phalanger; species Phalanger gymnotis. The sequence goes on from CM053622.1 coordinate 110,999,150, forward strand.
ACACAATTTTTGGTAATGATCATCAATCCCCACTGACTTCTAAGGGAACATTAATTCAATTCAGTTCCGCAAGCATTTTTTTTTCTTTTCTTTCTTTTTTTAAACTATTCGCTGATTGCCCACTGACTTTTGAGGAACCATAAAGTTTAGATTCAACTTTATCTCTGCCTTCATGGTACTTATAATTGAGGAGGTAGATGTGGTACATATTGATCACAAGAGAAATGTCTTGCCCTAAATGACAAATGAGGTCAAAGACAAAGCCAAGAAATCCAACTAAAGTAGAAGATGTAAGGCTTCAGATGAGAAAGAGTGAAATAGTTGTCTGAGAACAGAGAATTGAAACATTTTTAGGACTTTCAAAGGTGTTCTTCCTCAACATTTCAGAGAAACAATCTCTTGTTACAGCCAAGTAATGGGATCAAAATCTCTATCTTATACTAATAAAAGGAAATGTTAAACATGATTGAAAGGCATAATGAAAGTGGTGTGTCTCCTTTCCTCTGCATTGATAGCTAATTGCAAACACGTCAGAGTGGCAGGATTTCTAAAACAATGGAGATTATTTCTAAACTAATGCTGATTTGCCCTTACTTCCCCCTAGATACTTATTTAGGGATAAAACTAACCTTCCACAGTCTCTTTTGCACATAACGTGCTTGAGGAAATCCACAGAGATTTATTCCATACTTTGTGATTAGAGTATAAATTCAAATTTAGATGGCTTCCAAATTGACATCTGTCATCACTGATGGAGGTACAGCTCACTTTAGGCAAAACTAATGTGAAAAATCTATATTTGCCCCAAAGATAAATCAAAATAAGGTGAAATTGGGAGAAAATAGATGTGATACTCTCCTTTATAAAAAGAGACCACTGGTTTTCCCTAGAGCAGCAAGATTCTGAAATACAGTTAAAATTTGGTTTAATTGAACAAACATGTTTATACTTACATTTTCAGAAAAACAGTCTATGCCTCCAGATGTAACAATCTTGTACCATGGAATTGTCTAACCCCCTAACACTAAGAAAGTTCTAGATTTGGAGTCTGAGGCATTATTTTTGAATCCCAGTTCAGTAATTTATTGCTCAAGGTATCTTGGGCAAGTCAGGGTCTAGCCCTTAGTTTCTTTATCTGTGAAATGAGGGCTTTGGACTAGAGGAAGCTCCTTCCACTTCTAAATCAAGGCTCTTGTATTCCCATTGAAATGTCTTAAATAATGCCATTTCAATAAATAAAATGTAAAAGTAAAGGTTTCTTTTAAGTCATGACGATCAGTCTGGTTATGTGTTTAGGTAACTCATAAGTTGTATAGGACTTGAAAATGTGGAAAAAGTGAAATAAACTTCCACAGTGCTGGGCTTCCAAGCCTTTTTACCTTAATTATCTATATATTTCAGAAAAAAATACATACTTCAATTTGCTTCTTTCTTGTTTTGAATCATTTTGCTCAATGTTTACTTGGGAGGGGGGAGAACAGATTGAGGAATAATAATAACTGGCTTTGTATAATAACCCTTTTAAGGTTTGCAAAGTACTTTACTTATGTTCTCTCATTTAATCCTCACAACAACCTAGGGAGGTAGGTAGTATTGTTTCCATTTAATAGATAAAGAAACTGAATTTGAGAGGTTAATTTGCCCCAGTCACACAGCTAGCAAGTATCTTAAGCAGAATTCATATTTAAATCTTTTTTATTCCAAATCTGTCATTCTATGCACTATGCCATCTAGCTGCAATGAGGAAAAGTTGAAAACAATTGCATCATATACTTTGGAAAATATATACCTGTTACTTTTCTGGAAAGATTTTATGAGCAGATTACAACAGGTCATGGATTCCATTGGAGCCAAATGCCTCTTTACAGGCTAATTTAGGAAGATAAATAAATCATTCTGCCCTTTATCATTCTGTTCTTATTCACTCTGGGGAAAACCCATTAAAGAGTATGGGAGATACATACTTTCAAATCACCAGTAAATACTTTAGGGATCTGAAATTTCATCCCAGCAGATACAAATCCCACCAATACAAATCACAATTCCCTTTTAAACAATAGATAATCTCATAAAGTTGCCGGGGCTAAAAAATCCATCCCCCTTCAGCCATTCTGAGGTTGAGCCTCATATTTACTAAGCTTTTCCTTGGAGAAGAGACATCCAGCCCATCGTGTGGCCATTTTTTACTTTCTCATGAAAAAAGATCTGTCAGAGTTTGATCTTTCATTAGCTTTCAAGAACACAAAGTCACTTACAAATTATAATGAGGTATGAGAGAAAAAAATTAGAAGAACAATTTCTTAAAGTGGAAATTTGTTTTCCAGAGATAATATGGACACTAATGGTACTGTAGGTGATTTCTCATGTAAGTAGTCCTGGGTTTTTTGGGGTTTTTTTTTGGTTCATTTTTTTCTAGAACTGGAGACTAAATTACAGTAGGGCTTATAACACAAATGCCTATGATAGGAGGTCATCTGTTCCACCTCCCTTATTTTACAGTTAAGAAAACTGAGGTCCTGAGTCATTAAGTGACTTGTCTAACTTCACACAGGTAGCAAGTATAAGAACTGAGATTTGAACTCAGGAACTCAACTCCAAATCCAGTGTTCTTTCTAATACATCAAATTATCTCCAGATTGTTCTGCAAGTTTCAGGAAAGAAAGTAGGAGAATAGGGGCAATATCTATTATCTTATAATGGGTAGAAGTTTTGGTCTCAAATGTAAAATATTATATGAACATATCAAAGTTAAGATGATACATTTTAATTCTAATTATCATTTAATTCTAATCCTTGTGACTTGAAAACTGCTTGCTATAATTTTGGTGCCCCATGTGTGGCCTAAGTACACAACAGATTTTTTTCTGTTATTAATAAAATAATTAAAACATCATCCAGTTTTCTGACATAATAGTTAAACTGATTGTGGGCAGGGAGTGTTTAAAGCCATTGCATTAATACATCATATATTCTTTATAGAAATGAAATCGAGATCCTTTAATTATAGCAAATAAAATGAATTTACCTTTATTGGAAAGTCATGGTTAGAGTGAGTCATTTAGTAATTGAAATCAGGAGTTAGGCATGCTAGATTTAAATAAAGTCCACTGTGGTTCAAATGCTTTAATGATAATAATTTACGTTTGCATAGTTTTGTATACATTTGAAAAATCGAAAAAAATGCTTCATATTCTGTATCTCATACGATACCCCCATTTATAAAACGGTGAAACCAAAATTCAAAGAGATGAGATGACTTGTTCAGCATCACGCAGTGAGGAAAGTCCAAGATATGCCTTAATCCCATCTCTCCTAGTATCAAAATCAATGCCTCGATCCAATGGGACATGATACTTCATTAAAAAGAAAACAACTAACACAGTCTGTGGACCACACAAGACACTGTTGTGACTTCAGTATGAGAAAATAAATGGGGAAGATATCTCTCCTAATTATGTAAGCAATTAAATACCAATCTATCACTCTAGCTTGCTAACTTTAGCTAATATTTTTATCTAGACCTGTGATTTCATTGATATGGGAAACTTCAGTGAGAAAACTCTACCTACCAATCCAAATGGGAATCTCATGCTTTAGCATTGACTAGAACACTGATGGTTAAATGACTTCCCCAAGATCACACAGTTAGAATATGCCTGAACACAGATCTTTCTGACAGTGAGGCTGGATCTCCATTCATTATGTGATATTGCCTCATATCTACATCTCTCTCATCAGTCTGTCTCTCCATCCACATATAAATCCAAAAATACATATAACATATATACAAGCATATATGTGTATGTGTGCATGTGTGTATGTGTGTATGTGTGTGTATTCCTTCTCTTCCAAACTTATTGATACCTATGTGTTTATGTTTGGCCAGAGACATTAATTTAAGGTTAATAGCTTTTTGTTGAATAAAAAAAAATGCACCAAACTTGGAAGCTTTACTTTTTGTCAAGGTAGTATCCTCAGAATTTCTTTTTTGCTGGTTTATCTTCCATTTTATTATTTAAAAAAAATTTCCAGGTTATGACTTTTTCCCCTTTGGAGGCACACATGCTTCCCATCAAGCCATTCTCTAATAGCCAAAATGGTATTATTGTAAAGTCTATAATAGTAGGGACTAGACTTTCTCCATGGTTTTGGAACTTATTTTATATAGTCTTCTTTATCATTTCTTCCCATTCTATTATCACCCAAGACTTTAATATCCGTGTTAATGAACATTCGGACAGTTTCTTGAATTCTTCAGCTCCTATTACCTCCATCTCTAAACTAGAGATCGCCATCCCTTAAGATGCTGTCAAGAAATTCCTGAGCTCACAAGTCCCCCAACTATAATCTTTTCTTCCTCCTCTTACTCTTTCTCTATGTTACCTTTTGTCTCTTGATTTCTCATTATTCTTGTAGTCTATCTACCCTATTCATTTTTAAAAAAAATAAACATTTTATTTTTCCAATTATGTACAAAAACTTTTTATCATTCATTTTTTAAAACTTTCAGTTCCAAATTCTTTCCTTCCCTCTACCCTCCACACTGAGAATGCAAACAATTTGATATACATTATACATAGGCAGTCATGCGAAACATATTTCTTTATTAGTTGTGTTGTGAAAGAAAAAACAGACAAAAAATAGAAAAGTAAAGAAAGTTTTTACAAAGTATATTTCAATCTGTATTCTGACTTTATTAGTTCTTTCTCTGGAAGTGGATAACATTTTTCATCATGAGTCCTTTGGAATTGTCTTGGATCATTGTATTGCTGAGAATCTTTCTATGATCAGGCTCTTTTTCTATTTCCTTTTTTCTTTCCTGCTGTTTGTTCATTTTTCCAGGAAATTTCTTGACTTTCAACTCTATGTTAAAGTTGGACTCTGCTCCTGGGGTCAAGGGGGAACTGTCCCAACCTTCAGGGTTTTTTGTGCTGTTTCCAGAGCAAACTCTGGGGATCTGTGAGTTGTCAGTTCTTCCAAGGTAATATTATCTAAGGAGAGATGTGGTTACTGCTCTCCTGAAACTACTTTCTTATCTGTGAGTGAGCACAAGCATTATTTTCTACCCTGGAACTATGACCAGGTTTCCCATTCCCCTGTGGCCACACTTTCTAGTAGGGTAGTTCTCTTGTGCACTGTGGAACTGCAGCCAGGAATTGTGTATGGCCAATGCCACAGAGTCCTTCCTGTACTCAATGCCAATAAGGGATCCCCTGTAATCTTCCGTTGGCTGACCCTACCATCTGAGGGCTGAGAGCTCTGGAAGTTTCCACAGCCTATTCAGTCACCCTCAAGACCTGCTGCTGGCTTGTTGGGGCATGCCTGCACTGGACTGTGCTCTACTTTCATCCCAGTGAGACAGTTTTCCTGGTGACCTTCTAAGTGGTCTTGGGTTGGAAAATTGTTTCATCTCATCCTTTGATTGGTTCTGTTCCTCCAAAATTCATTTTGAAGTGCTATTTTGAAGCTGTTGGGAGGGGAATGTGGGAGAACTCAGAGTCCCTGCTTTTACTTCACTATCTTCTCTACCTTATTCTTGTATCACTTTCTTCCCTACATGAGATTGAGTCCATGGTTAGCCACTTCTTTAACATCCATTCTCCACTTTTTAATCCCTTACTTCCTTGACTTTACATCATTTTCACCCAGCTAATCTTCAATCCAAGATAACTCTTAACATTTGCTTCCCCTACTTTCATAGCCAACTTTACCAAATACTGCTAGAGGAACTCATAAATGTCTCTGACTATATATCAACTAAAACTTTTTGATGCCTAACCCCAGCTATGCCTTTTTTTTATTTTAAAAATATTTATTATTTATTTTAAACTTTTTCCCTTTTTAAATTCTTAGTTCCAGATTTTCTCCCTCCCTTCAATACTTCTCCCACTGACTCAGATGGCAAACAATACATCAATTTTCATGTGGAATTATGCAAAACATATTTACATATTAGCCACATCACAAACAAGCGAGAAAGTTATACTTTGATTTTGACCTAGAGTTCATCAGTTCTCTCCCTGAGAATGGATAGCATTTTTTTTTTCTTCATGAGTCCTTTGTAATTGTCTTTGATCATAGTATTGCTTAGAATAGCAAAATCTTTCACAGTTAATCATCATTTCTCTGCCCAATGATCTCCTTCACTTTACAATGGTTTATGTAGATTTGGCAATTTTTTTTTTCTAAAACCACCTCATCCTTGTCATTTCTTTTAGCGTAGTAGTTCTGCATCACAAATGCCACAACTTATTCAACCATTCCCCTACTGATGAGCATTCCAACAATTTCCAGTTCTTTGCCACTATAAAAGGAGCTGCTGTAAATATTTTTGTGCATATAGGTATTTTTTTCTTTTTCCTTTGAGCTCTTTGGGGTACAGACCTAATAGTGATATTGCTGAATCAAAGTTTTATAGCCCTTTAGGAACAGATTCAGATTGTTTTCCAGATTGGTTGGACCAGTCCACTACTCCACCAACAATTCATTAATGTACCTATTTTCCCTCTTTCCCTCTAGCATTTTTCATTTCTTATAGGTCTGGGGTGGTACCTCAGAGTTGTTTTAATTTGCCTTTCTTTAATCAATAATAATTTAGAACATCGACTGTAGATAGCTTTGATTTCTTCTTCTAAAAACTGTCCCTTCATATCCTTTGACCAATTAGGGGGATGTCTTTTATTTTTATAAATTTGACTAGTATCCTATATATTTGAGAAATGAGGCCTTTGTCAGAGAAATTTTTTTGTAAAATTTTTTATATTACTTCTTTGTTCATGGTGCCTTTTAGCAAAATGTGGTTTCCCTGATTATTTCTTTCAAATAGCTCTATTTTTGCTTTTGATTTCTCTGAGATCATGATTGCCATACCTGTCCTCTTCACTTCAGTTGAAATATAATAGATTGTGCTCTAGCCATTCATTTACACTTTGTGTGTTTCTTTCTGTCCCAAGTGTATGTCCTGTATACGATATATTGTTGGATTCTGGTTTCCAATAGATTCTGGTATCTGCTTCTTTTCTATGGGTTGACTCATTTCATTCACATTCACAGTTATGATTATTTACTATGCTCTTCCTTTCCCTCCTCAAAAGTCTATCAGGCTTCCAACCACTCCCTCCCTTAATCTGCCATTCCCATCCTATTTCCCTATTGGCTAAGTCCCATATAAAAACTGAATGTGTGTGTGTTTTATGTATGTATGGGTATATATACATATATATGTGTATATAGAGAGAGATACATGTACACACATACACACTCTCTTTCTCTCTCTCCTCTTTGAACCAATTCTGATGAGGGTGAAATTTAAACATTTTCTGCTACTCTTCCTCCATTTTCTCTTTAAATGTAAAAGCTTTCCTTTGTGCACCTTCTTTATGTGAGAAAATTTGCTCCATTCTACTTCTTCCTTCTGCCTTCTCTCATTGAGTCCCTCTTTCTCAACACCATATTCTCTCTCTCTTTTGGGGGAGTGGTGAGAAATATCATCTCAACCTAATCCATTCATAGTCATGCCTTCTGTCTATTCAGACTCCTAACTGCAGTAATAATAATCAAGTTCTTAGGAATTACATGTATCATCTTCACATACAGGAATATAAACAGTTTAACTCCACTGAATCCCTTAGGATTACTCTTTTCACATTTCCTTTTTTGTTTAAGTTCATGTTCTCTTGATTCTTTTTTTAATTTCAAATCTTCTACTTTGCTCTGGTCTTTTCATCAGAAATATATAAAAGTCCTCTATTTCATTAAATTTCCATTTTTCCATTGAAAATCTAGGCTCTTTTTTTCCCATGGATTTCTGGTAGTTCAATAATTCTTAAATTATCTCTCTTTGATCTGTTTTCCACATTGAGATATTTCACATTTTCTTCTATTTTTTTTCCATTTTATGACTTTATTTTATTGTTTCTTGAAGTCTCATGGAACCATTAGCTTCCACTTCCCAATTCTAATATTTTAAGAAATTATTTTTAATGAGCTTTTGTTCCTTTTTCCCCCAATTTGGCCTATTTTGATTTTTAAGGAGTTCTTCTCTTCGGTGGATTTTTTTGAGCCTCTTTTACCAAGCTATTTCTCTTTTCATAATTTTCTTACATCACTGTTTCTTTTGCTAATTTTTCCTCTACCACTTTTATCTCTTTCTTTAACTCTTCCAGGAATTCTTGCTGGCCTTGCCTCCCATTAGCATTTTTTCTTTGAGACTTTACTTGTAGTTGTTTTCACATTATTCTTTTCTTATAAGTTTATGTCTTGGTCTTCCAAGTGGCAGCACCATAGTAGTTTTTTATGTCCATGTTCTTTTGTTGTTGTTGTTGTTGTTATTTGCTAATTTTTATAATTTAATTTTTGACTTTGAACTTTATGTTAACATTGGGCTCTGCTTACCTCAAGGTGGGGAGGTACTGTGTCAGGCTTCAGGCCTTTTCTGTGCTGCTATTTTCAGAGGTATTTCTAGAGGTCTACAAGTTTTCAGTGCTTCCAAGATGGTGTTATCCCAGGAGAGGTGTGGTCACTGGTCTCCTGGTCTATGCTCTGGTCTTTACCCAGGAAGAGTCCCTGCACCCTTGCCACAACTACTAGTGCTCCTTTTGACTCTTGTACTGTGATGAAGTCCCCTGCTGTCCTGAAGCATCAAATGCTAGAACACCTCTTGTCCTTGGAACTGTGATGAGGGCCCTTGCTCCTTTGTGATGAATTATAAGTGCTCCTTTCTGTCCTGGAATTGTGACCCAGAGCTACTTCTGGATAGCAGAGTCACCAGTCAGCACCATCTATTCCCAGTGCCCCAAAGAGTCTTCTGTAATCTCTTTCTGACCAGTTATCTAACTCCCTTACCATCTCTGGGCTGAGAGCTCCTGAAGGTGCTGCTGCTCTTATGACTGCGTCCAAGGCCTACTGTTGTGCTCCTGCTGTGATCTGGACCTGTGCCCACCCTGGTATTACAGAGCTTTTCTGCACACCTTCTAAGTAGTCTTAGACTGGAAAAATGTCTTCCTTTGACTTTTTGTTGGCTCTGCCACTTCAAAATTTAATTTGAGGCATTATTTTAAACTTGTTTGGAAGAGAATGTTGGGAGAGTTCAGCTAGGTCCTGGACTGTACTCCACCATCTTGGCTCCACATTTGTACCTTCATTATTAAATTGTACTCCTTTTGGTCATATTTTAATAATTTGAATGATATAGATATGTATGTGTGTTTATACACACACACACACACACACATACTTACATAACATACAAATATAACTGTAACCATTAAAACACTACAAATGTGAACTATTATTACTGTTTCTATCATGTTTGCTATTATATCTCCCATGAGGGGTACTTTACTTATCTTTCTCTTAAAACACCTAATTCTAAACCCTTCCTCCAAAATTTCAGCAAATAATCTTGTCTCTTGCTTTACTGAGAGACGCCCTCAAGCTAAAATTCACTCAACTCCAGTCCTCTAATTTGCTCAATGTTTCCTTTCCCTTGTCCTTCTATTTAATCCATAAGGAAGATAATTCCATCCCAAACATATACCACAATTTATTCAGCCATTCCCCAATTGATGGCCAACCCTTTAATTTCCAGTTCTTTGCCATCACAAAGATAGCAGCTATATATATATTTTAGAACATATAGATTCTTTTTCTTTTTCTTTTTTTTCCCTGATCACCTTGGGAAACAGACCTAATAGTGGTATTGTTGGGTCAAAGGGTATATGGTTTTACAGTCCTTTGGGCATGATTCCAAGTTGTTTTCCAGGATGGTTGGATAAGTTCATAATTCCATCACCCAAATACATTTCAATCCAGTTTGGGCCCCACTTGGAAGTGTTGCAGGTGGGCTGAGCATTTGCCACCTCTGCTCTACACAATTATAAATCGGTATTTCTAAAGCACAGTTCTAACACTCTTATTCACAAAGCTTCAATGGCTCCCTATTGTTTATACTATGAAATACAAATGGCGTTCCTTGGGCCCTTTACATACTCGGAAGAAGCTTCTTCCTTTAAAGTCTTTCACAATTTAGATCCAGACAAGCTTTCCAGGCTGATTACAGAGTGCTTTACCTCATAGATCCCGTATTCCAACCTACTTGCTATGCCCTGCACATGACATTCCATCTCCAGTGTCCATGCCTTTGCAAAGGTACCCTTTGCCTGGGAATGCTCTACCTTTTCACCTCTCTCCCAGAGAAAAAAAGCTCTAGATTTTTTTTCAGGGAACAACTCTTCCTATTTTCCTTAGGTGTTAGTACTTACCTTCAAAATTTCTTTGTCTTTATGTTAACATATTTTGTATTTCCTTATCTATGTATAAGTTGTTTCTGTCCAGGAAAACAAAGACTTTTGGAGGTCAGTCTTTGTGTCTCTAGTACCTAGCAGAGTATCTTTCACATAGTAAGGACTTAAATGAAGGCTTATTGAATTAAATTGAACTAGGATTTGCCCCCAAATGCTTTCCTATTCCTGGGGCAAACAAATTCTATTTCTTCAAAGAATCCTTTTCTGGCATGGTCTCTACTCTTCTGTGCATCCTCTCCACCCTCCTCTATGTATGCTTCATTTGTCAATGGCTTTCTCAAAATGTGGCACAGGGAACTGAATACAGCGCTCTAGCTATTGACTCTCACCTCTCCTATTTCTGGACCGCATATCTCTCCTTAAACAGCCTGAGATGTAGCTTTGTGGTCTGCCCAGTTACATTTTAGCTTTTATACCATTTGAACTTAGGGTCCACTAAGCCCCACTTGTTTTTTCACACTAAATGTCATCTAACATGTTTTCTGTGACCAGTACTTGTTTGGTTGATTTTTTTTAACTCAAGTATAGGATTTTACATTTTTTTTTCCTATCCAATTTCAATTTTTTTTAAACAAGTTGCTGACAGTAAACTAGAATAATTAAATCACACTCAGAGACACAATGTTCTACCAATCAGTTATGAACACCCTCTAAGACTAGATTTGGTCCATTATTTTAATATTTGGGGTTTTAAAAAAAATATATGGCAAGCTATCCTCAGTGTATTATTTCATTTCATATTTATATATGCTAATAATATGAGTATTCCAGGGGTAAAAGGACATTCAAGACATCTATTTAACCAGATTCCCATTAGTCATTTCCTGAATAGATTGTTAGACCTCTGACTGCATGCAACAAATATGGAGTCACAGGATCTGAGTTCGATTCCTGCCTCTGAACTTATTACATGCATATCTTTGAAGAAGTCAATCTCTTTGGTACTCAGTTTCCTCATCTGTAAAAAGACAAAGTTGGATTAGACAAGATGTAAGATTTTTTCAAGTTCCAGAGTTTGATCCATTCACTTCCTTTGCTCCAACTCACATGCTACTGAAAGGAGCTGGAAGAAGTTGTGAAAATATACTAATTGAGTCCTTAACAAAATTATGTTGTGTCATCTCAATTGTGCGTCCTACAGCAGCAAAGCCATCCTTCTCCTCCCTAATCAATTTCCTATCTTGCTCATCACACCTTTTCTCTTCTCAAGCATCCCACAGCTTCCCTCGACCCATTCTTCCAGTTAAGGAACTTATCTCATCCTTCATCAAATAAACTGAGGCCATTAACTAAGAGCCAGCTGTTCTCACCTGTTCATCTCACACTCCTTGAACATCATTTTCCACTACCTTGTCATTCACTCCAATCTGTAAATGAAAAGGTTGACCTTTTCCTTTCCAAGACCAATCCCTCCACAGTCACCTTTAATCCTCTCCCTTCCTCTCTTCTCCAGCACATTTTTATCCACAATCTTCCCCATTCTTCCTTTAATCTTCAGTCTCTCCCTATCTGCTTGTTCTTTCCCTAAAACACATACACTCGTTTATCTTTAGAAGCCATCACTAAGTTATACCTTCCCTGCTGACTGTTAAACAAGGTTTCACAAACATCTCAGTGCAGTTGTTAGCTACTACAAAACTGCACTAAGACTTTTGGAACACCTTGTATATTTAATCACACTGGATGGAGGCTGTTTTCTCTTTGTTTTGGTCTGCCTAGAGCTTAGTACAATGCCTGGCACACAGTAGGCATTTAAGAAATATTTATTGATGGACCGATTGACGATCCTATGATCTACGTCTGATACGAGTGGCTAGATGGCACAGTGGACAGAGCTCTGGGCCTAGAATCAGGAAGCCATGAGTAAAAATCTGACCTGGAGTCAAGAAGACTCATCTTCCCGAGTTCAAATATGGGTTCAGACAATTACTACCTGTATGACCCTGGGAAACCTCAGTTTCCTCATCTGTGAAGTGAGCTGGAGAAGGAAATGGCAAATGACTCCAGTGACTTTGCCAAGAAAACCCAAATAAGGTCATGAAGAGTCACACATCACTGGAATGACTGGAAAAAAAATAAGTTGGGCAAGTCACTTAACCTCTGTTTGCCTCAGTTTCCTCATCTGTAAAAGGGAGATAATAGTATCTAAGTATTATTATGAGGCTCAGATGAGATAATACTTGGAAAGAGATTAGTGTAGTTCCTGGCACACAATAGGCCATATACACATATATGTTCATTATTAATAATAATAATTAATATATTATTAATGTTATTATTATTAGATGCTGAACTTTATTAAAAAAAGTTTCCATAACTTTATGACTTTATTATAGGAACACACCGCTTTCCTCTGCAGTATCATTCTAATGAACCCTCTGCAAAGCATTCTTAGCTTCACGTGTTTTAGGCCATATATCTTTAGCACTATTGACTTCTCTTTGATTTCCTGTCTGCTAGTGCCAAGGGCCTATCTCCAAGTAGACAGGACCTTGGGGTTGGGGGCAGGGGAGAGAGAAGCTGTTAAATAGCATGGACAGAAGGTCACTGGTTGCCTTTCTAACATGTTGTGCACTTGGCACAAATCCTTGGCCTGTGTTCCTCTATCTGACCACCTTTCTAACCTCTTGTCCCAAAACGGGATTAAATCTCCATCTATTTACCTTTATATCACTCACTAGGTCAATCTCTTTTGTTCTTCTTGGTGTCCTCTATTCAGCTCACTTGACCCACCTTGACTTCTGATCTGTGATCCCACCAGCCCTATAACCACAGATATGCAGGATGTAGAATGAAACCTTTTGCATTAGCAAAGACAGAGTAGGAAAATCGGTTGAGACTTGCCAAAGAAAGTGAGTAAGAGGGAAAGGCTATTAGTGATAACAGTAAAAGAATAAAAGCAAATTTCTATATAAACTTTCCTTATTACTCCCCTCCCCCCAACCACTCAGCTCTCTATACAGAGATGCTAAATAAATACACTGGAATTGAACTGAGTTATGAAAAGAGTACTATTATTGAGAGCTTACCATGTGCCGGACATTATGCAAAGTCTTCTGGACACAAACAACTTTTTTTTTAAATGGGTACTTTCCTCAAGGAGTTTACATTCTAATGGGAGAGCCATATTTCTGGATATTAGGAACAACCTCAAATAATCTGAGGCTTGCACCAGAAGTGGATTTTTAAAGAAATTATGGAAGCAAGAAAAACATAAAATATCAAGAAAGAGATAGCTCCTCAGCTTGGGGTGGATGGGATGATGAGATGACAGAAGGAAGAATTAATAATAGCTAACATGACAAAGCACTTTATAATTATTCTCATGCAATTCTCACAACCACCTTGGGAGGCTGGTACGATTCTAGTCCCCATTTTGCAGATGAGGAAGCTGCTTAAGAGACTTTCCCAGAGTCACACAGCTAGTGTCTGTGGTCAGACATGAAATCAGGCCTTGCTGACTCTCATGCCAGAGCTCTATCCAATGTGCCACCCAGCTGCCAACTGCTAAAAAAACTGTAATCCTCTTCCTTTTTTCTACCAAGTAGATGATCTTCAGACTGGAAAAGAGCATGAACAGAATGATCTTCAACAGTTTTGTTAAAAAAAGAACTCTAAAATAAGTGGGGAACTGATAAAGGAACATATTTTGCTGCCTCAAACAATTTATAACCAGGCCTAGGCAATCCGTATTTCAGAGAGCTTAAAAAGTTTGCTGGTGTCATTGCTTTATATCTACTGATCTTTTAAAAATTAGGCAGACTGTTCCAGGGCCTCGATATGGGAAAATGATAGCCCAGTTTGTTTTTTTGTTTTTGTTGTTCTGTTTTTTAAAGAAATTAAGGTAGATTCTTCAAACTCTAAGCCAGTGACCTTGACTTTGATACCTGGCAGTTTTCTAGTGCTTTATGAAATAAGCTGAAACAATTGGCCCAATCTCATAAAATAAAATTTAGATATAAAGTCCTACAGCTGGATTTGAGGAATTCTACTACACAGATGTAGTTACATGGTAAATTTGAGTAGCTAATATAGTTCATTGGGGAAAAATAAAACTATGGATTTTAATGGTCTAAACTCTCAATATGAGTCAACCTTATGTGACATGGTGGCAAAAGACACAAATGTAATCTTAGATGAACTTAAAAGAACATAGTCAAGAACTACAAAAAATGGTAAACTATGGCCCATTTACCCACCGAAACTGCTAATGTACTGTCCACAAATGAAGGATGACTTTTTACATTTTAAAATACAATAGACTTTTAAAATTAAAAAAAAAAAAACAGCTCATTGTACATAGAAAAGAAGGCATGGGGCCAGATTTGAACTGCTGGCCATAGTGTGCTGATCCCTTGTAAACAAGGGAAATAACCATCTTACTCTAATTTCATACTAGTCAGATCATTTCAGGAGAGTCTTAGAAAGGACATGTGCGAGCTAGACCTGAAACCATAAGATATTATAGTCAATTGATGAAATCAAAGACAATAGGCAATAGTGGTATAGTGAATATGGCATAAGACTTGGAATCAGGAAAACCTGGATTCAGAACTTGTCCTAAGACACTTAGGAGCCATGTGACCAGACCTTGGGCCAGTTATTTACCTTTTTTTTTGCCTCAGTTTCTTCTGTAAAGTGAATGGGTTGAATTTGAAGGCCTCTAAGATCACTTCCAACTCTAAATCTATGATTCTATTCTTCTGCATTAAGAACTTAGAACATCATAACCATTTCCAAGTATTTGGAATGCTATTATGTGAAAGAGAGATTTGGTTTTTCCTTTACTTGAGGAGGGAAAACATGGATCATAGAATGGGAGTTGTAGAGACAAAGTTTGACTCAGGAGATAAAATAATCTGAACTATTGCAAAATCTCATGGGCTACCTCTGGAGGGAAGGACTTCTTTATAAATGAAGGTTGCCTAATGAAGGCCAAGTGACCATTTGTTGGAGATTAGGTGGAGGTAATGCCAGGTATTTAAGTAGAGATTGAACAAAATGTCTTTTCTGAATCTGACATATATTCTATTAATATGCAATAATCATATGCAGAGGACTTATGTGAAGGAAGTAAATCCAGAGATCCTAAAAATGTTCCTGACTTGATGATCTTTTTTTTTTTTGGTCCACTCAACTCATGAATATTATCTCCCAAGACATCTAGGGTGTTATATTCCTTGCTGGTGTCAGGAAAACTCTCGGTGATGAAATCACTAATCTTTTGTATTAGGGAACAATGTAAACATATTAGAAAGATAAGTAATTAAATCAAGAAGTCAGTCTAACCAGATTAAGTGACCAGTTCACCTGAAACATTTTATCAGAGATGCATTATCTTTTAACTCCATGCCCTACTGATCTCTTTAATGAAGACATGGCTCTGCTTGATACATGCTCTTGCCACTACGTAAATTGATTATTTTTCAGTTGAGTTCAAGTTTACAGTAGGAGTGTATCCATCTATTTCTAGACATTATTTGTTGGTCAAATGAGACAGAGAGTAAAAGCTGTGAACAATTTGTAAACTTTAACCCCCACTTTAATATTTCTAATTGTAACTGACAGAATAATTAGACAATAAAGTGTCCCAAGTAAAAGGCTTATGCAACTATGATTGTCCCATTAAAGTGACAGAGTCCTGAATCATAGGGGAAAAGCAGTTCTTTGTGGCTTGATCCCATTACACATCTTTGTAAATTGCCATCTCCCATATAAATGTGTTCTTGTGTCTGTCTCTGTTTGTAAACATGTCATAGTAAGAAACCAAATGTCTACCTAATGTCAAAAGAGTCTGGGTAATGTCAACAACTACATGAGTAACAAGTCAGTTTGGTGGGAGGTTAGACCAGATGATCACTAAGGTCTCTTCCAGCACTAAGTATCTATGAGACCAATCACAATGTTTTGGCAATCAGCGCAAATATAAGAATGGGAGGAAAATTATCATAAGGAATGGATGGAATTTACCTAGAAAATTTAATTTAGGATTGCTAGACATGAGAGCCCTAGGAAGGAAGCTCTGACAAAGGGTACATAATAAAGAAGAAAAAATGAGGATAGAGCACAAGAGGAACATAGCTAGAAAGAGGAAAAACAGGAAAAACGTGGAAGAATGAGGGTAGCGGAAAAGAGGAAAGGTAAAAATGGAGATGATAAAAATACCATAAGGAGAGGGAGAAGATATATGTGTTATGGGCAAATTGCAAAGTAGGCATAATATTGAGCATCCTAGTTGCCTTCCTCTGGATTCTCTCCAGATAGAATCTGGATTCTCTTCTTAAAATGTGCTTCCCGCCTTTGTTTAGCTCCTTGCTAAATCTCAGGCCCTCTGCTTTTGGGTCAATAAAGCTCCCAATGGCTACAGAGAAGGTCTAAGTGAATTCTTTCACATTTGATGAACCAGCTCTTCCAAATCTGACCTCATCATTATTTTGGTGCCGAAACCCGGAAGTCCAAATATTAATTGGACCCCAATGACCTTCTGCTAACCACTGGGATAACAGAAATTCCACTTTCAGCTCTTAGGCCACCAACCCCTACCTTTGGTGTCCCCGAGTGGTTTGCCTCTCTCCACCCTGGACTCAGCTGGCACTGCATTCCAAACCCTGATGCTGACCACTTCTGCTCAACCTATTCTCAGCCCCTGAAATGGATTCTTCACCCGTGTTCAAGCAGGAAGCAGCTACTGAAGACAATGACCTTCACCCCTTTTTCCCAAAAGAATTCTCCTGCCTAGTAGTTGAGTGGGGAAATGATGTGGATGAACAAAGGTGCCCTAAGGAAGGAGTTTCTCTCCTAAAAGTCTCCCTAAAGGTGCCCTAAAATCTCCTCCCCATATCTTGAGTTACCACAATACTTCCCCCTTATCCTGGACCATGGCATTCCTTGTCTCCTGCCCCACCCTGAGTCCTAAAATTTCTGGTCTCCCTTATCTTGTGTCAATTGTTGTCCTTATCCCGTAAGACTTATCCTATCCCTAAATCTCCAACCCCCATAAGAAACCCTAAAATCATCCTACAGACTGTATAGCTTTTTGTCTATACAAGTCTGGTCCCTTCTCTACATCAGTGTCTTTGTTTAGCTCCTTGCTAAATCTCAGGCCCACTGCTTTTGCATCAATAAAGCTCCCAATGGCTACAGAAAGAAATAAAATAAAATAAAATGTGCTTCCCAAACTGAACATATGAGCTCACCTAGATCTAGTAGAGGGGAACTAACACCTCCTGTTGTTGAAATAAGGCCATGACCTCTTAGCTTTATCATTGTAGTATTAAGAGAGACTTATGATCTTAAGTCTAGAAAATTAAAAGGGCTCTTCTTTGTGAAGGATCTCAAACGAAAGCAAGAGATAAACAAAAAGTGTATGCAGATTGCCTGAGATCTACCTCTTTACAAAATATTAATTTTAAAGATCCAGTAAATGCAGCGAGGTGGTTCAGTGAATAGAACTAAAGTGTTGGTCCTGAAGTCAGGAAGACATACTGTGTGACTCTGGGCAAGAAACTTAATCCCTCTGTTTGCCTCAAGTTACCTCAACTGTAAAATTGGGATAATAAACACCTATCTCTCAGAGTTGTTGTGAGGATAAAATAAAATAATATTTGTAAAGCATTTAGCACAGTGCTGGGCACAAAGTAGGTATTATATAAATGCCAATTATTATCATTATTATGGCAATTATCATTGATCAACTTTAAATTTCACTTATGCAGGAGCTGGCTCTTAGGAATTGCTAAGAAACTGGGTCTGACCCAACTTTTCAGTAGGACCTAGGAGACGTAGGGAATGGACCACTTCAAAGGAATAGAAGGGGGAAGGTGTTTTAGGATCCTTTAGCAGAGAAATTTTAGACTCAAAGGCAAGTAGATATAGAAGTGAAGGGCTTTTTCCAGATGCTTATAAGCCAAAAATAGGAACCTGTGCTGATTAAGGGATTGATCCTAGGAGAACATTCTTGTTAAAATTATATAGGTCCCTAGAAGTGTAAATGATGAGCACTGAGATGTTCCTAGTCACAAGGACATTCATTTTATAATAGGACTAAGAGAATTTTGCAATAGTTTCAGAGGGTGCTATGTCTAGGTTCTGAACAGATCATGCTGCAAGCATTTTTAAAAGTACTTCCTATTTCAGGCACTGTGCTAATACAAACCTAAGCAAAAAAGACAAAGTGTCTATGCCCTCAAGGAGATTACATTCTAATACAGCAAGACAAAACACAAACAAAAGAGGAGAAAGGGGTTTAGGAGGACGGGAAGATTGTGGGGAAGTCCAGAGCATTGCAAGCAAAGCCTGGAGGATCCGAGAGTTGTTAATCAAAGGCAGAAGGAAAAGAAAAGCCTGGCAGAGCTGATGTTATACAAGCATGAACAGTTAACTTGGACTTAGAGTATGCACTGGCTCACTCCATTGGTGGGCCAAGTGGTGAATAAAGCTTTACCAGATGCTTATATCATAAAGTGTACTAGTTTCTCTGTGTACTGGGCCATTACTCTAGCAAAAAGCACAGAAAGATTCATCTTTCTTCCACATGAAAGCTCTTCAAAATGTTTGAAGACTACAGTGAGGAACATCAGGAGCTAAAACCCTTATTCCAGGTGCCAGGCATCTCAGTGAATCCTAGGATCACATTAGCTTTTTAAAAGCTACCATATTTCACTATTGACTCCAGTTGATATTATAGTCCACTAAAGCCCCCAGATTTATTTCATAATGTCTAGCTGTAGCTTCCCACAATTACATTTGTAAAACTGAACCCAAAATTCAATGAAACTTTGGATAAGTTCCATAACTAGACTATAACTTTGAAAAAGTTTAAAATAGTGTAAATAGATGCAGGTGTGAGTGTATGTTGTGTGTGTGTGTGTGTGTGTGTGTGTGTGTGTGTGTGTGTAATGATTGTACATTAAGAGGATATGCTCATGTGTGGAAATTTGGTACAAGAAAGAAGAAGCATCATGGAGACCAGTTGGGTAAAAATCAAGAAAGTGAAATCAAGTTAAAAAGCATTTATTGAGAATCTACTATGGGCCATACACTAATCTAAGCATTTGGGATACAGAGAAAGCTATAGCATAGTACCTGCTCTCAAGGAGTTTAGGGTCTAATGGGGGAGACAACAGACAAACAACTATGTATAATCAAAATATATACAGGATAAATTGAGGACAATCAACACAGGACAGCCCCCCCCCCCTTAAAGGGGATAAAGAAAGGCTTTTTTTTTTTCACAAAAAGTAAGACCTTGGCTGAGCCTTGAAGGAAGTTAGGAAAGAAGGTAGAAGGTAGAGATGAGTGGAAAGACTACTTTAGGCATGGAGGTGTTGCAACAATTCATCTAGAAGCTGCTATGGGGGTGAAAGACCAACACAAACCCAACAACAAGGACGCTGCCAGCACAGATTCTTTTGATCTGCTTTACTAAGGAAAGTAGCATTAGGGGGTTAACAACCTTATTTCAAACCAACATACAAATATCATTCACTTAATTCAGGGAAAAAGCCAGCACCCTGAACTTCAGAGCAAATATAAACAAATTATAAACATACATTATAAACAGACCAAATACAATTCATAGTTACCAAGAAACCATCAACATCTGAGTTCAGAAGCTGGGGAGCTCATAACAATGGCTGGCCCAGAGTTGCATGCCACTCCTCCTGTGGCTCAGAGACCTAAGGGAGAATGCCAACTTTTGTGTTTATATATCTTGTTCAGAGTCAAAGGTGAGTCACACGTGCGACTCGCCCAGAGTCACAAAAATGCAACTTAAACCCACAAGGTCTAAAAGCATCTGATGTCACAAACATGTCACTCAAACCCATGTAAACTAGGCTTTCCCTTGAGGCGAGGAGGTCATCAAGGACTCCTAATTTAATCAAGGAAACAAAGGCCAAACTCTTCAAGGGCACTTGATTGAATAAGTGCTGAAAGCCCTCCTTAATTACCAATACAGGAGGACTGCCAGTAAAAATGCCCTGAGTTAGGAGAGTGAGTTTTTAATGGAACAGAAAGACCACTGTCATTGAAACACAGAGTAGGGGGAGGAAGTTCTGCAAGTTAGAGGACTGGATAGGTAAGAAGGGATCAGGCTTTGGAGGGCTTTAAAAGCCAAATGGAAAACTTAACATTTGATCCTAAAGGTGATAGGTAGCCACTGGAGTTGACTGAATGGGCAGGAGGATAGAAAGTGGGTAGGTTTGTGCTCTAGAAGATCAAGTTGACATCTGAATAGAGAATGGACTGGAGCAGATTATTGAAATAGTCCAGGCATAAGGTGAAGAAGGCATGCTCCAGAGTGCTAAGAATGCCAGAGGGAGAGAAAAGTCTGTAAGAGAGAGATGGTATGATGCTAAAATAGACAGGACTTACTGACAGATTGAATATGTGTAGTGAGAAAGAGTGAAGAGTCCATGGTGACAACTAAGTAGTAAACCTGGGTGAATGGGAGGACAGTGGAATCCTAGAAGAATAGGGAATATTAGAAAAGGGATTGTTTGGGCAGGGGGATGAAAAAGAGCTCAATGACAAGTTTAAGATGTCTTTAGGATATTCATTATGAGATGTACAATAGGCACCTCAAGATATGAGACTAGAGATCAGGAGAGTGGTAAGCAACACCAGCATTGTCATAGGAATATATTACAAAACTCCTGAACAGAAATATAAAATAGATGAGTGGTTTGGGGGAAAAAATCACAACCCTGGCATGGAGATATTATCATATAAAGTAGACATGGATGACAATTTGAAATTTTTATCAGGATCAGATACAGATGAAGAGGAAAGATTTTTTTTTTTTAGCAGTGAATGTGTGGTTGCTCCACTTTAGATTTTATGATAGAAATAGAGAGGATAGATCAGTATAGTCAGACATGAACCCCATATTTTGGGAAAGCAGATTTTAAGGGTTCAGAGTACCCATAGAGAAAGGAAATACAATTCTGAAGAGGCATGAAAGACTCTCAAGAATGGACTTTTGAAGACATAGAGAAATTATTCCAATGGAGAATAAATGTTGCAGTTGTCTTAAGGATAATTGATTTCCATGCATAAAGAATTCATTGAACACTACTTGAAAAAAAAAAAGCAAAAGGCAAGATGGAAGCAAGAGCAGATAACAGAGGATAACTACAAAACCGACACAGTATTGTATAAATAGCCTCAGAAGTGGCAAAGATTACAATGGCCTGAAGTCATCAAGGGAGGTTAAGAACATCACAAAAGGGTGGGCTTTTATTCCTGCTGTTGTTTTAGTTGTGTCAGTGAAAAGAAGAAGAGAATTAAACAAAGGATAAGATCCTAATCAGGTTGGATGAGATGACGATAACTGACTATGGAGAAAATGAAGGGCTGCTCAGTTCATTTGGCTTCTGTTTTCTCTGTAAAGGACAATTCTTATACTAGAAAGGGCAAAGCAAAAATGCCGAGAGGGAAAAGATAGTAAAAATAACTAGGGAAAGACTAACAGGGTACTTCATTGCCCTTGATGAGTGCAGACCACCAGGTTCAAATGAACTACCCATTAGAGTACTGAAATAATTGGCAAATGTAATTGCTGAGCTGTTGCTCTTGATCTTAAGAATCATAGAGAACAGGAGAGATATTACAAGGTTAGAGAGGGATAAATATCTTTATTTACAAAAAAAAAAAGAGGAAAGAATCTGCAAATTACAGGCACTAGTGAATGATTTTGATTCCAGGCAAAAATCTAGAATATATTATTCTAGTATTTTATTTTTCCCCAGTTATGTGTAAAAACCATTTTTAGCATTTGTTTATAAAACTTGGAGTTCCAAATTTTTCTCTTCCTCCCTCCCCAAACAACTTCATTTAGAAGGCAAACAATTTGATATCAGTAATACCTGTGTAGTCATGCAAAACATTTCCGTATTAGTGATGTTGTGAAAGAAAACACAGATAAAAGAAACTCAAGAAAAATAAAGCAAAAAAATAAATATGCTGTAATCTGTATTCAGACCTCATCAATGGATAGCATTTTTCATAAGTTCTTCAAAATTGTCTTGGATCATTGTATTGCTGAGAATAGCTAAGTTATTCACAGTTGATCATCTTATAATATTGCTTTTACTTTGTACACAGTACATTTCACTTTGTATCAGCCCACGCAAGCTTTTCCAGGTTTTTCTGAGAGCATTCTGCTCATCATTTCTTATAGTACAATAATCATAACCACATACCACAATTTGTTCAGCTATTCCCCAACTGATGGACATCCACTCAGTTTCCAATTCTTTGCCACCAGAAAAGAGCTGGTATAAATATTACATATTACATATATAATACATGTAGTACATATAGGCCCTTTTCCTTTGTGTTGTTTATCTCTTTTGGGATACAGACCTAGTAGTGGCATTGCTAAGCCAAAGGGTATGCATGGTTTTATAGCCCTTTGGGCATTGTTCCTAATTGTCCCCCTAATGGTTGAATCAGTTCACAACTCCATCAACAATGAATGGATGACTCATTTTTCCCACATCCCCTCCAACAGTTGTCATTTTCCTTTTCTGTCCTATTAGCCAATCTAATAGGTATGTGGTAGCACTTCAGAATTGTTTTAATTTACATTTCTCTAATCAACAGTGAGTTAGAGAATTTTTTCATACGACTATAGATAGCTTTGATTACTTCATCTGAAAACTGTGCATAGTTTTTACCATTTATCAGTGGGGGAATGGATCTTATTTTTTTAAATTTGACTCAGTTCTCTATATGTGTAAGAAATTAGGCCTTTAAAAGAAAAACTTGCTTCAAAATTTTTTTTTCACAGATACTATTGCTAACTGTATTTCCCTCCATCTAATTCTCTCTCCTGTTCATTCTATTCTCTCTCCTTTCACCCTGTCCCTCCTCAAAAGTGTTTTGCTTCTGACTAATGCCTCCCCAATCTGCCCTGCCTTCTATCATCCCCACTTTTCTTATCCGCCTCCCCTCCTACTTTCCTGTAGGGTAAGAGAGATTTCTATACCCAACTGAATGTGTATGTTATTTCCTCTTTTGATGAAATTTTGATGAGAGTAAGGTTTGCTCATTCCCCCTTACCTCTCTCCTCTTCCCTTCCACTGTGAAACTTCTTCTTGCCTCTTTTATGAGAGATAATTTACCCCATTCTACCTCTCTCTTTCCCTTTGTCCTAGTACATTCCTCTATAACTCCTTCATTTTATTTTTTAGATATTATCCTTTCATAATCAACTCATATCTATACCTTCTCTCTCTCTCTCTCTCTCTCTCTCTATATATATATATATTATATATATATACACATATATATGTACATATGTATATTATATATATTCTCCTTCTCAGTACCTTAATAATGAGAAAGTTCTTGTATCATCTTCCCAAGGAAGAATGTAAACAGTTTAACCTTATTAAATCTCTTATGATTTCCCTTTCCTGTTCACCTTTTTATGCTTCTCTTTAGTTTTATATTTGAAAGTCAATTTTTCTATTTGGCTCTGTCCTTTTCATCAAGAATGCTTGCTTGAAAGTCCTCTGTTTCATTGAATATTCATTTTTTTCACCTGAAGGATAATACTCAGTTTTGCTGAGTAGGTGATTCTTTTTTTAGTTATTTATTTATTTTTAGTTTTCAACATTCACTTCCATAGATTTTTGAGTTTTAAACCTTCTCCTCATTTCCCTTCCCCATCCCAAAGACAGCATGCAATCTGATATAGACTCTACATATACATTCATATTAAACATATTTTTGTATTAGTCACGTTGTAAAGAAGAATTAGAACCAATTAGAGGAACCACGAGGAAGAAGAAACAAAACAAAACAACAACAAAACAGAAAGCAAATATTATGCTTCCATCTTCATTCAGATTCCAAAGCTCTTTCTCTGGATGTGGATAGCATTTTCCATCATGAGTCTTTTGGAATTGTCTCAGATCCTTGCATAGCTAAGCAGAGGTTTTGGTTATAGCAGCTCTGGTTTATCTTTTTAAGTGTGTTTTGTTCTTCCTTGTTACCATAATAATATAATCAGAACTTTTTTTTTCCATTTTTTGCTCTTTTCCCCCATCCTATTATTTGATTTTTGACTTTCTTAAAGTAGGCTCTGTTTCCAACATGGAGGGTGCACTGTCCTTCAGGGGCTTTATGCAACTGTTTTCAGAGATATTTCTAGGGATCTGTAAATTTTCAGTCCTTTCAAGGTGGCATGATCTAAAAAGAGGTGTGTTTACTCCTCTCCTGGCCTGTGCTCTGGTCTGTGAGTGACCATAAGCACTCTTTTCTGCCCTTAAACTGTGAGAAGGGTCCCTGATCCACTGCAACTGGAAGCTCTGATGTGCTAGTGCTCCTCCTCAACCTAGGACTGCCACCCAGGACTGGGATTTGGATTTGAGTATGGGGAAAGCAACACAGTTCTGCCCCAGTGCTAGCAAGAGACCCCTTTTGACCAGTTGTTTGAACCCCTTATTGTCTGTGGGCTGAGAGGTCTAGAAGCAGCTGCTGATTCAGTGGCTCCCAAGACCTGCTCCTGGTTTGCTGTGACTTGGTCTGTGTTGGCACTGCCTGCTCTGGACTGTGCTCCACTCTTAACTAGGTGTGACAGACCTTTCCTGCTTACCTTTTAAGTTGTATTTGGCTGGAAAATTACTTCACCCCATCTTTTTGTGGGTTCTGCTGCTCCAGGAATTTATGGCATTATTTAAAGGTGTTTGGAAGAGTTTTGTGGAGAGCTCAGACAAGTCACTGCATTTTCCCTTGGTTCTGCCTGCCCTCTTTTTCTAGTCCTAGTGCTTAGAGTGTTGCCTGGCACATAGCAAGTTCTTAATAAAACATTTTTGATTATTTAATTCGACTTGACATCAAAATTGAGCTATGTTATTTACAAAGTAGTTCTTTATTTATTATTTCATTTGATGCTCCCACCAACCTTTAAATATACAATTCAAATAGCTGGAAGACCAACTTCACTAATATGGAAACTGAGACTCATAGAAGCTATTATTTGCTTAGTGTCACATGACTAGGAAGTGTCTAGGCTGCACAATGAACTCATGTCTTCTGACTCAAAATCCAGTGATCTTTTCACTACAGCATAGCATTGGAAGATTCCAGGGGCCATAAAGCTATTAAGCCAAGATGTTAAGTTATGAGTAGATTTTTTCCCTGGACCCATTGGATCTGTGAATCCTTAGGGATTACTGTCTTGGCAATGACCAAAAAATCTTCAAGGTGACTATTATCCATCTTTTTTTTTTTTTCTGTTCATCCTCTTCCTTTCCTTCTCTTCCTGTCTCCTTATCTGTCTTTTTCCTTCTACCTTCAACCTTTCTACTCCTTTCCTTTATTCTATTTCCTTACATACCCTTATCTATCTATTCTCCCATCCCTCTGCTGAAGAAATATTGGACAAAGTGTCAATATTTGACTGTGTCAGAGACAAGGGTGTTTGAGGAAGAATAAAAATATATAGAAAATTAGGTTTGATTTGGGAGTTCTAATTTTGATATTGATGTATTTAAACATACATTTCATTATGCAGCTCAAGGGGAGATAGAGTGTAGTTAAGGACAGAGAAGATAATTTCTATTACTGCCTTTGATACAGATTTTTATTGCTTGTTTCTTGCTATTACTAGTTTTGATGGAGATTTACTAGGCTATCTGGGAAAAGATAACGTAATTGGGTTTTTACCAATTTCTTCATCCGTAACATTAGAATAATCCTGTGTCAGTTTCACTAGAGCCCTGTCAGTGCTTGGGAAAGATTCTAGAATCTTCTGGTGATACTTGTCCTAGACATAAAAAGTAAAATTAAGCTATTTTTTAAAATCCAATTTACTGGTAATTCTGTCATTTCCATAGTTGACTTAGAATTTTTCAGTAAAATATTCTTTCTTGTCTTACTTATTAAATTATTATTTTTTGTTTCTATATACACAGTCTGAGGAAATATCTTGACTGCGCCTGGAGACCAAGGAACTTTCCAACACTTCTTCATATTAAATCCCATGATTAATGTGTATTCCAATGTCATAGAATCACAGCAGTGAACTGTAAATGATATATGGAGAGCCAAACACCTGCCACTTCCTAATGTGCAGAGAGGCTCCTCAAAGCACTTTCTGCTGTCTGACAGTAACAAGAATATCTTGCATTGATAAAATGCCTTTCAACTCCAAAGAGTCCAAGCACTCAGCAAGCTGCAGATGCAGTGAGATCACATCAATACAGCAGGATGCCATGGCAGCTGGGGCTTTTAGGTTAACGAAGGGGCTGGCAAAGGACATTGTTCATTTAAACCTGGGAAAAACTCAAGCAGACCATCCTCTCTATCTATCTGTATCTACCTCGGGAATGATTAAACCATCAGCTCCATGAGGGCAAGGCACATTTCTTATGTTGAAAAGAAAAGATGACTGAATGTACATCCTAAAGCCAATAGTCTCTGGATTTTTGGGGAGATCTACCACTCCCTCAAGAGATACATATTGTAAGAGATGAATACCTCCCATTGCTATTACCACTGATGGGGTATAGGCTCTGGGAGCCCCCTTGAACTCTCCTAGAATCTTCCCACTTGATGAGGTATTTGCCTGAGGCCATAAGTCTTTCATTATGGCTAGGCCCAAATCTCTTGTTACTCTTAACCTAGCCTAGCCCTCCATTGTCCACTTACTTCCCGCTCTTGATCCTATCAAAATACCTATGCCCAAATATATTACCCTTAAACTAGGCCAGCCCTCCATTGTCTATCATCTCCAGGTAGTCTTCAGCTATTTCTGACCCTTAATCCCATTCCTGGAGTCTGACCTCTAGTTACTCCAGTCCCAAGGAGATCCTCCTTAGACTCCTCCTCAAGACCCTCCTTAAACCCCTCCTCCCATCACCACAGAACCACCTCTAGCCTTTCCCTCCCCTAGCTAAAGGAGGGCTTTCTTTGAAGGCTTACCCATTCCTGAAGATATTGGCTTCGTGCATAACATTTCAAAATGAGTTTAAGTTAATATATGCACCAATAAGTTAAGCAAACAATAACTAATCATTCTAGGTATTAGTGGAAAATATTGAATATCAACTGTATTGTACTTTATGTACATTATTTAGTTGGAGCCTCATAACAATCCTTTGAGGTAAGTTCCAGAGATATTATTATCCCCATTTTATTGATGAAGATACTGAAAATGAGAGAAGTGATTTGCCCTGAGTTGCATGGGTAGTAAGTATCTGCAGGGGGATTTGAAATGTGGTATTCTTTAATCTAGGTTCAGTATTCCATACTGTCTCATTAGAAAGGAGTTAAAACTATATATACATATATATATATATATACATGTTTGTATGTATACACACCTACATATGTACACCGTATATGTATATACACACATGTATGTATGTGTCTATGTATGTATAGGTAGAGTCATGGGAAGGTGATGATATCAAGGAGAGATAAATATGTAGGTAAGTGTCAAAAGTGCAATAACTTTAGTTTTACCACAAATGAGTATGAGAGGGAGTCTCAGCTCATCTTAATTAATGGAGTTTCAGAAGAAACAGAGGTAAATCAAAAAATATTAATGAGATGCTGAATTAACCATAAAAGATATAGGTATACCCTGATCTCTTTAGGTCTATACTCTGATTCCTTTATGATGTAAGAATACCCCTCAGATTGAGTAAAGGGGGGAAAATGTGCTTGGGAAAAAAAAAATTAGCCACACCCCTGGGGGATTTAAATACCTAAACCCTGTATGAATTTCAGAGTTTAAGTGTTTTAGTGGGAAAGGAGCCAGGAGTCCCTTGTAGAAGAGACCCCAGCAGGGGGAGAATAAGGAATTTCTATCTCCTCCTCCTCACATTGACCAGGTAGTTTTGAAGAGGGTCTACTTTATAAGTAGAAAACACTGCATCCCATGGGGAGCAGAGACACACGCTCCAGACAGACATAATAAGAGCTAACATTTTTATAGTGCTTTAAGGTCTACAATGCACTTTGCAAATACTAGTTTATTTTATCCTTTCAACGACCCTGAGAATTAGGTCATGTTATTATCACCATTTAACAAAAGAGGAAATTGAGGCAGATATAGATTAAAAGACTTGCCTAGGGGCACATAGTCAATAAGGCAGAATTTCAACTCAGATCTTCACAATTCCATGTCTAATATCCATCTAGCTGCCATTGTTGAAAGTATTAGAATCATTGACAAAGAGAACTATACAAATATTTACTTTCCAATATTACCCCCTCCCCCTGCCCAGGCCCATTGTCTGTTTTAGGAGACAAAAAGGTAAAACAGGCAAAATCCAGAAAAAGCAAGGAGATTCACAGAATCTCAAAGTTTACCTAATCCAGTAGTGTCAAACTCAAATAGAAATAATCCCTTCAGATCATACATTGATTTAGAAAACCCACAAATTAAGATTATGTTATATTCTATTTTTTATGTTGTTAAATATTTGCCAGTTTTAATCTTCATCAAGCAATTGGAATTTTGTCTGAGTTTGATCTGGTCCATTTCTTATAACATCCATATATATCTCCTTGAATTCATTATCTGTGTGACCTTGGGCAAGTCACTTAAACTTTCTAAATTTCATAATCCTAGTTTTTTAAATGAATACTTTGGGCTAAATGACCTTTGACACCTTTTTGAACTATAAATCAATAACCCAATGATAGGAAACTGCATTCTTCACAAGTTAGGCTATTCTGTCTTTGGACACACTTGTTGGGAGTGACTGAATAAATAATTGAATGAAAAGGCATTCATTTAATGACTGCTATGTTACAACCAAATTGCTAAGTGCTATGGGTACAAATAAAAAAACCGAGAAAGTCCCTGACCTCTAAGAACTTCCTTTTCTAGTGTCACTAGTTGTGACAGGTAGAAGAAATATGTAGGGAAAGGATTATTTAACAATGTCACTTTGAAAAATTGTATAGCAATTTTATGGGAATATAGATAACTGTATCATAAGGACTTTTGCATCTTGCCGTCTAAACCACTGGTGAACCCTTAGGAATTCTGAGATTTTCTGCAACTTGTGGAAATGAACACATTGGGTTATGGCATCTGCTCCCTGTTGTCTTCCATGTGCAGGCCTTATCTGAGGCAATCTGTCCATATAGCAGATCTCTATTATGTGACCAATTGGTCCTAGCAACTTCTAGAAACTACCACTTAAGCAGTGGGCCCTTTGAAGGGTTACCTAGAAATCTTTATTGACAATGAATCTTAGCTTTTCAATAGCTCTGGAATATTTAAACTTCTATACAAAGGACTGAGACAATCCTCAGATAACTCAAAAGTTTTTCTCTTTCTTATTCTAAGTTAACGTTCTCAGGACAAAAAGCCACCTTATCTCCTCCCTTACCTCAGCACTTAACATGTGCCTCCAGCTCCCATGAGCCTTCCTGACTGAATCTTAGATCATGCTCTTTTCTCTCCCCAGTCTTTCTGCCTCCTGATTTCCTCTAGGAAGGTTGAATGTGTGCATTAGTCTGGGCTGTTTTCAGAAAGATTTCTAAAAGGGAGAAGGAAAGAACCTTCTGGAGATTTGCTTAACATGAAATTACAGCACCAAAGAAGAAGGAACTTTTTAGATCCCCATTACACAAAGTAAAGGAGTTGGTTTTCATCACACCCTAAGGCAGCAAACAATATATAGGGTATTTAGTTATCTCACCTTTGCTTTGCTTAGAATGATCATGACAAACATATCACCATAAAAATAACTGCAGTGTGTGTGTGTGTGTGTGTGTGTGTGTGTGTGTGCAAACATCTGTTACAAGGATGAAGTAGAGAAATTCAATGAAGGATCTGATAATATCCTCAAAATTATCTCTATGCATATCATGCTTCTCAATTACTTCAAAGAAAAGAGCATATAATCCACTGTTATCAGTCTTTTCCAGGACTTGAAGTCTCCTTGGCCTTAGCACAGGCCCTTAATGTTAACCCTAGACTCTATGCTCCTTCTGACACTAATAAAATTAGATGCACATTTTATATATTCTGGTAGATTTAGGTAAATTGCTACAAGCCTGCTTTCTAATATCCTGGAAGACATCTCTCTACAATTGATTAATGTAATTCTCTTGCTCCCCTCTATATGTGGGGCCCCAAAAGCTACTTCAAGTCTGAGATACTTTGTGGGCCAGCTTTTACTCAAAACCATAGCCCATCATGAGCTCCTACCAGTGTATTTTCTTATATTAGACAAAAAGGACACATTAGTTCCAAGCAAAAGACACTTAATCTAATAGCATGGCAAAATACATGACAAGAAAAATTTCTCCCATATATATGGGGATACATACCTGCACATTACCAGTGGGAAAGGGGACGTACACAGGAGACATGTGTAGACTGGGAATATGTGTGATAAAATACACAGATACAGAAAATGCATGGCCGGGAAAGGCATAGCTAGGGCTACTCAGGACTCAGATGCTACAGAGCCTTTCTCTGATAATGTTATTATGTGAACCTGTACTGGCTATCTCTATTGAATGTTCTCTTTTCTGGGCATCTTCCCCCGGGCTATATGTGTCTCTATAGACCTGGTGATGCTCTCATTTGGTCACTAGTCATGATACAGATTCTACACTGAGTTGCTGATCTCTATTGCCATGTCCAGATGCTTAGTTGTGATATACTTTCTTTTTTTGAGTTGCGGCCTTGGAAACACCCAGCCTTTCCATCCACCTTACAACTGAGCTTTCATGCTTTATCTCCCCTAGCTAGAGTATGAGCTCCCAGTGAATAAAAAGGAAAGAAACAAGCATTTATTAAGCACATACCACGTGCCAGACGATGTGCTAAACGATTTACAAATGTTATCTCATTTGAGTTTCACAGCAACCCCAGGAGATGGTCTTATTATCATCTCCATTTTACAGTTGAAGGAACCAAGGCAAACAAAAGTTCAGTGACTTATCTAGAGTCACACAGCTATGAAGGGATGGAGGCTGGATCGGTACTCAGGTCATTCTAACTCCAGGTCCAGTTGCGTCAAGAACTGACTTGCATTTTCTATTTGTATCCCTAACGCTTAGCGCAGTGCATGGCATGTAGTAAACAACAAAGTCTTTTTCATGCATTTTAAAAAATTATTTTCGAACAGTATTAAGACTTACTTCTTCTGATCTAGACTGCCTCCTTAACTGGGATCTTTGTGTTCCCAATAACACACTGGATCCACACCTGCTTTGTTTCCTTTATCCTGAAGTGCTCATGAGAGTTTCCCTGTCCAAACCTACTCCAATGGAGAACAACAAAGATTATGTGGTGCTTAAAGTTTTATACCATGCTCCTCTTTTCTCAGGAATAGTTTAGAGTCAGCATGCTACATTGGATAGTATATTGGAATTGGAGTCTGGAGACCTCATTTGAAATCTATCTCAGGGCCAAGATGGCGGCTGGGAAGCAGTGACTGGCGTGAGCTCCCCACCAAGTTCCTCCAAAAACCTATAAAACAATGGCTCTGAACCAATTCTAGAGCTGCAGAACCCACAAAGTGGCAGAGGACAGCCTGGATGGTCTCTGGGTAAGGTCGGTCCCACACAGACCTCCCAACCCCCAGCCGAGGGGAGCAGAGCTGAGCCCAGCGTGCACGACGCGAACAGACCAGACGAGGACCTACCAGACCAGGAGACGAGCGGAAAGTGCCCTGGCATCCCGAAATACTGAGCTGTGGCATGTACCAGACCTCTCAACCCACAAAGAGCAAAGACAGCAGAGAAGGTTAGTGGGAAAAGCTGTGTGACTGAGTTTGTGGTTCCGGCACTTTCCCCTGGGGCAGCGGAGGGGGGGCAGCTT
>CM053622.1:111031761-111079706 GCA_028646595.1 Phalanger gymnotis
GTACGCCATCTTGGAGTGGGGGGGGGAGGAAATAGGGAGAAAATTTGTAATTCAAACGCTTGTGAAAATCAATGCTGAAAACCAAACATGTCAAAAAATAAATTAAAAAAAAAAGAAAAAAAAAAAGAAATCTATCTCAGACCCTTACTCCTATGTGATCATGGGCATGTCAGTTAAGCCTATCAGAACCTAAATTTCTTCTCTGCAAAATAATGGGTTTGGTAAACACTAGGTGCTTAATAAATGCTTGCTGAAAGAATAAATGAATCAAAGAGTTAAGTCTGAGTGGTTCTTTCAAGCTCTAAATCTGTGATTGATCAAATGGGGATAACAATATGTTCATAGTACTTATTTATACTACCTCCCTCCCAGAGATATAAGGAAGGCATTTTTTTTAAATTTAAAGCCTTATATAAATGTGAGTGATTATTATTAGTTAACTGGAGTTTCAATGTGCAAAAGATATATTTAGTCATAACTTTCTTTCACCTTATTCTTTTTCTAAAGTCCTGAATGGGGACTAATCCCACCATCCTACTGTGTAAACCTGGACTGAGTTAACGTTAACAGCCTTTCTGTTATAAGACTCACATCCTTCCTTACCTTTCACTTTGCTCTGTCTCATTGATTTTTCATAAACTGACACTACAGATGGTATGGAGATTATGTCAAACCACCACCTAGTCCAGCCGTGCTGCTTCTGTTTTTTAAATGGTTAAACTGAGACCAACGTAAGTATCTCATTTATCAGTCTTTTCTCAGTGACAGGCAATTTCTCCTCTCCTTTCAAAATAGCTTCTATTCATCTGGTTGTCAAATCATCCACCCAGAGTATGGGCAAAGGGGATATTTATTACCAAGCCAAGTTTCCTTTTGTACAGGAAGTCACTGGGAAGATTGGCTGGAAGCTGAGCTGTATCATCTTTAGGACCATTAGAGGCAACATCACATTTTGTGAGTGTCAGGTTTGCAGCCTCTATCACAGGACAGGGACTGTTCTTCTGGGAGCTCTTAATGATCTCAGAATATTGGCTGACAGGGGCTTGATCTGTGCTTTATATATATATTCCATTCATCAGTGGCTTTTGAAAGAGTTGACCATGGGACTCCTTTAAAACATTTGAAATCTTGGGATAAAAGCTTCGAGACAGGCCCTTCCCAGTCCCATTAATTCCATAATCAATGATGTCAATTTGTCACTATTAATAACTGTTTTGCTGCCATTTTCCCTAGGCTTTCCTGACTTAAAAGCTTCTCCACACACACTGCATCTCCTATTTTTTTTCAATCTTGGTTCCCCTCATTCTGCTGACTGTACTCAAATTCAATTTACTTTTTCCTCTGCCTGACCCAGTGGTTTCTGCTTGGAATAGATGTTATTGCACAGTTTAATATGCTGATTCTTAGCTGTGACTTTCAGTTCCAGTAGTTGATATGAGTTCTCGACTGACAACTTTCAATATGAATGTCCGATTTTTCATTTTGGTTTTCTTTTTATTAAAAAATGCGTTGTTAAGTTTGAACTTTTCTGAGTTTCTCACAAAAGCAAGAGCATACTACCTGAGTGTCACTTGCCTCATCTTGTACTTATTTAGAAGGTCTTCTTTGTATTCTGGGTCTACTGTGCAATCATAATGAACAAACTTGACCCCAGAAAATCTACCTCCATATCCTCTGTGCCAAGATGAGAAACTATGGGTGTTTTGAATAATAAGTTACTCAGTCAAATAGCATTTATTAAAAACTCACTATCTACCAAGCACTGTACTAGATGCTAGAAATACAAATACAATAGACAGAAAAACAGTATCATCCTTAAAGCAGTTTATACTCTAATGGAAGGAGATAATACACCATAGGAGACTGAAAGGGTGGCAGTGGAGGGAAAGGAAAGAAGATATAAGTATCAGGCACAAGTTATGGCAGAGGAAATCAAAGGTGCAAAGTGGAAGGGAATGAGTCATGCCTGTTTTGGATATCCTCCATAAATAGAGGTTCTGGGAGGAATTATCCCATCAGAGGAAGGGGCTTCAGGGGCAGAGGGTGTTTTCATTGCATGAATTCCAGGGCACAGAAAGGCTTCAGGATGGTAGAGGAAATCTAGAATGCAGCTTGGAGTGGAATGAGGAATATACTATATCTTGTCAGATATAGCTGATGTCTAGGTTGATTTCACTAATCCTATTTTTTTTTAAATTCAGTCTTACAAGGAATTACTTGCTGGGGAGGGAAGATGGTAAGGATAAATTCAGAATATCAATGTATTATTTGAGGATTTCATATCTTATTCTTCACCAGCAATGCCTTTTGCATCACTTTGTCTCCCCTAAATTTTATTTCTCCCCCCAAAATTTATTTCTCTGCATAACTTTTATTTCTACATCCATCTTCTCTCCTCTACCTAGAAAGCCATACCTTGCAACCAAGTTTTTTTTTAAAGCAATTCAGCAAAACCAAACAATACATCATCCACATCTGACAGTATATGCAGTATTCCATATCTGTAAGCCCTTATTTCTACAAGGAATGGAGGGATTGTTTTTAATCTACTTCAGTTATGAAAGTTATTATTATGGAAAGATGGAAAGAAGGAATTTGAGTAGACCTCGACATCAACTCATGCAGAAAAGAGTCCTTTCTGCAACATACTTTACAAGTAGCCATCTAGTTTGGAAGCCTTTAACTTAGGGGCAATCCACTGCTTCATGAGGAAGCCCATCCCTCTCTTGGACAGCTCTAATTATTAGGAAGTTATTTCTGACATAGAGCTTCAATTTGCCTCTGAGCAACTCTGACTCATTCCTCCTAAGTGGTAACATGCTGCTGCCTGCTTTCCATTCCCCATTTGTTTTTTTTAATTTTATATTTTCTGAGATTATTGAATTCTATAATTCATAACTGTTAGCATTGCTGAGATAGCTCATGCTTAATACTTCCACAATAGTTATTAAAGAGATAGATTTTTTGAGAGGCAAAATGGCATGTTGGCTAAAGATTCAACCTCTGCCTCAAAATGTCTCCAGTTAAAATCCTGTCTTCCTCATATGCTGGAATGTAGCCCTGGGAAAATCAAATAACCTTACAGTGTTCTAGAGAAGTCTCTAAGAATACAAATTTCAGAGAACATGCCAATCTACATTGTTAGAAGAAGTTTCTTACCTGAAGATCCAAACAGTGACAAAATCACAGAATTGGAGAGAAAAAATAGAAGAGAAAAAAAGAGAGAGAGAGAGGGAGGAACAAAGATAGAAAGACAGAGACAGAGACAGTGACTGAAACAGTTAAAGAGAGAAAGAGAGAGGGGAGAAAGGGGAGAGTGATACAGACAGAGAATGAAAGAGAGAGAAAGACAGAGACAGAGAGCTTTATAAGGCATGTAATGCTAAATTAGTAGTAGTGGATGTTGTCAGGCAGTTTTTAATCGGTAAAAAACACTATGGATGTTTCTGAAATCAATCTTACCTTATCCCATTCCACTCAGTTCTGGGCCTAGCTCATTCTGCATCTAAAATGGAAGTTCAGGATATACATATTGATTCTTCTTGGTCATTTTTTGACACATGGACATTATACATTTATGTCCATTTTGTTTTTCCAGTGTGGAAAGTTATAAGCCTTATCATGGATTTTGCTGAGTAAGTTCAGTCTTCAGTGCAATTAGTATAACTTTGAATGGGAGAATCTGGATACATTTGCCATAAATGGAAAGTCATTCCTTTGAAATTTTTACACAAAATGTTTCTATAACACTGGCCAACATCTGTGGCAATCCTATATCTCTGGTTCACACTTCACTTATGGGACTTTTCTGTAGATATTTGAACAGTAACAATCTTTAGAGTTGTTTCTTCTTTAGAATGTTGTTTATGTTTGACAGATGTGAGAAATACCAAGGGAAAAGCCTTCAAAATTTCATTATCTTCTATTTTGCCAAGTCTCATTTTCTTAAATGATCTTTTAAATTAATTAATAAATTTATAATAGTTTATGATTTTGGAAAAATTAAAGTAATTAAAACATTCTTGAAACATTTATTAATCTCCTGATATATGCCAATCAATATGTGAAGTTTTAGGGATACAAATACAAAAATGAGACAGTTCCTGTCCTCAAGGGAGATCACACATGTAGGGCCATGAAGGTCATTGAGTGGGGGAATGGGATTGATCTTAGAAATTCACAGGGATGTTGAGTGGAGCTGAGGGACAATTGACTGATATGTTATCTAGATACTGTGATAGTAAAACCATCACAGCACCTGCTTAATAGATATTTGTTGAATGATTATGTTTCCTAGAAAAAGAGGTAGAAAAAAGAGTACCATACAGTCCTACAGCAGGGCAGATGGCAAGAAGATGGTAGGGGTAGATGACAACATAGCCAAATATTTTATACTCTGATTAACTTTGATCTAAGATAATTGATATAACATGATTGAAGCTCAATAAATGTTTGTTCCCTGACTTATTCTAAAAATTGAAAAGTGCTTTATAGGGATCATCTCATTTTATTCTCATAATCACCCTGGAAGCTAGGTTCTATTTTTATTCCCATTTTACATTTAAAGAAATTGAAGACTGAGAGAAGTTAAGTGACTGGGCTGTATAACTAATAAATGTCTGTGGTAAAATTGAACCCAGGTCTTTGAGACTCCCTGTCCAGCACTCCACCCACTGTGTACAAAATGAAGGAGACAAGAAAATTGATAATTTTAATTACGTTAAATTCAAAAGTTTTTGCACAAACAAAGCCAATACAACTAAGATTAGGAAAGAAGCAGTAAAGTGGGAAAGAATTTTAACAACTAATGTCTCTGATAAAGACCTCATTTCTAAAATATATAGAGAACTGAGTCAAATTTACAGGAATACAAGTCATTCCCCAATTGATAAGTGGTCAAAGGATATGAACAGGCAGTTTTCAGAGGAAGAAATTAAAGCTATCTATAGTCATATGAAAAAATGCTCTAAACCACTATTGATTAGAGAGTTGCAAATCAAGACAACTCTGAGATACCACATCACACCTATCAGATTGGCTAACATGAGAAAACAGGAAAATGATAAATGCTGGAGAAGATGTGGGAAAGTTGGAACACTAATTCATTGTTGGTGGAGCTGTGAGCTGATCCAATCATTCTGGAGAGCAATTTGGAACTTTGCCCAAAGGGCTACAAAAATGTGCATATCCTTTGACTTAGCAACATCATTTTTAGGGATGTATTACAAAGAGATGATAAAAATGGGAAAAGGACCCACATGTACAAAAATATTTATAACAGCTCTTATTGTGGTGGCCAAGAACTGGAAATTGAGGGGATGCCCATCAATTGGGGAATGGCTGAACAAGTTGTAGTATATGAATGTAATGGAATACTATTGTGCTATAAGAAATGATGAGCGGGCAGACTTCAGGAAAACCTGGAAAGACTTATGTGAACTGATGCTGAGTGAAGTGAGCAGAACCAGGATAACACTGTACACAGTAACAGCCGCACCATGCAAGGAATGATTTTGATAGATTTAGCCCTTCTCAGCAATTCCAGGACCTAAAACTTTTCCAAAGGACTCATGATGGAAAATGCCATCCACATCCAGAGAAAGAACCATGGAGTCTGAATGCAGAGTGAAAAGCAGACTTCTCTTTTGTTTTGTTTTCTTTCTCATGGTTTTTCTCATTCGTTATAATTCTTCCATGCACCATTAAAAAAAAAAAAAAGATGAGGGAGGCATGGTTAGACAAAAGCTTATTGGGAAAAGATGTGGGGACTTTGGTGGATTAGATGTGAGTTGCCAATGTACTAAGATAACCAAGAAAGCTAATATATGAGTGAGGTGGAGTGTGGAGGAGGTTCTGTCCTGGACTGAGGAGGTGATTGTCTCACTGTACTCTGCCCTGCTGTACTAGGCAGCTAGGTAACTCAACAGATAAAAAACTGGGCCTGGAATCAGAAAATCCTGACTTCAAATCTGACTTTAGACACTAGCAGCACAAACCTGGGCAAGTCACTTAAACTGTGTTTGCCTCAGTTTTCTCAGCTGTAAAATGGGGATAAAAATAAGATCAACCTCTCTGGGTTGGTGTGAGAATCAAATGAGATAATTGTAAAGCATTTAGCATGGTGCCTGGCACATAGTAAGCACTATGTAAATGTTAGTTGCCGTTGTTGTTACTCTATCCTAGTTAGACCTTATCTGGAATATCGTGCTCAGTTCTGGTGCCCACATTTTAGGAAGGATGCTGATCATCTGGAAAGAATCCAGA
The DNA here is from genome assembly GCA_028646595.1 of Phalanger gymnotis. Taxonomy (NCBI): domain Eukaryota; kingdom Metazoa; phylum Chordata; class Mammalia; order Diprotodontia; family Phalangeridae; genus Phalanger; species Phalanger gymnotis. The sequence goes on from CM053622.1 coordinate 111,038,026, forward strand.
GAAGGGCAACCAGAATGGTGAAGGTTCTCAAGTTCATGCAATTCAAGGAACAGTTAAAGAAACTGACAATATTTAGCTCCAACAAGAGAAGACTTGGGGATCAGAAAGCAGAATGACAGCTGTTTTTAAATATTTGAATGGCTTCCACAGAGAAGAGGGAAAAGATTCATTATGTTTGGCCTTGGGATAAAATTAGGAGATATCAGTGAAATATAAAGAGACAGGAACTGTCTTATTTTTCCTGTTTGTGGCCCTATAATTAACATAGTATTTTGTGTGTATTAAGTACTTAATAAATGCTCAAGGTAAGTTAAAATTTCCTAACAATTAAATTTGTCTTACAACGGAATGGACTGTCTGGGAATGTAGTAGGTACTCCTTTGCTGAATGTCTTCAAGGCTAAGCCAGACATTTCCCTGTCAGGTATGTCACAGAAGGAGTTATTGGAAATGTAGATATCTAAATTAAAGAGCAATTGGAGTCTTTTGCAACTCTAAGATTCTGTGATTTTATTCTGTTTGGTCACAACAATTTGTCTTATATAAAATATAAATTGTCTTTCAAAATCTTGCTTTCCTTCATAGTTCAGCTTAAACATTACCTTCTATACAAGGCTTTTCTTCATTGTCTGCTAGTGTAGACACTCACATTCTCACATTACATTATATGTTTTGTGTTTGTCTTATCTATCTATCTATCTATCTATCTATCTATCTATCTATCTATCTATCTATCCCCTCTACCTACCTACCTATCTCCATATACTTCATGATCTTTGAGTGCAAGGATTGTTTTTGCATTTGTCCTTGGATTCCCATTATCTAGCAGAGAGTTTAGAGCACAGGAGGCATTTATCAAAGGCTTACTGATGATTGATTGATTGACTGATACCAAACCAACCTAGTACTGTAATTTGGACTTTTTCATAGGTCCTCATGAGGTCAGGCAGCAGTCCCCAAGTATGTCTACCTGTAGTGCCAATGGGATACCCACAGGGACTGCTACGAACACGTAGCCAAATTCCCAGGCTTGGATCTCAAGATGTAACAGCGTCTCTCCATGGAAGACAAAACCAAAACATTTATCCCAACACCAGGAAGCCAAATCCATCCTAGCAACAAAGAAATCTATACACATTATCAATGCAGGGGGCACCGCCATCCCTAAGCCTTCCCTCCATCAGGCCTCCCCACTCACACTGGCTGCTGCAGCCTGCTCTCTCTCCCTCTCTGCAAGTTGCAACTTCCCTCTTCTCTCTCCCATCTCTGACTCATTCCAACCTCCTGCTCCACGCCTACAGCAAACTCCTCCTACCACCGGCTCATGTGACTCAGGCTTCCATGTGACTCAAGCAGGTCACATGGCCTATTAATGGATGGGAAAGATCTTCCCGTTTTCATTAACATAACACTAGTGGACAAGTGGACAGAAGTAGAACAATTTATTGTTCAGCATCAGAGTTTATTTAAAATAGTTTTTTTTTAAATTGTCAAGGTAGCTATTCTGCTCTTGAGCATTCAAATAGAACAACTATATAGAATTCTAAACCACATCAGTTTCTTCCTTGATTTATTTGTTATCAAAGGCATTTGATTCTAAGCCATTAAAAATATTTCCCTCCTTGTTCAATTATGAACTCTTTGAAACCAAGAATTATGCCTAATCTACATTTTTGCATGTGTCCTCTAAACCAGCATTTAGCACACTGATCTGTACATACTACAAGTAATTACTAAGGATAAGTTGAATGAATAAATATAAATTTTTGTCACATGCATGCCGGCCTAACTGCTTAAAATGACCTTCTTGCTGATTGGCAGCTAGGATCAGCCCAGCTTCAGGGAAAAAAAAAAGAAAGAAAAGCTTGTTTCAACTATTGTAAAACAACAACAACAACAAAAAATAAGCTACAACAAAGCTTGTACTGAGTAAAAACTAAGTCAAAAATAATTCTAACTTGGTCTCTGTTCTGAACCAAGCAGAAGAAGATCCAGGCAAGAGATATCTTCAACTCTTGTGGAAACCCCACTGTTAAAGTTAATCTCTACACTGAAGAAGGTCAGTTCCAAGCTGCTGTGCCCAGTGGGGCTTTCTACTGGTACCCATGAAGCACTGGAGCTCTGAGACAATGATAAGACCCACTACATGGGGAAGGGTGTCTCAAAAGTGGTTGAGGATGTCAATAAAACTATTGTCCCCATCCTGGTTAGCAAGAAACTGAATGTTATGGAGCAGGAGAAGATCAACAAATTGACAACAGAGATGGACAGCACTGAAAATAAATCTAAATTTGGTGCAAATGCCTTATTGGGAGTGTATCTGGCTGTCTGTAAGGCCAGAGCTGCTGACAAAGGTATCTCCCTGTACCACCATATTGCTGACCTTGCAGGAAATGATGAAGTCCTCTTTCCAGTTCTGGCCTTCAGTGTGATCAACTATAGCTCCCATGCTGGTAACAGGCTGGCCATGCAGGAGTTCATGATCCTCCCTGTTGGGGTGGCAAACTTTAAGGAGGCCATGCACATTGGAGCAGAGGTCTACCACAGCCTGAAGAATGTGGTTAAGCAGAAATATGGACAGGATGCCACCAATGTAGGGGATGAGGGTGACTTTGCTCCTAACATCCTGGAGAATAAAGAAGCTCTGGACCTGCTAAAGACTGCTATTAGTAAGGCTGGCTATACTGATAAGGTCGTAACTGGCATGGATATTGCTGCCTCAGAATTCTTCCAATCTGGGAAATATGACTTGGACTTCAAGTCTCCTGATGATACCAGCAGATACATCTCCCCTTCTGAGCTTGGGGACCTTTACAAGAGCTTCATCAAGGATTATCCAGTGGTGTCTATTGAAGATCCCTGTGACCAGGATGATTAGGGAGCTTGGAAGGATTCCACTGCTACTGCAGGCATCCAGGTGGTGGGGGATGATCTCACAGTGACCAATGCCAAGTGCATTGAAAAGGCTATGAATGAGAAAGCCTTCAACTGCCTCCTGCTCAAAGTGAACCAGACTGGCTCCATGACTGAATCTCTCCAGGCATGCGAGCTAGCCCAGTTCAATGGCTGGGGAATAATGGTTTCCCATCATTCTGGGGGAGACTGAAGATACCTTCGTTGCAGACCTGGTGGTGGACCTCTGATCAAGACTGGTGCCCTCTGCCGATCTGAGCATCTGGCCAAGTATAACCAGCTTCTCAGAATTGAGGAAGAGCTGGGCAGCAAGGCTAAATTTGCTGGAAGGAACTTCAGAAACCCTTGGGCCAAGTAAGCTCTGTGGACAGGAGGCCTATGAGCTCACAGGTGCCAGTCACCTCTGTAGAAATCTGCTCCTGTCCTAAGAATGGGCAGCACCAAGTACTAGACGAGTTTTTTTGGAGGGGCAGGGGCCTCTGTTGCTTAACTTCTCTCTCTCTTCCACCTTTCTGTGATGTTCTCACTACTTCATTAGAACTGTCTTACACCAGAGACGACCTGACATGTGGTTCTCTGTCGGAAAATCCTTATCATCTTGTGACTGGGATAGAATCACCTGGTCTCACCCTGAACCCTGGTGTTGATGTGTGGAGCCCTGAACTTGTAATGCAGCCCCGATGAGCCCACAGGCCAGATCCTTAGTGGCTTCTATGTGCAGAATAAAAGTATTCAGTAACCCACTGAAAAAAAAATTCTATTTGAATGTTTTCACTGAGTTTATGGACTTAGAAATGCACAAAATTGATTTTAAGGATCATTTTTGTTGAGTCAAAAAGCAGTAAAGCCATTCTATTATGATGTTATTTAGGAAATTATATTTGAATTCAGTAAAAAGTTAGTTTTTGTAATTAACTTAATTGTTATTTAATCTCTCTTGAGATTTTCTCTGCAACTGAATAGATTTTGTTTAAGAATTTGCAAAAAAGACTATTTTCTGGAAATGAGTGTTAACATCTATAGTTCATTAGTAAGGATGAAACATTCCTTTTTGGAAATTTTTCAAATTTCAGTAATACTTTAATATGAAAAATGGTATTGTAGATACTGAATATTGTCAACATAAGCAGTCATTAATCACTCAAATAATCTTGTTTTAAGTCAAAGTACTGTAGATCTGAATTCAGATAAGTGACAATATTGCTACCAATATTAGAATATCTTCCATATGTATTCTAAGAAATAGAATTTCTACCTTAATATTATTGACTTTAGCCTTATGTATACTGGTATAATAATGATAATAACATATCAGAGAGGAAAACTATTGTAGCTATATTCAATTTGTACTGTCTTGTTTCTTATGTATGAGTCATTTGGAAATTGTTGAGGTTTTAGAATGCCAGTTTCCCTGTTACCTTCCTAAAGGGAGCTAAGTTTATAAAACAATTAACTATCATCTAATGAAGAGAAATTAGGTCATAATTAAACAAACCTTGTGATTATCCTTTGTTTTCGAAGAGGACCATGACATCAGGGAAATGATGACATGACTTGCAGTTGACTTGGATTTGAGTGAGGGAGGGCTGTGCAAAGTCACCAGCCTCATTTTTTCTTCCAGAGCCATCTGGGTCCAGTGACCTGATATTCAACAAAATGACTAGAGATGACCTAGGATGCAATAGGAGACCCAGGTCCTTTAAGGCTCAGGCCTTTTCATGAATTTTCTAAAAGTAGGCTTTCTCAAACATTAACTGATGTTCAAAAAGCTTAAGTTTGAACCTTCTATCCTATCAAGTTATCATCCCCCCGTTTTTTTTTTTTTTGTTCTTCACTGCTAAACTTCTTGAGAAAATGGCCTTCCACTTCCTCATTAACTCTGGCCTCAATCCTTTACATTCTGAACTTTTTCTGTACTGCTTTATTTTAAAAGTTCTTTCAATGATCTCTAATAGAATCCCAGAGGCAGAGCCAACAGAGCAGAGTAGAGTAAGCTGAGCTCTCCCAAAGGGGAAAAAAAAAAACAAAAAAAAATTGTAAATTTTTTTCAAACAAGCTGAACAAGAAATCCTGAGACTAAGCAAAGATTTTCAAAATCAAATAAGAGTGTTTGAGGAAAAATTAAGTAAAGAAATAAAAAGCAGAGGAAGAAAACTATGAAAAGACTATAGCTTGATAAAAAAAAAAAAAACTAAAAAAAATACTGAGGAAAACAATACCTTAAAAAACTGAATTGGCCAAATGTAAAAAGATTTGCAAGAGCTCACTGAAGAAGATAATTTCTCAAAAATTGGAATTAATTGTAACCTTTATCAATCATTGATGATGCTTGGTGGACTTATGGGTTGGAGTGAATTAAAGAAAGTGCATATGAGAAAGACTAATAGTCATGAATAAAAGGCCAAGATTTATATGTAAGAGAGGTACAAGCATTCCCACCTCCTATTTTACTCTTTATGCTTCTTTGCATGCCTTTTTTATATGAGATAATTTTCCCCATTATTTTCCCCCTTCTCTCAAAGTGTCCCTCTTTCCCACCTATTCATTTTTTTTATATTATCCCAACATAACTTACTTACTTTGTACCATAGAATCCTTCTAACAAGTCCTAATAATAATAAATTTCTTAAAAAAAATATGTATCATCTTCCCATATAGAAGGATAAATTGTTTAACATTGAGTTCCATATTATTTCTCTTTTGTATTTACCTATTTATGCTTCTCAACTCTTGTATTTGAAAGTGAAATTTTCCTTCCCTTTTCTTCCCTTCCCTTTCCTTGCTTAAAGAATAGAATTGAGTGTCTATTTCCTACTTTAAAAGAAGTATTCGGAGGAAGAGAATTTATAACCTTTTCCATGAAGCTAATGGTATTAGTTTTTTTTTCTTTATTCTCTAAAGCATTTTTTTTTGGAAAAGAAAACAACCTTCAAGCTAGTGGATATTTTGTTTTCATTCTCTGATTTTTTTTTCTCTCATCATTTGATTCGAAACTTTATAAATGAGAGTTAGAAGATGGTAGAGTAGAGGCAGGAACTCACCTCTACTCTTACAAATTCCCCTCCAAACAACTGTAAAATGATGTCTTAAATCAAAATCTGGAGTGGCAAAGCCCACAGGATGTTGGAATGAAACAATTTTTCAACCCAAGACAACTTAGGAAGTCTGCAGCAAAGGTTCATCAGTGGGGTGGTAGTTGGGCCCAGAGTGCAGTACAGGCCACACTGCAACAATGCAAGCAGCAGGCCTTGGAGGCAGCTACAACAGCAACAATAGCTTTGGGTACTTTGGCCCACAGATGGTAAGAGGGTTTGACAAGTGGTCAGAAAGAAATTACAGGTGACCCTTTGCTGGCACTGAGTTCAGCACTCTGTTGCATTGCCCAAACAGTACCCAGTCACAATTCAAGGGCAAAGATGAGAGGCCACAGAGGAATGGGAGCCTGGTCATAGTTACAGGGTAGAGAATATTGCTTGTGGTCACTCACAAGGCAGCACGGTTCCTGGTCTCAGTTCTGAGGCAGAAAGTAACACTAGCATTTGCCATCAAAGGAGAGCAGGGGCTTTACTCACAGTTCAAGGGCCAAAAGGAGTGATAGCACACATGACCACAGTATAGCTAGGAACCTGGTCTAGTTCCATGGTGAAAAAGAGTGCTCATAATCACTTGGAAGGGAGTAGGGGCCCTGGTCTCACTTCCAATGGAGAAAGGATCACTTAGCACTTGCAGCTGCAGAAGAACAGAGGACCTGGTCACAGTTTCAGGGCCAACAGGAATGGCAGCAATTGTGGCTACAGGGGAACAAGGTCATGTACTGTGAAAAGTTGAGAGTACAGTGCAGGAACTGTGGACACTCTTCTCTTTATATCTCTTTAGATCACATCACTTTCAGAGCACCCAAAACTTAGAGACTCTCAGAACTAGCTGTAAAAACAGCAACAAGAAAAACCTGAAACTTGGGACACTGACTCCTCCACCCTGGGGGCAGAGCCCAACTTTAACACAAAGTTAAAAGTCATAAAATAGACAGGAAAAATGAGCAAACTACCAAAAAAAAAAAGAGCCTAACCATAACTATGCGACAGGGAAGAACAAGACAGAAACTCATAAGAAGACAGCAGTGTCAACACAGAAACAAGCAAAGCCTCAAAGGGGAAAAAATAAATTAGACATGAACTCAACAAGAATTCCTGGAAGAGCTCAAAAGAAATTTTAAAAGTCAAATAAAAGAGATAGAGGAAAAATTGGGAAGAGTAATGAGAATGATGGAAGAAAATTATGAAAAGAGAGTCTTTTACAAGCTGTTGTCTGGTAAAATAGGCACAAAAATACTGAAGAAAATAACAATTTAAAAAAACAGAATAAAGGCCAATATGGCAGAGCAAAGGCAGAGACTTATCTTAGGTCCTTGAAATTCCCATGCAAATAATTTAAACAATGCCTCAAAATGAATTTTGTAATGGCAGACCAAACAAAATAATGGGATGAAACAATTTTCTAGTCCAAGACAACTTAGCAGCATTAATAGTCTATTATACCAGGGTGAGAGTAGAGTATACAGGCTGTGCCATTTTAGGTCAGGCCCCAGCAAATCAGCAGCAATCCTTAGAAATGACTGAATCAGTGATTTCAGCAGCAGCTTCTGGAGCTCTCAGCCTACAGTGGGTAAGGGAGTTGTACAAGGGTTCATAAGGAGCTCACAGGAGTCTCTTTGCTAGTTCTGGGTGTAGGAACAACTGAACTGAACTGTTTGGAACAACTGAAAACTTAAAGAAACTCAGAACTTCCTCTGAGAACAGCAACAAGAAAGATCTGAAGCTTGGGAAAGTTCCTCTTCTACCCTGGGAGTAGTGCTCAAATTTAACATAAAGTTAAAAATAGAGAAATAAACTGGGAAAATGAGCAAACAATGACAAGTAACTGACTATAACTATGGTGACAGGGAAGACCAAAAAAAAAAAAAAAACCTCAGAAGAAAAAAGCAACATCAAGGGTAAAAAATGAATTGGACACAATCCCAACAAGAATTCCCGGAAAAGCTCAAAAGGGATTTTAAAAATCAAATTAAGACAGGCAGAGGGAAAATTGGCAAAAGAAATGATAGTGATGCTAAGAAATCATGAAAAAAGTCAACAACTTTGTAAAGGAGGCACAAAAAATACTGAAGAAAATAACATCTTAAAAAAATAATAGGCCAAATGGTAAAAGAGGCACAAAAAATTCACCAAAGAGTACTCCTTAAAAAACATAATTGACCAAATGGAAAAGGATATGCAAATATTCACTGAAGAAATCTCCTTAAAAAGCAGAATTAGCCAAATGGGAAAAGATGTAGAAAAGATCACTGAAGAAAATAGTTCCTTAGAAATTAAAATATGAAATATCTCATTGGAAAAACAATTGACCTGAAAAATAGATCCAGGAGAGATAATTTTAAAATTATTGGACTGAAAGCCATTATTAAAAAAGTTTAAACATCATATTTCTAGAAGTTATGAAGGAAAACTATCCTGATATTCTATAAGCAGAGGGTAAAATAGAAATTGAAAGAATCCACCAATCACCTCCTTAAAGGGATCCCAAAATGAAAACTTCCAGGAATACTTCAGCTAAATTCCAGAGCTCCCAGGTCAAGGAAAAAATACTGTAAGCATCCAGAAAAAATAGTTAATATATCTTGGCCAATAGCCAGGATAATCCAAGATTTAGCAGCATCTACATGAAAAAGGATCAGAGGTCTTGGGATATGATATTCCAGAGGACAAAAGAGCTAGGATCACAATCAAGAATCACCTACTCAGAAAAACTGAGTAGAGTCTTCTGGGGTGGGGGGGGAGGGGAGGGAAGGGCATATGATGAAATAGATGACTTTCAAACTTTCCTGATAAAAAGACCAGAGCTGAATAGAAAATTTGATTTTAAAATGTAAGACTCAAGAGAAAAGTATAAACAGGAAAGAAAAACTCATAACGGATTCAATATGGTTAAACTATTTATTTTCCTACGTGGAAAGATGATAATTGCAATTCCTAAGAACTTTCTCATCATTAGGGTAAGTTAGAAGGAGTGTACACAAATGGAGGGCACAGATGTGAGTTGAATATGATGGGATGTCTAAAAAATTAAATTATGGTATGAGAAAGATGAATGAACTGGGATGGGAGAAGGGGATAGGGAGAAGTAAAATAGGGTAAATTATCTTACATAAAACAGTCATGAAAGAGCTTTTACAGTGGAGGAGAATATAGAAGATGTAAGTGGGAATGCTTGAACCTTACATTCATCAGAATTGATTTGAAGAGGGAGTAACACACACATTTAGTTGGGTATAGAAATTCCTATTACTCTAAGGGAAAGTAGGAACAGCAAAGGATCATCAGGGGGCCAGGCTGACAAAAGAAAGGGCAGATTGGAGAGAGTAGGCAGTCAGAAGCAAAATACTTTTGAAGATGGATGAAAGGATAGAAAAATAAGAAAAACAGGGTGAAGATAAAATGAAGGGAAATACACAGTAATCATAATTATGGAACATTTTTATAGGAAATTTCTCTGACAAAGCCCTTATTTCTCAAATATATATATATATATAATTGAGTAAAATTCATAAAATAAATAATAGCCATTCCCCAAATGATAAGTCATCACAGGATATGAAAAAGCAGTTTTCAGATGATGTAATCAAATTTATCTGTAGTCATATGAAAAAAAATGCTCTAAATCACTATTGATTAGAGAAATGTGAATTAAAACAACTGTGAGGTACCATCTCATACCTGTCAGAATGGCTAATATGACAGAAAAGGAAAATAACAAGTATTGGACGGGATGTGGGAAAATTGAGAAACTAACACATTGTTAGTGGAGTTGTAAGCTGATTCAACCATTATGGAGAGCAATTTAGAACTATGCCCAAAAAGCTATAAAATGCATCCTTTGTCTCAGCAATAACACTACTAGTTCTATATCCCAAGGAGATAACAAAAAGGAAAAAAGACTTATATGCACAAAAATACTTTTAGCCACTCTTTTATGGTGGCAAAGAAATGGAAATTGAGAGAATGCCCATCAATTTGGGAATGGCTAACCAAGTGATGACATATGATCATGATGTAATGCCATTGTCCTATAAGAAAGGATGAATAGCATACTCTCAGAAAAGCCTGGAAATACTTACATGCAATAATGCAAACTGAAATAAACTGAATCAGGAGAGCATTGTACAGAGTAACAACAATATTGTTCATTGATCAACTGTGAATGACTTCACTTTTCTCAGCAATACAATGATCTAGAAACTTTTGAAGGACTTACATTGAAAAATACTATCCATCCTCAGAAAAAGAACTGATGGAATCTGAATGTAGATTGAAGCTTCTTATTTTTTTTTTGTATTTCTTCATTTGACGGGTTTTTTTTTTGGGGGGGGGGGTGTTTTCTTTCATGTGACTAACATGGAAATATGTTTTGCATGATTGCGCAGGTATAGCCTATATCAAGTTGCTTCTCTTCTCAATTGGCATAGGAAAGAAGAGAGAGGTATGTAAAGAATTTGAAATGTAAATGTTTTTAAAAATGGATGTTAAGATTGTTTTTCCATGTAATTAGGGGAAATTAAACATTAAATTAATCTACAGCAACAACAGAACTGGCCGAATGGGAAAAAGACTCACAAAAATCCACCAAAGAGAAATACTCCTTAAAAACCACAATTGGCCAAATGGACAAAAATGTGAAAAAGCTGACTGGATAAAATAATTCTCCAAAAATCACAATTAAGCACGTTGAAGCCAATGACCCCGTCAGATATCAAGAAATAATTTTTAAAAATTCAAAAGAAAGAAAAAATAGAAGTAAATGTGAAATATCTCATTTGAAAGAAACAGACCTGGAAAATAGATCAAGGAGAAATAATTTAAAAATTGTTAGACTGTCTAAAAGCCATGGTCAAAAAATGAGTCTAAATATCATATTTCAAGATATTATCAAGTAAATCTTTGATATCCTAGAAGCAGAGGGTAAAATATAAATTGAAAAAATGCACTTATCCCCTCCTGAAAGGGATCCCCAAATAAAAACTCCTGGGAATATAATAAGCAAATTCCAGAGCTCCTAGGTGAAGGAGAAAATATTGCAAGAAACCAAAAAGAAATGATTCAAATATTGTTGAGCTAGTTAGGATCACATAAGATTTAGCAGTATCCACATTAAAGGAGTGGAAGGCTTGGAATATGAAATTTCAGATGACAGAGGAGCTAGGATTACAACTAAAAATCCTCTACACAGCACAATTGAATATAATCCTTCCTTGGAAAAAAATGGATATTTAATTAAATAGAAGACTTTCAAGCATTTCTGATGAAAAGAACAGAGGTGAATAAACAATTTGACATTCAAACACAGGACTCAAGAGGAGCATAACCAGTAAACAGGAAAGAGAAATCCTAAAATGTTCAGTAAGGTTAAACTGTTTACATTCCTATATGGGAAGATGATGTTTATAATACCTAAGAGCTTTCTTATTCTTGCGATAGTTACAAGAAGTATATATAGAGAGAATGCACAAGTATGAATTGACTATGATGAGATGATTTTTAAAAAAGGGATGAGAAAGAAGGATGATCTGGGAGTAACAAGAACTGAGGAAAAAATGGAGAAAATTATCTCATATAGAAGAGATTTGCAAGGAATAGCTTATACAATGGAGAAGAAATGGGGGTGGGTGGATGGTGGGCAATGCTTGAACTGCACTTCCATCATAATTGGCTCAAAGAGGGAATAACATGCTCACTCAATTGGCTATAGAAGTATGTCTTACCATACAATGAAGTCAGAAGCGAAAGGGGTAAGAGAATGGTGTGGGTAGGTAGGAGAAAGAATGAAAGGAATGGCAGATTATAAAAGGCACTGGTCAGAAACAAAACATACATTTGATAAGGGACAGGATAACAAGAGAGAGAGAGAGAAGAATAAACAAAAAAAATAGAATGGAAAGAAATACAGAATTAATAATCATAACTAAACATAAATGAGATGAACTCATCCATAAAAAGGAAACAGATAGCAGAACAGGTTAAAAACTGTTTACAAGAAATATCCTTTAAATAGAGAGACAAACACAGAGTAAATAGGTGGCTGGAGAAGAACCTATTTTATTTAAGCTGAAGTAAAAAAGGCAGATGTAGCAATCATGATCTCAGACAAAGGAAAAGCAAAAATAGACTTAATTAAGAGAGATAACCAGGGAAGCTCCATCTTGCTAAAATGAAACATAGACAATGAAGTAATATCAATACTAAATATATATGCACCATGAGGAATACCATTCAAATTCTTAAAGGAAAAGTTAAATGAGTTACAGGAGGAAATAGACAGTATAACTATACTAGTGTGACATATCAACTTTCCCCTCTCAGAATTAGATAAATTTAACCATCAAATAAACAAGAAATATATTGACCATATCAATAACAATAAAAACAAAAATCAAAGGATTATCTCAATAAATGCAGAAAAAGCTTTTGATAAAATAGAACACTCATACCTATTAAAAACAACAGAAATCACAGGAATAAATAGTTTTCCTTAAGTTGTACCTATCTAAAATCCTCTAGTAAGCATTATCTACAATAGGGATAAGCTAGAAGTCTTCTTAACAAGATCAATAATGAAGCAAGGATGCCCATTATCACTACTATTTTTCAATATTGAACTAGAAATGTTAGCGATAGCAATAAGACAAAAAAAAAGAAATGGAAGTAATTAGAATAGTCAGGAAACAAAACTACCATTGTTTGCAGATGATATGATAGTATATATAGAAAATCCTAGAGAATAGACTAAAATATCTAGTTGAAATAATTAAAAACTTCAGAAGTTGGTGAATATTGAATAAATCCACATAAATCATCAGTATTTCTATATATTATCAAGAAAACCAGCAGAAAGAGAAAGAAAGAAAATCCATTTAAAATAATTACAGATGACATTAAAAAAAAAAAAACCCTGGGAATCTACAAACCTAGGAAGTATATGAATACAAATACAAAACACTTTTTGCACAAATAAAGTCAGATCTAAACAACTGAAAACATATTATTTGCTCGTGAATAGGTTGAGTTAATATAAACAAAATGACCATTCTACCAAAATTAATTTAATTATTCTGTGCCATATCAATTAAACTACCAAAAATATTTTAGAGAGCTAGAAAAAATCATAACAATATTCATCTGGAAGAACAGAAGGTCAAGAATATCAAGAGAATCATTTAAAAAAATGAAGGTGGCTTAGCAGTACTAGATCTCAAACTGCATTAAAAAGATGTAATCATTGCCCACCCATCTGGTATTCTCTAATAAATAGCGTTGTGGATCAGTGGAATAGATTAAGTACACACAGTAGTAAATGACCATAGTAATCTAGTATGAGGTAAACCCCCAAATCCAAGTTTTGGGGACAAGAACTCAACATTTGACAAAAATTACCGTTAAAACTGGAAAGCAGTTTGGCAGAAATTAGGTAAAGACCAGCATCTCACACTCTATACCAAGATAAGCTCAAAATGGGTACATGATTTAGACATGAAGGGTGATACTACGGGGAAGTCATGGGAGCATGGAATAGTTTACCTATCAGATCTATGAATTGAAGATGAATTTATAAGCAAACACAAGAAAGAGAGCATTATGGATTATAAAACAGAACATTTTGATTTTATTAAGTTAAAAAAGGTTTTAGACAAAATCAACGCAGACAAGATTAGAAGTAAAGTAGGACACTTGGAAAATTATAGCAAGTTTCTCTAAGTCCTCATTTTTCTAATATACAGAGACCTGAGTAAAATTTAGAAAAATATAAGTCATTCCCCAATTAATAAATGGTGAAAGAATATAAACAGGTAATTTTCAGAAGAAATAATCAAAACTATCTATAGTCACATGAAAAAATACTCTAAATTACCAATGCTTAGAGAAATACTATTTAAAACAACTCAGAGGTACAACCTCACACCTATCAGATTGGCTGATATAATAGAAAAGGAAAATGACAAATGTTCAAGGAGATGTGGAAAAATTGGGACACTAATATATTGTTGATGGAGTGGCGAACTGACCCAATCATTCTGAAGAGCAACTTGGAACTATATCTTTATCTATCTATCTATCTATCTATCTATCTATCTATCTATCTATCTATCCATTTATCTGTCTGTCTATCTATCTATCATCTATCTATCTATCTATCTATCTATCTATCTATCTATCTATCTATCTACCTATCTACCCAAACAAATATAAAATTGTACATTCCCTTTGACCTAGCAGTACCTCTACTATCTTTGTATCCCAAAGAGATAAAAACAAGAAAAAAGACCTATGTGTACACAAATATTCATTACAACTCTGTTAGTGCTGGCAAAGAATTGGAGACTGAGGGGATGTCTATCAATTGAGGAATGGCTGAACAAGTTGTGGTATATGATTGTGATGGAATACTATTGTGCTATAGAAATGATGAGGAGGATGGTTTCAGAAAAACCAGGGAAGATATTTATATAAACTGATTCAAAGTGAAGTGAGCAGAACCAGGAGACCACTATACACAGTAAGAATAATATTGTAAGGATGATCAGCTGTGAATGATTTAGCTATCCTCAGCAAGGCAGTGATCCAAGACAATTCTGAGGGGCTTATATGAAAAATGCTATCCACCTCCAGCGAAAGAATTGATGGAGTCTGGATACAGATTGAACCATACTTTTTAAAACTTTTTTTTTCTTCTTTTCTTTTTTTGGACTGTGTTTCCTTTAAAACATGGTAATTACAGAAACATGTTTTGCATGATTTTGCCTGTATAACCTACATCAAGTTGCTTGACTTTTCAAAGGAGGGGAGTGGAAGGCAGGGAGGGAGAGAATTTGGAACTCAAAATTAAAAAAAAAAGAATGTTAAAGTGTTTTATAGGAATTGAGAAAAATTAAATAAAATAAGAGATAAAAAACAACTGAGTTTTGACTCTTAGTTATTCCTCAAGGGGCTCTATAAATTGGAAAATGTGATAGTAATGGAGGAAAAGTACTCAAAGAAGCACAACTTTCTTTGACAATTTGTGACAACAGTTTTTATCTTTCTCTGATGTCCTTGGACCTTTCTGTGAATTATTTTTTAAATGATCCAAAGCAGAGAAGGTCCTATTTAAAAGGATCCTATTTTCTAAAAAGGATCCTATAAGATTTTGACAAGCTGGAATCAAAGGCTAAATCTATAGAGATGAAATTTCGTAGGGATAAATGAAAACTACTAGACTTGAGGTTAAAAAAATTGCTTGTACAAATATAGAATGAAAGAAGGTGGATAGAGAAATGTAATAAATCACAGTCTATACGAAAATGAATAGGGATTTTAGTAATCTTCAAGTTCAACATGAATCAGCAGTATGACTTGGCAGACATAAAAATAAAGTCAAAGAACTGGGTGCATTTAGCTTTAGAAAGCAAAAAAATCAAGTTAGTGATAGGTAGTACATGGTTGTTGTCCTAAATTTTCATTGGAGCATTATGAGGAAGAAGGCCTTGACTGGTTTTGCTAGGTCCAGAGATCAAAGTTAGAATGAATGGGTAGAATTTCCAGAGAGACAGTTATAAGTAAAAAACCAAAACAATAACTTCCTAATAATCAGTTGTCTGAAAGTGGAGGAGTTCTCTCAAGAGTAGTGAGTTCCCTATCCCTGAAGGTCTTCAAATAGATTGAATGATTACTTGTCAGGGATACTGTGAAGGAATTAATATATATGTAAGTAAGGGTTAGACTTGAATTCTAAGGCTTTTTTCCCCCACTTTTCTAATTTGGTTTTCTGTTAGTAATCTCTGCAATATACTTTGATAGTACAAAGTTGTTGTTGTTGTCATCAGGTAGGTAGGTGGTGCAGTGGAGAGCATGTTGTTATGGAGTCAGGAAGACCTAAATTTAAATCTAGCCTTAAACTCTTACTGTGTGACTCTGTGAAAGTTACTTAACCTTAATCCTATTTGCCTCAGTTTTCTCATAAGTAGAAGGGGCTGTAGAAGGAAATGGCAAACCGCTCTAGTATCTTTGCCAAGGAAACCTTAAATGGGGTCATAAAGAGTCAAACGTGACTTAAGTGACAGAATAGCAACAGCAACAGAATGTTAGTAATCTCCAAAGCATCCTTTGATAGTACAAAGTAGTACTTTGGCTATCCAGTGCCTAGAATTTCAGTAACCTCAAGTGTTGCGTTAAGATGAAGCCACATTTCAATAAAGAAAACCCAATGATACTGAGTGACCAAATCCTTTTTGTGCCTAAAGTTGTGTAAAGTCAACATGACTTCAATAGTCTTTAGCCACTACATCCAAGATTGTGGATAGCAATCCACAAGATGGCAATATTTCCCCATGAAGACTAACTGTGGCTATCCAAATGAGATGCCATTCTCCCCATTTTTTTAAGAGTATAAATTTAATGCAAATAAGAAAGTATCTTAAAACTGATAAAGGTTGAGGAGGTTACCAATGTTGAAATAATAGTTTGATAATGAGTTTCAGTATGAGTGGAAAGTCAAAGAACACTAGCAAAATAAACACAATTTCACTCAGGGCAAGAAAATATGGAGATGCTCATTTCATATTTTACTTCAGAAATCAGTGTTTTGGAAAGGCGATAACCTGCCCAGGAGGTCAATCAGCTACACGTTCTTCATTATAATTTCATGGGAAAGAGGCAAGTAGCAGGAAAACAAACTGATATCTTGGATTTATAGACAATGTTCTTCCTCCTCACCTTTGTCTATTGGCTTCACTGGCTTCTTTCAAGACTCACTTAAAATTCTTTCTTCTACAGAGGCCTTTCCCCATTCCTCCCACCTGCCTCTCCACACTCACTGCTAAGTGGCTTCCTTCTAAGATCACCTTTCATTTACTCTCTCTCTATATCTCATATGCATCTGGTCATTTGCACATTGTATTTCCCATTAGAATATGATCTCCATGAGGGCAATGGACTAAGTATTTGCCTTTCTTTGTATTTTACCTGCCTGATTCTTAATTTTTTTTTTTTTGCTGAATCATTTAGGATCACTGTCTTTGTCACACCTGAAGAATGTCTGAATACCACTTCCCAAATAGCTACCTCAATGAATTTGCGTTCTGTATTGCCTCCATCATAAGGGCAGAGCAATGATCTTTGAAATAGGAAGGCAGCACCTGTTGTCAGTAATTCTGAGGAGGGCACCAACTTTTCCTACCTCTGCCTCTGCCTCTAACATGCAAAACTATTATCAGCCTATAGAAAAAGAAATAACCCAGTTTTTTAGGATGGTCTTTCTAAATTGGTCCTTATACTGCAGATCTGACTATTTTGCTAAGAAACAATACAAGAAAGCCATTTGGGAACTCTTTGTGTCAGAGAAGCACTGTTCTGGGTAATCTGGTAACCTGAGTGACTTTCTCACTATGCCTTTCTGTCTCTGTCTTTTTCTTTTATTTCCCTGTGTTATTTGTGTCCCTTTGGAGTCTTGCGCAGTGGACACACTCCCATTTCTTCTGATGCTAACAACTGTGGAATCAGAACCTTCATCAACTGTGGTGCTTTTTCTGTTACACCATATTGCCATCATTATTGCTGATTAGGGGTTGTGGGAAGGAAAATATTTGGCTTTGGAATCCTAAATTGGAACTTTGAACGTATTTTCTCAAGAAAGTGTTTATACCACAACATTATCCTTGGTGGATAATTCAGGTAGCTAAAGATTGGTCTACTAAACTAACTACAATGTATAACATTTCTTCCATGGGAAAATGTTTTTTTAAATTACTCCTCCCCCCCAAAAAAAAACACCTTTCATATTAATTTTTGAAATTAATTTGTTTTTATAAGTCGGAGAATTGCCTATATTTGAGAAAAAAACCTACTTAGGTCATAGGCTAGAACTAAGTTATATACATTACAGCTCTCCTTCTCCATTCTCTCTCCTCCAAACATCAATGCCCTAAAAGAGAAAGCTTTTATTGTCACCAAAGCCTTTGGTACTGTTGAATAACTCAAAAATAGGAAATGAATATGGTTTTATCCATAGATAAACAACCAAAAAGGGGTTATATTTCAATCACAGTTGCTGTGTCCAATGTACTGGGACAAATAACTGAGAAAGGCTTTCCATCTGACTTGGAGGTGAAATCTGTATGTTTCTCCCCTTATTAAAATATGTGTTCCTTGAGAGCAGGAACTGTTTTGCTTTTCTATTTGTATTTCCAGTGCTTCTCACAAATGCTTTAATTACAGCAAATTCTTCATACTTTTTAAATGTTCATTCAACCATAAAGATAAAATTAATTTAATTCGATCCAATGAGCATTTATTAGAACCTATGTTCTATAAACTGCATATAGCAATACCTAATATTTACATAGTTCTTATAAAGTTCAATTTAAACCCAGGTCACCCCAAGTCCAAATCCAGGGCTCTTTCCACTGGACCATATTAATTCTCCAAATCAGTGGTCTTGTATTCAATACTTGCTAAAAAAAATGATAGGCATCCCTCAGCCCAGAGATTCTACTACTCAAGGTATATACCTCAAATAGTTTAACGAAAAAAGGAATCACTCAATAAGTAGCAAAATATTCACTGTATCACTTTTTTGGTGGCAAAAAAAGAACTGGAAAGAAAGCAAATGCTCATTGATTTCAGAATAGCTAAATAAACTCTGAGATATTAGGACATATTATTAAACTATGAGAAATAGTGAATATGATAAATTGAGAACCATGAAAAGATTTATTTGAATTTAAGCAAAGCAAATCATGCAAAAACAGGAAAACATTATACACAATAATTATAGCAATGGTGTTATAAAAAACCCAATAAAATTACTACTGAATGCTATGTAATTATAATGCTAATGTGTGCCCACCAAGAAGA
This sequence comes from Phalanger gymnotis, assembly GCA_028646595.1. Classification (NCBI taxonomy): domain Eukaryota; kingdom Metazoa; phylum Chordata; class Mammalia; order Diprotodontia; family Phalangeridae; genus Phalanger; species Phalanger gymnotis. Next base: position 111,056,876 of record CM053622.1, read on the forward strand.
TATTTGAATGGACTTCTCTCATTTCTTTGCAGAGATGAAGGACCATGGTTTTAGAATATTGTATAAAATGTTAGTCTTTTTTCATACTTTGTTGAATTTTGCTGAACTTTTTCCCCTTCTTCCAAAAAAATATTTATTTTAAGGCATGACTCTGGGAGGGATTTGGGAAAGAGACATAAATGCTAAATGTAGGTGATTTACAATAAGAGGATATTAACAAAATATATCTGAAAAATAAAATTATAGATACCACAAAGATATATAATATTATGAAATCATTTAGATAACAACATAGCATAATAGAAAGAATGACAGAAGGCCTTTGTTTCTAGTCTAGGCTTTGCCACAAGCTAATTGCTTGACTTGGTCAAATTAGTCACTGTTTCTTCAGCTGTAAAACAAACCAAAAATTATAGTGACACAATCCTATGAGGTCAAATTAGAAGTAGGGCAGCTTAGTGTAATGGGAGGCGCACAGGTCTTAGACTGAATAGACTATGATTTGAATTCTCTCTCTACCACTGAAGCTTTCTGTTTCAGTCTTTTCGTCTTTAAAATGGAAATAATATGCTGACAGTACTGCACCCATAGTAAACATAAAAAACTTTGTAGACTTTGAAGGACCATACAAATGAGAGTTAAATATCCAGCACCAATGTTAAGTTGATGAAAGGGCTTTTTCTGGCTTACTTTTGGGTCCTGTTTCTGCCAGTCATTTCTTTTTCTCGGGGAGATGATTATTTCCACAAATACTAAAAATGTAGCTTTCTGATCCAAGATGGGCCCCCCTTGTAATTCTAATCTTCTATAGTAAATGATAGTATTTGCAAATATTTAGCACCTGCAGTTCAGCCTTTCATCGTTGAGATCTTATTTTCGTTTAAGAGTAGAGAGTATGACCAAGAATAACAGTTTACAGTGTTCACTTGTAAAAACAAAAACATTAATGGAATTTGAGTGGTTCCATCTGAATTAGGCAGTTTAGACTGATGCAGTGTGGAAATGATGCTGAATTACTGAAGAATTAATGTGAAGTATATGATTTTGGCACAAAAAACCCCTGTGAATAAGACCAATTTGAGAATTTTAAAAATCTCTAAACTTGTTTACACAGCTGGAGATGTAGTTACAGCCTGATCTCTTTTCTACATGTTTCCAGGTTATTTACAAATGTGTTTTCCCCTGCTTTTTCCTCTATGCATCTGATTTTCCAGTCTGGAGTGTAAAGCCCTAGATAGCAATGGAATATTGCAAAATATATTCATGGATTTATGTTTGTTGCTACATTATCAATTTTAGAGACAAAGACAAAATTGGAGTCTAGACATTTCTTTATGGGATATCACCATTCTGTTTAACTTCACTGAAAATAGAAATTAAAAAACAAATCCACAACCCAAGTAGTTAGTGATCAGAATGAGTTTTAATAGTCTACCCTTTGGCATTTCTTCAGAAAGAGAATGGCTAATCAGAATTTACATTTTCTTTGTTTGTCTCTGCATTTTTAACCCAGAATTCCTTAAGCCTAATCTATATTCAAGAAGATGAAATAGATAGAGGATGAGATGTGAATTCTTAAGATCTGTGTCCTAGTCCCTGGTCTGCTTGCTCACTGGTTGATGTTGGAGAAGTTGTTTAACCTCTCCAAGCCCTGGCTTCCCCTCCAGTGAAATGGAGTATTATTTTTCAACTACCTCTCTTGTTACATATTGTAAGGCTTAATAAGATAATGGGCTAAAGTTTCTCTTGTACAAGACAGAGTAAACTCCCAGAGTCAGAGACTACAAATTTCACTAGTGTGGGACTACTTGTTTTCCCACAAGACCACATGTGCAGTGGCCCTACTTGCAGCTGATCTCTTTGCCTGCCTGTCTGCCTCTAGGACATTTCTTGAAAAGTGAACTGTGAAGCTGTGGGACATACAGTTATGGTAATTCTGCATATATTCCTTCTCTAGTTCTCCATGAAGGCCACCATCCTATTCCAAATGTGACTCTCTTAAGGTCTGTTAGTTGAGAAGTACGCATTAGGTGATTGATATGTCCACCTGCATATGGCCAGACCTATCCTTGCTTAAAGAGAGTGTTTTCTCCAAAATTGGTCTATTTGCAAAAGAACAAACCATTTCCTTTAAATGCAAATATTTTACTCTATCTATGTTTAAATCCAATTGTTCAGAATTTATTTTTAAAATTCCTTGTGTAAAATTTTGAGTGGTGGTGCAGACTAACATCAGAAACCTAGGATCTTGGTATTTGATACTTTGCATTCTCCTTTGCTGGGAAGACAGGAATCATGTAGGTAGTGGAAGGGTATTTGCTTTTATAAATTTTTATGGTTTCTTTAAATTGGATTGAGGTTGTGTCATTTGGGGAAAGAGTGAGTTACATTTGCAAATTATGGGGCAATTTGGTCCATTTTTTCATTTATTTTATGGTGAGCAGAAAATGCCCTACGATGTCAAAGACAGCACCAGATTCACCAACTTCAGAAAGAAAAGGGAGAAAGATGACTGTCTTAGCTACTTTGCATTTGGAATTAAAAGATCTAGACTCAACTACCATCTCTGTTGTGTAATCTGTGACCTGGGCCAAGTCATTTAGCCTCAATTTCCACACCTGTAAAAATGGATAGGATTAGATAGAATATAAGGTCTCTTCAGGATCTAATTCTAAGATTATGTCTCCCATTCAGGTGAGACATTAGAAGACTTCTAAATAACCAATACCCAGGTTAAGTAGCATATGGCAAACTTTTTTTAAGATCAATTTGGGTGGCAGGGAAACATTATGGGTCATTAATGTGAATGTGTGTATATGTTTGTGTGTTTGTGCCCCATGTGTGTGCACATGTATGTATGTGAAAGAAATAAAATCGTCATGATCATGTTCCCCATAGCTGGAGACTTCAAGATACTCCATGGATAGGAAGTTCAAGGGGGGATGATTATTGAAAACCTCACCTGGGATATGGCTAGTTTGAGTAACATGACATCTGGCTTCTTCTTGTTTTAACTAAGTATCTCTACTAATAAAGTAATAAACTTTCTAGTTTCTATTTTGTTAAAAAGAGTGTTAATACTATCAGAAACCTTTAAATTTCAATGCCATGTTGTAAAACCATTTGTACACCTTCCTTATTATGGCTTAGCATCAGGAACTTTTTGGATTGGCTATTGCAATGACCTAAAAAGAACATAGTATATCTGTGCTTGCTGATGAAGCTGGCTGCAACTAATTCAATTATTTCCTCAAGCAGGATGGCACCAGGCTTTGAGTTTACAACTTGTGAGGCTCAGTAGAAAGAACTGGTACGTTAAACCTATAGAAGAGAAAACGTTCAGGTATATGATAGCTGTGATCAAACATTTTAAGGGTTATAGATTTGAGATTAAAGTTTCAAAGAGGACAATTTGGTTTTGAGATCAGGGGATAAAAAAACAAACCAACAAAAAAATTTCCTAATAATCAGAGCTGTCCAGTAGTGAACCAAGATACCTCAAGAAGTGATGAGATTTTTCTCCTTAGAGATCTTCAGTGAGAGGCTAATGAGCTGTTCTAAGACAAAAACCCCGTACTGGTGATTCTTTTATGTCTAACTTGAACTATGTGGTCACTGAGATCACTTCCAATATTCAAATTCTGTGATTCAATATTTTTCTTTCCTTATTCATTTTAACATTTAACAAATGGCTCCTTCTTGTCACTTTCACTCAGAATAGCCATGGCTTTTTTTATTTAGCACTTCAGCAAGAGGATCTTAGAAGTCCATTTCTCAAAATTCTGTTTATGTGGTCCCGATTAGTCAGTCACTCAATAAACATTTAATAAGTGCCTACTGTGTGCTAGAAGCTATGCTAAATGCTATGGATATAAAAGAAAGGCAAAGCCCCTGCACTCAAGAATGACTAGTTAATTAGTCATGGTGCCCTTAAATTCATCGTTTTACAGAAAAAATGAGCTCTGTGTCCACTCATTTCACCTCTAATTCTGGTTAGCTATTCTCCAAGTGCATGTCTCTGTTTACAAGAGGGATAAGGTGAAAGTATGACTTGATCACTGGCACTTTGCTTCTAAAAAGCCCTAACTCTTTCTAGAGGTGGTTGATTAGGGAGTTTCTTGATCAACTTGAGTTAGTAGCATGGTGAGTATTTGGAATTTGGATTGTATTTCATAAGTAGGGGATCAGTTATTTGGCTCTGAACTTGTGCAATGGAATCACCCCTTTGTGCTTGGTCCATAACAGAGATTTTTCATTTCCCTCCCCCCGTTGTTTTTGCTCTAGAGTGAGAGTAGGTCCTTTTTCTTTATCTGTTGAGAGCAGGCCTTGATCTCACGAAGTTTCCTCCCAAACCCATCCCGGCCCTGGGAACTACTAATGACCACCTTTGGGTAGAAGCACCTTAGAGATCTGACCCAAGTGACCTGAAAAGGTCAAAAAAGAGCCTGCTGGATGGAAGATGGGGAATTTTGGGGACAATGCTGAGTTCCTAGATGCCAACTTCCAGTGTCTGGCTTGGAGTAAGTATTGGTATACCTTTCATATTGCAAGATTAGGACCAAGCCTCATGGATAGAGGAGATAGAAGTTTCTGGGCAGGATCTCTCTAGGAATCACAGGCTCCCAAGTTCTGGGACCTATCCTTCTAGAAAGAGAAGGGTCATACCTGGACAGTGCTAACCTTTAGGGGAGAAGAGAAGTACAAAGCTATCTTATGGAACTGGAAGGATAGCAAGAAAATAAAGCTAGGAAATGGGAGAGAAAAAAGACCTGATCCCCTAGTTATTACTTTGAGCTATTAAATAGGACAATAGACATCAAAAGGCAAAGGAATTACCTTTTTAGAAACCCCAAATTAGTTTCCTTTCAAAGGAGAATTTGAAATATAGTATGTTGCTATGAATCTAGGAGACTACAATAGGGCCTTGTGTGGAAACATGGGATTCATTAATCTCGGCAGGTACTAGAATGCCCTGATTGACCCTGGGAGAGCTCTTTCCATCCCTTTCCCTCCCGTCCAAGATTACCTAATATCCAGACACCAGGGGTCAGTGAAGTGAGCATCATAGGATATCTTCTCCCAAACTTCCCAAAAATGCTCTCTCCTTCTTGGATTCTGAGTACCCATTCCCACACCCAGAGGAGAAGGCCAATAGCCCTAACCCCCCTCTGACTCTTGAACCTACTCCCCTGTTATCAGTGGTTATGCATGAAGGGCCTTACCATCTGCTCTTCTGATACAATGCTTCCCAGTTTTCCTCAGCATTGATCTCTAACCTGAAGATTCACCCTCAGGACCCCCACATCTTTGTATTTGGCCTATCCCTCTACCCCAAGACCACCAGATCTTTTCTGCCAGTTAACAGCTGAAACTTCTTTTATTCACTATTTTACACAGAACTCTTTGATAGTAGAGACTGCCTTACTTTCTATTTTAATAACTAGCACTTAGCATAGTGCTTAACACATAAATAACTGTTAAATCCTTTTTTATTCATTCATTCATTCATTGGAAAAGGAAGAAACAGTACTGCCTATATTTGGTACAGACAAAGCTATCCTGAATCTGTCATGTAGATGTTACCTTAAGGGCTGCTGTGTGTTGAAAAGAGAGTGGGCTCCTTAGCACTTGAGGAGTTTGGCTTTTATTTACTTTGAGTGAAAGTACTTTCAGCTGTTAAGTGCTAAGCCCCAGGCCCAAAGCCCTATCAGGTGTGAAACCTGTGTGGGTGTAGATTAATGACTTAAAAGGGGCCAACTTGGGAACCAATGGTCTCTGGTCTCTGGTCGTTGAGGCGGGGCTTGAGAACGCCAGAGGCTCGGCTGCGAGGAGAGGTGAGGAGAGGTGAGCTAAGAGACCAACTACAGCTGAAGCTGAAAAAAAGCCAAAGCAGGAGACCTGTGTGAACCCAGGAGTGCGAGCAAGGACTTGAGGCCACTAAATATGATTTGGCTAAATACTATCTTGTTTTTATGTGGCCTCTTGGTTACTCTTGTGAGGCAGGCCTACTGTGCCTGGAAGCTTGTGATCACAGTATTGGAATGGGGAAGCTCGTTCGCGAACCTGTTGCTCTGGGGCCTAAATAAATGTTCTGATGCTTTCTGCTTAGAGAATCCCTCATACCTTGTGGTTTCGAACATTCAAACATATATATAATTATATTTGAGATTATAAATCCGGCCTTCCTACTACAGGTCTGTATCCCCATTTTCATATATCTGTGGAGACCTAGTTAAGAAATATGTTTTGAGTTTTCCAAGTGGCAACTGAATTTAAACAAAAATGAACCAAAACCAGAATATTTTGGGTATCACTTTCAAGATCAGGCCTACTCAACAGAAGACCAGAGCTCAGAGTTTTGAAAAATTGGGTAGGGTCCTTATTTGAGATTACTTGAAAAACATCATCGTGTGTCAATTACCAAAGCATCCCGCTCCTCTATAGGCTCATACAATGTGACCAATTTCAGATCAGAAATGTACTTTTTTTAACTGGGGTTCTCTGAAATTAGAATACAGGATGATACATGCCATTTCTGCCAAGGACACGATCCTTCTTTTAAGCACCTAAGTTTAATAGCTAGGAGTCATCCTCAGCTCCTCACTCTTATGCCTTATACCAATAAATCACTAGATTTTATCAATTCTTCTTTAAATTTTCCTAAAACCAGGAATGTGCTGGAGCCAGCTCAAACCTGCACACCAAAGCTGATTATGTAATTTTCAGTGTGGACATTTATACCTCAGAAATTGGCAAATGCAAAAAGAAGAGCCTGGTTTATTATTTTGCTGATTGAATAGACTTAAGGAAAAAATGGAAACAATACGAATAATGAAAATTAAACTTCAAAGTGTTTCATGTTTTTAAACCAGAGAGAGGCAAAAACAGAAAAAGAAAATCATTGGCTAAGTTCCCTAATGAATATAAATGCAAAAATTTTAAATATAACACTAACAAGAAGATTTTAGCAATATATTCAGAGGTCAAACACTATGAACAGGTAGGATTTATGCTTGGAATGCTAGACTGGTTCAATATTAGGAAAACCATAAGCATAATTGGTCATATCAATGATAAAACAAAAATCATTTGATTATATTAATAAAATGCAGAAAAATCTTTTGACAAAACACAACAACCATTCTTATTAAAAACATTAGAAGGCATGTGAAGCAAAGCAGCCTGTTTTAAAATGATAAATCATATCTTTCTAAAACAAAAAAAAAGCATTATCTGTAAGGAGATGAATTTGAAACCTTCCCAATAAGATCAAGAGTGGAGCAAAGATGTTCATTATCACCATTATTATTCAGTATTTTATTAGAAATGCTGACTATAGCACTATGACAAGAAAAAGAAATTGAGAAATAAAAATAGGTAATGAATAAACAAAACTCTTACTCTTTGAAAATGATATGAAGGTATACCTAGAGAATCCAAGAGAATCAACTAAAAAAAAAAACTAATTGAAACAATTAACTTTTGCAAAGTTGCAGGATATAGGGGGATGAAACAAAGATGGTAGAGAAAAGCAGAGCCTTGCCTGAGATCTCCAAAATTTCTTCCCAAAGAATCCTGGTCACAGTTCCAGGGTTGAAAAGAATGTTATGGTAATTCACAGATGAGAACACAGGGCAAGAGATTAGTAAACCCATCTCTCCTTAGATCATACCACCTTGGAATAACCAAAAAATGTCCCCAGAAATAGCTCTGAAAATATCTACTCAAAAAATCTGAAGCTTGGACAGTACCCTCTCCACCCCGGAAGGAGAGTTCCACTTTAGCATAGAGTTAAAAGTCAAGAAATAGTCTAGAAAAATTAGCAAACAACAACAAAGATCCTGACCATAGAATATTACTATGGTGACAGGAAAAAACAGGACACAAACTCAGAAGAAGAAAACAAAGTAAAAACTGCTACATCAAAAACCTCAAAGAAAAACGTGAATTGGTTTCAAGCCACAAAAGAATTCCTAGAGGTGTTCAAAAAGAACTTGGTAAAGGAGACACAAAAATATTCTGAAGAAAATAACACCTTAAAAAACTGAATAGACCGAATGGTAAAAGAGGCACAAAAATCCAATGAAGAGAATACCTTAAAAAGCAGATTTGGCCAAATGGAAAAAGAAGTACAAAAGATCACTGAAAAAAAATAATTTCTTAAAAATTAGAATGGACAAATGGAAGCTAATGACCCCATGAGATATCAAGAAACAGTAAAACTAAATAAAAAGAATTTAAAAAAAGAAGTCAAATGTCTCATTTTAAAAATAACTGACCCGAAAAATAGATCCAGGAGAGATAATTTAAGAATTATTGGACTACCTTAAAGTCATAGCCAAAAAAGAGCCCATACATCATCTTTCAAGAAATGGAAATTGAGGGGATGCCAATACATTAGGAAATGACTGAAGAAGTTGTGGTATATGATTGTGATGGAATACTATTGTACTATGAGAAATAACAGACGACCCTCAGAAAAAACCTTGAAAAAAATTATATGAACTGCAAAGTGAAATGAGCAGAACCAAGAGAACATTGTACACAGTAAGAGTAACATTGTAAGGGTAATCAATTGTGAATGACTTAGCTATTCTCAGCAATAGAATGATCCAAGACAATTTCACAGAACTTAAATGAAAAATATTATCCATCTCCAGAGAAAGAACTGATGAAGTCTGATTGCAGACTGAATTGTACACTTTAAAAAATATCAATTCTACTTAATTTACCTATTCAGTTCCATACCAACCAAACCACCAAAGAAATGTTTTATATCAGGAACATCAAGGAAATAACTGAAAAATATGATGGAAAGTGGCCAAGCAGTACCAGATTTCAAACTAAATTGCAAAATGGCAATCAAGAAAACAATGAAATACTGACTAAGATATACAATGGCTGATCAGTGCAATTGGTTAGGTAAAGAACACACAGTACTAAATCATTATTTAGATAGATAAACCCCAAAATTCAAGCTTTTAGGGTAAGAACTCACTATTGGACAAAAAGTGGGAAAAATTGAAAAACATTTTGGCAGAAACCAGGCATAGAGCAACAACTCACACCATATATCAAGGTAAAGTCAAAATGGATAAATGTTTTTTAAATCTATAAATGTTATGTTATTATAATTTGTATACATATAAGAGGTAATATAAGTAAATTAAGGGAGCATAGAAAAATGTATGTCAGATCTACGGATAAAGGAAAGTGTTATGATCAAAGAAGAAGGTGCTATGGATATAATTGAGGAAGTGTGACAATCCCTGACTTCAAGAAGCTTACATTATACTGAGTGAATACATTTCACAGAGAAGCAAATATAGGGTCTATACAAAGCAAATACAAAGTGGATGATTATTGAACACCTTCACAGATGCAGAAAGTTCTAGCTATAAAGATACTATGATCATTAGCTATGAAATTATAATAAATAATATATGTATACATGCATATGTAGGGTTTATGTGTATATATCTATAAAATATATACACACATGCATACACATATGTATACATATGTATACAACCACATATTTCTATGTGTCTATGTGTATATACCTACTGTGTATATACCTACTGTGTACCTAGCTCTGAGAAAGGGGCTATGGATATAAATGAGGAAATGTGACAATTCCTGACTTCAAGAAGCTTACATTATACTGAGTGAATACATTTCACAGAGAAGTAAATATAGGGTCTATACAAAGTAAATACAAAGTGGATGATGGGTGCATGGTGAAGTCAAGAAAGGCCTCTTGTAGGAGGTAACACCTGAGATACTGTTAAAAGAGAATTAGAGACCTGAGAGGCAAAGGTGAGGGACCCCATTCTAGATATGGAGGACAGTCTTTACAAAGTCACAGATGCTGAAAGTGGAATGTCATGCACAGGAAATAACAAAGAGGCCAGTTTAAATGAAGTGTAGAGTGAAAGAGGAGGGTTAATGTGCAATCTACTATAATGTTAATACAATTTGAAGATCTCTCCCACCCATTAATAGGCCCATGTAACCTGTCTGAGTCACATGGAAACCTGAGTCACATGAACCTGTGGTGGGAAGAGCTTGCTTGGGTGGAGCAGAGCTGAAAGGAAGTGAGACAGAGCAATCAGAGTTGGGAGAGAGAGAGACACAGAGCAGCAGCAAGCATGAGTAAGAGAGGGAGTGATTTTACCCTTGTTTGTGGGAAGGCCCTAAAGAGGAAAGGCTTGGGAATGGTGGTGCTCCCTGCATTGATAATGTGTAGAGATTTCTTTGTTTCTATGATGGATTTGGATTTCCAGTGTTGGGATTTGGCTTTCTGGTGTTGGAATAAATGTTTTGGTTTCACTTTCAATGAAGAGAGTCTGTTATATGTTGCAATTCAGAACTATGTCAGCATCTTCATAGCAGCCATAGCTGCTGAATATTGCATTGATGCTACATCTATATAGAAAGATATATTGAGAACAACATTTTGAAGAGATTTAAATGTCAAAAATAGGACTTCATATTTTCTTTTGGACACAATGGTTGTTGTCCTTCATTCTCAAAGAGGACCAAAATGACATCACTATGCTAGAGTCAAGTTTCAATGTGTCCAACTGTGGGTGATCAGACCAATATGAGCTCAGAATGCTCTACCACAGGTCGAGCACAAATACTCTGTGTGAACATTTGGGATGGATTCTCTAAATTTGTGCTTCTTGCATATTCTTTGAGCTGTTTCAATTCTGCTTTGCTCATAGAGCACAGCACCTTCTCTGATGTGGACGTGCCATGCTGAGTGGTCCTGTGTAACATCTCCCATGTTTCACAATTAATTCAAAAGTTCTTAAGAGAGACCTTGAGAGTGTCCTTGTATCTCTTCTTCTGACCACCCTGTGAATGCTTGTCTTGTGTGAGTTTTCCATAAAATAGCCTTTTTGGTAAGCATATATTTTGCAATCAAACAATGTGCTCAACCCATCAGGGTTGTGCTCTCTGAAGCAGAGTTCAAATGCTTGGCAGTTTAGTTCAAGATAGAGGTCACACTTCCTCATTTATATCCATAGCGCCTTTCTCTGAGCTAGGTACACAGTAAGTATGCACACACATACACACACACACACACACAGAAATATGTATGTTTGTATACATATGTATACATATGTATATGCATGTGTGTACATATTTGTATAGACATATACCCAGAGACCCTACATATGCATGTATACATATTTTGCTGATTATAATTTCATAGCTAATGATCATAGTATCCTTATAGCTAAAACTTTCTGCATCTGTGAAGTTGTTCAGTGATTACCGTATTTCACCAATCCAACTATTTTACCAAGCCTTGTTCTGGAAAGTCCATAATAAAATGAAACTATTTACCCAACTCTCAATTCAGGAGGAGCAGATAGAAACATAGTTTGCCTCTAAGAAATTGAGGATCACTGTTGGAAATTTAGAGCCAAACACTGGCTGGCTAGCTGGGAGTATAGCCTAGAATGTTGGATCAGAATGTCTGCCCAAAAGCTTCTGACCTAGTTCCTGTCTCACAGAATGAAGACTGTACCAGAGGGTCAAACCTACATTAGTCTAGAAAATACTGAATATTTCCCATATATCCAAAGCAATTATTAGTGAGGAAACCTTGATTCCTAGACATCTATAAATTACTCAGCTAGGGGTTTAGCAATGTAGGAAATAGTTGCTTAAGTCTTTCCCTACTGCAATCCATCTTCCTTCTACTCAGCTGTCAAGTTGATCTCCCTAAAACACAAATCTGGCCATACCATCCTCTTATGCAATAAATTCTAGTGGCTTCCTAATCAAATACCAAATAGGAAAGTTTCTGGTTTTCAAGGCTCATCATAATGTGGTTTGTTCCTACCTTGCCAATCTTTCTATGCCTTATTCCCCTCCACAGACCCTGTCATCCAGGGACACAGACCTCTTTCATGTTCCTCACACATGACACTCCATCTCTAGACTCTCAGCACTTTCTCTGTTTTTCTCTTATGTCTGGAATGCTTTCTTTCCTAATGTCTGCTTCTTAATTCCTTCAACTTTCAGGGAAAATTTTGCCTTCTACAAGAAAGTCACTCTGAATACCAGTGCCTTCCTTTTGATATCACTCCCAATTTATTCTGTTTATATCCTATTTATACATTGTTATTTGTATGTCACCTACCCCAGTACACTGAGCCCTGTGAAAGTAGGGATTATCTTTTGATTTTCATTCTATCACCAGCACTTAGCACAAAACTGACACATAGTAGATTTCTTAATAAATGCTCAACTGACTAAGAAAGGGCACTATTAGGAACATATGCAGAAATTATTCAAGCTATGAGAGATATTTAGGGTTTCTAAACCCCAGTAGCTCATCCTCCCAAAAACTGCTAAAGTATAATATGGGACTGAACTTCAGGCTTCCATGGTTTCATCAAATACACATTTCCCAGATCCTCCATGACTTGAATGTTCTTGAAAAGTTTCTCTGGTTGACTAATTCATCACCATCTGGCCAATCACAGATCAATCAAAAATTACTTAAGTGGCTCTTGTGTGCCAGGTACTGTACCAAAATAGTGATGAGCTTCTTCAAGCTTAGCTAAACTTTTCCTCTTATTACAGTGATGTTTTACTAAGAACACTGAACTCAGAGTCAGAGAGTTCTGGTTTTGAATCTTTCCTCAGACATTTTCTAGTTTTGTGACTTTATTTAACCTCTCTGGGCCTCAGTTTTCTCATCTCTAAAATGAAATTAGATTAAGTTATCTTTATGGTCTCTACTAGGAGGGGTCTGTGAGCCTATGAAAGACATAAAATACATGACAAGGCATATATTTAAAGCTTTTTCCAGTTTGGCAGGACCTGCCAGGCTTCGTACTCTGTTGGCACATTCTTCAGAAATCTATGACCATGTCCTTACCGTGAGGCATTTGAGTATGACTTCAATGGAGGAATTCCACAAAGTATCTAAAATTTTATCTCCCAAATGTTAAAGAAGTCACAGTTGGAATTAAAAATTTAAGAGAGGACAAAATTATTTTCCTTATGCTTTTAGGCAGAAGGGAAGAAGACATAAAACAGTTACCTTTAAATTACAAAAAAAAAGTAAGATATTTAAAGACATAAATGGATAAAAACATTGGTTGATAATACATTTCCATGTAGGATTTATGAGTCTACGTAGGTTAAATGAATGTATAAGCATGGTTCCTGGGTGGCATGGATAGATACATCTGGAATCTGGTCCACCCCTCTGTAATTTTCACCTTGCAGGAAACAACAAAAGCTCCATAACTGGATTTGCTTCTCTTTCTTACCTGTCTCCAAGAAAGTTATCAGATTAGAGAATCGTATTTCTATCTGCCACCTTGCAAATATTTCTGATGTAAGAGTATGGTATTTGGGAGCTGCACATTCTTAATACCACTTTCCATGGCCATTCTTAAGGGATAGTGAAATTTTTAGCTTACTCTTGCCATCCAAGCTCCTTTCCATCAAATGCTGGTTGTACAAACAACCATTACAAACAGCGAATAGGGAGTGAACCCATTTATCCAAGAAAATCAGCATACGAGAAGTAGAAAACATCTATGGATTAGAATATCTATATACTAGAAAATATATGTTTAAGAACTCTTAAACTAGGAAGAAGATGAAATCTCAGCTCAAACCAAAACAGAGGGTCAGATTTTTTAAAAAAAAGAATTCTATTTTGACAATCTCTAGAGTCAAGGGACATACATATTAACATACATGTTACATATCTATTGCTTCTTTTTCCATGTATCTCTCTCATTTGGGACCACGTGCTCTTCTTCTAAGAAGCTCTGGCTCTAACTCTATTATTTACACAGGTACACAGGATTATCTCACATTTTCTGCAACGATTGGAATCACATCTCATTCCACACACACACACACACACACACACACACACACACACACACACACACACATGCCCTAGCTTAGTTGGAAGCCTGGTTAGATATAAAGTAGAAATGAAAGGTACTAGGTTAAGTTATATTCTAGGTGAGATTATTGGCATTCCTTCTATAAATTCTGATTTATTGAAATTATTTTTCTTATCTGCACAGGGATGAAGTGATATCTGTATCAAATCTCTTCATTCTGTTCCTGCATGGGATGTTCTGCTAATATGGAGCACATGACTCTGGACTGAAGTGGAAAATCTGCTAGGAAGCAGAGAAGCTGTTAACTTGGAATTAGGCTACCTGCAGTGAGGGAATGCTTCTTCTCTTTTGGCTGAATATATTTGGTTGATGAGGACAATCAGGGAGGGGGCTGGAGGGAAATTTTCTGCCTTAGCACCTGGGAAACATATTCTGCAACACAAAAGGGAGAAATTGAGCTAACTGTCTTACTATCCTAAACTACATGACTACAATTTTCTTCCATTAATGGTTCCCAATCTTTTTTGGCTTAAGATATCCCTTTGCATATTGTACAATTCCCATGACAGCCCTAAGTTAAAACAATCTCCTTCTCTTTCTAAGACAGACCTTAGGTAACAAATTTGTAAGCTTTTTAACTCGCAAGCCCACGTTTCTTGTTTATGATTGTTTCTTTTCCAGATGATAGAAAGTAATTTCAGTGACTTTGTGTCCATATGTGAACACCTGGGTTCCATTTTGATATCCCACCATGCAGTGAGCCTCCACCACTCTCTGCCTATCTTAAAAGTGTTTCTCTTCTGGGATTTGGATATGGCAGGTATGGCAGCTAACAAAGGACAAAGTATCCTATGTAATGCACTGAAGAATTATGGTTTCCATTTAGAGGGAGTGTGTGATGATATATACATATTGACCTAATTCTCAGGTGTCTATAAAATACTTAACTTGAGCCATAAGTGTTTACATAGAGCAAACTGTTATGACTAGGTATCTTTATGATATGTACCATATTTTTCCTGGCAGGGAATCCCCGGGATATGTATAATTCATTGTATTAAATGGGATTTGACTGTATTCACTGAATTAGAGGTTTCTAGCCTGGTTTTAGAAGGGTGGGAATAGATGGGGACACATCTTCTATATCAGTAATAGTTGTTCCTACAAAGAGGATTCCCTGGCAGCATGGAAATATTGAGTGAAAAATGTTATAAGAAGTGCCCTTCTTGTCTCAATGTCTTGTGGACAGGTCCATTTGTAGGAATTTAATAGGGCACCAGAAATAGTTGTATGTGTGTATGTATGTGTGTGTATGTATATATAAATGGAAGAATTTTGAGTTGAGGCTTAGCCAGTTCTATATGGGCTAGCGTGCCAAGATAACACAGTTTGGTATGGTCTTGCCTACTCATCTGAACCAAAAAACAGCACCAAAATGGGCAGCATGTCAGAACAAACCACTCTTCTGGTTTTGGAGCAAATATGCACCTGGAATTTTATTCCAGGGTCTTATTTTCCTCACAGTCAGGAAACCATAATTACCAACAGAGACCCACAGACATGAGAAAGTCATGTAAAAAATAGGGTGTTAATGATAACTAGAATACTATTTCTATAGCATTTTAAGATTTGTTAAATACTTTCCTAAAAGCAATCTTTTGAGGTAAGAAGTACAGATTTTATTACTTCCTTTTTTTTATTCATGAGAAAACTGAAGTTCTGAGATGTTAAGTCAAAATATGAGATGGGACTGAATTCAGATCTCCTGGCTCTAAATCCAATACTCCATCTAATCTGGCACAGTTGCCTTTTGTTTCCAGTTACCTTCTATAGCCCAGTGACAGAGTGGTCTGACACAGCGAAAACCTCTCCTAAGTTGCCTATTGGAAAGATTCTATTTAAATTTTATTAGATTAAGTGTTCATTGCCTTTTTGTGTATGTGTCATGGACCCCTTTGACAACCTGGTAAAGACTATGGGACTCTCCTTAGAATATTTTAATGTAAAAAATAAAATACAAAAAATTACAATTTTATTAAGATATTGCTATGAAATATAAATTTGAAAAGTTTACAGGAACCAAGTTAAGAATCCCAGGGTACACTTCAAATAACTGTTGGGGGTGTGTGGGGAAAGTCAGTCTGATAATCTTGAGAAAAATTTTCACAAAAACAAAATCACATTCCTTGCCAATGAACTGTTATTGTTATTTGTCCTTTGCTTCCAAAGAGGACCAATGACATCACAGGATGATATCTTGAATTGTACGTGAATTGGATTTAAGTGAGATTAAATTGCACAGAGTCATCAGCCTCACTCTTTCTTCCAGAGTCATCAAATTCTGGTGGTAAGTCAGGATGACTTGTGATGACTGGATGCAGAGGATGACCTCGGGGTCTTTGAAATCTGACCAAGCTCTAAATACTCCTCAGCACCTGCTTCAGCTGCTTTCATGGGTAGTGGAACAAATTGTTCTCATCTTCCCATCCTGCTGGGAGGAGTCTTCGTATCCCCCTTACTCACCAACAGGTTTGAGGCCTGTTGTTTACCCTCTACTTAGTATAGCCCTCTGCCAAAATGGATTTACTTCAGTGCAGCTACCGCTTATGCTACAGCTTTTCAGAGCCACAAGTGAGAATTTGATGAAATGTGAACACCAAAGTTAGATGAGTAGCCTGAAAAAGTCCCCACATCAGAAGTGCTAGTTCTTCCTGAACACCGCATACACTAGCAAGTCAGGTAAGTTCTAGGGGTGAAGAGTTTTCAAATTGAGGAGAGCTAAAAATCAGGAGAATGGCTGTTGAAATGATGACCATGGACAGTGGCCAAGGGTAGAAAATGTCTGTGTTCTGACTGAATAGACTTAAGTTGCTAAGATCCTGGTTCCAAAGACAAAAAACACTGGACCATAGATTTTGGGTACTGGAGCTGGACTTGTCCAGGAGGATAAAAAACAGGGGAAATAACAAAGGGGAAATTTTATAGGGCAGTAAAAGGAGCAGACTTCAAGTAGTAGATGAGTTAAACATTAAGTCAACAAAATAACCCTAAGGTCCTTCTTAGCCTAGGTATAAACATATCCATTTGTTACAAGTTGGAAAAAAGAAGGTTTTTCCCCTAACTTATGAACTCTTTTGTTCCTTTCATTGTAGAAAAAACGGGATCTAGTTGAGAGGAAAAGGGAATGAGAAAGAGGCTGTCAAAGCAATGAAGGGTTTAGTAATAATAAGAGTAGGAATAATAATGAACATTCATGTAGTGATTTAATATCTGTAAAGCACTTTAAAAATATCATCTCAGTTAGCCCTCACAATAACTTTGGAAGGTAGATGCTATTATTATCCCCATTTTACAGATGAGCAAACAGAGGCATGTAATGGTTAAGTAACTTGCCCAAGGTGACACAACAATTAAGTGTCCCAGCCTGGATTTAGCTAAGTAGAGACAACCAAGAAAATTTCTGCATTGCTCCTGAACCGAGGTTCCATAAATACAAAGGCTGGAGGATGAAATATTCCCGACTCTTAAACAGAAAACTATTTCAACAACCATTTAAATTCAAATAACTTTTATTAAGGATCTACATATGTACAGTGAGAGGTACTGAGGATTAAAAGAAAGACACCTTTCCTTGGAGTCTGGAAGGCCTAGGTTGCTGACTATGAATGCTGTTTCCACACACAACTTTTGAAGACTGAGGAAGAGATTGGGCCATATGAAAACAACAACAAAAAGTCAGGAGGCTTGAAAAACCTACCTCATGCTTGGAAGAAGCAAAATAAAAAGAACAAAGGTTTAATACAGGTTATTTATCCCTATTCCTCAGACCTATTGGCTAAGTGGTGATCTGTTTCATTCCAGTTTTTTTCCTTACTGTGAGTTCCCCACTTGGATGAAATCACTGTCTGGAAAACAATTTTGAGTCCCTGTTAAATTTTGAATCTTCACTTTAAAAAAGCAGAAGGGGCTAAGTTTTTTCTCTCCTTTTTTGTTGACTTTCTTGCTGTGAGTGTAATTGTTTCCTTTTCTTTTTTTGCTTGTCCTCTAATAGTTTTTTTTTAATTTATTTTATTTTCAATATATGAAATAAAACAAGCATTTCCATAACATAGCAAAATTAAAAAAAAAGATGATTGCTCATTTAACTGCAAATCTAATATGTACAATTCACTATTCTTTTTAAATATATAATAAAGTTATCATGTAAATTCTTTTTTCTCGCCCTCACCCTAGAGATGGCCACCATTAGACACAAATATTTACATATATATAAAATCATTCTATACATATTTCTATGTCTCACAGTCTCTAATATATGTGCACATACTTTTAGAAGATTCTAAAAAATAATAAATACCTTAAAGCAACAAAGACAAAGAGAGAAACTGAGGCATCATGTAGCTGGAAACAAAACCTTTACTTCTGTTCTGCTTGCTCTCTTTCACCTTGGTGTCTACTCAGTTATGATCTTACTCTCCAAAGAAGGGAAAACTTGTATTTACCTACCTCACACTGACAGCTGGTAATGTTCAGTAACCTACATTAGACTTTGCTTCTTTTTGGTTTGCTCTTTCCCAGTCCAAAGAGGGTCTTTTGTGTCTCCTCTCTTTTTGCACTATTCATATTCTTCCCCCTCCCCTCATCCCTGAGGATATGGAAAATGACATGTGAAATCAGTAGACTACAATGTGTTAATAGGTTAAAAGCCTGAGCTCTTCTGTTATAAAACTTACTTAACAGCAAGACTGGTTCTATTATTTACAGACCATTAGAAATAATTATCACATTCTTCTATGGGGCAAAGAAACTCACTACTTTGATGCAAATCTTAAAAAGACAAGGAACTACTTAGCCATTGTTTCAATGATTTAACAATGCCTTCAACTTTCTGCTTGACCCTCACTGATTTCTGGGGACCTGAAGCAGCCCTTAAAGTTCAGAGAATGGTCTGCCTCTTATTTACCCTTTGCTACCAAAATGCCAGCCTCTTTGGACTTGTGGCATCTTAGCCTTTTATTGTTCCATGTGTTAACTCTACATAGCCTTTACTATTCAGAATGCCAACTAGAGAGATTTATATTTCCTAGTAATTTGGCTTCACGACAATCTATTCCCATTGGGCCACTTGAATTTCATTGTGTCATTGTTCATAATTTTAGGAAAATTAAACTACATTCTCCTGATGTCTAAGCCAATCTTAGGCAGTGAATTAGGCTCCCCTGAAAGGTCGATATAAACTGTTTCGTTGCACAAGGATGTAGTGCTAAATAGTTCAATCCAGTTTATTGTGTCCCTACTTTGTACACAACACACTGTGCTTGTAGCTATGGGAGTTAGAAAGAAGGCAAATGGAATGAAGAAGATCTTACATAGATGAGATTTGATCTTTGTCCCTGCATGGATCAGTTGAAGAAAAAAATGGAAATGTTGAGTGTGTGAAAGAAAAGTCTTAGGGATACAACGACAGAAATCTTATATTTTATTGATAATTTGTAAATTTGGAGCAGAAAGAGGCTTTAGAGGCCATTTGGTTCAATTTCTTTACTTTATAGTGTAAGAAACTGAGATTTAGAGTTTGTCCCACACATGGGATGCTACAACCCAAGGATCATGTAGCCAAGGATAATATGATATGGTATGATATGATATGATCACAACATGATAGAATCACAAACTTAGAACTGAAAAAAATTTACAAGGTAATCTATTTCTACCCATTCATTTTTCAGATGAAGAAATTAAGGTTTAGAATGGTTAAGTGATTTGCCTATGAATACACAGGGAGTAGGCAATCAAAGGAGGTATTTAAAACCCAGGTCCCACTTTGATTCCAAGGTCAGTGTTTTTACACTTGTATCCTTTGGCTTCTAGTTCTCATTATCAGGCCTGGCCCAGAATATTGCTTCACTGGAGGTCTTTAAGCAAAGGCTGGATGCCCACTTGTGGGGAGGGAATATAATAAAGAAGACTCCTTTTTTTCAGGCATGGGTTGGGCTTATAGAAGTTAAAGTTCCTTCTAACACTGAAATTCTGTGAATCTCATCCTGCGAAAATTAAAAAAAAATTAATTTACAAAAGGCCCAGGTTTAAGGGACTTTTGAAGGACAAATACTTGGTACAGAGAATAAAAACTAAGAGCTTAGAAGAAGGGAAAGGTAGCACTTGAGCTAGGTAGGCCTTGAATGGGCAAGATATCACTAGGCAGAGAAGACATGAAGGAGCTCCAGTCAAATAAAGCAGTCAGAAAAGATACAGCTGCAGGACCTCATGTGACATGTCTAGGGAACAATGAGTATGGAAGTTTATCTAAAGCAGACGCCTAGTGTAATGCAGTAGTGGCCAATAAGTTCAGGGGAGTAGGCTGGGACTCCAGTGTAGAGGTGATTCACTGGCAAGACGTTTGGAATTTATCCCCTAGGTATGCATAGAAGGTCTTTGAAGTAGGAAGTATTCTAACATGGCAGTGTAGGTAGAGATTTGTGGTTTGAAAACACTTGAGAAGGCTTCATGGAAGATGTGGAACTGTAGCTGCTCCATGACAAATGCATAGGTTCTGGACAGGTAGAAAGTAAGATATCATAAGAGAAGAGAATGGCACATGGGATGGAATTAATATGGCAGATGTAGAGAGCTGTGAAATGTCTGGCTTAATGGCAAGGAAGGGTTTTATTG
Organism: Phalanger gymnotis; assembly: GCA_028646595.1. Lineage (NCBI taxonomy): Eukaryota > Metazoa > Chordata > Mammalia > Diprotodontia > Phalangeridae > Phalanger > Phalanger gymnotis. The sequence goes on from CM053622.1 coordinate 111,077,443, forward strand.
GCTTTCTCATTTTTTCTCACACACACTAAATCTCCTATTTCTTGCTTTTGAACTGGTCCTCCCTGGAATATACTTCCTCTTCACTTTTGCCTCTTAGAATCCCTACTTTCACTGCAAGTTCAAATCAAATACCACCTTCCACATGAGGTGTTTCCCGATTCCTCCAGCTGTTAATGCTTCCTTTTCAACTAACCTTGTATTTATTTCTTATATACTTAACCACATACCTGAAGTTTCCCTCAATGTGATGTGAGCTCCTGAAGGGCCAGCAATATTCCTTTTGTTTCTGTGTCTATAGTGCTTAGCAGCTTAACACACAGTAGGGAATTAGTAAATTGTTGCTGATTGATTGACAGGGTTTGTTTGTACTTTTTTTGGACTAAAAGTATTATTTAATTGGTATAGAGAAATATCAGTGAGAAAATTCTCTCTACCAATACATACCAACATTTACTCTGTAGGCTAGTGCATTTGAATGAGTTGTCTGGGGTCTGACAATGAATATGTGTCAAAGGTGGAATTGGGACTTATTTCTTCCTGACTCTGATGCCAGCTTTCTATCCACTATGCCATTCTGCTCATCAAGATAATAATTGACATTTATGTGATGCTTTGGGATTTGCAAAGCACTTCACAAACATTATTCCTTTGAATCTTAGAGAAACCTAGTGAGGCACATACTACAGGTAATATCCCTATTTAACAGATAGTAAAATTGAAACTCAAATTGGTTAAGTGATTTCCCTGTGGTCACAAATCCAGTGAAGGTTAGGAGCAAGATTCGTATCTTAGTCTACCTGATTCAAAGAGCAGTGGCATAGTGAATTCAGAAAGACTGAAGTTCAAATCAAGCCTTAGGTTCTTAATAGCTATATGACCCTGGGCAAGTCATTCAACTTGTCTGGCTGAGTGTATTCAAATGCAAAATGTGGATCATAATAACACTTCCCTCTCAGAGATGTTGTGTGGATCAAATGAGATCATATTTGTAGTGTTTAGTTTAGCATGGTGCCTAGCACAAAAGAGCCTCTTGTTCTCTTTTCCCTTTACTTCTTATCTCATCCAGTAGGCAACATTGCATCCCTAGGAATATTATGAAACAACATTAGAATAATTGGTTGGTATTATAAAAAAATAATTTGTTAAATAGTTCTGCCATGGCACCCATTTGGAGCTTTGTCTACATGTGCAGCTAGGTGACACAGTAGATAGTGTTATGACTGAAGTCATAAAGATTCATCTTTGTGAGTTCAAATCCAGCCTCTGTCACTTACTACCTTTTGGGAATCTGGGCAAGTTATTTAACCTTGTTTGCCTCAGTCTCTTCATAAATAAAATGCTGGTGTGGCAGAGCTTGCTGTGTAGAAGTAGCTCTGAAAATAGCAGAACAGCCCCTCAAGGTTGGGACAAAGTACTTTCTACTCTACAAGCAGTCATACCCCGACAAAAAGCTCAAGGGTCAAGTAGTTGACTGGGAACATGAACAGGCAGTGAAAACAGACTCAGATTCAGACTCAGACTTTGGAATCTTTCTTTGGTGACAAACATACAGCCAGAAGAAGTCAACAAAGTCAAAGAGCCTACATAAAAAGCCTCCAAGAAAAATATGAATTGGTCTCAGGCCATGGAAGAGCTCAAAAAGGATTTGGAAAAGCAAGTAAGAGAAGTAGAGGAGAAATTGGGAAGAGAAATGAGAGTGATGTGAGAAAACCATGAAAAACAAGTCAATGACTTGCTAAAGGAGACCCAAACAAAATACTGAAGAAAATAACACCTTAAAAAAATGGACTAAAACAAATGTCAAAAGAGCTCCGAAAGGCCAATGAGGAGAAGAATGCCTTGAAAGGCAGATTTAGCCAAATGGAAAAGGAGGTCCAAAAGACCACTGAAGAAAATACTAACTTAAAAATTAGATTGGAACAAGTGGAAGCTAGTGACTTGATGAGAAATCAAGAAATTATAAAACAGAACCAAAGGAATGAAAAAATGGAAGACAAGATGAAATATCTCATTGGAGAAACCACTGACCTGGAAGATAGATCCAGGAGAGATAATTTAAAAATTATTGGACTAACTGAAAGCTATGATCAAAAAAAGCCTAGACATCATCTTTTGAGAAATTATCAAGGAGAACTGCCCTGATATTCTAGAGCCAGCGGGTAAGATAGAAATTGAAAGAATCTATCGATCACCTCCTCAAAAAGATCCCAAAAAAGAAAACTCCTAGGAATATTGTCGCCAAATTCCAGAGCTCCCAGATCAAG
>CM053622.1:111087674-111109835 GCA_028646595.1 Phalanger gymnotis
CCAGCCAACTTACTTGACCCTTGAGTTTTTCAGCGGGGTATGACTGCTTGTAAAGAGTTCTATGTTCCAAGCTTGGGTGGATGCACTGCCACACTAGCACTCCTCCTTCCCCAAGAACCCCCAACCCAGACTGGACTTAGATCTTCAGCAGGCTCTGCACTCCCGCTCTGATCTGCCACTCAACTCCTCCCACCACGTGGGCCTGGGGCAGGAAGCAACTGCAGCTGTAGTTCTGTAGCTGCCCCACCTCCACTGCCCCTGGGGTGGTGGCTGAATAGCAAACTCCTTTTTACACTCTGTAAAAAGCTTTTCCCACTAACCTTCTCTGTTGTCTTTGGTGTTTGTGGGTTGAGAAGTCTGGTAACTGCTGCAGCTCACTGATTCAGGGTGCTAGGGTACGCTTCACCCAGCTCCTGCTCTGGTTGGTCTTTGCTGCCCATGCTGGGCCTGTGCAGGATAGACCCTACCTAGAGACCATCCAGGCTATCCTGGGCTAGAGCCCTGCTTCCCTCTACCACTTTGTGGGCTCTACAATTCTTCTCTGTTGTCTTTGGTGTCTGTGGGTTGAGAAGTCAGGTAACTGCCACAGCTCACTGATTCAGGGTGCTAGAGCACACTCTGCCCGGCTCCTGGTCTGGCTGGTCAATGCAGTCTATGCTGTCCATGCTGGGCCCTGCTCTGCTCTGCTCCGCTCCCAGCTCCATGCATGAAAGACCTTACCCAGAGACCATCCAGGATGTCCTGGGCTGGAGCCCTGCTTCCCTCTGCTATTTTGTGTGTCCGGCAGCTTTAGAATTGGTTCAGAGCCATTTTTTTTATAGGTTTTTGGAGGGACTTGGTGGGGAGCTCATGCCAGTCCCTGCTTTCCAGCTGCCATCTTGGCTCCACCCCCCAAATTTCCTTATTTCTGTCAAAGGTCCCACCACTCTTCCAGTTTCACAGGTTCACAACCTTGGCCTTAAGCTTGACTCCTCATTCTCTGTCATTCCCCAAATCCAATCAGTTTGTAAATTTTGTTGTTTTCTAACTCCACAGTATCTCTTTCATGTGATCCCTTCTCTCTATTCATGTAGGCACCACTTTAGCTCAGGTCCTCATCACCCTTACCTAGATTATTTTAACAGCTTTTTAGTTGGTCTCCCTCCCTTAAGTCTCTCCTCACTTTAATATACCTTCCACCCAAATGCCAAAACATTTTCCCACAAATGCAAATCTGCCCAAGTAACTGTCCTACTCCTCACTCTCCTTTAGCTCTCTTCATCTCTATGATCAAAGAAACTTATCTGTTTAGCTTTTGAAGGTATTTACAATCTGTACCCCACCTATCTTTACAGCTTCATTATATGTTCATATTCTTGCCTTTCTTTTTATCCCTAGTGCTTAGAAGAGCATCTGGCATGTATTATGTACTTAATAAAAACTTTTGGACTGACTGACATTATTTCTCTTCCTGCACCCTGAGATCTGATCAGATTGGCTATCTCTTTATTCTTGACACATGATACTCCATTTCTTGTCTTACCTTTGCATTGGCCACTATTTAATTCTGTTATATAATCCTTCCTAGCCTTCCTTTCCTAGTATGTATTGATTTTTTATATATTCGTATTTTTTTTTTTTATTCTTGCACTAAAATGCATCAAGAGTAAGGGTTGTTTTAATCTTTGTACTTGTATCCCCAGCACCCAGCACAGTATATGACTTTTAGGAGATGCTTCACAAATGGTTGTTGATTGACTAAAAAAGACATCAAACCATGGACAACTGTTTTTAAAGTCTGCCCATTCAACTAGTTTAGTTCAACTAAGTTTATCACATACGTGCTAAATTATATCATTTGAATTCCCAGATTTAACCATTTTGTAATCCATTCACAAAAGAGCATGAAGTTTGGCATGACCTGATATTGATAAAACCATGCTGACTGTGATCACTGCTTCTCTTTTTAAATGTTCATTAGCTAAACTAACTCAGAGACTGGCATACAATTGGCACTTAATAAATGTTCAGTTGAACGTAATTGAGCCTGTCCTTGTCTCAGTTAACACATTAGTAAAAGATTAATAAAATTTCATTGTAGTGAGGTTCATTTGCTGAAATTATTAACTGGGTGCCATTTGCCAGTCATTAAAATTACTATATTAAACCTGTATGGCCAGAGAGGCAGTGTGGTACATGGAGTGTTTAGAATGTTGGATCTGGAGTAAGGAAGACAAGCTCAAATCTTACTTCTGACATCTACTAGCAGTGTGATCATTGGAAAATCATTGACTCTTGTTAGTATTAGATCTTGAAATAGGGACACTTTGGAACTGTCTGCCTGTGTCTTTGGCCGCATGTCAGGTCTTTGGCACCAGGAATAGCTCCTGCCATTCAGCTTATGGTTGCTTCTCCATATGCTAGATTATTCCTGGGGAAGTACTGACAGGGAGCTGAATTGCTAGGACGAGCCAAGATAAATATAAAGGGCTCTAGACTGAGCGACTGAGAAGAATCCTGTTATCCATGATTGATTGCAACTTGACCCATAGAGGCTCTCTGCTCTTACCTACCTCAGTTATGCAGGCTGAAAGCTATCCAAATGGAAAATACTCCTACCCAATGATTGTAAGTCCTAAGCTTCCAGGTGAGAGGTTTTCTTCAGTGAGCTATATTGCATTTATCTAGGGTGTGATCTTTCAAATTGTTTCATCTTTCATTTCAAAATGTAGGAAGTGATTAAAAAATATTCTGCATTTGATTTCTTCCAATCTGGGTATATTTGTGAAGCACTGTTTTTTTTTAATCTAAAAAGAAAACTCTTGAGTGGGAGGGTACATAGCCTCCTTCTAGCTAATTAGTTCTTTATTTTATTTTAGACTCAAACACCAGAACACAAATACAAAACAGAGAAAAGAAAAGAAAACATATCATAAAAGTAAATATTGAAACTTAAATACAAAGTAAGAAAAGAAAAAAAAAAGCATGTCATGTACATAGTAGAACATAAGAGAGGATTCAAAATATGTAATTATGAATTTTCATTTCAAGGAAAACTATGATAAATACTACTTATGTTCAGAGCTGTCTTTCTTTTCTTTGCTTTCTTGTAAGTTTTCTTTTGTTCTCTGCTGTGAACTTTTTATTTTGTTCTTTTTTTCCTACCCCAAGGCTACAATTAAGTGCAGATATATTACTATATAAATACAGATATGTACATACTATATACATACATATATAGATATATACTTTCCCTAACAAATTCTATTCCTGATCCTTGTTTTTATGTTTGTGCATATTTCTTGCTTCCTGTCCTGCCTGAGTTCTTTACTTTACTTCTAGCTGCTACCTTGGCCTCCTATTACTTGCCTACCCACCTCAAAGCCCCATCCTCCCATTCCCATAAATCTAAGCACCTTTCTGTTGCCCTATTTGACCTATTCTCTCCCCCTCCCCTCTAGAGATCCCTCCCTTGTTCTCTCCCCCCTCCCTATCCCCTTACCATTTTATTTCTTCTGAATTTAGAAGACTTTTATACTCATATGCACATATATATATATATGTCATATCATATGTATGTATGTTCCCTCTTGTTCCCTTTGTTCCCTCTTAAGCCCATTCCCGATGAAAGTAGGTTACCAGAACTACCAGCCCTCCTCCCCCATCTAATTCCTCTGTATCAATTCTTCCTCTTGCACCTCATTTGTATAAAATAATTTCTCTTTTCAGCTATTCCTAAATGGTTTTACTTTGTAAAGTTATACCATACTCAGGTCTAGCCCTATTTTTCTTATGAACTACCTAATTACTAATGACAATCTTGGACATATATAAATTTTACATATATAAAAAGTAAATGGTCTGTACTTGTTGAATCCCTCGTAATCAGTCTTTGCTATGTAATTTCTCTTGGCTCTCATATGTCAAATCTTCTATTAAATTCAGGTTTCTGTTGGTTTTTTTTAACAACATCTTGAAAATTTGACAGTTGATCAAATGTCCTTTTTTTAAAAAATTCAGAATTATGCTTAACTTTGCTGGATATATTTGTGGCTGGAGCAACAGTTCTTTTGTTCTTTGATAAATAGCGTTCCAAGACCTGCAATCCTTTAGTGTCTCTGCTGCTAGGTTTTATGTGATTCTAATTGTGGCACCATATTTAATTTTTTCTTGTTGCTTTTAATATTTTATCCTTGAGCTGGGGGTTTTAGAATTTGACTATAATATTCCCATGAGTTTTCCTCATAGGATCTCTTTCAAGTAGTGTTCAATGGATTTTTTTAAATTTTTCCCCTTGTTCTGATGCTTCAGTACAATTTTCTTTAATTATTTCTTGTATTATTGTATCAAGATTCTTTTTTTTTACTGTAACTTTCAAGTAGTCTGATTATTCTTATTCTCCAGATTAGTTGTTTTTCTTATGCTTCATTTTCTATTCTATTCTTTCATTCTTCATATTTTGTTTCATTATTTCTTGATCTCTTATAATTTCACTGGCTCCATCTTGCCCAATTCTAATTTTAAAGGTGTCATTTTCTTTTGTAAGATTCTGGATCTCCTTTTCTAATTGGTTGACTTTCTTTTCATAATCTTCTTGTTTTTCTTGGGTTATTCTTGTTTACTTATTTAGTTAGTTTTTCCTCCATCTCTCTCATTTGATTTTTAAAGTCTTTTTTTAAGTTCTTCTGTGAATTCTTTTGGGCAGGTGACCATTTGACATTAATCTTTGGGGGCAGAAGAGGGTTTCTTTGCTTCAATATCCTCCTCTGAAGAGGAATTCCAGGTCTTCTCTATTCCTATAGCTTTCTATGATTGGATTCTTTCTCTTTTGCTCAAGCATTTTTGTAGTAATAGCTTGATTTTTTAAATATTATTTTAAATTTAATCTGGAGAAAATACCTTATCTTTGGAATCAAAATTTTTGACTATTTTGGGGGAGGTGAAAAATGTGCACATAAGGCAACTGAGGAGTTCTGGGGAGCAAGGGAGGCCTCTTGATGCAAATGCTACCACTCATGAGTGTATTTTAATCAAATAAATATGTGTGTTTAACACAACCGAGCTTTCCTTGCTGAATTATTTCAGCTTGTTTGTAATCTAATACCTGTATGGTAGGGCAATCAGGGTGATTCCCACTTGGAATGAATCTTGGTTCCTTTCACAACTTAGCTAAGACTGAAGATGATTGACAATACTTACAGAGATGGCAACAGCATAGAATAGTATTGGTGACCTTTCAGATTGTCAATCAACAAACATTTATTAGATATTTACCATATGCCATGTGCTATATACTCTGAGTATACAAAGAAGGTATGAGAGGACCAACAGCTACCAAAGTTCTTCCTCTACTCTCCTTTCCCCCTTCCCAATACGGGTTAGAATGGAATTTCCCTTAAAAAATGACAAAGTCAGGCCTTGATGGCCCTGGGGTGAGGAGATAGAGGCTTAAACTGTTGCCTCTCTAAAAATAGCTTAATTTTTGTAATCACTTCTAGCCCTGGAGGCATGGGCATGGTGCCTCTTTCCTCAGATCTTGAGTTCTCCTCTCTAACTGGGAACCAAAGCCAACCTCCAGTCTCCTGTAAATGCCCACAGCCAGGGGCATTCTTTCCCACTGTTTTTTCATTCACCCTGGCATGCTGGTTCCTTCTCACCCCCTTCACTCTCCATAGCACAGCTGGGTCTGGCGTTCCTTGTCAGCAGAGGTTCCCTCAATCTTTCCCAGCTGGACTGGCCTACTCCCCTTACCATCTCAGGGGTAAAAGTTCAGGTGGCTGGGGCAAGGCGGCTTCCCAACCCAGCTATCCTCAGGGCTTGCTGCTAGTTGTTTAAGCAGCTTGTTCCTAGTTGTTAAAGTGGACACTAACATGGAGGTGTTTACTATTCACAGGGACCAAACCTAGTTGTGGGATTTTTTCTTCTGACTTTCTCAAATTGTCCCACAAAGACCCATTGTGCCTCTATTTTTATTTTTACCCATATTTTGTTCCCTCTAAGGTGCTATTTTATCTCTTTTGTGGGGGAAAATCTTGAGCCTTGAGGGCTTGGAATTTTCTGACCTATTCCATCATCTTCCCAGAATCCTCTAGCTAATTAATTCTAAAGCAACTCCTTCAGAAGCCCTTCTCTCACTCCTCCTCCTTAGGCCTTGCTTAGCTAGAATTCCAGGTAAGAGTATGGAAGCTTGGGCTGACTTTACTTCTTGGCATGTGTGATGGTATTTCAAAACTTGAATAGCTGTAATTTGATCACATCCTATTGGCAATGATGATTCAGGAGTATATATAGTATCCTTAAGTTGACGAAGATTTTAAATTGACTACTTATCTTTGGATATACTAATGTAGTGTTCTCCAGCCCTGAGACCTGTCCTCTCTGGCAACTTTTGAGTGAGGAAAATCACCCTCCACTCAACACTCCCAGGCCTCTACACTTGGGACCTTTGTTTCTTTTGTGATTTTCTTTCTGATCACAGGCAAAAGAATATTCTAAAATTCCCAGTTCCCAGGTGACTAGTGAGACAGAAATCCATTAAAGCTTTGTAAAATGCTTACCAAGACCACTGTTCTTAAGCTGGTGGCAGAATTATTTGTCTGTGGAGTAATCTTCACAATACCTAAATGATCCATATGTCAGTAGTGAATTGACTCCTCAGTGGATTGCTTCATGGAAGGATGTAGCTCAGCTAAGCAAGGGAGTTATTCTTCCATCCCCAGTGCCTTGGCTGGAAATGAAATCAGTTTGGATTGTACCAAGTTGGGCCAGAAGTTGTAACACATGCTTACTACATGTGGGCCTCATTAATTTTGTACTTTGTGTTTTAGTCTGCTCTCCCCAGGGACCTTGAGTGTTTGTCAGGGGAGAGGATGACCCTCCATTTGGTCGGATTGTTTTGTAACTAATGATCTTGCTAGGCTTTCTCAACAAATATCCCTTTGTAAAAATCTAATTAATGCCAATTGGTTGATTATTTTGGGGGAGCAAACTAGATGAAGCTTGTGTGTGGCAGTGTTAAAAAGTCCAGTTCCTCAGGGTTATTCTTTGAATCCTGAGGGGTGGAGGAGTCAGCTGTCCTATAGAAACCCATCCTTCCAGTGAGAGTGGGAGTTAGGAGAATGTGCTATGGTGAAATTAAGGTTCAGTCAGACATTAAGGGTATTACCTGGCAAACAATTTGTGTAAGTTACATTCTTGAAGAAGCACGCTGAGATCAGGGGCAAAGCCTTTTTCCATATCACAGAGTCAGTCTAAGCAATTCAGATTTCACAAAACTCACAGAGGAAGAACTAGTTATTATTCATACAACAAGGTCACTCTTTAAGGAGATGAGGTAGGCAATAAAGAGTAGTAATGTAGAATCTAGGCTATGGTTACAGATATACACTGCCTAACCTACTGGCTGTCTAGAGAAATGGGCTCTTATGTTGCAGGGAGTGTGGTGTTCAGACCTTGTTTGTTACCTTTGGCAGAGGCAGTGAAGAGGCTGGGGTTGGGGGGGAAGGAGAGAGAGAGAGAGAGAGACAGAGAGAGAGAGAGAGAGAGAGAGAGAGACCGAGACCCCTAGAGAGCGCTGAGGGCCTGGGCAGGAAAGGTTGAGTTAGCAGAGTCAGAAAGTAAGAAAATCCTGGGTAAGACTGGCTCCAGCTGTCCTTTCAGCCTAACATCTCAGCACTTTGTCATGAGGCTAAAGTTTCTGGTCTGACCTATGAAGGAACCTGGGATGAAGCAGGAGACTAGTTGACATTTATGCAATGGGAGGGAGATATGCATGTTCTAAAAGGAATAGAACAAGGGTGGATTGATAGAGTAAATAAGCTGTGTGGATCTAGAGGTGAAGGACATAAGGTGAAGACTTCAGATAGGCCAGCTCATGAGAGTAATGCTTTATTCTTGTGGGTGATATGGAATAATGGAGACAATACTGGTCTTAGAATCAATAGACTCACTTCTGGCATGAGCATTGTGTGACTATGGCTTTCTGGGGACCTCTCTGCTTCATAGATAAGTATGTCCCCTATCTGTGCCTGTCTTCAGCACCAATATCCCTTTCTTAGCTTACTTGAGATTTTTACCAGGGCTTAGGGAACCAGGAGATTAAACAGAGAAAACTAGCAGCCCAAGATTGTCAAGTTACAGAGGTCAGGGAACACAATCCTACAATCACCCTAACTTGGCTCCAGAGCCAGCTTTCTGGGGCAAGCAACTCATCCCCATAGACTTTCATGTAAAGCAAAGTTGTCAGACATGCACCCAGCAACACTCTCTGAGTGTGACCTGAGCCAGATTAAAATGTAATTGTGAAATATTTACATAGATAAAGAAAAATGAAATATAATAGAGATAATACATTTTAAAACAAATTCAATATGTGGACCACAGGCATCCTTATATACCAGTTAGTGGCTCATTTCTATACCATTAATGTAAAGAATCCAGCCTGGAGCCTTAGACCTTGCAAAACTAGCACTTTGTTAGAACTAGTGTAAGAAGAAAGGAAGGGAGGGAGGATTAACTACCTACGATGTGCCAGGCACTGTGATAAGCATGAGGGATAGCAAAAAGAGGCAAAAGAAGGTCCCTGCCCTCAAGAAGCTTACAATCTAATGGGGTAAGCAATATGCAAACAAATGTATGCAAACAAGCTATATACATCAGAAATATAATATACTTCACTCCTAGTACTCTACTTTGTTAATGCAGCTTAAAATTTCATTAACTTTTTCCATGGTTCTGCCACATTTTTGCTCCTATTGAGTTTACAATCAACTAAAACCTTATGGTGTCTGCCATCTACCTAATGCTACAGTTGATGCTGTAGGAATAACTAGCATGGGAGAGATTGGTCAATAGCTGAAAATCAGGCAACTTGTACAACGAAGAGCAACTGTGCTGATCTCCTAAACCAAGGCTTAAGAAAACATTTTACTTTTCTGAATTGTGCCTGGTTTACTCTAACTAAGCATATTGGAATTATATTCATGTCATACAAATATTATTTTAATGATGAACAGATTTACAAAACTGTTAATTCAGGTTAATCAATGTGTCAATTAGGATAGTTTTGAGGATTACATCTCAAATTTTATTGGTGTAAGGAACACTTGCTGAGGAAAATCCTTTATTAGCTACATGACAGAGGTCATTAAGTGGCATAACATGGAGTCTACACCTGGAATCAGGAAAATCTGAAGTTCAAACTCTGCCTCTGACACTGACTGGCTATGTGAACTTGGCCAAGTCGCTTTCCATATTTGTAATATGGATCTGTAAATTGGGACTGATAATAAATGGCACTTAATTCACAGAACTGTCCTGAGGATCAAATGAGGCTATTTATGTAAAGCACTTTGCTAATTTTATGGTGCCATGTAAATGTTAACAGTTCTCATTATAAATGAAGATGAATACCAACTTAATAACTTACATTGTTAGAAATATTTCCTGGGGGCATGGAGAGTTTGTGATTCAAGGTCACATGGCCAGTATTTGTCAGAGACAAAACTTGAATCCGGGATCTCGTCATTCCCAAGCCAGATCTCCCTACTCTGTACCACATTATTTCTCACATTAACTACCAACAGAAAAGATACTAAGGACACATTTACTACTCTTTGTTAACTATTTTGTTCAGTATTTCAAATTGTTTTTTCCTCTGAGTTTGTGAAATTATGGTTTAACTTCTTTTTTCCTTCCTCACATTTTTTTTTAAAACTTTGGGAATAGCACATATTGAGCTGTTGGAAAATAGACAAACTACAATAGTTACAGCAGCATGAACAGGGCTATGGGAACATGGTGTGGGTGTGCTTGGTTGTAAATAAGCAGACTGGCTTTGTACAAGAGTGTAGTATAAATTAAAACTTTGGAGATGAGGAAATCAAAGAAGTCAGATAAGATAGAAGCAAGTAGGAAAGATCAAAACAAAAGAGGACAACAAAAGTGAATTAAGGCAGATCCTATAGGCTTGAGGTTTCTATTTTGTTTCCTATTAGAACTATGGTAGGAGAAGAGAACAGGGAAATTATAAAAAAACAAAACAAAACAAAAAAAACCAAAAAAAACAAAATAATTAAGGCAGGTTTTCTAAAAGTAGTACAATGGATGCATACCCATATGGTGGGTATTCTGCTTTGCTTATTGATTCATTTGAGAGGGGAACCCAAAGAATTATATTTGTCTTCATTCAAATCATAGGAAGTGAATAGTGTTTGATATGAATCATAAGATCATTGATCATTGAAGCAGCTAGGTGGCATGAAGAGATATTTTAATGTATCTACAATAGAAAGTAGTATCATAGAATTGTAAGGGAATTTAGACACATCTCTTGTCTAATATTCTTATCTATGGATGAAGAACCTAGGCCTAGAAAGATTAAATGACTTCCCCAAGATCAGTCAGCCTTAAGAGGTGGAACAAAGATTTAAACCCAGGTCATCTGACTGCAAATTGAAAATATGTCCACTATACTATATACTACCTGCTTTAGTTGGTAGGTATGACAAATAAGACTAGAGAAAGATACTTAATATAGACATAGCAAGAAGAAGAAGATTCCAACTACTTCCTGGGTGTTTTCAAATTAAGGACAGAAGTGGGTATAATGAACAGGCAAAGTCCTGTTATAGAGAGGACTAAAGAAATAATTTGCATGTGAAGTTCAGTGAAGAAGAATGAATTGGGTATGAAGAACCTCTTGTAAAAATAATAGAATCGAATGTAACTTTTGTGGTAAAAAAACAAACAAACAAACAAAAAAACCCAGCTCATTTGTGCTAAGTTCCCAATAGTATATAGTAATTGAAAAGGTTAGTTACAACTGGACCAGTAGTAAGACCCTAGAAAGAAAGGAGAAAAGGAAAACAGGTAGTGATAACTGCCTAAATGAATGTCTCATTGGCTTGTAAGAGGAGACAAAAAATGGGACAAAGCAAGAGATGATGGGAACAAATGTGAAATTCAGATTATATAGTAAATTAAAAGAAAAAGAAAGCAATTCAGAATGAAAGGTAATACAAATAGAAATAAGCGGGGAGAAAATAGCTGTTGCTGGAGAAGAGAGAAAATAATTGCTTGATTTTATTGCCTTTTCTCATTCTCAGATGAACTACAAATTCACCTCTCCCACATATGATGATCTGCCCTTATACTTTGTGGAGAAGATTGAGTCCATCCTGAGTGAGTTCTCCATTACCCAAGCTTTTCACTTTCGTTCCTTAGAATTTCTTATCATCATTATCCTCTTTCCTTTATGTTAAATAATTAGTATTTCTACTTTTCACTAAAACTCTAGATCTAATTACTAGTCTCAGAGTTCCATTGTTAATATATTTGTAGATTTAGAGCAATAAATGGCTTTGAAGTAATGGAGTCCAATCCCCTGGTTTTCTAGATGAGGAAGCTAAGATACAGAAAAATTAATTCAGTCAGTAAATAAATATTTATTAAGTGCCTACTATATGTGTCAGGCACTATTTTAAGTCCTGGGGTTACAAAGAAAGATAAAAGATAGGCCCTTCCCTTGAGGAGCTTACAAATCTAATTGGGGAGACAACGTGCAAATAACTATGTACAAACAAGATGTGTATGGGATAAACAGGAAATAAGCAACAGAGGGAATGTGCTAGAATTAAACAAAATTGAGAAAGACTTTTTGAATAACTGACAATTAAGATGAGAGAACGTGGAGGCATCTATTATAGAGAGCTATCTTATAGAATTTAGCCACAAAAATAGGGAGAGATATGGAATTTTTTAAAGATGGATGGATAAAATGAGGATTTTTTGAGGATAGAAAGACAGTCCTGTTTGTGGGCAGTAGGGAAACAGACATTAGACAGAGAAAGATTGAAGATAACAAGAGAATGAGAATAAAAGAGAAGACAGTCTGTTGGAGCAGAGATGGATGGAATGACGTATCACTTGTTATTCACTTACTCAGTCATCAGCATTTACTAAATGCCGACTATGTGTCAGGTACTATTTTAAGCCCTGGGAGGGGAGAGAGGGAGAGGGAGAAGGAAAAGGAGAGAGAGAGAGAGAGAGAGAGAGAGAGAGAGAGAGAGAGAGAGAGAGAGAGAGGCAAAATATGTCCCTGTCTCCATGGAGCTCACAAGGAGAAAACAAGAAAACAAACATGCACAGAAAAGCTATATACAGGATAAATAGGAAATAATTAAAAGAAGGAAGGTACTAGAATTAAGAAGGATTGAGAAAAGCTTCCTGTAGAACACAGGATTTTAGATGGGACTTGAAGGAAGCCAAGGGAGCTAGGGAGCAGGAAGGAAGGGGAATGTCCTAGAAGTAGTCAATAACTAATAGAATTTTGATCACATGGTAGATATAGAGTGGCGAACCACAAAGGAAAGGTTATTGAATGATGGTGGTGGTGGGGGGAAGAATCTGACAGTGGCAAAGGGGAGCAAGGTGTAGACCAATCTCCCCACCTTAGTAAGTTAAGGGAATTTTTTTGTGAAAGTACAGCCAATGCTGGAAAGGCCAATCAGGGAGATATATTTAAAAGAGAACCAGGTCTCTGTTAGAGCAAAAATATGGAAGGAGTATTGAAGGAAAAGATTTAAAATGAAAGCAAGCTGGCTACAGAACAGAAGTTTCAGTGAACAGAGGAAGAGGTTGGTAGCTTTGGGGTGGAGCATTAGATTGGGTGGAGGGGTTGATAATAAAGGATTGGGCAGTGTGGAAAATTCAAATGTATTTTCAATGTCCATAGAGCTTTTGCCACAGCATGAATTCATTTCAAAGCCTTAGGTAGTTCAGATAAGGAAAAAATAATACTTGGAGTAGAGGGAATGGCGATGCTCTCTCTCTCACAAGTCAGAAGATCAGGTTGTAAAGTTAATGGAATAATGCCTTCTTCCCTCACCACAACATCAAGAATTGTGATTGAAAGGTTCTGCAGGAGAGGCAAGTGAGATGGTATGGCTGACTTTCCCAGGATTGCACATCTAGCAAGTATTTGAGGACAGATTTAAGTCTAGGTTTTACTGTCTCTAATTATAGCACCAAATCTATGTCAGATTACTAACTACATGTAAGACAGCTCTACCTAGATGTGCCACTGGCACCTCAAACTCAACAGGTTCTAAGATTATCCTCTCCCCTTTTTTTCATTTCATTCTTTTACCTTTCTCCAGAGTCTTGTTTTAATAGTCATCTCAGGCTCACATATCTTCAACTTATCCCTTCACTGGCTCCTTACCTATAAATATGCTCAGGTCTCTCAATTTCTTAAAAAGCCTCCTCTGGACCCTTCCATGATACTCACCTAATGCTTCATTTCTATACTCTTTTTCATTGGCAAACTTGGAAAAACTGTATAAACTTGATATGTCCATTTCCCATGCCTCCTAGCACCCTTACAACTCTATGAAAATTGTTGTCAAAGGTTACCAATAGCTTCCGAGTTTCCAAAAACCATGTCATTTGTTCATTTTTCAACTGTTTTCACCTTTATTACTGTTAAATAGCCCTTTCATCCTGAATACTCTTTCCTTTTCTCCAGTACTTCTTTTTTTCTATTGCCTTGTTTGGCTCCCTTTCTCCTTCCCAATACATTTGTATTGGTTTCACTCTAGTGTTTGTATTTAGCCATCTTTTCTTAACTTTCTATGTTCTTGGCAATCAACTTTAATCTTAGAACTTCCACTACTGCCAATTCTATGCAGACATCTCCAAAATATGTATTTCTAGTCCTGACATGACATCGTGATGATGATGATTGTGACTGATGATGATGATGTTTTAGACATGTATTTTCAAGTGCTTATAGTGCATCTCCACCTGCATGTCCCAATGGAAAGTAAAACTCAACGTGATAAACCCAAGCCTATGATCATTTCCCCTAAATTTCTTTCTTCGTTTGATTATACTATTTCTACATGAGGCATGATCATTTATTTATCCAGTCTCTCATTTTCAAAACTTTGGGCTTTCTTTGATTTTTCACTTCAATTAAACTCATTCAAGTTTATACTCTGTCCAAGGTGCTAGGTGCTTAAAATGGAGGAGGAATTTGTATATGACACAACAAAGACCAAAAAACCCAAAACAAAATAATCCCCATGTTACATGACATTATATTTTATTTTAACTTGCATTTTTCTTTTTAATGAGATTTTTAAAAAAGCAGTATAAAACTTTTGTTTTATTTTTCTCTCTTCAGCAGTGAATTTTTACTGTAATGTTTTTATTAGCACCAGTAAGTACAACTTTTCTAGATATAATCCTTGTTTTACTTTTATTTTTTTTTATTTCAAAATCTGTAACAGCAGCTACTTTGAGCAATTTCAGAATCACCTGAGACACTTTTTCCTCTTTAGAATTATAGTTTTTCCTTTTATAAAATAACAAGGAATTTTTAAAAAAGTCACTAGTAGACATCCATTTTTGTTTTAATATGGAAACATATTTACTTGCCTTGAATCAAAGAATTTTTTGGTTGAATTAAATTCTTTATCAAATTGGAAAGAAACATTTGCTGATCTATGTGTAAAACCACATTTAAAGAGTCACAGGGATTTTCAAAATATGAGAGAAGATTAAAAAAAATAAATCATGTGGTTATAGGCTATAGATATGCACTGGAAGAATTAGGGTCACACTTAAGCAAGAGATTATGTTGAAAAGATGGGTTAGGAAGAAAAGAAATCATGGTGAGCCATCTGGCAACTTTACTTCACATTATATAGTAATCAAATTAGGTAAGGAATATGATTTTTTTTCTTAGAGTACATAAAACATATTGGACTAAAAAGGAAGCCTTGTGTTTTGAGGGATGGTGGTATTATGTCTTGATATGAAAACATTATTAGTTTAATATGAGCAGTAATGAACTTACTTTAAGAAGAATGAAATTTTGGAAAATGCAAAGGGGATAATAGTGTAGCATTCCATGCTGGCCAGGTTTGACTTGGGCTGGTCCCTCCATACTTTAGACTTGATGTCAGAGCAAAATGAGACACTAGTGCTACACTTAAATGTGCTTTTTTAAAGTTTACTTAGCCATAGCAATAAAAAGATATTCAGGGAGGACACCATTTATTCACATGAATGCATTTTCCTTGCTTCTGTGTTGACCATGGTGCTTCACTAGTAGAGTATCAGGGGCCATCTGGACAGTTTTCAGTACTGTTAAAGGAAAAACAAGCCTGATCTACATAGGACAAGGCCTTAGGATATTGCCCTCACTTTCTCCCTCTCCTATAGGGAAATGAAACTCCCTCTTTCTTTCTACAACAGAAGGTTTAAAAATTAAAATGAAGGAGATTACCCAATTTTAGATGGAGAAGCAAGACCTAGGGACAGGTTTATAAAGTATGATACATGATTTAGAATTTACAACTAGAAGAAATTTGAGATGTAAGAGCTACTAAAATAATTAGATTAAAAAATTAATGGCAGAATCAAAGTCTGGAACTAAAAGTAGATTTGGAAGTTGTTAAATGTTATTTGAAGCTTCATATTATATATGTGTGGCTCCATAAAATGTTTAATAAGAAGACCTAGAGGTGTTCTGGACTGTAATAAAAAAAAAAATCTCATAAATATAGATTTCAGAATTAAAGCTGGAAGAGACCTAAAAGTCCATCTTTTCAATGTCCCTCTTTTTAAGGAGAGGCTCAGGAGGTGCTTCATTGTCTGAGGTCACATAGCTAATTAACATTAAAAAGGATGTAAACAAAATTCCTTGACTCCAAAGCCAGTGTTCTTGTAGTTTTGCCATACAAAAGTCAGATACGTAATCTTCCAAATCACAGCTTCCAATACAACAAAACTATAACTGCTACTATGCAAGCAGAAGATCTACCCAGTGCAGAGTATCTTGAGATTTTATGACAGAATATTTAATTCATCCAGACCAGAGTACAATAATAAGAATTTCAGATATGTCAGCAGTAGGCAAAACAAACAAAGCAAACAAAACCAAATAAAGTGTTTCTATCAGTACCTGGATAAAATAATGTCATTTTTACATTCAAAGCATGTATTAGAGAATCCAGGCATGGCTTTGAAAGGAATAAATGAGAGGTAGAGGCATCTCTCCAGGTGGTATAAATGGTAGCTAAGTTATTGAGTCATCATCATAGACTTAGAGGTGCAAAGTACCTTAGAAGTCAACCAGCT
The DNA here is from genome assembly GCA_028646595.1 of Phalanger gymnotis. NCBI lineage: Eukaryota > Metazoa > Chordata > Mammalia > Diprotodontia > Phalangeridae > Phalanger > Phalanger gymnotis. The sequence goes on from CM053622.1 coordinate 111,103,800, forward strand.
CAACCCCTTCATTACAGAAGTTAAGGAACTCTGGTCAAGAGAGGTGAAGTAACTTGCCCCAAATCATATATGTTGATGAGTTGGATTCAAACTTGTTTTCATTTGGCTCCAAATTCAGCATTTTTTCCCTTGCCCAACTCTACCAGTTCTGCACTAAAGTTTTTATTTTTATTTGGAGTTGCAAGAGAAAAGAGAGGTGCTTTGGAGATTAGTTGGTCATAAATATAAGTCCTTGAACTTGGCCTGGAGATATGTCTTCTATAAATTTAGGGTACCTCTACAGCAAACTTTATCAACAAATATTGTGTGTGTTCTGATTGCTCCACAAAAAAGCAGGGTGCCTCAATCATAAGAATTTTAGAACCCAAAAGGAGAATAGAGAAAATCTGGAATAAATTGCAATGAAGGATGGATAAAGTTTTTTTAAAAAAAATAAGAAGGAAGGATTTATTGTGTCTGATAGTTTCTTAGTTAGAAATATTTTTTAATTTATCAGAATGAAAGTATATCTATGATTCAACCAGGTGAAGAAAGAAAGTCCGAAGGGGGAAATGCTTCCAAATGAATGAGAGAGATAACTGACAATCTTTAGACTACTTCATAGATGCTAGAATTATTGTATGGATTTGGAAGATAGTTGAAATCTCTATACTGAAACAGAAATTATTGGGTACAATTTTAAATTAAATTTGACAGAACCCCTCTGGTAAATGAGCAATTTGGGAGTACACCTTACATTTCATTTTGACCAATTTCAGTTTTTCACAGATAATAAAGAAACGATGGTTTTAAAAACTATAAGTTTATGGGACTTTAGTTTAATAGAGACTAATTGGCTAGGATCCATTTTGGGGAATATATCTGATTGATGATAGTTGGATTAAATTATTTATCTATTGCATATTTAAATGTTTTTGTGGGAATTACTTAAGAAATTATGGTGTCACATATTTGCAGTTATACCAGCATTGGTATTAATACCTATATTTCAATGCAATCAACATGAAATACTCAAACTGGGAGACAGACCTTGAGTTTTTCTACTGAGTAAATAATTTATCTGTGCATTTAAATGAATTTCATTAAATAAGAATTAAGATGTAGAACTAAGAGGCATTATGGACAAATGAATAGAGAGCAAGCCTTGGAGACAGGAAGGCTTAGGTTCAAGATGTCATGTGCTTCTCACACATAATATCTCTGTGATCACAGACATGCAACCTATATTCTGAAAGCCAATGACAACTCTCAAACTATATTTTATGCACAAATTCCTAGTTTGCATTTTGTGGAGGGAAGTTCCATGCTGATAAAAATTAAAAGTCCAGACTTATGTCATCCCCCCCCAAAAAAAAACTATGGGGTTGATAGTGATGTTTTGTTATTTCATGTATAGTTAATAATTTTATAAGGTTTCATTTAAGTTTATGTTCATAATTCCTAATTATATTCTAGAAAGCATTATAAAACTGCACAATTAATGCTTGGGAAAGTATTCTTAAAATATTGGAGATACCTGAATTGTGATATTTATGTGATATTTAAGGTAAAATTCTGTGTTGTCATTTATTCTAGCCTCTGGAGGTGACCTACTGTTCCATCTCTTAGATGATGCTCTGTACCTCCAATTTATGAAGTACTGATCAACAGTCCCTGAATAAATATAAACTTATTCACTGTATCTACAGTATAGCATATATTGGAATCTGGAAATGAGCACAAGAAAGTTGTGTTGAAACAGAAGTTCAGGTCATGAACAAACTTAATGGCCCATTTGTTTCTTGCCATGAGGACTGTTATGAGCTAAAACAATAACTGTGTGAGCTACAGAAAGGACTTATTTCTCTGACAATGTTTACAGGGCCCAGCTATGACTTTCAGGATTAGATGAGAATGGATTCAAGATTAGTCATGGGGGTGAGTCGGATTCTCTACCTTTTTTAATTTTCTCCTATTTTTACCCTCTCAACACATTACAATGCTCAAAGATCTAAAGCTCAGATCTGATAGCGGAGGCAAGATTAAAAAAAAAAAGAAAATGAAAAGAAACCTTTACTTTCTTAAAATCTCTGACTTAGGACACCTAAGAAGTAAGGTTATTCCTCAACCTTTACCTCACAAACTGATCTGATATGCAGAACACTCAGAGAGCTGATAGAAGATCATGTTGAGGTATAGACCTAATAAAAAGCAGGATTCTTCATCTCCACCTCTTCGAATGACTCAGGTAGTAGAGAATCTTTTCATAAATATCACCAGGATGCATAAGTTTTACGTATGGGGTCTCTTTATTTCTATTTTTCTCATGTTGCTAATGATCTACCTTACTCATTTGGGGAAACAGATGCCACCAAATAGAAGAATAAATACAAGTAGACTTGATTGCTTCATTCTAGCATTCTAAGAGAACAATTCTATGAAATCTGAGAAAAAAAAACAGTGATTTAGATTTTCAGTGAGGATCTGACTGCCATGATTGGAGTATCAATGAAAGATAATTTGAGAGAACTAACTTTAGCTGAGACACATGGGAAAAAAAAAAAAAACTTTTAGTGGTTTTCTCATTTTTTATTCTCTCTGACCCAGTTTGGGGGCTAAACTAAATCAAGAAGGTAGACAGTCACATAAAATTGTGATCTTTTACCAAGGAGTATATAGTACCACTAGACTAAATTGAGAATAATATATGTATTATGTTTATATCTTTATTAAGTTTGGGGAATATTGTTATTTTGGAGCATAAGAATAGTCGCTTTGACCATAGGATTTACTGGAAAGCTACCTTGGAAGGCATTTGCTGAATTGAGTTTTGATACTCTTATAAGTCATCTTGAACTTTGAGAAAATAGAATATATGAGAAATAAAGGATAGGACTCTTAATGGGGAGGTGCAATTAGGGGAAATAAATCTTTCAAAATAGCAGTCATATTTTTTGTCACATGACAATAGATTTGGAAAATATCCAAGCGAGAACCCACAAAATATTAACAAAAACAAATACCCATCATCTGAAGGAAACTATAGGAAGGTTAACACTTCCTCACCAAAAAGGAGGGAAATGATTAATAGATGTTCAAGAGTATATGATTGACTGGATAAAAACTTAAAGAAATTCTTTTGGAAAAGACTCCACTACACAGAACAGTAGTGAATGCTAACAATAGTTTTGCAGCATTGGACTCACAAAATGTAATTGATGTTCATTTATCTTGGGAGGAAATTACAGACTGGCTAAAATGCAAGAGTAGAACTAAAAGTTCTTCCATGGACAACACCCACATGAACTCAATCAGCAATATTTTGACTAAAAAACATTGAATAGATGGTTGAATCATGCTGATTTATTTATAGAAATGGACAGCTTTATGATAGTAATAAAGTATAATACCAGGTCATTGCTATCTGAAGTTACAGAAATGCCATTCTTAAGGAGTCCAGACCTATTAATTGACATACTTTTGCAAGGAAATAGTGTAGCCTATAACACCAGGTAGCAAAACTTCAGCACCTACTGAATATCTAAAAAAAAATACCAAAAAACCAGTAAGGGTCCAGAATTATACAACAAGGTTTATAGTTCTATAAGAGCATATAGAAGGGTATTCTAATATTTTTATTAGATAACCAAAAATAGTTATTTTAACCAACTGCACAATGGACTACTTGTATCTGAACTCCCTAGGAAAAAAAAGATGAAAGGAATGATATGATTATAATACATCGATCAATGAAGATCATGCAAGTAAAATGGCAGAAACTGTGCAACACTGAATATGATGAAGATTTTAACTCAGTAAGATGCCACTTAATGCCTTTAATTTTCTTCTATTGATTAACAAATGACAGATCCCTGTACTATACATAAAGACTTAAAATATACATAACAATTCAACTAATTCTCTGAATATTATCATAGACAAAATTGTTCTGTCACTTAGATATAACACTGACCCATAACAATTTAAAAATTTTTTTTCATAGGTGTTGCCAAGTCTCTAATCTGTAATCTACTTGGAATGAAAATTTTTCAAGATATTAGAGACCAAATGGAAAAGGTCAAAACCATGTAGGAACAAGATAACATACAAGTTGCTAGAATTTTCTCAAGGATACTTTTAGTGAGCTACAAAAGATGAGCATACATACCAATGCATTTATTTAATTACAGAAAAAGCAGTAACTTTACCTACCTGTGAAATAGTTCACAAAGTGTCAAATATTTTAAAAAATCAAGGAGGGAAACAAGCATTTGTTAAGCAGCTAGTATATTTCTGACACTGTGGTATGCATTTTAGAAATATTATCTCATTCAATCCTCACAACCCTGAGAAACAGGTTTTATTATAATCCCCATTTTATGCTTGAGAATGGCAGGATAGTAAATTGTATCAGGAACATTTCTACTTGAACACCATTAAAATGGGAAGAATGAGACAGTAATAACAAAAACACAGCAATAATAATAAATAACTGACATTTATTTAGCACTTTAAAGTACCATCATTATCTCCAATTTTCAGAAAGCTAAGAATTAGGAAGTTTAAATAATTGGCAAAGGGGCCACATAGGTAAGTATCTCATGTGGGGGTTCAATCAGCTCTTCCTGACAACATGCCCAGTTTCTTTCCCTTATAAATACTGAAATCTATAGAAATATAGCTTGCCTCTGGACAAAAATCTGACCCATGATTCATATGTTTCAATGGGCATAATTTGCCTATGATTTCAGGGAAAATTACCACACATATAACTTATTACACTAAAGTTCTACTTCTCATGCTTCATTGTGGTATGGAGGAAACTTTGGCTTCTTAGCAATAATGCTAGTAGAACATGAACTCTGGCAGGAACCCACAAATTGGGAAGGCTTTGAATATGTGCTTGGTGATATCTGACCTCTGAAGACCAAATTATTTAATTGTGAAGAGAACAATTGCCTGGTCAGCCATAAAGTGATTAATTTTTCACCAAGAAAACTATCAGAGATTGTCAAGCTATGGAAGGGTCCAGATTTGTGTTAGTAGAAAGGATATACACATGTTGATTAAATCAAATCATGAGTCTTTGAAGTATTGCTTTAAGTATTAACTCTTGACTACCTAAAGCTAGGTTACATGCACATGAATTGCTAATTTCTGAAACACTGATCAATTAATTAATTGATAATATTTGAAATCCTTGTATGACACTTCAATCCATGGGATCATCCATTTACTCCCTGTCTAACTAGGTCATGATTCATTTCCCTTTTTTTCCCTGTATTTCATTTAAGATCTTGCAACACCAATTCCCCAACAAAAGCTAATACATGTAACTTGACCTTGTTCCTTGAGAAATTGTGTCTCTAGGGACCTAGCTTATCATGGTAAGTTCTTTTTTTCTTCTTCACGATTCTTATGCAAGCTTTCTTACTTTGAGTTTTTGTATTTGCTTATTTTTGATCAACTCTGCTTGGTTTGGTTCTAACTGCAACTGACTGTTTTTATCTGGCTTTCATTTACATCTGCACTTTAGGTTCCAACATATCAGTCCTTCCATCATTCCTGTCACTCGACCCAACCTCCATTTGACAGCCATGGGCTTACACAAGCAGTTTCAAGAGAATGCTGGCTTTGGGCCCAATGGCTGGATGTTTAACCCTTTGCCACCTGCTTTATTCCAGCTTGCTTTTGATATTCTCAAACTGTTTATTGTAGTGCCTAAGTGAAAGAGATTCAGTTTCAGATACTTGAATATATAGTTAATGTCTGCATAGAGTGTGAGCTGAGGTCAGAGCAATGTTGCTTCTTTTCCAACGTTAAATTAATAAAGCTATTAAACAATCTCTTCGAGGCGTTATTCAGCCTCATCAATCCGTTGTTTTAAATAATCAAGAATGGACTATATTTTGAACAGACAGTTTTCAGAGGAAGAAATTAAAGATATCTATAGACATATGAAAAAGTGCTCAGAATCGCTACTGATTAGAGAAATGCAAATCAAAACAACTCTTAGATACCATCTCTCTCCTGTCAGATTGGCTAAAATAACAAAAC
>CM053622.1:111110335-111145401 GCA_028646595.1 Phalanger gymnotis
GAAAGACTAACTATATTTAGCTTCTTCCTAACCTATCTCCCTTTATTGAATTTTCTCCCTTGACCCTGTCTCTTTTTGAAAGTGTTTGTTTTTGATTACCTCCACCCCCATCTGCCTTCCCTTCTATCATCCCCCACTTTTTTTTATCTTCTTCCTCCTTCTTTCCTGTGGGGTAAGATACACAACTGAGTATGTATGGTATTCCCTCTTCAGGTCAAATCTGATGAGGGCAAGATTCACTCATTCCCCCTCAACTGCCTTCTCTTCTCTTCCTACAGAACTGCTTTTTCTTGCCACTTATATGCAAGATAATGTACCCCATTCTATCTCTCCCTTTCTCCCTCTCTCAAGATATTCTTCTCTCATCCCTTATTCACCTTCAACTCACCCTGTGCCTGCTCTCTCTCTCTCTCTCTCTCTCTCTCTATATATATATATATATATATATATGTATATATATATAATATACATATACACATACACACACACTCACATATACATATATACATAAACATATATATATACACATACATATACATGCATATTCCCTTCAGCTACCCTAATACTGAGGTCTCATGAATCATACACATCATCTTTCCATGTAAGAGTATCTTTTTATTTTTATAAGATAATACCTGAGTATGTTTGTATTGAAGTGTACTAAACTATATCTAATTTGCATTGACCTGATTGAGGAAGAACATTAAATCGAAGAGCAGAAACACCTTTGTCTTTTGTTCTTTGAAAGCCCTGTCACTTATTTTAACTACTAATTTTGTGCATTTAAAATAATATTTGCATAGAAGATGTCAGAATGCAACCTTACTTTTTTAACAGAAATGTTTTTCTTCTGTATTACTATGTGAAAATACCGAATAAATTCCACAATTAATGACATGTTTACTTGGCTCATGCTCTACCTTAAAAAATATCCCCTGAGGCAAAATACTACAGTTCTTCAGTATTTATGACATAAATAAAGCTCAATATAAAGGAAAGCATCAATAAATCCATCTCTATAAAATGAAACAGTGATTCCCAAACAATCCTAATTAGGCAAGTCCATTCCTTTGCTTTCATCTAATGAAATAACACTTCTCAATTTACAACATATTTCCTTGGTATGTGGACCAACTAAGGTGTATTAGGTAGTTGGATTTATTTTAATCTACTGATTACAGTCTTCCAAGCTTCAGACAGTGCCATCTTATTTCTAATTAGGTGTTTACAGCCTAGAGTCAGCCAGACCTTGAGCTATAGATTGTCAAATGGGGCTTATACTCAGGGGAAATGATATAGATGATTTGAAAAACCGTGAAGTCACTTTTGGCAAGCTGCTGGGCAAAAATGAAAGTTCACTAAGTCCATTAATCAACAAGTATTCTTGGGCTTTTTATATTGATATCACTGTGGGAAGATATAGGAGGGGAAAAGGAGATGGCATGGTCCGAGCTTCCTGGGCCTTAAAATCTACCTGGGAAGAAAAACATATGTATGTGTATATAGATATAGATGTATATATAGTATATGTGCATGTATATATATGTATATATACATATATATGTTACATATATATGTGTACACACATATGTGTGGAGAGAGAGAGAACAAAAATCAAGTGTGACATTTTATGGAGAATGACTAACTTATCTGGTCACCTATGTCAAGAAAGAAGGTATCGGGATCACAATTATACCAAGAAGAGGCCTTGGAGGACCAGTAGTCCAATCCTCTCATTTTATAGAGTAGAAAACTGAGGCCCAGAGAGGTTAAATAACTTAATTCTGATTATAAAGGTAGGAAGTAGCAGAGTCAGGATTTGAACCAGTTCTGCTGACTCCAAAGTCAATTATCTTTCCATTGTATTACAAGGTTGCTCCCTATGAGTCGATTTTCCAGATAATTGATATTTATTTTTTTAAACCCTGAGGCATGTTTAAATTTTTTCAGATATTATTTTTACAGTAACCTTCATAAAATAAATTACATAGTCCTTACCTTCTTAGGCAAATGTTTTTAACGTGATTTAATATTTTCTGCCTCATCAAAATAAATATATAAATTATAAGTTCAAAGTGATGATGCCAGCTTATAATAATTGCCATTTGTGTTGTCTTTGTCCTTTCTTTTCTAATCTGATATGGTCTGAGAAATCTGACAATTGTGGGGATTATAATTGTTTATGAAGTGAGTCAGTAAGCTCAGTGATGACTTAAAGGCCTCCCATAGAGTAACAAGAACATGAACTTTATGACAGCTGGTTCAGAGACTAAAATTATTTCTAGCTTAGAATCATAACATTTCAGAAATGGAAGAATGTGAGATCATCTAGATTAGCTATAGCTCTTTTATTTTTATTATTAGTATTTTAAGATTTATTTATGGAGACATTCTCTTTATAATAAATGGATAATCCCTAACAAATAGCCAAACATATCCTTTACTAAATACATTCCAAGAAAAGCAATTTCTTGATAATAGCAAGTACTCTGCTCTTTAATTTGCATGGTATTTTGCTAATAGAGCTTTTTTCTTTTCATTTTGACTTTAACTATGTTTTTTCCAGTCATTGCATATATTATCTTTATCTTCACTCTGTATCACTTAATGTAAACTTCCCGTGTTTCTCTAAAACCTTCATAATTGTCATTCCTTATCATTGCTTGTGTACATCACCATTTGCTTGGTCACTGTCTAATCACTGGGATAACAGAACTAGGTCCTGATTAATGTGAATAATAAATACCCTGAAGTGGCCCTATACTTTCATATTCATGCTATTTGAATTTATATCTGTATGGAATAGGGCAAGTGGTTCCAATACAATTGAAATATGCATTGAGAATTCGATTAATTCAACTACTTCCAGGGATTCAATATTTGCACTAATAGAATATTTGATTTTCAGCTTCTTTGTGATCAGATCTCAAAATTTTGAAGATGATAAAACTGAGGACAAGAAAGGTAAAATTACTTATCCAAAGTCACACAGTGTTGTTGGTGACCAAGCCAGGATTTGATCTCAAGATTCTTGATTCCCTATAGGACCACTTTTCTATACCATGGGTTCTCAGCTATGTTCTCAATGGTTGAAGTCGTTAGAAGTCAGGGGTACTTTGGAAGATGGTAAGGACTAAGAAACATGGGGGCAAAGAGAGAGAGAGAGAGAGAGAGAGAGAGAGAGAGAGAGAGAGAGAGAGAGAGAGAGAGAGAGAAACAGAGAGAAACAGAGAGACAGACAGACAGAGACAGAGAGAGAGGAAAGTGATGGAGGTACACGGCATTGCCTGGATATATTATTTTGACCCACTCTTTCAAAACATCATTTCATCCTGACAGCATTATTCTCCCTAACACACTACATTCTTTTGCACAAAGAAGAATAGCCTTAGGTTAAAGTTGCTGTTTGAGTGTTGAATGATCTCTAGCTTTTCTGCCTTAACAAGACAGCTTAATGAACTGGAAGATCATAGCTTAGTGACCTGGAGTTTTAAAAGCTCTATCATTCTCCAAAGAGTAGTTTGGATTTAAAATGATTTTCAGTGCCCCAGTCCAAGAATCACACCATCAGGTAGGAATCATGTGAATCCCCACAGAGTCACATTGTTTTGTACAACTGGCCAAGTACTTACCCTGGCCTTCCAAGGGCAGGTCAGTAAAATTGATTGCATTTTGTATGAGGTAGCTATCAGAATGGTGTGAGGAGATTGGTGAACTTGAGTGGCTAACTATTGCTGTTAACTTCCTCTATTCTAATCACCTGAAAAATCAACAACAACAACAACAAATAATGAGCTCTCTGGGGAACATGGATAAAATATCTCAATAGTATTTTGGGGAATAATCAGGTATTAGGCTTTCTCTGTCCTCCTCTACTTATGGTCATTCTATTGTTGGGCTACTCATTTTTTTTTTTTTGACACTGCCTCATAGACTCTTATCCTTTGTATTAGACCAAGTTTTGTTTAAAGCAGGAAGCCTTTTCTTTTCTGATTAGGAAACTTACGAAGAGAAAGGAAATTCAAAACGAGCTTTTGAAAGGGCAGGGATTTTGCTTTTTGTTTTTGTTTTGAGTTTGTGTCTCCCTATGGTGCTTAGACTGGAAGTGCAGTGGCTATTCCTAGGTCCCTGATCCAACAGGTGAGCAACACAGAAGCTTTGACCTTCTCTGCTTGAGACCTAGGCCAGTTTCTCTGTGCTCCTGAGGCCAAATCATATTAGTGCCAGACATTGTTCTGATACATGATTGACTTTAGTCCTACTACAGCTCAGAACTGTCAAGCTTATGTAATCCTCAAGAGATATACAATCCCCAGTCTCCTCAGGAACAGAGAATGTAAGTGCAGTGGAAAGATTAGTTTCTAAGCCAGAGTACTTTTTGCGACCTCTTTTTCCATGTAATCAGAGAATTGCTTTAGAGTGAATTGTCTGCTTTGAATAAACATGTTTTTCAGAGTTAGACACGTACAAGATGGAAACATAACACACAAGGAAAAGGAGTCAGTGGATAGAGCACCAACTTTGAAGTCAGGAAGATCTGAGTTCAAATCTGGCCTTAGATACATACTAACCATGTTACCCTGGGAAAGTCACTTAACCTCTATTTACCTCAGTTTCCTCGTCTATACACTGGAGAAGGAAATAGCAAACCACTCCAGTATCTTTGCTGAGAAAATCCCCATGGAAAATGCCAGGGTCTTACATAGGGCAGATGTGACTGTAATACCAATAACAAGTTGTACAATAAATGCCTGTTGGATTAGATTAAAAAAGGAACAAAGCTTTTTAAGATGATGACTCTACAGAGGTGTTAAGGAAGTCATGGAAAGTCAACAGAAAGGAAGGAGGAAATGCAAACTGGGGGTGAAAGAATAGGTATAAATATAAGTCTTGAATATTTCAAGAAATGAAGAGCTTGTGTGAACATGCATTGCAGTGGAGGCCCTTTTTGAGTATGTGATCGCATTTTCCCCATATAATTAGATGCCTAATTGTGCTCTTACTGTTAGTGGACACATTTACAGCAGCCTATAATTGTGATTTATTTCAAAGCTGTTCATAATATGTCCCTACCATTTCTTACATGTCAATATGTATAGAGAGCCAGATTTTCTTTTGGTCTTTATTTTCCCAACACTTAGTATAGTGCCTAGCAGAGAGGAGATGCTTAATTAATACTTGATGATTGATTGATTCAGTCTTTGTTAGAGGCACAATACAGTTTTGACAGTATTGAGAGATCAGTTATCAAGCTATCTAAAAGAAAGGAGAAGGGAGAAAAAGTGCTTAGAGTAAAAAACTCACAGGTCCTGGGGACCCTTCTGGATATAGAGAAAAGAAGCCTTATCTAAAAACTAAGATTCTTTTGATGAATTGCCTAAATCTGCTATAAGAAAAAGTCACTGAAAGTCAGCATTGGCCCACCTACCCAGACCTGAGTAGATCATCTTTATTGTAATCAGACAAGAAGATGATTGTGTTGTGGGGAGCATAGGCATTATAGGTATGTAGTTAATTTCTGCAAAGCATTTAAGAAGTGGAAGAGAAATCAGAATGTGTGGCAAAGGATGGGATTCATTAATAAACTCTAGTTGAATTTGAAAGACCAGACAGCATTTAGGCTGGCCTAGTGAACTATTTTGAAAACTATTGGGAGTATCTTAATTCTCTTAAAATAGAAAGACAAACACCTTGAAGCCTTTGAGCAACTCCATTGTGTACTAACATCACCAAATGGCAAAGCCAAGAATTGGCATGCCATTTGGAGCTTCTTTACTTGTCAAGCAAACAGGACTCTATACTATTGTTTTGTCATTCCCCCATATCACAGTTACCCTGCCCCCCAAAAAGTAGGGGGTAGCCGGAGAGGAAAAACAGTCAGATATGGGCTGTGCCAACTTCCTCCCCTTGGAAGACAGCATATCAAGTAAAGGATCTTTTGTTCTGAAATCAAAAACAATACTGGAATTGATATGCACCTTCTCAGCAAAGCACCGTAGGGGATTTTGTGGGGCCTGAGTGATCTTCAGGTTTCTATAGACATTAAAATTCAGTTTTCTACATGGAAGGACATAGTCTGCATTAATGATGGATTACTTTACATAGCTGTTCTTTGTCCCTTCCCCACTGCTAGTGCTTTCCCTTTGAGATTACCTTCCATCTACTTGTATATATCTTGTATCTATATATACACATGCACATAATTCTATGTATAGTTACTATAGTTCTATGTTATAGTTATATATTAATACAATAACTGTGCCTTTCATATATACATATATACCTACATGTCTATGCAAATGTAAATGACTATGTATATATGTTTGTGCATATATATGTGTGTATATACATACACTTAGACATTATATATGTGTGCATGTATATATTATATGTACATATATATATATTTACACATAATATGATATATTGTCCATCCCATTAGAATATATACTCTTTAAGAGCAGAGTTCATACTTTTTCCGTTCTTTGTATCTCCAGGGGTTAATACAAAGTCTGGCACATGGTAAGTGCTTAATAACTATTTATTGACTTACTGACCTATCTTTCCTAAATCGTTCTGATTTTTCTACCCTATTTCATCATAGCCCACAAAAGAATTGGTCCAGTTCTCCTGAAATGCTCCTTTCCCAAAAATCTTCTGTATAAATAGAAAGATCCGAAGGTGAATTTATGCAGTATTACAGGAATGGTCTTTTGAGAGAAGAGAAAAACATGACAAAGAAAGTCAGAGGAGTATGATGGTGAAGGACCTAGGTTCAAATTACACCCCAGATGCTTACTAATTGTGTGACCTTAGACAGGTCACTTAACTCCCTCCCCAAAGAAGCCTGTTTCCTTATCTATAAAATGATGACTAGATGACCACTAAGGTCACACCCACTTTTAATCTATGGTCATCTGATTTTATTATTCTTACTATACAGATGAATTTTGAAAAAATGAAATATCTATTAAAGACATCAATTTGAAAAATATAACTTTCTTTAATCTTGATTTTGTCATAAGATTACATTTTTTTTAGACTCATACAGGAGACAGGAGAAATTCTATGTTGCAGGAAGCCTAGATTACTAAGGAAATGGCAGCTTTCATAGTAACCATGCATGTTCTACATTAAAGTTAACAACATAAGTGAAGAATTGAATAGACACTCCTACAGGAATTTCATGTGCATGCAAATGGGATGATTTTATGGAACAGGAAAACAACACAATATGAAAGTTTCAACAAAAGGGACAATGGGAATACATGTAATTTAAATGAAAATGAAATGTCTCAGATGAGTCAAAAATTTGCATTTTGTAGTCCTTATTAGTGTCTGTTAAGAGATAGCTTAATGTAGTGAATAGAGAGGGCCAGTCTTGGAATCAGGGAGACCTGGGTTCAAGTATTGCCTGTGACACATACTTGATCTGTGATACTTGGCAGATTAGAGTAAGGTGGAATGTCATATTCTGAGAAGTAGGCATGTGGTAGTGAATAAAGTGCTGATGTGAAGCAAAGAAGACCCACTTTCAAATCCCGACTATGGTACCTACTGACTCTTGATGTTATAGGTAAGTCTCTAAGACTCTAAGTTGCAGAGAATGTACTGACCTGCATTTGTAGGAGTTATTTCCTCCTATTGAAATTCTTTGTACCAGTGAAATAGTATATTCAGTCCCTATAACTATTTGAACTTGATAAATGCAAGGTGGGAGAACATAATATGGGGACGGGATAGCCTAGAAGAAATCATTAAATAACTATAATTTACATTGTCTTGCTCTTGCCCTAATACTTACCTGACTAAGAGGTATTTAGGGAAGGAAGTACTTTGCAAACTTTGAAATACTTTAAAAATGAGAGTTATTCTTAAAGACAATGTGGCCCAGTGAAAAGAGAAATGGCCTAGAGGTCAGAAAGACCTGGGTTCAACTCCTACCTCGGACTTCTACTGGCTCTGCGATTCTGGGTAAGTATCTAACCTCTCAGTGTTCTAGGCAAATTTGTAAGACTAAGAGTCACAGAGTAGGTGCCAATTTGCATTGGTAAAGGGAATTTATTCACCTGTGAGTTCCCTGTATCTATGAAATTATAGATCTAGTCCTTATCCTTATTATTGTTATTGGTTATTATATAGCATTTTAATAACAGTAATCATATAATATTTTAATAACAGTAATAACACCTTTTGTTTATCTGTCTCCCATAGTTCAGTGTTTTAAAAAAATGTTTTGTGTTGTTCTTTCTGTGCTCATTTTCTATTTTTATTAGCATGCATATGTGCATATGCATGTGTTGTCTGACAGATTTATTTCATTCATTCATACAACATTCACTTTCCACCGAAATCAACCTTCAACAATTGGCACCACAATAAACACTCCATGTTATTTATTTACAATCTTCTTTTACTCCAAGATTTTCTTAATATTAGATTATTACCAAGTAACCATTACCATAACGGTTTACCAAGTCTACCATGCTTCTGACACTGAACTTGGATATAAGGAACATAAATTTCTCATTGTGGAGAAGTCACTGGGGTCTTAGCCAACTTAAATCATCCCCAGGATGATTTCATGCAGAAATATAAGAAAGAAGCACTCAGACTCCTCTAGGTAGCCTATCTGAGCATCTCCTCAGTTCCTTTCCAAGGGAAAGAGAGGCAAAGGAGCCTTAACAAGATTAAAAGCCAGGTCAAAGGTGGGGTCTGTTTTAAGTTTAAAAGTGCTTCGAGACAGATGCCCACAATTTGGTCTCCAAAAAGGGATTTTGTCTCTTGGTGCTTTATAAAGACCTGAGTTAGGAAAATGGACCCACTTTAACTTGGTTTTGATATTCCTGAGATGCCAGATGTGTAGTATGGAGAAGGAATCAAAAGCCCTCTTTTACTTAACACAAAACCATTTTTGCAGGATCAAAGGAACTTTTGACTCAGTTTATATGTGGATGAAGGACATTTGTGAATAAAGGTATAAAGTGCATGCTGTCCAGTTTGCAAAATTTTGCAGCAGTATGAAGCAAACTAAACCAGAGCAAGAATACACAGATTTTGTACAAATGGGGACAAAGAAATAGACATGGGACACATAAAATTACTTGAGGAGGTAGATTTTCAACTATTCTAGAGAATACCCTTGGGATTACATAAGATTTATAGATGAAAAGAGTCTTTTACTTTCTTTGTCCAACCGCATAATTTAACACGTAATAATAAGGAGACCAGAGAAGAATGACTGGCCCAAAGTTATACCAGTAGAAAGTAAAAGAGCCAAGATTTGAAATCAGGTCCTTTGACTCCAAGCCTAGTGTTCTTTTTACTCTGCCACATTTCTCTCCCTTTTTATGCACATCACAAGTATTTCTGTATCCCCTTTGATATTTCTGCACGCTGGCTCTGGTTTTCACCTTGATTTACCTTTCCTTTGAAATTCTCCCTGCTCTCCTTTTCAACTTGCTGGCATCTTTTGTTCAAAATTCATTCCAAAGATACTTATTACACTGACACTTTGTGAAAAGCATTTTGTTAGCTTCTATGGGAACATTTAAAGATATACATATCACAATCCTTTTTAACATGTGGGATTATTGAGAAAAAGGACTGTCTCATCTTTCTTGTTATCTCTTGTATATAGCATGGTGCCTTGCACATAGCACATGCTTAATAAATGTTCATTGAATTGAATTTGATTAACTGAATTGTTCTTGAGAATTTTATAATCTATTCAGAAGAATAAAAAAGTAAGACAACATCTTATAATTGAAAGGAAACTCAGAACCAGCTAGTTTTACCTATACCTGGCTAAGAATCTACTTTACATACCCAACAAGTGATCATCAGCATCCACTGAAGACTTTTATTGGAAAGATAATTTACTACCCCTTTAGGAGCGCTCACTCCATCTTCCAATAGCTCTTAATGTTGGGAAATTTTCCTTACACTCTTGAAACTGGCCTGCCTCTGACTTCTGCCTATTGCTCCTAGGTCCAGGATGGCCATTAGCTCTATCTATTTTGGGACAATTCCAATATTGTTTCAAGATAAGACATACACACAACTAACTATAACAAAAACAATCTAGCTCCCATTTGGAGAGCATGTTATAATTAAGAATCACATATCAACATACATTAAACATATATAAGCATAGATATATGTTGATATGTGATTTTAAACAATAATATGCTTTCTAAATGGAAGCTGTGATTATTTTTGTTGTAGTTAGTTTTATATGTCTTATCTTGAGCCAATATTGACCCAGTGTATGTGTGTGTCTGTGTATGCACATACACAATATAATATATACATGTATTACAATATTGGATATATATATATATATATATATATATATATGTATATATATATATTTCTATGTCCACATCTCTATCTCTCTATGTCTCTATCACCATCATAACATGATATAACAGTTCACTGGAGGAGAGGTCATTTGTGAATGAGAGGGATCATGGAAGATTAAGTGGAAGAATTGACATTTGTACTGGATCTTCAAAAATGTGTAGGAGTTTGATTAGTGGAAAGGGGGAGCAGAGAGGCAAGGTGAGGCAATAAGCATTTATTAAGCAATTAGTAGGTGTCAAGAACTACAATAAATGGTGGGCACACAAAGATAAACAAAAGCAAAAAGAAAGATAGTCCCTGACCTCAAAGAGATTACATGTAATAAGAGAATGCAATACAGTATGTAAAAAGGACCCGAAGGGGCAAGGATGGGTCAGGAAGGAAGGAAACAAGCATTTATTAAGTACTCACTATGTTTTAGGCACAGTGCTGAGAGCTTTGCAAATATTGTCTCATTGGATCATCCCATCACCACTAGGAGTTATTATCCTCATTTTATAGTCAAAAACACTGAGTCAGACACAGGGTAAGTAATTTATTTGCCCAAGGTCACAAGCTAGTAAGCGTCTGGTGGATGATTTGAATTCAGTTACTCCTGACTTCAGGCCCAGGGCTCTAATGATTGGGTAACCTAATTTCACAAAAGCATGGTGACAAAATCTGGAGTAGCTGAAGCACAGCTGTGAAAAGAATGGTGGCTGGCTGGCCTAGGCCTGTCCCCAAAACAGAGATTCATAGAAAGAACACAACCAGTCGGAAAAGGGAGCCTGGCATGGTGGAGAGATAATGCAAAGTGGGAAACTGAGTTATGATGCAAAATCCAAAGAATCAGAACTACGGTTACTAGGGGAATGAAACACGACAAGGCAGGGTCTGTCCTGAAAATAGAGGCCCCTTGAAACAACTTATCAATGAGAGAAGGGGGGTGGCAGGGTGGAGAGAGGTAGTGACATTTGTTAAAACAAAACAAAAAAACAATGAGCAGTCCAGCTTGATAAGGTTTGGAATGGGAGGAACGGGAAATCAGCCTAGAAAGATAAGACAGGATCAGGCTTTAGAAGGATATAAATGGTAATCGGGACTCACTGAACATTTTTGAGAAGTAGAAGGACATGAATGAAGCTGTAGTTTAGAAAAAAATATTCTGTCCATAGTGAGTAATACTGCTTGCAAGAAGATAGATATGTTAGGAAGCTATTTTAATAATTGGGGAAAGAGGTACTGCTAGGGGTGGCAATAGGCAGAAGTGGATGGATTCAAAAGACATTATTTACTTTGTACTTGGCTAACAACAATGTGTAGTAATTATGGAAATAATGATATCTTGTTCCATTCCAGCTATCCATGACGAGCAGAATCTGCCAAAGTAAATGTGTAAGTGAAGGAAGAACTCTGGGAGGTCTGATTGTATTGGAAAGTTAAATTTCAATGCCAAATGGGGAAGAATTCTTTTGATTCTACTGAGCTTTCTTTGTAGTATGTTTCAAAATAGCCCTATCAAGGAATTCAGAAGAGTTCAATCTCACCTCCAACTTTCAGTAAGGAACTGGTCAGGAATGCAGGTCATGGAAAGGGAAACCTTTTCATTTGCAAACTGACACCTTAGACTCACACAAAAGAAAGAAAGAACTGTCCCGCTATTGACCTTTATTGATTCTCAGTTCTACAGAAAGAAGGAGGAGAGAGTTTCAAGTAGAAGAGATGGTCACCAGTGCCAAATATCATAGAGAGGTAAAGGATAATGAGGAAAGAGAACACTATGGAGTTTAAGGATTAGTTTTTCATTGATGATCTTTAATGGGACACTAGAATGGGACACCAGTTATGAAGACTACAAGGGGTGAAGAAGTGAAGACGTGGTAAATAGTTGGAGGTCACACATGTAGAATTCTCTGCCAATGTCTTATAATATAAAGAAGAAAGTGATAATGGTGGCTTCTATAAGATACCTCCAGCATCGAGCACAGAACTTGGCATTTAGTAAACACTCAATAAATGCTTGTTAATTCATCCAGGTAAAGGATTTTTTTTAACTTAAAAAAAGTTAGATTTCAATATCTTCATAGACCAATAGGAAAGGAATGTACAGGTTATAGTCCAAGACTTAAAATAAGGGTTAATTGACATAGCAAGGTCATGGAATAGGCATTAGGGCCTAGGATCATGACTATAGGCAAAGGGAAAAAAAAAGAGTAGGTATTTCTTCTCTGTGAAAGCAAGATACAGTCTGAGAAGATGCTCAAAGATAAAGATAAGTTTTGAGACAGATAAGATTAAATTTTAGTGAATTCACATCTGACAGTCTTGATTTTATTAATAAACACAAGACATTGCTAAAAGTAATGAAAGGGATGGGGCTAAGTGTACCAAAGTTCCTTCCTATCAATAAAGACCATTGACAACTGAGATCTGGGGTGTGATTGCATTCTTCTACATTCCTTGTAAGTGATATCTTGAGGCACACTAAAACAAAGTTAGTGGGGACAGAGAGGACATTTGTTGCCAGTGATAGCTTGAACTTCTAATAGGTGTTGGGGTAGCAACACCAAAATAAATTATCACCCAGTTACATTTCTTTTATTCTCTCTAACCTTTCCCTCTGCTAACTGGGGGTGGGAGGATGAGAGAGGGAATGAAGGAGATGGATGGAGAGAAGAGAGAAAACACAACTATTCCTATAACTTTTTCGTTTCACATAGAATATTTTGTCATTCTTTCGTGAAGTCTGCTTTGGATGAGTAGGATTATCGAACTGTAGAATTTTAGAACTGAAAGAGACATTAGAGATTTGCATAAATCACAAATGAGTTAGTTCTGAATAAAGTTTGATTTGTTAAAAAAAAGGCATAACTTCTTGTTTTCATCGAACAAAGAGAGATGGGAAAAAAGTCATATTAAATGGACTAGGAAAAAGATGTAATGAAAGAATTACTTTATATGCTGCTGTTGCTTCCTCTTCCTGGCACAAATACAAAGAAAAGAATTAAGACCTTTTGACTATGCTTCTGATTTCCAGTGAAAGATTCTAGTAGGTTCTGGCATACTTCCAAGCACGTACTTATGGCTTCAAGTTATCAATACAACTCAGGTGCATTTGTACCAAGTTTCAGTGTCATACAAATCTGGTTGAGTCAAGAATAGAATCCTTTTCCAGAGGTCTGAAACATGCCAGCACAATCTTCCATATAGGGTTAGCAGAGTAAAATACAATTGGGAAATATTTTTAAAATATTTAAAATACAATAAGACATAGATAATGTTAATTAATGTTCTTGTATACTAAGTCAATATCTATACATAGGATCCTCTAGGGTTTAGTGGCTTCAGTTTCTGTTTGAGTTTGATACCACTTCCCTGCCCAGGTATCCAAGAGCATATGTTAGTAGCACCAAAATGCAAGGTGTACTACAGGTATGCTGAATGGTATCTGGGCAAACTGAAGGCAGCACTTATCCATATGAGGATTATATAAATTCTTAGAAGAAGCTAGAGTGCTGGGCCTGGAGTCAGGAAGATCTGCCTTCAAATCCAGTTTCAGACACTGATTAGCTCTGAGCCTGCTACCAAATCATTTAACTTCAATCTGCTTCAGTTTCTTCAGCTATAACATGGGGATACTAAGAGTACCTACTCCCAGGGTTGTTTTGAGGATCAAATGAGATAATACTGTAGAAACACTTAGCACAGTGCTTGGCACTTAATAAATACTTGTGTCCTTCCTTTTGTAGTTTGCTTCAAGGCTCAGCTCAAGGCCTACCTCCTAGAGAACCCATTTCTGTTTTTAGTATTGTTCTGGTTCTTGTATTATATTGTACTTACTTATATTCATGTTGTACATTTTTATCTTTATGCTCCTCATACTCTTCCCCTTCAGATTGTAAGCTCTTTGAAGGTGGAACCCATTTTTGTTGTTTTGTTCTATTTTGTCATTTTATAGCCCATGCTCCTCATAGTGCCTTGTTCATAGGGAAAAGAACTGGACCCATCATTTCATTAGTATATGAAACTTGCAGGTGACGTAAGTTCCTCTACCAATCTAAAGGCCAAAACCTTTTCTTTGTCTGAAATTTCTAATCAGCATTTGCTAGAGTACTGAGAGTTTAAGTGACTTGTCCATGGACTCATTATCAGTATGTTTCAGAGGTATTGTTTGAATCCAAGCTAGCTTCTTCCTGATTCTGAAGGTGGCTCTCTCTCCACAATGTCATATCGACTCTCATTTGATCATCATGATACCGTGAGGTGGGTTCTCTTATATCCATTTTACAGATCAGGAAAGTAAAACTGAGAGAGGTTAAGTGACCAACCAGGGCTGCACAGCTGGTAAGGGTCTTGAAGCAGAATTCAAACTCAGGTCTTCCTGATTCTGTCACCTATGCACTCTACCACAGTAATGAAGCTTAGCCTATGGACTACTTGAGAATGATTTGATCCAAGGCCTCAGTTTACTATTATTATATTGTCATAGCTTTAGAGCTGGAAGAGACTTTAGAGTTCATCTAGTGTAAGTCTCTTGTTTTCCAACTGAGGGCACTGAGGCCAAGTGAAATTAAATCCTTTGCCTAAGGGATTTAGGGACTATCACAGGCAGTAAGAAGGAATTGATAATAATAGCTAGCATTTACACAGGTCGAGTATGTTCTGAGTACTGTGCTTCATGCTTTACAAATATAATCCTCACAACAACTGTAGGAGGTAAAGGCTATTTATATCCATTTTGAGGAAATTGAGGAAAAAAAAGTTAAATGATTTGCCTAAAGTCACACAGCTAGAATGTGTCTGAGACTAAATTTGAACTCAAGATTCCTTGACTCAGTGCCCAGAGCTCTAATTAGTTTGTAATTTTACTGCCCAAGCAGCTAAGGTCTAAGGAAGTGTAATTGCTCAAGCAAGAAGAGTGGGGACATTCATCCAGTATCTAGAGCTTGACATCTGGAAGAAAAGAATGTGAAGAGGCTACTTTGGAGAACTTTTCTTTTTTCTTAACTATTCATTTGGAGAAAGATCCATAGTCTTCCTTAAAAAGCTGTTTTTAGCAAGTGTTAATGGCCTTACATCTGGGAATGTCAGTAATAGCTTTAGTGAGATTTCATTCTGTTCCTGCCCAGACACATGGAAATGTGATAGTTGACATATTAATGCTTTTTTATATCTGTACCTTGACTATACATTCAACATGTCTATAAGAATAAGATCTTTTCCATGAGACCCAGAACATACACTCTAGTAGCTATCATGCTGTCAACAATAATATATATCTCTTCCTTTGCAATTTGATAATTGCAGAAATCATGGATTCTCCAGGATTTAACCTTAAGTTTGCACTTACTCCAGTGAGCATTTGCACATCAAAGAACAGACGGCTTTCACAATATGTGGTCATAATAAATTTGTCCTGTAAGTAATTGAATAGCATTTTTTCTCCAATGCACTTTTCAGTCCTGATAGTTAGTCAGGGATTGTATAGTGAAAAGAAGAACTCGAAACATGATTACAGAATCATATTAATTGTCGGTCTCATTCTCTCCTTTTCTACCATAACTGGTCTGGTAAATTTGCATTCGCAGTCAGTTGAGATTCTGTCTGCTTCTGTATTTTGTTTACTTAGATTTTGTTAACAGAAAATCCAAATAGTTTTGCTTTGGTTTGACCCTTACTGAGTACTTAAGAAAATTTACCCATAACAATCATTCAGATTTTCAAATTCTATGAATTTATATTGGTTGAAAAAATTAGCTAAAAATATGCTTATGTAGAATTATATTCACTCTAACATTTCTTAAGTGCTTACTATCTTACAAGGCTCTGGAAAAAATAGTTCTTGCCCTCAAGGAGATTATGCTCAACTGAAAAATACATTCTATTGAACTTTACATTCCAGAAAAATTACAGTGAATTCCAAGTCTTTTATTCTATATACCTTGATTAGTGAATTGTCTGGGAATGTCACTTCTTTATAGTAGACACAACCTGTTAAAATAAGCAAAGCAAAACAAAATCCATAAAGCATACATGGTTGAATTGCACATTAGCATTCATATGATAAAAATACAATTGCTGTACATGGGCCTCATGTGGTTTATAGTGAATATTATATAGTGAGAAATAACAATTTAAGTTGGTAAAGTAGGGGTTTGTCTTCTTTATCCAGAGTTCTCCTTCTATTGTCTCCTCCCTCCATCTTATCAAGCTAAAAGCCTTCTGGCTCTCTCCACTCCACCCTCTATCAAAACAGTTAGGGAGCAAGCATTTACATGATGGTCAGAAGAACCAATACAAGGGCACTCTCAAGGTCTCTCTCAAGAACTTTGGAATTGATTATGTGACATGACATAGGAGAAATTGGCACAGGACCACTCAGCATGGTGTGCCCACATCAGAGAAGGTGCTGTGCTCTATGAGCAAAGCAGAATTGAAAGAGCTCAAAGGAAACACAGGACATGCAAGTTTGGAGTATCCACCCCAAATGTTCACATGGGCTATTTGTTCCCGACCTGTGGTAGAGCATTCTAAGCTCTTATTAGCCACAGTCGGACACATTGAATCTTGACTCAAGCAAAGTGATGTCATTTTGGTTCTCATTGAGAATGAAGGACAGCAACCAACCCACTGCCTATGTGATATGGGGCATTTAACCTCTGTGACTCTCAAGTTCCTCCTCTGTAAAAAGAGGAGATGTGTAATGTGTAATCTTTTAGGCACTTTCTGGTGCCCAACCCAACCATTTTCTAACTGTAAGGTGTTCTTTTAAGATAAAACAAATTTAAGTCCTTAGAGTAATTGTAGTGTGTATGTCAGGGGATAGTAATAATTAGCGTTTATAGAATTTTTAAAAGTTTTATAAAACACTTTACATGTATTATTTAATTTGAAGCTCAACAACCCTAGGAGGTGCCATTATCATCATCATCATCATCATTATCATGATGTGTCTTGATTTAGCAAGCGAGTGAGGATTTTAAGTTATTTTCCACACTCTATACCACATCACTACCTCTGCTTGGAGGAGCGTCAGAAGGAACGATCTGTTCTCTTAGAGAAGGCAGGTGTTTTTGTGGAGAGTAATGGGGCAACAGTGGCAGGAGTTGTACAATTCATTCTAGAGGTAATGAAAATTAGCAGGCACCCAAAGGAAGTTGAGCAAAGGAAATTGAGGAACATTTGTGGAACTAAGGGTCATTGATGCTCTTTTCCTGATGTTGAACCTCATAATCTGTGACCAGTACCAGCCATATCTGTTCACTCACCACCACCACCACCACTAAACTCTAAATCTGTTTTTGACTCTGTTTCTAATCCAAATGCTTTTTCTGATCTCAGCATAGCACCCACTATACACAGCCATCAACTTGAACTTGCTACATGAAACATTCAATAGTTACTTGACCACTGAGGGAAGTATGGGAGCCCAGCCCATGTCCAAAATAGAGTAAGAACAATGATGATTGGGGAATCTGAAGAGTCCACAGGATATCCTTATTATGGCCATATCTACAGGATATGGTCTACTGCTAGAGACATCTCTTTTTATGATATCGTGCTGGTAAATCCATACTAACATACTTGAGAAAGAAAGGCTTTTCCTTCTCTAATTTCAGGTAAAATTTGGCAGAAAATAATTAGTGCTATGCTGAAGTTACTGTGGTTGTAATCTGATGCCTATTTATGGAGAAAATTCTGATTTGTGGTCATACCTAAATTATGTCATATTTCAGTGAAATTAGAATAATTTCATCTTATATAAGTTGAATGTATACAATTAGAGCACAAAAACGGTGCTTTCCACAGCAAAAGTCTGAAATCCTATAATATTAGAACTGTAGACTGGGGCAGTGAAAAATGTCCTCTTTGGAGTCTGAAGACCTAGGTCCAAATTCTTTCTCAGCTTATTACTAGCGTTATGACCTTCATCAAATCATTTTCATCTGTCTTACCTCGGTCTGCTAATCTGGAACTGAATGATGTCCATTCCACTATAAATCTATAATTTTATGAATCAAGATAAACAGACATTTCTAGGACTAGTTGACCTATGTAGGTAATGCACAATTTGAAGACTTCTTAACATTGAATCTCTCTTGAAATAATTTGCTTTATTACATTACATAGTTTACATTGAAATATGCCACATAAATTTTAGAAAAAAATAATCGACAAGCATATATTAAGGAATAACTGTGTGTCAGACACTGTACTAGGTACTAGGGATATGAAATACAAATGAAACAGTTCTTGCTGTCATGGAGATAATCTTCTATTGAGGGAGACAATATGTACACATATAAATACAATCACAATAAAAACATTGTAGTTTGAGAGGAATTGCTAACAACTGGGGCTAGAAGATCAGGAAAGAGCTCCGATGGGAGGTAGTATCTGAATGAGCTTTGAAGGAAACCAAGGAGTCTAGTAAGTAAAGATGAGAATTTCTCTCTAGACAGTTTTTGAGCCTTAAAATACTTTACTATAGATTAATTTTTACACGTTTCATTTTTCTTCAAATTATTCTGATGGTGAATGGCATCCATACTTTCCCCTTCAGTCCTTCATACCTTTCTCTTTTTGACAATTAAATTCTTTATCACCAGCACCTAACAGTGTTTGGCACGTAGTAGGCATTTAGTAAATGCTTATTGATCAATGAATGAGGAGCTCACACTATTTACAGGATGATCTGGTTTAGGCTCCAAATTTACTGCCAACTGAGATACATCTTAAATTGTATAGAGCGGCCTATTTCAGATGGAGCGGATTCCCTTCATATCCCAAGAAACTTATGGCAGAAAAGTCAATCAGCCTGCCTGCTAAGCTCCCCACACACAAAAAAGTTCTGCCTTGTTTATTTTTACTTTTCAGCATTTCCTCCAACTTGCTTGTTCCTGTGACTGTTAGAATGCAAGATTAAATATGAGATTAGGCCAGCTGCTCAGGGCTTGCCAGTTTGGAGTCTCTAGACTTTATTAAACTTCCTGCAGAACTCCAGTAAAGTGCATCTGCTTCCTCCGACACTCAAGCCCCAACCCCCTTTACTCAACATTGCTACTTCTTAACAGTTTCCTCTACAACCCTTTAAGACATTTCCCTCTGTGTGTGCAGGATTCAGCTTGCCAAACTGCTGCACAGGAAATCCTTTTTGCCATTTGCCTTCCTCTTCTGATGTGATGGATGGGTTTTATTTTACTTTTTTTTTTTTGCAATCAATTTTATTGCTGATTTGAAAGTTACACGTTGAGTTTATTATATGCTTAAAAAGGGAAGCAAGTTGTTTGTAATTGAGATTTGCAGTTTCATATATCATCATCTTTTCCTGTTCTACTTTGTATATGGAAATGCTCAATTCATTTCTTGCTTCTTAATAATTTTTAAAAGAAAAAAGATGACTGAAAATGGATTTCATTTCTACAACCCCTTCTGCCAATGATTTCTCCCCATTCCTTCTTAGTTTTAAATATTCCTCTCCTCCTATATTGTATTTTTCACCATTTGCAATAAATTTTTCACACAAATAGGGGATCCTTCTGTATCTTTCAGGAGTTTCTATGGAGGAGAATAGTTGCAGGAATGTAATGTTCATATGTAGGATATCAATGGTTCATAGTTAATAGGACTATACTTCAAAATACTTTTTTTCATCGATGATAACAGTAAAAAGTCTTTAAATAGTTTCATAGTTTAAGAGCCAGAAAGTTTCATAACTTTATAGATTCAGAGAAAAAAACCTCAGACTCTCAGCAGTTCACCCTCTTTCTTTTTTTTATAGTGGTGCTTTTTTTTTTAATTAGTTCACCCTCTTTTTAAGGCATGAGTAAAGAATGGTTGAGATAATTCAAATGATTTACCCAAGATCACGTGGGTAGGAAATGATAGAGCTGGAATTTGAACTTTGGTTTTCTGAGTCCAAATCCAGGGCTATTTCAATTGAATTCTGGATCTAGAAAATTAAAAAGCTCTGTATAAGTAGGCAAGTTAGTCAATAAGCATTTATAAACGCCTATTTTGTGTCACGTTTTACGTTAGACACTGGGCATACAAAGAAAGACAAAAGTCAATCATTCTTCTCAAGTGGTTCCCAGTACAGTGGGGGAGACAACATATAAACCAGCAAACCGTATACAGGATAATTTGGAAATAATCAACAGAAGCCAGATAGTAGAATTAAGGGTGAATCATATAACAGCCCCCTTTCCTGTAGAAGCAAAAGTTTCTGGGGCTGTTTCTATGCAAGCCTATCTACAACAGCTTGCTCAGTCTCTTTTAACAGGCAGGTACTTGGTACCCTTTAAATAGCATTTCATCACTTGTCTGTGATTGAAACAACACCCTCTTTTCCCCTGGAATACAAATGTGTGCTGAGAACTTCTCCATATATTACTCAGTCAGAGAGACTCATGTTAATATCACCCAATAACAGAAAGTTGGTTTGCAAATGAGAATTCATCTTCATCGTTCAAATGGTAATTGATGTCAAGATCAATTCCTATCTGCAAATTTGCCTTCCTTTTGAAAAAGAAAACCAGAGCATCTTTTTTCAGCATGCACTACTGAGTTGGAGGGCACATGAGATATGTCTTCTAGAATTGGAAGTACTGTCACATGAAAGAGGAATTATTTTTGTTCTGTTTGGCCCCAGAGGACAGTAGTAGGAATACTGGGTGGAAATTGCAAAGAAGTAAATTGAAACTTGATGGAAGGGGAAAAAAAACAAAAAAACAAACTTCCTAACAATTTGAACAATCCAAAATTCCAGTGGACTGCCTCAGAAGGATTTCTCTTTTAGAGATTTTTAATGAAAGAATAAATGGCCATCTACAAGGTAGATTTTAAAGGTGATACTTGTGCATGTGAGAGCTGAGCTAGATAGCATCAGAGGCTTCTTCCATCATTTAAATTCTGTGATTTGATCTTTTCCCTTTATTGTGACCCTTCTAAAATATCCTGGTGATTATGCCTTTTGCTACCTATAGAATTTTATCATTTTGCCAGCTTGAAAAGAGAACATGGGGATCTAGGGGGATTTGAAGTGAACTTTGTCAAACTGAATTGTATCTTTCAAACTGAACTATGAGGAGAAACACATACTCACACACACTTCATTATTGTTTTTATGCTAGAATTCTGATATTAGAATAACTCCTCAAGAATTACTGTGTCAGATGGATGAAAAAAAATTCCATAGGGCAATGAATCAAGATTTCAAAAACAAAGTAAAAAAGGCTCTAAAAAGGCAGAAGAAAAGTTTTCTTTGGGCATTTCAGCTGGCAACTATGCCCAGACCTAAGTTCATATTCTAATAATCAAAAAGAGCCTACCAATAAAATTGAAATTACTGGTCAGGTTTAGGCACAGATCTCCCCTTTTCCTGACCTTTCAGTTCACTTACACCCTGCATGACTTATTGATTTGGTATATTGTTCTTTCATTATTCATATGAGACTGTACAGAACCATGATAAGAATTTTGAGTCTGAAATGAGAGACCAAGTGATAATCCTGAATCTTCCAACTGCTGTCTGTGTGATTCTTTCTGAATCCTACCGAATGAATAAATGAAAAGGATTTGACTAGATCATCTCTAAGGTTCTTGTCAGTTCTAAATCTCTGATCCTATGAATACCTTACCTCGATTACAGGTTGTTCCAAAAACCTTAGTGAAGTTGTAAGCTACTTAAGCTTACAACTTTGGGAATACCACGTATATGTCTAGTATATACAATGTCCCAAAATTAAGTCTTAGTACAGTTTTAGATATTAAACTTTATATGACACTAAGATTATTAAGACAGAATGCGTGTGTGTGTGTGTGTATGTGTGTGTGTGTGTGTATGCATGTATATATTCCCCAAAGCACCAACTACAGCATCAGTCACGTGGTGATGAATAAAAATTAAGTCAATTTTCAGTTAGATTTTCTTACATCAGAAGTAGAGTCCTGTTGGCATAAAATTGGATATTTTTTTTCAGAAAGAGTAAGAATGGCTAACATATATGTTGTGTTTTAAGGTTTATAAAATGCTTTATAAATATTATGTCATGCCATACAACATTGTGAAGGAAGATTTATTATTATCATTCCCCCATTATTATCATTCTCCTCATTTTTATAGAGATGAGGAAACTGAAGATGCCAGCAAATAGAGCTTGCCTAGGGCCACATTGCTGAGAATCAGTCAGATTTTGAACTCAGGTATTCCTGATTTTCAGGTCAGCACTGGCCTGAATTTCACAAAATTATTGCTTATGTGATGAATAGAGCTGAGAGAGACCATAGAGATCATCTATTTGAAGGTCCTTTCCATGACTCTCAAGCTCAGTTCTTAGATTCTGTGTATCTGTGCCTGGTGTGATTATTTAAGACCATGAGAGCACAGATGAAATTTTCTGATTTGTGACCTAGACTTTGATACATTACCAGGGATGGCCAATCTGAAGACTTGAGGCCACATGTAGCCTTCTAATTCCTTGGGTATGGCCTTTTTGACTCCTAGTTTTACAGAACAAATCCTTTCATTAAGAAGATTTGTTCAGTGAAGTTTAGATTCAGTCAAAGGGCCACACTTGAGGACCTACAGGGCTACATGTGGCCTTGAGGCTATAGGTTCCCCATTCTTGCACTAGACAGAGGCACTATCACTCAGAAAGGATTCGTTTCACATTTGTGGCTCACTGTGGTTGCCCCACATGCCAAAATACCAGTTGTGAAAAGCAAAAATATAATCAGAATGACACACATTTTGCTACTTGCTCCTTTTCTTGTGCTTGCTGCTGGTAGCCTTATATACTGATAGCCTAGCCTCATTTTGACAGGAATACTTTTTTCCTAGTTTCAAGTATGGAGAAAAAAAATGATCTTGCTATACTTTTCTATGACTTCCCTTTTACAAAGAATTCCTGCTTCAATTATCTCTGCTCAAAACTGCATAATTTTTAGGTAATCTCTGCTTAAAATTGCACATTATTATTACCACTCATCCTCTTCACCTCAAAGACAAGAAATCCATAAGGCTCAATTTTATTTAAGAAGAATGTGGCATTTGTATTTTCATCTCTAAACCTCTCAAAAGGGCTTGCTTTTCCCTTCCACACTAGTAATGAATACTCCCAGAGTGCAGGTAAGGATTGCCTTTTTCAATTCTTATCCCCAAGATAGGCTTATACTTGGCTCAAGGAGAAATCTGCCTCTGGCTCAAACACTTTTACACTTGGCTAAAGAAAAGTTGGAACAGAGACCCAGGAGAATTCCCAGGCATACATGATATCAACCTCAGCCCACCTGTTTATTTTTATCTTTGACTCATCTTGTACTTAATCAATACCAAAAGGTTGATTAACAATAATTTTATCATGTAAGATCACAATGACCTTGAAGTAAGAGTGCTTTTGTCCCAGAAAAAAATGTAGAGATTATAAAATGGTGGCTCTGCTGCTTTGCCTTCAGAATGCCCTTGGGTGACTGGCCTTAAAGAGAGTCATTCTCAAAGGCCAGTTCAATTCTTGTTGATGAATGTACATGAGCACACAGTGATTGGAATTTCTGCTTTATAATTCTGTGGTCTAGATGTGAAATTCTGAGATACATGGTGGCCAGAAAAGCTAATAATAATCTCAGGCTGAATTAAAAGAATGAGTGTCCAGGAATAAGGAGGCAGATAATTCCATAGTACTCTGCCATGATTTGAGCACATTGAGAGTACTGTGTCCCAGCTGTGAGTGCCATATCCAAGGTTGTCCATTGACAACCTAGTTAGAGTAGAGGAAGGTATTGAGAACATGCTTTATGAGTCAGCTGATGGGATTTGAGGTGGTTTTGCCAAAATAGCTGTCTTCTAGTATTTTAAGGTTTATTCCCTGATTTAAAAAGGGATTATATGTGTTCTCTGTCTTCTTTGTAGGGCAAAAGAAAGAGCAACAGCTCATACTTGCAAGGTGGCAAATTTAAGCTTGATATAAGGAAAATTTTTGAACAGATTAGAAATATACCAAAGGGAAATGGGCTACATTTGTAATATCTTTGTACAATCATCCTCTCATTATAGATGTGTTTATTTTGAGTTTTTCAAAACCATACAATGTTTTATTTTTTACAGAGTCAACAAAACAATAAACAATACAAAATTTAATATCCACCTTTAGCTACATGGCTAGGCAACAGATTGTCCCCTCTGTCATCCCTGATCTATCACTTATTTTTCAATCTCTCCCTGCCTACTACATTCCCTACTACCCACAAACATGCCCATTATCTCCTTCACCCCGAAAAAAAAAAAAACCAAGCTTGTTGTTTGATCCTTCTACCCCTGCTAACTATTATCCTATATCTCTTCTCCCTTTTGTGGCCAAATTCATTGAAAAGGGCATATACAATAAATCCCTCTACTTTCTCTCCTCTTGGTCTTTTCTCAAACTCTTGTAAGGGGTACTCTGACTTTTTGCCTTATCATTCCATCAAAACTGCTCTCTCTAAAGTTATTAATGATTGCTTAGTCACCAAATCCAATGGCCTTTTTTCAGTCCTCTTTCTTTGTGACCTCATTGCAGCCTTTGATACTGTTGAACATGCTCTCTTCCTTGAAATTCTCTTTAGATTTTTGAGGCATCACTCACTACTAGTTCTCCTAACTATTGAATGGCTCATTCTCAGTGTCCTTTGTGGGATCCTCATCGAGACCATGCCCTCTAATCATAGGTGTTTCATGGGGGCCTATTCTGAGCCCACTTTTCTTCTCCCTCTATACTTCACTTCATGATCTCCATTAGATCCCACGGATTTCAATACCATCTCTATGCTGCCGATTCTCAAATGTACCTAACCTGCCCTAAGCACTCTGCTGACTTCCAATCTCACATCTTCGACTGCCTTTCAGACTTCTTGAATTGGATGATTAGTATACATCTTAAATTCAACATGTCTGCAATCAAGCTCGTTATCTTCCTCTTATGACTCTCCCACTCCACTAACTTCCTTAGAGGGCAACATCATCCTCCTAATTCCTCAGACTGACGGTCTAGGAGCAATCCTGGATTCCTCAAAATCTCTCACCCTCCATATCCTAGTTGTTATCAAGACCTATTGATTTTGCCTTTGCAACATCTGTCAAATATCCTCCCTTCTCTCCTCCTTTGCTGCCACACTGATTCCCTTCACCTCATGCCTAGCATTGCAATAGCTTATTGTTTAGTCTACGTGTTTCAATTCTCTCCCCATTCCAATTCATCCTCCATTCAGCCACCAAAGTGGTTTTCCTAACATGCAGGACTAACCATGTCACCACCTCCCCATTCAAAGTCCTTCATAATCTAGCCCCTTTCTACATCCCCAGTCTTTTTATACCTTACTTCTTACCATAAACTGTTCAATTCCATGACACTGACTTCCTTGCCATTTCATGAACTCTATACTCCATGATACTCCATCACTCAGCTCCCAGAATTTTCTCTAGCTGTCTCCCATCCTTTCAATGCTTTCCCTCCTCATTTCTGTCTACTGTCTTCCTTGACTTCTTTCAAGTCCCAACTAAAATTCTATATTCCACAGGAAACCTTTCCCAATCCTTCTTGATTCTATTTCCTTGATTCTTATTTCCTATTTATTTTTTATTTAGCTTTATTGTCCATATTCATTTGCTTGTTGTCTCCCAGATCTTTGAGGACAAGTATTGTCATTTGCCTTTTTGTGTCCTCATCTCTTAGCACAGTTCCTGGCACATAGTAGGTGCTTAATAATTTTTTTTTTGTTGTCTAAATGACTGAGGACCATCTTATGGATGTCAGGCTTGACTCCTTATTAGCTCTCACCCCTCTCCCCATATCCAATCACTTGCCAAAACCTATTGATTTCACTTTTTTTAAATGTCAGTATGCCTCCCTCTCTCCTTTTATACTACCAGGATCCCTCTAACACCTTTCAGTGCAGAGCAAGATCAGTAGTCAATCATTGACATGCTCTGACAAAATTCCTTTGCATTGTCTTATTGAACTCCAGAGTCCCACAGAACACAGTACTCACTTAAAAGATTACTCATGCCTGTTAGAGGGAAAGTGAGAGTTTTTGTGCTACTACTGACTGGCTGTGGTAGGGACAACAAAGAGTTTGTTCCAAGCTTTAAACAAAGGGAAAAGAGGAAGGAAAAAAAAAAATATTTATTAAGCACATATTATGTGCCGAGCACTGTGCTAAATACTTACAAAAATTCTCTCATTTGATTTTCACAATAACAGTGGGAAGTAGTTATTATTTTCCCCATCTTAAAGTACAGGAGACTGAGTGAGCAATAAGGAAGGAAACAAGGAAGGAAGGAAGGAAGCAAGGAAGGAAGGAAGCAAGCTAGCAAGCAAG
Organism: Phalanger gymnotis; assembly: GCA_028646595.1. Lineage (NCBI taxonomy): Eukaryota > Metazoa > Chordata > Mammalia > Diprotodontia > Phalangeridae > Phalanger > Phalanger gymnotis. The sequence continues at coordinate 111,137,033 of CM053622.1, forward strand.
GAAGGAAGGAAGGAAAGAAGTCCGATGACTGAGAGACTGTGGTAGAGTGGGAAGAATACATACCCTGGTGTCAGAAGACATCAGTTCAAATTCTACCTCTGACACAGTTTTTGTGAGATAATTCACCTGTCTAGGTCTTAATTTCCATCTCTATTAATTGAAGAGTTTGGAATAGATGGCCTTAGAGGTCTGTTATAGCTCTAGGCCATGATGCTTCTCTGATGTAGAGCTTAAGGGGAACTTTAGAAGTGCAAGGTTCACCATACCACTAGAAACTCTGCATGCTAAAAGACATTATAGGCTGACAATATAAATACTTAACAGATGGTTCAGAAAAAATTTGCTGACATAATGAGTTTTTTAAAGAAGCATCAAAACTTTGGGGTTTGGGTGGTATACATACACTTTGTTGTTGACAGTGGTAGGATAAACCACATTTTTCCACAATAATTTATTTGGTGACATTGTAAAGTTATAAATTTGCATGGAGTGGATCATGGGTCTAATTTAGCATGTCAATTAATTTTAATTTAAAAAGGGCATCTTTTGCTTACCTCTATTACTGCCCAGCCTTTTTGAGGTAGAAATATCCTTAACCTGTAGAACAATCAGACCCTGTTGACAAATCCTCAGTCATTCCCTGTTTGAAGTCTTAAAGGTAGTAAACTAGTCAGAAAACCTTGATTGAGACCGCTTTTCCTGACCACAAAGCCTCTTGTCCTTGACTGTTTTAGTTACTCCTCTTAAAAGTGAGAGGCCTTATGTGCCATAGTGTGTAGACTAGCTTAATATGTAAACACAGTAAGGTTAGATTATCTATTGCCCTAATCTTGGAGGTACCACATAAGCCACATTGGGTAGATATACTTCTTTTGTCTAATTTTTGTGGCAATTTATCATTCTTCAGCATGTATTATATAGAACACCTGATGTATTGGACTAATAAAAGAAAGATTGCTATTTTATTAATATAATTTTAGGTATATTATAATTTTATAATTTGTTCTTTTTCCTATTTGATATACATGTCACTTGGTGTCTTATTAAAAAAGTAAATTACATTTTGGCATATGGAATGTGTTACTTCAATTTAAAGATTATTAAAAAAGAACATTTCAAATTATTTTCTGCTGCCAAGGCCAAAATACAATATTATTGCCCTTTTCAGTGCAGACAAAAAATAATTTTACCAAAGCATCATAGCAGAAAGAATCGTCTTCTTGAAATCATTATTTATATTGTCATTCTTCTCAGGAGCTTGCAATGTTTACTGGTTACTTCGAGGAGCAAATTAAAATTCCTGCTCCTGAGAATCCTTTCAAATTGTCTTCTCCTTGCCTTGCTTTCCTTTGCTCTGCTTCCTTGCTCTGCTGTAGCTTGGCAAAAAGCCAATTTATGATTGTATGACTCCAGTTACTGCTGCTGACCCACTCTATTTTTTAAAATTTAACATTAATTTTTAAAGGTCAACTTCAGTGATACATTTTGTTTTTATATTTTAGACTTTCTTGGCTATCACTGTCAGTCCCCACATACCAAATGAACCTTCTGTTGTAAAAAAGAAAAACAGTTCATCAAAACAAACTTCACATAATGACTGAGTCTGGCAGTGTATACAACATTCCATATCAGTTGCTACCTCCTATCTTCTCTCCTGCATATGGGTTGGTAGTTCCACATTTCTTCTCCTGGTCTGAGATTAGTCAGTATATTTGTTCAAAGTTCATTTTAGTAATGCTTTTGTTTGCATTTTTGTGGTCATTGTAAATATGGTTATTCTGATTCTATTTATTTTGCTCTGCTTCCATTCACTGTTTCAATGTTTCTTGGAATATCCCTTTCTTATGGCACAGTAATATTCCATGATCATATACCACAATTTGTTCATCCATCTGTCAATAAATTGACAGCCACTTTTGTTTTCAAATTTTTGCCTCCACAAAAACGTTGTAGTGAATATTTTGGTATGTATCTATTGGCCATTCTTTCTTCCAAAGGTACCTGTTTTCCTACTCTTGTGACCCATCTTCAACAATACGTTCATCCATTGAATTTGTTATGAAGGGGATTTTTTCTCACATGTGGATTATAGATAATAGATTTGAAATAGAAAGCACCTTCAGATATCTTAGAGACTGAGAGCAAGCTTCTCATTTTACAGAAAAGGAAACTGTGATTAAGTAAGGTTAAGTGATTTCCCAAGATCGAGTTAGTTAAGTGTCTGAGTTAAGATTTGAACTTGTATCTTCCTAACTCCAAGTAGGGCAATCTCTCTATTGCATTATTTAGCTGTATAGTTAGGACTTAAATTAAATCTTTGGTTTCCTACCAACTGGGTGTAATGTTAATCAGGGCAGGATTTTTTTTTGCTGTTCTCTTAAGTACCCTTAATGAGTCAGGCCTTTGTTTGAGTGGGGAAGGTAAAGAGGGATCTTTTTGTCTTGGAACATGTCTCAGCACTAAGACAATCAAGAGTCATTGAATTGTAGATGATGGTGCCCGGTGGTTGGAGCTTTCCCACACTCTGATTTCTCACACTCTAAATGGTGAACGTCAAGCCCTCAGGGTCTTGAACACAGTATATGTACTGGAAGGTTAGTGGTTCACTTTTGGGGGTACACTCATTGAAAGAATGTGGGTAACCAGACTTCGGGCAAACTTTTGAACCTGCCCCCCTTCCTGTCTTTGTAACCCACATAGATGTTGGTGCTTCTCTGGTAACTATGAATTGTGATTTGAATCAGAAAAGGTCTGTCTGTTGATGTTTGTAATTTCTTTTTGTATTTGTCCTGAATTTCAGGGGGCTGATCTTTGCCCCCCAACTAAGTGAATGATATATGTATGTTTAATTAAACTGGGATTGTTAACCCCTTAAAGTTGCTGTCCTTAGAAAAGCAGATCAAAGAACCTGTGTTGGCAGCCCTTCCTGTGTGCTGTTGTTGGTCTTACACAGCCACAGTAGCTGCTAGCAACATTGTTGGTACACTGTGATATTCTGTAAGTTAGGAATTTTAAACAGAAACCTAGTCTTTGACTGAAGCTACTTCTTTGGTATATGATTTGAAAAAGCAAGATCATCTCCCCAACTTAATTTGGGCTTGGAGGATGATCTTAAAAGACTTGAGCACTTACGGTATGAGCATAATTAATTAGCTGTGTTTTTACGCTCCCTTTTTTTTTTTTTTGTTCAGATACCTTTTTGAGGTGTGTCCCTCTATTAGATGATAGGTTCCCTTACGGCAGGGGCTTCATTATGGGAATCTCTTTTAATACTCTGCAATGCTTAGCATAGGGGTAGAAATGTAATTGATGATCAGTAGATATTGACTGGGTAAATTTGTTCATCACTGACCAAAGAGTCCTACCTTGTCATCGTTCTCTTTAGCAAAACAGGATATTAGAGGTTAAACACGGTATATAAACAGATCCCAGGGAATTTAGAAGCAGCTGTAGCAGCACTGATTCTGATCAACAAGAGATCACTTAGTGTTCTCAAGCAGCAAATTCTTAATTTGTATGTATGGTAGCTTGGCAAAGCTGATATAGATTCCATAAATATTTACTCTCCTCCTCAAAAGCAACTGAGTCTTGTAAAAGATAGATGAAAAGATCATTGTTACTACCATCATCTGATGTGTTCTTAAATGTTGATCCTCAAACTTCTTTTCATGGAAACACATATCCTGCCAAAATCCATTTATATTTGGTCTGATAGTTAAAATATACTTTTACCTGGATCATATATATATATATATATGTATATATGCATATATATACATATATATACATATATGTATATATATTCATAGCTAGAAGGCATCTTAGACACTACTTAATTTAATCCAACCTCCTCACTGTTATTGTTCAGTCGTTCAGTTGTGTCCAACTGTTATTGACCCCTGTGGATCATACTGTCTGTGGGGTTTTCTTGGCAAAGGTACTGGAGTGGTTTGTCATTTCCTTCCTCAATGGATTAAGGCAAACAGAAGTTAAGTGATTTGCCCATGATCACACAGCTAGTAAATGTCTACAGATGAGGAAACTGAGGCCTAGGAAGATTAAGTGACTTGTAAAAAGGGGCTAGTGCTCTTTCCAATTAAAAGAATGTTTCTTAATTCTCAATCCTTAGTTCTATGTTTCAGGATCTCTAGGGCTCTTTTCAACAACAAATAATTTGGAACAAAGTATATGTTCCACTTTGTTCTTGGTTCTTTAAGGGATATTGGAGAAGGGCAAGATATTCTTTGTTCTGAAGTTAAAATTGTTTAAGAGATAAGGTTTACAAAATAAATACAAAGGATGATGAATAGCTTTTTAGAGACAAAATTGTGCACCAAAAATGGCATAAAAGAGAAGGGCCTTGCTCAAATTTACCCAAGGAATAAAGATAATAATTGAGATTCAAACTTTTTCTTTCTTAAAATTCTTTGCAAATTCCGTGCTCAGCTCAAGCACCATCTCCTAACAGAGCTTTTTCTGGGACCAAGGAAATAAGTTTTTATTAAGCTTCTACTATGTGCCAGGAGCTGTACTAAGTGCTTTATTAAATATTAACTCATTTGATCCTCATGACATCCCTGGGAGTTAGATGCTATTATTACTTCTACTTTATAGTTGAAGAAAATGAAGTAGTTAGCAGTTAAATGACTCGCCTAGGGTTATGTCTGAGGCAGGATTTAAAATCTGGTCTTCCTGAGCCCAGGCTCATGGCTTTCCATCCACTGTGACACTAAGCTATGACCTCCACTCCTGCTCATAATTACTTTGTATATGTTTTTATTTATCAATTGTTTCCCTCAGTTTAATGTGGCGTTATCAATGGAAGGATCTTTCTCTGTCTCTCCCTGTCTCTGTCTCTCTCTTTTTCTCTGTCTGTCTCTCTCTCTCTCCACATATGTTTATGTCTTCATCTCTCTCAGTCTCTCTCTATTCCTATATCTTTACCTATCTGTCTATTATCTATTAATCTATCACTATTTTATTTTTTCTCTATATATCCTCAGATCCTAATGCAATGTCTGACAGATTTTTAATAAATGCCAGAAAAGGAGGACAGCTCATCACAAAGGCAGATTGAGAGGTGGCCAGATTGTACTGACAATTATTTACCAGCAAGAGATCTAGAGAAAGGTCCTGAGCCTTGTGTAAAGGCATGTGGTTCCCTTGCAGAATATTTATGGAAGTATATGGACAAAAATTGTGCTGGATCAGATAGTGAGGATGGGTTACAATTTGGAGTACTGATGAAAGTCATTACATGGAAGAGGCTACAAATTCAGTGGAAGTATTAAAATCAAGTTTGAAACTGTTGACAAGAAAAGAGTTCAGAGAAAAGATGTCTTCTAAATAAATAAGCAGTCTTGTTGTCAGTTGTCTGGATTGAGCACATAAGTAGGGTTCCACAAGAAAACACATTAAATGGCACCATTTGTTCCTACTGACCGTAAGAATTTTGTATGAATAGGCAAGTGTTACTTGCTCTGGTTCCTAAATTACACCCCCGCAACACAGCATCTGGGTGGGACAGAAGCACAATTTCGTTTCCTTTGTGAATTATTAGCTGAAAAAAAATTCAACAGAGAAAGAGAAAATTATATTTCTGTTAAATCTCCATCTATCTCAATAGCTCAAACCAACTTCTGAAATATAAGAAATCTGTAAGTCTAAAAAAGGTTTGAAAATACCTATATTGGATTTATTTTATACTTTCATTTATTTAGGCTCTTTCTCAAGTCAGTGCTCGGATCTGAGACAATTGACAAACAGAAAAGATTTCTTGCCTTCCCACGGGCTGGAGTGAAAATTAAACATTATCCAACCTAATTTCATGTAAATCACAAGAGAAAATATTGAATTTAGCATTATTTAGGATAAAAATATTTTTGAAATTCTTACAATAACTACATACAGGATCCTGAGCTGTTAATATGCTTGTAATTCTCCTGGCCAAAAGGTAGGGATTGAATAGATGGGTGGAGGGTTGGCATTCATATTTAGTCAGCTTTCTAAAGCATATACCCTTTGTTCCTTTCCTACCAGACTGACACTTCAGTTTCTTTCACTAACTAATTCTTGCAACATTTATAGACTTTCTAGTGATTTCATCAAAACTTTGTGCATATAAATTTGAATGTAGAGAAATTTTGCACATATGTATTTAACTCCAAATAATCATACTTTTAGTGAATTGATTTATCTCTGATTGGAATCGAGTACATGAAATTTTACCTACAAAGACAGGTATTTTTCTGGCTAGCCTCCATACATGAATATTCTCCCTCTTCATCCTGATCTCTTGGTTTCCCAAGTTTCTTTAGTTCCCTCAAATCTCACCTTCCACAGAAAGCCATTCACAATCTATCTTATTTCTAGTGTCTTCCTTCTACCGATCACTTCCTGTTTTCCTGTGTTTATTTGGTTTGTTCATAGTTCATTTTTTTAATATTGTCTCTCCCATGAAATTGTAAACTCCCTGAGGTCAGAGACTGTTTTTGCCTTTTTTTTATATCCCTAGTGCTTAGCACAGTGCCTGCTATATAACAGTTGCTTAATAAATGTTTATTGAATGAATTTAGCAATAAAAGATTGGTTTATGATGTGCCTTCGGCACTCTTGATAAATTTGTTTTCAGTTGGTTAGTCATTCTCTTCTTTATTTCACCCATCTTGGTGCTGAATCAATCAATTATAACCGTCCTCCCCATATACATTTATCTCCTTACACTTCTATCTCCCTATTGGGCAAGATAGATTTCTATAACTCTGTGTGTGTGTGTGTGTGTGTGTGTGTGTGTGTGTGTGTATGTAATTGTATTATGTGTGTGTATACCTATGTATGTATATTTTTCTTCTCTCTTTGAAACAATTCTGATGAAAGTGAGTTTCAACCATTGCCCACCACACTCTCATTTTCCCTCCTTTATAAAAGCTCTTCCTTGCATTCTACTTTACGCGAGAAAAATTGCTCTATTCTACCTCTCCCCTCTTCTCCCAGTGCAAACCTCTTTCTCAACCCTTCATTTTTTGGAGATCATTCCAACATAATCAACTCACATCCATACCCTCTATGTAAATTTTTTTTAACTACCCTAATAATGATAAAATTCTTAGGAGGTACCTGTATCATCTTCCCATATAGGAATATAGACAGCTTAACTTTATTGAAATCTTTACAATTACTCTTTCCTATTTACTATTTTATGCTTGAGCCTTCTATTTAAATGTCAAATTTTCTATTCAGCTCTGGTTTTTTCATGAAGAAGGCTTCAAAGTCCTCTATTTCATTAAATATCAATTTTCCTCCCTGAAGGCTCATACTTAGTTTTGCTGTGTAGATTATTCTTGGTTGTAATCCTACCACCTTTGCCTCCTGGAATGTCCTATTCCAATCCCGCAGCTTCTTTAACATGGATGCTGCCCTTGTGACTGTGGCTCCATGGTATTTGAATTGCTTCTTTCTGGCTGCTTGAAGTATTTTCTCTTTGACCTGGGAGCTATGCAATTTTGCTATAGTATTTCTGGAAGTTTTCATTTTGAAATCTCTTTCAGGCAATGATTAATGTATTCTTTTAATTTCTACTGTACCCTAGGGTTCTAGAAAATCAGGGCAATTTTCCTAGATAATTTATTGAAATATGATATCATTGCCATCACATAGTCCAATATTTCCTAAATAATCTCTCATTAATCTAGTTTCCATGTAAGTTATTTGTCTATTTCACATTTTCCCCTACTTTTCCATTCTTTCAACTTTGTTTTATTGTTTCTTGATGTCTCATAGAGTTATTAGATTCTACTTGCTTGATTCTGATTTTTAAGGAATTATTTCTTTCAGTGAGATTTTGTACCTAATTTTCCATTTGGACAATTCTACATATTTTTTAAAGATTATTTTCTTCAATGAATTTTTGTAACTCTTTTTTCCATTTGGCCTATTCTCTTAATTACTTCTTTTCTTCATTGAACTTTTGTGCCTTTTTTTTTTTTTTACCATTAAACCAATTCTGATGTTTTTATTTTTTGTATTTTATTTTACTTTTATTTTTTTTTAAAATTATTTATTTATTTAATATTTTTGGCTTTCAGCATTGATTTCCACAAGAGTTTGAATTACAAATTTTCTCCTCATTTTTACCCTCACCCCACTCCAAGATGGCATATATTCTGATTGCCCCATTCTCCAGTCAGCCTTCCATTCTGTCACCCTACTCCCCCAACCCTTTCTCTTTTCCCTTACTTTCTTGTAGGGCAAGACAGATTTCTATGCCCCATTGCCTGTATATCTTATTTCCTAGCTACCCTAATACTGAGGTCTCCTGAATTATACACATCATCTTTCCATGTAGGAATGTAAACAAAACAGTTCAACTT
>CM053622.1:111145901-111155901 GCA_028646595.1 Phalanger gymnotis
TGGGAGCTCTGGAATTTGGCAACAATATTCCTAAGAGTTTTCTTTTTGGGATCTTTTTCAAGAGGTGATCAATGGGTTCTTTCAATTTCTATTTTACCCTCTGGCTCTAGAATATCAGGGCAGCTCTCCTTGATAATTTCTTGAAAGACGATATCTAGGCTCTTTTTTTGATCATGGCTTTCAGGTAGTCCAATAATCTTTAAATTATCTCTCCTGGATCTATTTTCCAGGTCAGTGGTTTTTCGAATGAGATATTTCTCATTGTCTTCCATTTTTTCATTCCTTTAGTTCTGTTTTATAGTATCTTGATTTCTCATAAAGTCATTAGCTTCCACTTGTTCCAATCTAATTTTTAAGGTAGTTTCTTTAGTGGTCTTTTGGACCTCCTTTTCCATTTGGCTAATTCTGCTTTTCAAGGCATTCTTCTCCTCATTGGCTTTTTGGAGCTCTTTTGCCATTTGAGTTAGTCTATTTTTCAAGGTGTTATTTTCTTGAGTATTTTTTGGGTTTCCTTTATCAAGTCATAGACTTGTTTTTCATGGTTTTCTCACATCACTCTCATTTTTCTTCCCAATTTTCCCTCTACTTCTTTAACTTGCTTTTCCAAATCCTTTTTGAGTTCTTCCATGGCCTGAGAGCAGTTCCTGTTTTTCTTGGATGCTTTTGATGTAGGCTCTTTGACTTTGTTGACTTCTTCTGGCTGTATGTTTTGGTCTTTGTCACCAAAGAAAGATTCCAGAGTCTGAGTCTGAATCTGTGAGCATTTTCACTGCCTTTTCATGTTCCCAGCCAACTACCTGACCCTTGAGCTTTTTACTGAGTTATGAGTGCTTGTAGAGTAGAGAGTACTTTGTCCCAAGCTAGAGGGGCTGCACTGTTGTTTTCAGAGCTTTTTCTACACAGCAAGCTCTGCCACACCAGTCCTCCTCCTCCCCCACGAACCACCAACCCAGACCTCGACTCAGATCTAAGCAGGCTCTGCACTCCTGCTCTGATCAGCCACTTAATTTCTCCCACCAGGTGTGCCTGGACGCGGAAGCAACTGCAGCTGTAGCTCTGTAAGCAGCCTCAGAGCTGCACTACCTCTGCAGCTCCCAGTGCATTGCCCAACTGAGAGCTCCTTTCACTCTGTCCTCACAGTTTTTTTTTTTACCACTAACCTTCTCTGTTGTCTTTGGTGTTTGTGGATTGAGAAGTCTGGTAACTGCCACAGCTCTCTGAATCAGGGTGCTAAGGCCTGTTCCACCTGGCTCCCAGTCTGATTGGGCTCTGCTCTGCTCAGCTCCCGTTATGGTGTGATAGACCTTACCCAGCAACCATCCAGGCTGTCCTGGGCTGGAGCCCTGCTTCCCTCTGCTATTCTGTGGGTTTTGCAATTCTAGCATTTGTTCAGAGCCATTTTTATAGGTTTTTGGAGGGTCTTGGGGGAGAACTTTAGACAAGTCCCTGCTTTCCAGCTGCCATCTTGGCTCTGCCCCCCCAACTCTGATTTTTTTAAGGTGTTATTTTCATAAGTTCTTTTCTGAGCTTCTTTTACCAAGCTGTTACTCCTCTTTGCACAATTTTATTGCGTCACTCATTTCTTTTTTTCCAGTTTTTCATATGCTACCTTCATCTCTCTGTTTAATTCTTCTAGGAATTCCTGTTGGGCTTGTGTCTAATTGATATTTTTCTTCGAAGCTTTGTTTGTAGTTGTTTTCATAATGTTGTCTTCTGAGTTTACGTCTTGATCTTCCATTCCTCCTTAGCAGCTTTTTGTGCACAAATTCTTTTTTTGTTCTTTTGATAATTGTTTTTTAGTCTATTCCCTGACTTTGAAATTTAAAGTTGGGATCTGCTCACCTGGAAGGCTGAGAGGCACTGTCCCTAGCTTTAGGCTTTTTTTATGCTGTAGTTTTCTTTTTTTTTTTTTGCACTTAATAGCATTTTATTTTTTCCAATTACATGTAAAGATAGTTTTCAATATTCATTTTTGTAAGATTCTTTAGTTCCAAATTTTTCTCCCTCCCTCCATTCACTTGCCCCTCCACAAGATAGCAAGAAATCTGCTATAGCTTAGACATATACATTTATGTTGAACATATTTCCACATTAGTTATGTTGTGAAAGAATAACACCAAAAGGGAAAAAAAAAAAAACATAAGAAAGAAAACAACAACAACAAAAGCCAACAAAAGTGAAAGTAATATGCTTCAATTTGCATTCAAATTCCACAATTCTTTCTCTGGATGTGGAGAGCATTTTCCATCATGAGTCTTTTGGAATTGTCTTGGATCGTTATATTGCCAAGAGCTAAGTGTATCATCACACAATCCTGCTTTTACTGTATATAATGTTCTCCTGGATTCATCAGTTCATGCAAACCCTTCGAGGTTTTTTTTTTTTTCTGAAATCTGCCTGCTCATCATTTCTTATAGCAAAACAGTATTCCATTATATTCATATACTACGACTTGTTCAGTATTTTCCTCTCAATTTCCAGTTCTTTGTCACCACAGAAAGAGCCATTATGAATATTTTTGTACACATGGGTTCTTTTCCATTTTTTGTTATCTCTTTGATATATAGACCTAGTAGGGGCAGTGCTGGATCAAAGAGTATCCATAGTTTTATAGCCCTTTGGGCTTATCTCTTTTAATTAGGTCTAGTTTTGCTTTTGCTTTGTCTTAAGATCAGGATTGCTACTCTTGCTTTTTTTTTTTTTTTACTTTAGATGAAGCACAATATGTACTACTCCAACCTTTTAACTTTATACTGTATGTATCTCTCTACTTTAGATGTGTTTCTTCTAAACAATATGTTATAGGGTTCTGCTTTTTAATCCTCTCTACTATCTACTTCTGTTTTATGAGAGAGTTCATCCCATTCTCATTCACAGTTATGATTACTAACTATATATTTCCCTCCATCCTATTTTATCCCATTTATACTTTTTTCTCTCCTTTCACCCTGTCTGTCCTCATAGGTGTTTTGCTTCTGACCACTGCCTCCCTCAATATGCCCTCCCTTCTATTAGCCTCCACCCTTCCCTTTTCTTTCCCTTTTCCCCTCCAAATTCCCTACAGCATAAGATATATTTTTATACCCAAGTGAATGTATTTATTTTCTCCTCTTTGAGCCAATTCCAATGAGAGTAAGGTTCAAACAAAGCTCATTCCCCTTCTTTCCCTCTACTGTAATAGATCTTTTGTGCCTCTTCATGTGATGTAATTTACCCTATTCTGCCTCCCCCTTTCCTCTTCTCCCAGTACAATCTTTTATGTACCCCTTAAGTTTCTTTTTATATCAAAGTCAACTTATACCTACACCCTCTCTCTATGCATATTCCTTCTAACTGCCCTAACAGAGATACAGTTCTCAAGAGTTACAAGCACCGTCTTCCCATGTATGGATGTAAACTGTTTAATCTTATTGAATAACATGTTTTTTTTTTCTTTCCTGTTTACCTTTTTATGCTTCTCTTGTGTCTTGTATTTGAAGACCAAATTTTCTGTTCAGTTTTGGGCCTCTTCATCAGGAATGTTTGAAAGTCCCTTATTTCATTGAATATCCATCTTTTCCCCTAAAAGATTATGCTCAATTTTTCAGGGTAGCTGATTCTTGGTTGTAATCCAAGGTCTTTTGCCTTTTAGATTATATTCCCAGACCACCGATTCTTTTATGTAGAAGCTGCTAAATCCTGAATGTAGCTCTTTGATATTTCAATTGTTTCTTTCTGGCTGTTTGCAGTATTTTCTCCTTCAGCTGATAATTGTGGAATTTGGCTACAACATCCCTTGGAGTTTTCATTTTGGGAATTCTTTCAGGAAGTGATTGAAGATGACTCTTTTTACCCTTTGCTTCTAGGTTATCAGGGTATTTTTCCTTGATAATGTCGTGAAAGATGTTGTCCAGGCTCTTTTTTGATCATGACTTCCAGGTAGTCCGATAATTCTTAAATTATCTCTTCTGGATCTATTTTTCAGGTCTATTGTTTTTCCAATGAGATATTTTACATTTTCTTCTCTTTTTTCTTCTTTTGATTTTGTTTAACTGAGTCTTGATGTCTCATAGAGTCATTAGCTTCTACTTGCCCAATTCTAATTTTTAAGGAATTATTTTCTTCAATTAGCTTTTGTACCTCTTGTACCTCATTTTCCATTTGGCCAATTCTACTTTTAAAGGAGTTTTCTTCAGTGAATTTTTTTTTTTTCATCCAGCCAATTCTATTTTTTAAGAGTTGTTTTCTTTTCTCAATTTTTGAGCTTCCTTTTCCAAGCTGTTGATTCTTTTTCCAAATAATTTTCCTGTATAGCTCTCATTTCTTTTTCTAATTGTTCTTCTACCTCTCTTACTTGATTTTAAAAATCACTTTTGAGCTCTCGCAAGAGGACTTTTTGCACTTTACACAAATTCATATTTCTCTTTTAAACTTCACCTGTAGGTATTTTGACATTGTTGACCCCTTCTGAGTTTGTGTTTTAATCTTCTATTGCCATAATAGATTTCTATGGTCAAGACTCTTGCTCAGCCTAGTCATCCCTATTTTGCTGGGGTTCCAGAGTTAGTAATTTGCCTTCTGTATTGGGGCTGGAAGCCTTACAGATGGCTTGCTGTGGCACTATCCCGCTGAGCCATGACAGGGGTGCCTCCTGATCTGCTCTTCTGCTGTGTTGCCCAGACACTATCTGCACTGGGCTATGCTCCCCATTTTCCCAAATGGCACAGACCTCTCCTGAAATAATTCTAAGCCATCTTAAGCTGGAAAACTGTTTCACTCCATCTTTTTGTGAGTTTTGTCCCTCTAGAATCCATTTAGAGGCTTGATTTCACATTGTTTCTGAGGGAAACTCAGGATAGCTCAGGCAACTTCCTGGCTTCTCTCTAACACCTTGGCTCTACTCTCTTGTGCTGTTGTTTTTAAATCTAGTTCTGGGGTTTGCAAGTTTTTGGTGCTTCCAAGGTGATGTGATACTGGGAGAAATGTAGTCACTGCTCTCCTGGTCTGCACTATGGTCTTTACCCAGGAAGTGCCCTGGTCCCGTGTAGTCACAAGCACTAGCACTCTCTTTGCCTTCGAACTGAAACTAAGGACCCTGTTCCCTTGTGATTGATTACAAGTGGTCTTCTCTGCCTTGGAACTACAACCCAGAAATGCAACCCAGATTGTAGATAGGCAATTGAGTTGCCAATTGGTACCAGTTGTACCAATAATCTTCTGACTAATTGTCTGACCCCCTTTCCTTCTCTGAACTGAGAACTCTCAAAGATTCTGCTGTTGATGCAGCACTGTTGTTGCTGCATGTGTGGGCTTTGGATACACTTCCACCTGAGTGTCACAAACTTCTCCTGCCAACCTTCTACATTTTCTTAGGTCAGAAAGCCATCACCCTGAACTTTTGTTGTCCTTGCCATTCCAAAATTTGACTTGAGGTGTAATTTTAAATTTGCTTGTAGGAAAATGTTGATAGAGTTTGGCTGGGTTGCCTACAATTTGCCATATTGGTTCCACCCGTATAATCTTTCTTTCTACACTGGTACTTCTCATTGGCCTATAAAAATGCTGAGGGATCATGAACCTTTAAAATAAAAGACAAAATAATCACTCTTGTTTATAGCTCTTTTGTGTGGAATGCAATTCTACTGTCCCTTTCATTCTCTTCCTTGCCCAACTACTGACTCATTTTTGCAATATGGCTTTTTTGCAATTTTGGACTCATTTTTGCAATATGGCTTTCATCTCTATCCTTATAAGGAACCTGCTTTTTTAATGTTCTCAAACCACATGCTTTGAATATTTCCAGATGCAGTGGCTGCTTCTCAGTCTTAATCCTTCAGGACCTGTCTGCAGAATTTGAAATAATTGACCACCTCTTGTTATGCTTTTATTATTGATCTACTCTTGCCTTGTACTTCCAAGTTATAATATTCTCCATTTTCTCCTATTGCCTTCATTATTAATCTAAATGTCTCCTCAGATAGCTCCCTATGCATTACTGATTGTGTCAGCATTCTCCAAATTTCTGTCTTTCATTACCTTCTCTCTACATATATTCTCTTTCCTTTCAGAATATCTTCTACCTTACCTTCCACGTTCAAGAATCATTTCTATCTAGGTGACTCCAAAAACTAGATAACAAGTATGAGTCTCTTGATTTTTTATTTTGAGACAAACATTTAAAGCTACATGTTAAATATAATCTACTTTGATTAGTGCCTCTTGTTCAATATGTCAAAAATGAATTCATAAATCTACTAAAAGGCATTCCTCTTCCTTGCTTCTCTATTTATGTAAATGGTAAAACACTTCATACAGTCACCCAAAATCAGAATCTGTTCGTTCTTCTCGACACCTTCATTTTTACACTATATTGGTTCAATCTTCATAAATTTCCTTTCATGTTCTTCTTTCTATGCTTATATCCAAAACCATAGCCTAGACTCTCATCAATAATTTCCAAGGATACAGAAAATATCTCTAAATAATCTTTTTAAAATCTATTTTTATGCTCCTGCTGGATTAGTGATCTTTTACATGGATCTGAGTAGGTCTTTTTGATGTAAAACACATGTATATGTAGGCATGTGCATATACATGTGCATGCAAACATATACATATATGCATACACACTAAATACAAAATAAAATAGATATATGCATAAATCATAAATATGAATATAAGAATATGTGTTTATATGTATATATCTATACATATACACATACATGCATAGATATATACATATGCATACATATACACATAGAAAGATTAAGGATAGGAAGAGGTCAGTGGATGTGGAAATGTTCAGAGGTGGTAATTTGTGAAAGTTGAGAGAACAGTTTCATTAGAAGGTTGATATTTGTGGTTTGTGAGTGTGTGTGTGTGTGTATGTGTATACACACATGCATTTAGATACATATATACATCCTTGATTGACTCTAACTCTCTTTTCAAGTTGCTTAATGTCCTTCCCTCACATAGTTAAATTTTATGAGGATGTCATCTGCTTTCACTTCTCTGTTCTCTTTCATGCACATCTTCCTTAGCTTCTTCCTGTTCTGCTTTCATCACTGTCACTTTAACGAAATGATCCTTTTCCAACTTTTGGCAACTTTTTATGATCAAGTCCTACATTTTTTACTTCTCTGTCAATTTGAAAACATTCTCTGATTTGTATATTTTCAAATTGTTGTCACCTGATTTATATTTTCTTAATTTTAGGAACAATTTTCAAAATAATACTATCATTTTCATCATTTTGTAATGCATATGCTAGCCATCTGTGGTAATATTTGGCCTCCTTACTATGGCATCTTATTTATACCTGTTATCTCACCCTTGTTTTGTACTGAGCAGATGTTTAAAAATTGTCTATGCTCCTATCTTGTAGCAACAGCATCACTGCCATTGCCTTTCTCTGCTCCCTCCCAGATTTCCCCTCTCTTTGAACCTTATTCCTCTCTCCCTGCCCTTGGTTCTGTCATCCAGACACTACTTTTGCTGTTCCTTGAATAAGATACTTCATCTCTTGACACTGACATTTTCACTGGCTATTCTTCATGTCTAGGTCACTCTCTCTTTCTCTCTCCTCATCTCCACATCCTGGTTTCCTTCAAGTTCAGGCTAAAATATTACCTTTATAATTAGCCTTTCCTGATGGTCCTTAATTCTAGTACCTTCTCTTTGTTGACAATCTTTAATTTAACTTACATATAACTTATTTGTAAATGGTTATTTGCATATTGTTTCTCTCCTTGTGAACTTCTTGAGAACAGGGACTGCCTCTGACTTTTTTTGTATTTCCATCACTTAGCATACTGTGTGACATATAATTGACACTTAGTTTATGTTCATTGACTGAACACAGGTAGTAATAATCATAATGGTAATAATATTTTACTAAATATTAAAAATATTTAGTAAGGGTATACATTAATAGTGCCACAATAACAATAATTATCAGGGGAATATTTTTTTTAAAGAAAATTCTACTGGGTCATTAGTTTATAAGGGATTGATTATAAAGTAAGCCTTATTGCATTTAGCTAATCCTAGTCCTGGGTCTCTATGACTAAGAATTATCCATGCACTTTACGTCACTGATTGCCATATAGCTTAGTTAAGGGGCTGAAGGTCTGGGCCAAATATATATATATATATATATATCTCAAGAGAGAGCTACATCCCTAGTAGTCATTTGGAAAATATTTGTTCATTGATTTAGTAATTAGTTTGCTGAATAACCTTTGATTCAAAAAGTATTATTAAGAACATACTGTGTGTAGGACATTATACTAGATACTGGGTGAAATATACAATTTAGGTAAGATATACCCTGAGCTAAGAAAGCTAATAGTCTAGGGTTACTATTAGAATATTTCAGTGGTTGCAAAGTCAAAGAAAGGGGGTATTAAAGACAATATAAATTGTTTTTAGGATTCTTGTCATATAGAAAGTAAGATAGGGGCTCCAGAATACTGGTAGTCAGTCTGGAAATAAGCAGGCATATACATAGTACCAGGAGAATATATCCAAATTCAAGCATATGAGTGTACTGTGGAAGTTAGAAGAGGTATCTAAATTGTTTTTCTATTTGTTTTCTTTTTAATTTTTTTTAATTTTAGACAAATACTAAAACTTAAGTATATTATAAGAAAAAAAGAAACAATATAAACTTAAATACAAAATAAGAAAAAAAAAAGTCATGTGCACAGCAGAAATAGAAGAGGATTCAAAATTTGTAGCAATAACTTATCATTTCAAGAAAGCCTATATATTAAATACTGTTCATTAAGTTGAAAGTTGTCCATCTTTTCTTTTCTTCCTTGTAGGTTTTCTTTTGTCCTCTGCTGTAAACTTTTTACTTTGTTCTTTTTCCCCCCCCCTTCCTCCCCCCTACCTACAATCCCAAGCCTGTAATTGAGCATGGATATATTTATATATAGGTATTGATATATGCATATACATATATATGCATATATATATATATATATATATGTATATACACACACACATAAACATATACTTTCCTAAGAGATTCTACTCCTAATATTATTTTCGTTTGTGCACGTCTCTTTTTTCCTACTTCTCCTGGCTTCTACTTTACTTCTACCTACTTCCTTGTTCTCCTATGACTTAACCTATCTCCACTCCAGGGATCCCTCCTTTACCCTCCCATTCCCCTAAATTTAAATACCCTTTTGTATACCCCTTTGACCTATTCTGTCCCCCTGCCCTCTAAAGGGCCTTATCCCCCCATCCCCCTAAATCTAAACACCTTTCTACATCCCCTTTTAACGTATTACCTCACCCTGCAGTCTGAAGATCCCTCCTTTATCCTCTCCCCTCTCCCTATCCCCTTAGAGTTTTATTTCTTTTTTAAATTTAGAAGACTTTTATAGTTTTCTAGATGTATATGTATTTTCCCCACCTAAACTCTATAATGGTAATCAGGGTAGGGCTTTTTGCTGTTCTTTTAAGTGCCTTTAATGATTCTGGCCTTTGTTTGAATGGAGCAGGCCAAATGGGATTTTTTTGTCTTCCAGTGTTTCTGAGCACTAAGACAATGTAATGGTAATCAGGGCAGGACTTTTTGTTGTCTTCTCCTTTGGAATGCTGAGGTAGTTAAGTGCCTTTGATAAGTCTTGCCTTTCAAATGTAATGGCCAGCAAAATGGGATTTTTCACTGTTCTTTGTTTGAGTGCTTCTCAGCCCTGAGGTAATCAAGTGCCGCCCTGATACAGGTATATAAGATCCAAAGTTGGTGTTTGACTTTTGAGGCTCCCACTCACTGGAAGAGTGGCATGTGACTCTAAGCAAGCCTTTGTAACTGCCCCTGGCTTTGCTAACCCAGACTCATTGGTTCTTTGATAACTATGAATTGTAATTTGGTCTGTTTATATTGTCTCTGTTTGTAATTTATTTGTATTTGCTCTGACGTTCAAGGTGCTGGCTTTTCCTCCTGAACTAAGTGAGTTATGTATATGTATGTTTGATTAAAGTGAGATTGTTGACCCCTTAAAGT
>CM053622.1:111159800-111185806 GCA_028646595.1 Phalanger gymnotis
CTACTCTTTGATAAACCCAAAGAGGCCAGCTTCTGGGCTAAGAATTCACTATTACACAAAAACTGCTGGGAAAATTGGAAAATGGTAGGGCAGAAACTGGACATAAACCAATATCTTACACCATATACCAAAATAAAGTCAAAATGGGTTCATGATTTAGGAATAAAGGCTGAAACTATAAGCAATGTGGGAGAGCAAGGAATAGTTTACCTATCAGGTTTATGGAAAAGAAAAGAATTCATGACCCAGCAAGAGATAGAGAGCATTACAAAATACAAAATGGATAATTTTGATTATGTTAAATTGAAATGTTTTTGTACAAAAAAGCCAATGCAACAAAGATTAGGAGGGAGGCAGAAAATTGGGAGAAAATCTTTGGAAGAGTTGATATAAGGTGACTATGGTGGACAAAGTTGTATAGCTGGAGTTGTGTAGTTGTGTTGTGTAGTCTAGTTGTGTAGTCTGACAAAGTTGTGTTACTGACAAAGGCCTCATTTCCAAAATATACAGGGAACTGAACCAAATATAAAGGAATACAAGTCATTCCTCAATTGAGAATGGTCAAAGGATACGAACAGACAGTTTTCAAAGGAAGAAATTAAAGATATCCAAAAGCACATGAAAAAATGCTCAAAATCACTACTGATTAGAGAAATGCAAATCAAAACAACTCTTAGATACCATCTCTCTCCTGTCAGATTGGCTAAAATAACAAAACAAGAAAATGATAAATGATGGAGAGGATGTGGGAAAATTGGAACATTGTTATATTGCTGGTGGAGTTGTGAACAGATCCAGCCATTTTGGAGAGCAATTTGGAACTATGCCCAAAGGGCTATAAAAATGTTCATACCCTTTGACCCAGCAATACCTCTTCTAGGGTTGTATCCCAAAGAGGTCACACAAGTGGGAAAAGGACCCATATGTACAAAAATATTTATAGTGGCTCTTTTTGTGGTAGCTAAGAATTAGAAATCAAAGGGATGCCCATCAATTGGGGAATGGCTGAACAAGCTGTGGTATATGAAGGTAATGGAATACTATTGTGCTATAAGAAATGGGGATGATACAGACTTCATAACAACCTGGAAGAACCTACAAGACACGATGTTGAGCAAGGGGAGCAGAGCCAGGAGAACATTATACACAACCACAGATATATAGATTCTGTGAGAACTAACCCTGACAGACTTTGCTCTTCTCAGCAACACAATGTACAGAGACAGCCCCAAAGGACACACAATGGAGAGGGCAGTCTACATCCAGAGAAAGAACTATGAAGTATGAATGCAGATCGAGGCACACTTCATGCTCGCCTTTTTCTCCCCACCTCTTTTTTTTCTCTTTTATGTATTTGTTTTTGGGTTGCGTTTTTTTTTCTTTTGGTTCTGTTTCTTCTTTCTGATGATTCATTCCGTTGGTCATAATTCCTCTCTACAAATTGACTAATGTGTAAATTAATTCAATATGAAGTTATACGTGGAAGTTATATGGGATTCCATGCCATCTTGGGGAGGGAGAGGGGGGGAAGGAAGGGAAGAAAATCTGGAACTCAAAATTACGTAGAACCATGCGTTGCAAACTAAAAAGAAAAAAAAAGGAAAAAAGGAAAACATTAATAAAAAAAAAAGAATTACATCAACTGATGAACAATGAAATGAGTAAAACTGTGAAATCAATTGTTATTCAGACAAAAAACCACTCTGAAAACAAATAACTTTGAAAGCCAAAAGTTCTCTAATCAGTGCAATAAGTATTTGTGATTTCAGTGATGAAGTATATGAAATACGTCCTGACAGAGAAATAATGGACTCAGAATACAATGTGAGACACTCACATTTTTAGTTACATTCGATAAGAACATTTGTTTTGCTTGACAATCATATTTATCACAAGGAATTTTTTTTGTAGACTAAGGGGAGTGAGGGAGAGAAAATAACATTTTGTTCATTAAAATATGCTTTAGTTTAAAAGGAGAGTACAGGCATGTTATGATTTGATAAGTGGTTCTTTTTTATTTTTTTAATTTCATTGAAGAGTAAATTCTTCTGGCCTGTTTTCTTTACTTTTCAGTGATTCATTCTTATTCCTATCTCAAATCCACCAACCTTGCTAGGTAGTTCTCTGGACTAGTTTGTGCTACTTGTGTATTCCTTGCTGTTTATAGTATTGTACAGGGGCCAGAGCACTGGAATTGGGTTAAGAAGTTTGGGGCTCAAAATGTCAACTCATACCATTGGGGTAATCTGGGGCAAGACATGTAATTTCTCTGAACCTAATTTTCCTCATTTTTCTTGAGGACAGGGACCATATTTTTGGTCTTACTTTTTATCCTCAGGTATAACATAGTACCTACCACTCTGTAAGTACTTCATAGATTCTTGGCAAACCTTAATAAATGCTTGACAAGACATAAATTGATCATGTAAGTGTGAGCTATTGTAATATATTTTTTCATATGTCTGTTCTCTTTTACATTTTTAGCTAAAGAAAGAAAATAATTCTCTTGACTACTGTCACTATGATTATGAACTCAGATTGAATTTTTTTGTATAACTTCAATCTTAAAATACCCACTTAACTATGGAGGAACTGGCCTGTGAACTTTCCTTGAAGCATACATAAAATAATACTATTGCATTGTTGTTCAGTCATGTCTAACTCTTCATGACCGCCTAGACCATAGGTCATATGACCCTAATTCTGTCTATGGTGTTTTCTTAGCAGAGATACTGGTTTGCCATTGCCTTCTCCAATAAATTAAGGCAAACAGAGGTTAAGTGACTTGCCCAGGGTCACACGGGTAAGTGTCTGAGGCCATATTTGAACTCAGGCCTTCCTGATTCCAGGCTCAGTGTTCTCTCCACTGAGCCACATAGCTGCCACCAAATACTAGTGTAGCATATTGGTAATACTGGATTATAAAAATAACAAGTCCTTTAAAAGATTTCTATGTTATGTTTTAATGAGAGATATACTTTACTATATATGAAAAGGAGACAGCTTAATCAATAATATCCAGAATATAGAAAGTTGCATTATTATTTTACTTATTCATCTTTTTTGTAAATTTCACTATGGTTTCTCCTCCCCTTTACAGTAAACTACTTGAAAAAAAATTATCTGCATTAGCTGTTTCCACTTCCTCATTACCCACTCTTACCAACCCCATAGAACTCAGACTTCTATCCCCAATATTCTACTGAAACAGCTTTTTCTGAAATTGCCAGTGACATTCTAATTACTAGCTCCAATGTTCCTTTTTCAGTTCTCAGTCTTCTCCTCCTTGCCCCAGTTTTTGACAATGTTGCCACCCCTTCCTGTTCCAATAGTATACATTCTGGATTCTCTTACTTTTAAAACTCTCTGTCTCCTTTGCTAGCTCCCCATCCTCTTTGTGGTGACTTAATGTGAATGTTTCTAAAAGTTCTATCTTTGATCTTCTCTGGTTCTTTTGTACACTTTCTCTCCTGGGAGCCCCATTCAGCCCTATGACTTTGACTACCATACTTATGCAAATGATTCCCAAATCTGTTTCTCTTCCTGAACTCTGCAGTGATCTCTGAAGGCACATCTCCACCTAGTTATAGGATATCTTCTCTTGGATGTCCTTTAACTCAAATGTCCCAAAGTGAGTTCATTATTTTTTAAAAAAAAATATTAAGATTTGCTGATAAGCTGGAATTGAGAAATACAAAATAAAAAAGGAAAAAAAGAAAAAAAATATCTAGAGCAAAAAGAGACCTTAGAAAAGTCCCTTCCACTTTATAAATGAGGAAACTGAACCCCAGATAGGTCAAGTGATTTGACCAAGATCACACAGGTGGTAAATATCAGAACTAGGATTTGAACCTGGGTCCTCTCGTTCTAAATTCAGTAATATTTCCTTTGCTGTATATTGAATCCTCAGCAACATAGCTATAATTCTTGTTGGAGATTGGAAGAAAACAGAGAGCCATTTGGACAATGGATAGTTTTGAGTATAGGCCTGTGAACTTGGCCAAAACATATGACTGGGGATGTGGGATGCCTCAATCATAAGTATGATTTGACTCAGTTATTAACCACATCCAATCAATTTCCATGTATTATTGATGCAACCTCTATAACATCAGCATTTCTTGCATCCTGTTTCCACTGATATCATTCTAGTGTTCGAATGGATTAACACTGGCCTGGACAACTGCAATATCTTCTGTGCTAGTCTTCCCAACTCTATTTTTTTGATGTTCTTCAATAAATTTTTTCTACAGCCACCAGAATAAGCTTTTTTACCCACACTGTCATGTCATTCTTCAATAACATTCAGTGGCTCCTTCTTGTCTAAAAGTAAAGCTCATTCTATTTCACATGCCAAGATAGTCACATGCTTTCTGTTTATTTAGCTTTATCTGGGTTACTCTCTTTGCATAAACTCCACAATCTAGCCAAGTTGAATAACTTTCTGGTTCCTAATCAGGTCCCATGTTTTTATACCTCTGTGCCTTGGCTATTCTCTATCCCCGGAATGTTGTGATAAGCTGTAGCTAGGCCTATATTACAAGTCTGGATGGTGGTGGTAGTGCTGGATAGCCTTGTGGAGGGGATGAAATTTCAAGGGAAAAATCCCTATACTGGGGAATAGATAGGATTACAAGCCATGTGGGAATTAGGGGATAACGTTGAGCAGTAGCCCTTGCTACATAGGCAACTCGAGTACAGTACTTTCTTTCAAACTGACATAGGCTTTGCACTGGTGATTTGGAACTGTCATCTCCACAAGCATATAAAAAGCTTCTCTCATGGGGATGACCTTAGCCTCCTCAAATCTGCTAAATCTCCACCAAGTGGAGACACTGTGTGGACTACCACAGCCACCAATTTTATTTTATATCTGTTTGATAATTGCTGAGCATAAGTCATTCATAGCTGTTCATTGCTGTTTCTGTGTAGAATGTTCTCCTGGTTCTGCTCACTTCACTCTCTTTCAGTACATATAAGTCTTTCCCAGTTTTTCTGAAAGAATCCTGCTCATCATTTCTTATAGCAAAATAATATTCCATTGCAACCATATACCACAACTTGTTCAACCATTCTCCAATTGATGGTCATTTCCTCAATTTCCAATTCTTAGACACTACAAAAAAGTGCTGTTATAAATATTTTTTACAAATAGGTTCTTTCCCTCTTTCTAAAAAATCTCTTTGTGATACAGACCTAGTAGTTGTATTACTGGATCAAAGGGTATGTACAGTGTTATAGCTCATTGGGCATAGTTCAGATGAATCTTGAAGGGAGTCAAGGGATTCTTAAATGATGAAAGTAGGGAGAGCAATGCAGATATGGGGGGGTGTCCAATGTAAAGGCTCAGAGAAGGGAGATAGAGCATTATGAAAGAAGAAAAGTATAGCTAGATTGTATAGTTTGTGCAGAGGAGTAATGTGTAAGAAGACTGAAAAGGTAGGAAGGAGCCAGAGAAATTTACATTTTTTCCTAGAAGTAATTGGGAGATACAG
This sequence comes from Phalanger gymnotis, assembly GCA_028646595.1. NCBI lineage: Eukaryota > Metazoa > Chordata > Mammalia > Diprotodontia > Phalangeridae > Phalanger > Phalanger gymnotis. The sequence goes on from CM053622.1 coordinate 111,165,296, forward strand.
AATTAAATTTAATAGGAGAGTGTCATAATCAGAGCTGCACTAATGGAAAATCACTTGGCAGCTGTGTGGATGATATAGTAGGAAAAGACATGAGATAGGGAAACCCATTAGGAAGTTATTACAGTAATATAGAAGGATTGAACTAGGATGTGATTGTGTGGAGAGAAGATGTATACAAAAGATGTTATGGAAATGTAAACAATAACATTTGGCAACTGATATGGAATGAGTGTGAGTGAGGAATTGAGGATGACTCATTGAGAGAACTAAAAGGATGGTGGTGTTCTTGACAATAAATGGGAGGTTAAGAAGATTTTTAGGGAAAGATAATGAATTAAGATGAGGCTAATATGAGATAATGTACACAGAGGACTTTGCATACTTTAATATGCTATACAAAAGCCAGTTATTTTATTGCCATTATAAATGTTGTACTGTAATGGCAATAAAATAACTGGCATTTTTTTTTTTGCTAAGTTTTGCTATGTTTTCCACAGTCAATGACAACATTCATTCATCACCCCGTGGATAGAGGAGAAAAGACCACATACATTCACTCTCTCTCTCTCTCTCTCTCTCTCTCTCTCACACACACACACACAGATATACACAGAGAAGATACATCTGATATCAAATATTAAGGAAAATAAACCCATGAAGAACATGTAACATTTCTAAAAATTATATGAATAATTAAAATCAATACGGAAGGTTCAAGCACCCGAATTAAAAGGAAACAATTTATCTAGTCAAATCTTTTCTTTTCCCAGTCAGAAAGCCTAGTTAAGTCATAACTTAACTGACTCTGGTGGAAAGACATTAAATTTGAAGTTGAAGGATGTGAGTTTCAATTCTAATGCTGTTATTTACTACCTGTACTAACTAGGGAAAGTGAGTCATCTTATCTTGGCCTCAATTTTCTCATCTGTAAAATAAAGGGGTTGAATCTCTTAGTCTCTAATGTCCTTTTAAGATTTAAATCTACTATCTTATGATCTTATAACCTCCAATAATAGAAAACTCACTGACTCCCCAAACAATCAAATTTTACCTTTAGTTACCGACCCTTCTTTGTCTTTTGGAGTCATGGAGATTGTTTAAACTCTCTTATTCATGTTAGCCTTTTAAACATTTCATGAGAATTATAGTGTAATATCCCCACTGTTTTCCCCATTTTCACACCCCCAGTTTCTGCAAGATATCTGCATATGACATGATTTCCAGGTTCTTCCCTTTGCCTTACTGATTCCCCTTTGTGAACACTCTGAATTCACACTGTTCTTAAAATGTGGCATCCTGTGTTGAAGCTCTTCACATTATAATTATCAATTGATTACTTAGTACTTACTAATAATTTGAATAACATTGTGAATGTGAATGTATCCTCACTCCCAGATTTAACCAGAACAACAGGAAATGGGGGCAAAATAGATCATACTACTGAATTGAGAAGGTGGTTTCTATTGCCAATAATCAATAAATCAGTATGTTTTTTGAATCAATGCTGAAATTCTTAAAAAAGAAAGAAAGAAAGAAAGAAAGAAAGAAAGAAAGAAAGAAAGAAAGAAAGAAAGAAAGAAAGAAAGGAAGGAAGGAAGGAAGGAAGGAAGGAAGGAAGGAAGGAAGGAAGGAAGAAAAAGAGTCCCAATGCCTCCAGCTTTGGCATTGAATTTTAAAGGATATCTGGTTACTATCTAAAACATGATCTCAACAATTCCTGAGAATGGTAGGCAAAATTTAAGGTTAGACACTTCTCAATTGACTGCTCCATTCATCATTCTGTGAATCCCTCAAACAAAATTTCCTTCTTTGGCCATCATTCTGCTGTATGTTGCCTCCTCTTTCTGGAATGTAAGCTCTACAGAGATAGCCTTAGAACGCATATCAAGTCAAAAAGAACTAGTTTCAAGTCTTGCCTCTGATACATAGCATTTACATAATTCTAAACAAGTCACTTAGCCTCTTGTTACCTTATTTAACTCTCTGAGACTTTAAATTATGGAAAAATTGATGACCTGCTTTGGTAGAAGGTGTTTCCTCATCTGGGAGTCACCTACTTTAGGAAAATCACAGATCCAGGCCATATCCCCTATCCCTAGTGCCTAGCACACGTCTGGCTCATTGTAGGAAATTTAAAATTCTTTTTTGTTCATTTTTTCTCCTGGTGGGCAGGTAGCAGCTTGATTATACCTTTTATACTTTTTCTCCCCCTTTCCCTCTGGTTCTGTGTTGTTGCCATATGGAATTAAGAAAAGTCTCATCATAGAAATGTCTCCATGCATCTCATTTTAGTTTTGTGCCTCTAATATCTAAACAATCTACCCAATAGAATGACATTACAAAGGATATAAAGTTAGTCTATCCTGATTCATTCTTATTGAATTAATGTTGGCAGTGTAATGCTGTGGAGTATAATGGACTTGAAGTTACATGACCTTGGTCCTATTTCTAATATTTACTAGTTGTGTGATCTCAGAGAAGTTATTTCGAACTCTCTGAGATCTACTTCCCTTGTCTGTAAAATGGGTGTAATGATACTTGTTCCTATGTAACGGAGTTGCTGTGAGGATAAATTTAAGTAAAGTCTGAAAAATGCATTGAAAAACTGAGTGTCACGTGAAGTACAATAATTATTACAAAGCTCACCCTTGCTCTTTGTAAGTGCTTGCAAACCATACTATTAGTAATTTGTGATGGAGTTTTAAAAGGAAAGAAGTAGCGTTTACTGATGTTTGAAGTATATATCACCTTCCATATTTGAAAATTGAGATGTCTTTCTAATTCTAGTGCAACAATACCTTTTGGACTTTCTTTAATTCCTCCAAAAGGCCTCACTTCAGCAGTACTTCAGCAATAATAATCACAAACTCTTATTATACTCTAGATATAGTTCACCCTGTCTTGGTTATGTAAGCTTATTTAGGGTAGCCAATAAATCTCTAAGCTCCTCATCTGTCTTGTGGTTCTGTCCCCTATTATCATTTTGTTCCACCTTTCACACTCTGAAAAGGACTGTCTTTTAAAGAGAGAACAGAAGAGGAAAAGACTTGCATATTTCTGTCTTCTCTGTTCTCATTCCATTTCTTATTTCATCTTCCATTTAGGTCTAATAAAAAGTTTTTAAAACCTCATTTTTTTGTCCTTAACACTGTCTAGAATTTTGAGGAAAAAAGAAAACTACAACAAACGGTTATCTTCATTTAATCATGGAGTTTCTAATATGACCCAAATTTTTATACAGCGAACATTCTGTATATTTTTTAGCCTGTAAACTTGAAAATTATTTTACATCTAAAACAGTTTATTTTCTAGGAGACTAACTCTTCTCCATTCAGTCAAGTCTCAGTGAGAATTGATTGCCTTCTTTTTATTTATTGTATTTATTTCAGGAGGTGCAGGAGTCAAAAATGAATTATAACCATCTTAGTCTGCTGCTGGGCTCGATCGTTCCTATTAACTATGTAGGAATAGGGAGGAATGCAATCGGTAATATCACTGCGCTGTATTAGATCTAGAGAAGCTGTTGTATTGGAAACAGTGGTAGTTGTGGGATATTGTAAGAAAGAGCATGAGATTCCATGCAAGTAAAGTACTTTTTTTCAGTGAGACATTTTATTTGGCTTTGCTAGCCTCTTCCTAGCTTTCATTATCTTTCTATCTATTTGTCTATCTATGCCAAACAAGATGCCTTAATTTGAAAGTAATATGAAAATGTAATTTTGTAAAGAGTTTTTTTTAAACCAATTCAAGCTAATTAGACTCAATAAACATCTATGTAGCCTTTCTATGTATGAGACATTCTTTTAGATGTTAGGGAATGAGAAAAAAAAAAGGGAAAAAAGGAAAGAAGGAAGAGAAAGAAAGAAAGAGAAAGATGGAAGGGGTAAGGAAGGTCAATAATTTTGAGGGGGGTGTGAAATTACTGATGCTGTAATCTATAGAAAACAAGAGCCTGATGTTTGAGTTTTCATTTTGACAATTGGAAAGCCACCTTTGGTAGTCCTTGGTGAGCATTTGAAAGTGTTAATATGAGAATGAGAAACCACATGAGGTAAGTAAGCATCTATTTGGATCCTAATAGTGAAAACTTTCTGTCTTGGACAACTCCAGGCAGATTTCAGTCTGGATGTCCTTGCAAAGTCTGACTATAAATGGATTGTAGATTGTAGTTACTCCCCTGAGTGGCTTCATCCTCAGATAAATTTAGAAAAACCCAGAATCTCTTCCTGGAGTTAACAAGCGAACATCAGTAAGCCTGGGAATTTTTCCAAGTGAGCATTGAGGGACTTGTCCAGAGTCTGAATTTCTGTTGCAATAAGAATGTCAGATAAGTATTTATACTAGGAACATTACGGTCAGTGGGTTCACTAATCTCTATTGTGAATACTCTAGCTGCAGGATGCATGTGAGAATTATATGACCTCTGGTCAGAGCCCTAGTGCCAAAAAGACCCCCTACTTTCATGCAGAAAAAGTCATTTGGAATAAATATTCTTTGGATTTTGTAGTTTTTCACAGCTGTGAGGCATTGAATGTCAGAATCCTGATTGACATCCAGGAATAGAAAATTAATCACAACCCATGGTTTTATGGAAACTAAATGGTTTCTATTAAAACTTTGTAATGCCTTATGTTCGAAGATAACAGGCAGAGTTTTTTTTTTGCTGACTACCTGGAAAAAGGAATATATTAAAATTGAAGGACACTACCTTAAAAATACACATTCAAAAGCAAAATACTGTCCAACACCAAAATTTGTTGCTTAACATGAGCTTTCTTAGAGTTAAGCGTATGTGTACAATGTATGTATAGGTATACTCATAAGGCTTGGGGATGGAGATTGGGCCTGAGTTTTCACTGGCATAGGAAATTCTTGGATAATATGAAAACTTCCTCTGATGATGAAAGTTGACAGTTTTTCTTCAATTTATAGTATTAGAGAATTGCCTAGATTACTGAGGTTAAGTGATTTGCTCAAGGTCACATAGGCATTATACATTACAGGTTGAACTTGGACTTTAGATTTTTCTGGCTTTGGGGTTAACGTTATTTATTATGCCATGTTGTTTCTCTCACACGTGTGTGTGTATGTGTATTTCTGAAAATCCGTAAAGGTCAAACATAGGAATTTTTATTTAATCATAGAGGTCATAAGAAGGTATTGAAGTTTATTGAACAGGAGTTGGTATGGTTAAAACTATGCTTTAGGAAAATTATTCTGGCCCCTGTGTGTTGCTAGGGGCTGAACAGTGACTAGGAAAAAGTAGCACACAGTACATGCTTGCTGATTTATCAGTAGAAGAATTATAAAGTTTGCTTTCGCGAAGGGGCTTCTTTTACTTTTTATTTGACTACTACTACTGATTCTATGCTAATTATGGTCAGTCTTATGTAACCAATTGAATCTCATGTTTATTACCCAAATTTAGCAGTCTATTCCTGCCTAATTGACCCTAGCAGTGTTGTCCACATTTCTGGACAGAGGCAGTTTGCTCCTTGTAACTTTTTTTTCTCTCTCACAACAATCAGGGTAATAAAGGGCAACATCAGGACTTCACAACCCAAAAGTTATTCTGGGATAACATGGTTGGAGATTTAATACTGGGCTCGGCAAAAGGCCACAGTGTACCATTTCAGACCCTGGGCTGGCATTAGGGGATCTTAGGGTATGGGTAGAGAAAATTCCCAGAGGTAAGGAGTCTTTCTATAGGGCTAGAGGCAGAGAGATACTTTGTGGGTCCCACAAATCCATTAATCCCCTCATAGAATATTCAGAGGGTCTTAACTGGGAATAGATGTGGAGGAGTTGGCCAATTTCAGCATGTAACGTTAAAAGAAATGCAATATAGCAATCATTTAATAAATATCGACTGTATGCAATATAGTGAATTGGTCATTTGGGGATATGCAGCATTAAGGTAAGATTGGTTTCTGTCCTTATGGAACTGATAGGACAAATGGAGAGATAAGACACAAACATATCTCTAATACATAATCTCAGGGTAAAAGTGCACTAGAAAATGACACAATACAATATTATATGAGATGTGAGGGGGGTCATGGAACACTTCAGGAAGAAGATGACCTTTGAGATGGGTTTTAAAGTTGAAGGAACTGGGCGTGGTGAGCTGGCACAAGAGAAGACTCAGGGTGGACACAATAGTTTTCTATCAGTATTTGGATAGTTGACATGTAGAGAAGGGATCAGATTTGTTCAATTTGGCCGTAGAAGTAAGAGAACCAGGAGCAATTGGTGGAAGTTTCAAAGAGATAAATGTAGTATGAATTTAAGGAAAATATTACTGACAATTAGCTTCCCCAAAGTGAAAGGGGTTGCCTGGAGAAATGTCTGGTTATTCCTTTTTTGGAGATCATCAAGCAGGGGCTGGATAATTACTTTTCAGGTATGTTATAAGGGCTATTCTTTTCCTAGATGGATTGAACTAGATGCATAATTGATTATGTACTCACTTGGTGCCCAGTACTATGCTAAGAACTAAGGATACAAATATAAACATGGCAGTCCCCACTCTCAATGAGCTTATAATAGTCTAATGGAGAAGATAATACTTAAAGGAGAGCTAGAAAGAGTTGAGACAGAATTTTGCTGGGTGGGGTGGCTGGCAAAGAGGTAAAGAAGAGATCTCATTAGGAGTTAGGAGTGAAATGGCCACTGTGAGTTCTCTACCTCAGTCTGCCATCTGACTTCATGTCCATGGTCGTTTTAGAGACACTGACGAGCTGTTGCAGGATGTGCACTCTAACAGAGAGCCCTGGAGCTTCATGTGGCTGGTGGTTATATAAATAACATGGTCATATTTATATATTGTAGTTCTGGGATAGGGAGGAGGGAATTCTACATCCTTCTTGATACATTCACTATCAGGTTGCCTGCAATACTTACATTACTAGGCTGAATAAACTTCAGGAGTGTATGCCATTTTTTCTGCCCCAACATTCTTATCTCCCTTCAGCACAGTGCTACTATAGGAGAGAACACTGAAGTGAGGAAAGGCTTTTCCTGTCTCTTCCATACCCGTTTGCATTAGTTCTAGATATCATATTTAGATTCTAGATATTAGAGGAGGAAAAATAAAATCCATTAAGTAAATTATATACATGAATATGCACATTCATGATGTCTACTCACATATAGATAAATTACCACACTCACTCTGTATGTGTGTGTACACAGACATACATACAAATGTGTACACATATGTCTATACAAGTATACATATATAAACAAACACATACAAATTCTTACATGCGTATATACATCTGTTCACTTTCCATTAAATAGAAGCTAATGACACATTTTAAAAAAGCAATTATGTTGTTTTATGTGCTGTCTTTATTCCTCTGTGGTAAACTTAAAAGCTTACAAATACCTTCCATTTCCTTCTTCTGTGATTAAAAAAAATCGCCTAAAACACAAACTATTTTTAATAAGCTTTACATTTAGGGCTGAAGCAAACTGGTTGGAAACTTAGTCATTTTCCATTCATAAGTTGAATTCTCTGTGAATATTTCCTTTCATAATGAAACCATTTCAACTTAATGAAGTGCTAGTTGCTGGGAAAAAATATAGCCTCATATGAATTAGTAGCCCAACCAATTCAGCCTGGCTCTAACCACAGTGCTGTTGGTGGTAGGGAGACAGAACAAGGCTTTGAATGAGGCTAAGTTCCTGTGTAGTTTATCATTCCCATGAGTCTCAGAGCTTGTCCATGCTAGAAACACAAAGTAAAGGTAGACATTAACATTGAAAAATGCATGGTTCTAGTTTCCTCAGCCCCTAAAGCTAGCTATAATTTGGAGGAAAACACAAATGTGGCAAGTTTACTAGCTTTAAAACCTACAATGGAATGAATTACAGTTGAGCCCAACACCACAAACTTTTTAGATGAGAAAAATCTGCCTCTTGGATGTGGGAGATCTTTAGGAAAAAGAAAAAAATGCTTATTTCATGTTGCTTTTTCTTCCACTTGGTGTTTGGGATCAATTTTTTTTTCTGATCAGGGGAAAAATGTCTAAGAAGTATCTGTCTACTGCTAGTGAATCAATGAAAATCAGAGAGATCTTACCCTTTTGTTTATTTATGGGTAGTGTACAGAAAAAAGCAGCTGTCCAACAAATCTGGGTCCAGAAAACTAACAGTAGAAGTAGAAATTCTGAAAACATTAAAACTCCTATACTAAAGAATGAATAGATTTAAAAAAAAAACACACTTTAGCTTTGTCCAACATGAAATGATAGAGTATTAAAGCAGAAAAGAACCTGAATTGCCATCTAGTTCAACCTCCTTATATTACAGATGAGGAAACTGAGGTCCAAAGTAACTCATCCGAGGCCATGTGATACATTAGCAGAAGAATTAGAAGATTTGAAGATAGTGGCTAGTCTAACAAGAGTTATGAATTTTTAGAAAGTGAATTGGTATTTGTTTATTTAAAGTGAAATGTTTGAGGGATTGCAGCCTGCTAAGCACAGGCATAGCTATGTAAACTAATCCTGGGTCCTGGAAGTAGAACGAACTTGTGAAAATGTCACCTAAATATTTCATCTCTGACTTTTAGTGCAAGTGTAATTGAACAATGTGGTTTTACTTTACAGACTTCTCCAAATGGCATAATGATGGGAATATGAAATAAAATTAGAAAATATTAGAAAATTTAAGTCAGTAATCCTAAGTGACATAGGAAATGAACGAAAAGTTGCTTTTTAAAATATTAGGTATTTAATAAATAAGCGAAAATATTTTAAATATAAAACCAACCTTACTTCTAAAAGATGATTCACTGTTATTTTTAGTACTCTATAAAGTTTCCCTTTATGTTGAACCTAGAGGCAGAGGACTGGGTTCAAATCTCTCTTTACATATTCACTAGCTGTGTGAACATGGACAAATCACTTGTCCTGTCTGAGAGACAATATATTAATTTGTAATGGACATAATATTAGCACCTACCTTACAGAGTTGATTAAATAACAGACTATTTATCTAACCTAGAGCCTAGCCAGGTATTGCTAGATTGAGGCCACAGGGGCTAGTGACCTTTGCCAATCCCTATCCTTTACCTGCTCTTATAGTTTGACTTGGGTCTATGATTGCCTTTCTTTTCAATAAGGAAACTAACTTCCCCAGGGCCTCAAATCCACCTCCTACCTCAGATCCCTGATGAATAATTACACTTTGCCTCCATGCTAAGTGGTCCTCTGCAGGGAGTGAAAGTAGGGTGAGGTTTAAAAGATCTCAGAAGAGAAATGTGAATCAGGTATGAGACAGGCAGTTTTATTCTTATATAGAAAAGGGAATGCTAAACAATTGCTGAGGCATTTGCAACAGAACTTCTTCTGAGCTGTCCTACATTTGCCTTCCTATGGGTACAGCCTGATTGGTGCCAAGTAAACTCTTTCTTTTAGTGGTACCTCTCTCTCTCTTCAGTTTCCTTTTTGACTAGTCTGCCTCTACTGCTGTTCCTACTGTAATGATTCTAGTCTCACTACTTCAGTGCTAGGGTGCCTGAGTAGAGAGAAAGTGCTGGATAACTTCTGAGTTCCCATCAGCTGTTGTATTAAAAGAAAGAAGATACAAATAAGGTGGCATGGGGAGCCATTAGCTCCTGGCTTGAAACCTGGTGGGAGGAAGCAAATCCTTTGAGAGTTGTCTGATCCTTTGAGAATTATCTTTCCCTTGACGCTAGCAGTAAGAGGAGGCAGGAGGATTTGGGATTATGATTATAGTACAGGTCTGGTGAATATGCAGATGAGATATTATTTGTAAATGAATTAATAAATCCAAAGTGCTTATCACAGTGCCTGGCACATAGTAGTCACTTAATAAATAATTTTTCCCTCCCTTCCCCTTCCTTTCTTTCCCTTTGTTTTCTCTTCCCTTCTGGTCCCTTTCCTTTGCCGTTAGACTGTTCAGCTATAGCAACCTCTATACCTAGAGGATGCTGGGAAACTTGCTTCTGGGAGAATCTTGATGACATGTAAGGGAAGTGCCTTGGAGAGACTATGGAGAATGCATAGACATTCTTGACCCCTTCTCTATTCTGACACTGCTGCCAATCTAGCGAAGGTCCTCATCACCTCATGCCTTGATTACTTCAATAGCCTGCAAGTGGGTCTGCCTGCTTTAACTTTATTCTCACTCTAATCCATCCTTCATTCAGCCATCAAATTTTTCCTAAGACACAGGTCTGATCATGACCCTCACTGCCCCCGCCCCAAACTCAATAAACCCCAGTGGCTTCCTAATTAAGTCAAGATCAAATACAAAATGCTCTATTTGGCATTCAAGGCCCTTTATAACCTAGCCCCACCCTGCCTTTCCAGTCTTCTCACACCTTACTCTCCTGCAAATACTCTTTCATCTAGTGATGCTGGCCTCCTGGCTGTTCCATGAACAAGATACTCCATCTCTGGGCATTTTCTCCAGCTGTCCCTTCTCTTCTACTTTGATTATGGATCTTCCTGACTTCCTTTAAATACCAATAAAAGCTCACCTTCTACAGGAAGCCTTCTTCAATCCCTCTCAATTCTAATGATTTTCCTTCCTTAACGCTTTTCTTTTTCTCCAGTATATACCTTATTTTGCCGATGTTTGTTTGCATATTGTCTCTCCAGGAAATTGTGAGCTCCTTGAGAGTAGGGTCTGTCATTGGCCTTTTTTTTTTAATCCCTTGCACTTAGCACAGTATCTGGCACATAGTAAACACTTAATAAATGTTTATTGCTTGCTTGCTTGGTTCTCTTCAATTCACTGTGAAGTGAAGGGGATGCTCTTTGTTTTCAGAGGCGTTTAAAAAGATCTGTCAGCATCAGCTACCTTCTCTTTTACTACATTCTTGCAGGATCTCAGTGACATTTTTACTCATGCTCTCTGGTGAAGACCAGGCTGGGAGGGCAGAAGTTTTAGGCTTTCCTCCACTATCAGGCCACGTGACTGAGAAACAAGCCTTTTGTTTGTTCTTTTCTCTTTGGGGAAAGTTGAGTTTCAGTGACCTTATGTGTTTGGAAGGGCTGGAATGTTCCTTGGCATCCTGGTATTCTAGTGACTGGGTGACAAGCCAGGTGTAGCCAGACCAGCACCAATGTCCTAATGAAAAAAAAAAAAGAATGATCATTTGGACTCAGGCCAAGGGGTTGTTAGAAGTGGATTCATCTGTCAATGATAATGGTTTTGGATGTGAACTTGTGGGTCCAATGCTATATAGGAACTGAGCTAAGTTTTGAGCTTAATCATCCTTAGATTAAAGGGGAGTATGTCCATAAGGTTTTGGTGAGAGTGTAGAATGTTTGACTGTTTTCTTGCTATATTATTGAAATAAATATCCAGTTTAAAGAGCTAATTGATGTTAAGTGGTTAAAAGTATAATTGAAGTATTAGTCATTGACCCCTAACAACCAGAGTAGAATATAGCCAGTGGGTATTTCAATTTATAACAATGGAGAAGAGCTAGCCCAACTCCTCTGGTTATTTCAGAACCATGAGAGGGAGATGCAATCTGCCTGGCTCTAGGACAGGTCCAGAGCATACATATGATGATGCTTCTGTAGTATATCCATGGATTTCTGGCTAAGCCACCAGACTCTAGAAAGAATCCTCTTGTACCATAGGAAATTACCAGAGAATACTTGTGCCAATTCTGAAGTAGAAGGGAAGGAAGCCTTTATCACAAATCTCCGAAGAGGTGTTTGATAGAAAAAGTTCTTTGCAAACCTTGAAGTACTGAGTAATTAAAAAAGGTAAGTATGAAGATGAAATGACTGTACCTCATTAGAAGACAGGTCCACATTGTTTTCTTGCACAGTAGGCAGCGAATAAATGTTTGGACTTATAAAATCCTATGAGCATCAATTTGTCCCATTATACCTTGCTAAGTCTCTTGCAGTTTATATGAAAAATTTCTTTTGCTAAAAGATAAATTATGAGTTCCTATTCTGGAACTGTGTAAAATTATTAATAATCAGTCATACAACATTTATTATGACAAGCAAACTTCAATCTGCTTGGATGCCTTGTTACTTAAAATTTTTAATCACAGCTAATGGATGAAATATCTACATACAACCAATACTCTCTCACTCACTGTTCTTATACTGTTCTTTTATTTTGCCTTTAATCACAGTGACCTGGAGTAAATTTGCTGTTCCCTCTCATCTGTTTTTTTCATTCTGAATTTCCTTTTGAGTTGAACTGGCTGGCTGGCTGCTGCTCTTTCTTCCACAAGCCTAATTGTCTATTATATTCAAGAATATCAACATCCCATTTCCTCCTGCTAACAGTGGTGCTTCTCTCAGCTGTTAGTGCTTTTAGATGGAAGCTGTTCATTTGGAATTTGCTGTAATTACTTTCTCTCAGCTTTGTTTATGCTCAGCATGAAGGTGTGAAGATTTGAATGAAGGATAGTTACAGAATCCTAGAGATGTATTTAGATCTGTTATTTCACTTTCATTTAGGACTTTTGTCATTTGTCCAGAAAGTTACCAAATGTTCTCAAAGTTTTCAGGATATTATCTTCAGGAATTACATTAAGGCAAGAAAGTAGAAACCCAACTACATCAAAGGCCCAGGATTCCAAATTTCCTGCTAGGAAATTCCCTCAAATACATGTCATCAAATTAACATGAAAAAGAAATGATTAAAAACATCATACTTTCTTTTGAAATACTGATTGGGCTTCTGTGTGTGAATCTAACTGACAAGACCAATTTATGACCAGATATGTGTTCGTATTTTTGTACACTTGTGCACACACTTACGTATGCTACTGCAGTTGTGATTTTCACAAATGGTTCTTGCTAATAGCTATATGTTAGAGAAGACTTGTTTCTCTTAATGACATTTATTGTAGTTTTTGGACCTTGCAATCGATGAACTTGGTGAGTGGTTGATTTGATTAGCTTATTAGGAAAACTCAACTAATCAAAGCATCAACAGTAGTTTTCTCAGGAAATTGATTACATTATAAATTAACAGTTTGAGAGTCAATTAATATTGTGGTTAAATGATCATTATAGTCAAAATCCTTTCTATTTATGAGGTAATATTGATTACATTTTATAACAAGATAAGGAGTTTTTTATTTCTTATTTGAGGGCCAGACATACAGAAAAAATCAACAATGATGATGGACACAAAAAGAAATCAACTTTTTTCCCCTAGAGAAACAGAAAATGTTCAACTTATTTGCTTTTAAATTAAGAATGGAGAACATAAAAGCTTTTTAAATAAACATAACTAATACTAAGACCATATGTTTCAATTTATATTATGACTATGGGGGCCACAGAAGGGTGTGAATGAGAAAGGGAATGGAAACAAGAAAAAAGAGAAGAATTGAGAAAAAGAGGGAAGAAAAATGAGGATGGTAATAGAGAGTTAACATTTATATAGTGGTTAATATTTTGTGAAGTACTTCATATGTAGTATTATCTTGCTTGAGAAACACTCAGTGGGCAGCAGAGACACAAACAGTGGAAAGGAAAGGAAGGCAAGAAAAGAGATAAGAGATATAAGAATAGAATTAAGCAGAAGTAGATTGGAGGAAAGGGGTTAAAGAGTTCTAAGGTGAAACAATATTCTTTGGTCATCAGATAGTTTGTTCAGACTGCAATCCATTATTTTCCCCTGCCCTTTGAAGTGTTAGCTGGTTAACCATAGTTCAAATCTCTTCAACTGTTCTATTCTTCAAAATGTCAGAGGCTCTACTCTAAATAGGATAATTGAAGCTTGCGGGTTAAATAGATTTTAGTACTTACTTAGCTCGGAGGACTTACTTAACCTAAACCTAGTGAAATGGGTAGTAAATTATTCCCCTTTTTCAAAGGAAGAAACTGAAGCTCAGAGACTTAAGTGATTGACCAGTGTTACACTGTAAGTTGTAGAATTGGGGCATGAATCAAGTTCTCTCTCCAAAATCATTCTTCTTTCAGCTACATCATACTCAGATAAATTACTGAAACAACTTCTAGGGTATAAATCACCAGGGATAGGCTGAAGAAGTGGAAACCAGAACAATGCTATCATTGTGGACAGGTGAAATAAAATTTGAGGGTAAGAGCCACTTCTGTTGTTTAGCCATATTTCTACCCAAAATATTTGCTCCAAAAAATTACCTTCTTTATTATAGTGAAAGCTCCTCTGGAGACAAGTAGTATCTTTTAACTGTTCCAAAATTACTTAGTCCTCTGTTGTGATACAAAAGGAAAAGGATTATTGAGAGTAACCCTACCCTTGAGAAGCCCATTTCCCAAGCCAGAGGATAGGATAAGAACAATGAAAATGATGACACATAATGAGGCGTGGAAGTGAAAATTGATACAGTGGTGCAGAACTAAATCAATGTGTGCTGAGGGAATATAGGAAGAAATTGAACAACTCTAGAAATAGGTAAAATATAAATCAAATTAATTTATATGAGGTTTTCTGTATCTGCTCTAAATTGAATAAAAGTGAAGAGTGAAAAAGTGTAAGTGAAAAAAAATCCTTGTATCCCCTAAAATCTTCCTTCCTTCCTTCCTTCCTTCCTTCCTTCCTTCCTTCCTTCCTTCCTTCCTTCCTTCCTTCCTTCCTTCCTTCCTTCCTTCCTTCCTTCCCTCTCTTCCTTTCTCCCTCCCTTTCCCCCTTCCTTCCTTCTTCTTTACTTATGTGCATATTTATTCATTTATCTATCATCTATCTATACAGTATTGGACATTCCTGTTTTCACAAAGTATTTCCCAGGCTCTGGCATCACCTTTACTTCAAGATCTTTAGAGATTTTCTCTTTTGCATTTAAACATTGTCAAGGATGATTGTTAAAAAGGAATGAATTGGACTTTAGTTAAAGGGAAATTACAGTTGTGTGATAGACTTTAGAGATCAACATTCTATGTCCTGGAAATTTCTAAAGTTCTAAATATCTTAATTCTAAGGTGCTAAATTCTTTGAGCAGCCCAGGCAGGGGAGAAGGGAGGGGAGGGGACTAGAAATTGGGAAGATATGAAGTGGAGATCAATTCTTTTTCTTTAAAATACTGCAAGAAATTATAAGAATACTCAGAGAAAGACAGATTGGTGGATGTTGTTAGCATGAAGGCCAAATAAGACCCTCCCTTTACTAACATTCCATACCTATCTGCAAATCTCTCTCTTTCCTAACAGAGAACCTTTTTTGGTATAAGATGGGAGTTAGATCAAGAGGTCAAATCTAAGGAATCTTTTGCTTTTCTCTTACTGCATGAAGCTAACTAAAATAAGTTCAAATTCTCTGCCTTGAGCAAATTTTTTTCTCACTCCTTTTGTTTTGATACTGAGGTAATGACAATACCTATTTCAAGAATATAACCATGGGTAATTAACATTCTCTTTCTAGTAGCAATTTTCTGAAATAACAGAGTATACATACACACATAGTCTGAATTTATTGATAGATTTTCCAAGACAAAAAAATTTTTTCACATCACTGGGAATTTCTCATCACTGACTTTCATTATCTGAAGGATTCTACATTTTATGTTAATATATACTATATATAATATTCCATTATGCTATATCTTCCTTAATATATCTATAATAATATATATAGCACATATGTAAAATATATAAATATAAAAAATCTTCAGTACAAAAATGGAATCCTTCAAATAATGTACATGTATGTGTGTACACACACACACACACACACACACACACACACACACACACACAGACAACTAGGTGGCACAGTGAATAAAGTGCTGAGACTGGAGTTCAGGAAGACAACTTCAAATCTAGCTTCAGACACTTTCTCTCTGTGTGACCCTGGGCAAGTCCCTTAACCCTGCTTGCCTTAGTTTCCTCCTGCAGAAACAAAGCAGGAGAAGGAAATGGCAAGAAATAAATAAATAAATAAATACATACATACATACATACATACATACATACATAAGTGTTTCAAATCCCACCTCTGATGACTACTTCCTGTGTGACATTCAGTAAGTCATTTAATCATGTAATTGGTAAAATGAGGAGTTTGGGCTAGATAGTACATGAGGTCCTTTTTCTAGATCTCTGATCCTATTATTGAGGTAATAATATAAGCCTGTGATTCAAGAAGTGATTATCATTATAATGCGTGTAGTGAAGATGGAGATGGGAGTTCAGTCAGGGAATTCTAGACCAATACTTAGTAGGATTCTAGTTATTGAGGAAATGTAATAGTGACCCTAGAAGTTAATATGGATAACCATCAGAGTAAGATTGCTGTCATGCTCTTTGATCTTCCTCTTAGCTTCTCTTGTCCTGTTGCGAACATCCCTCAAGACACTCAATTTTAAATACTTAGATTCTTATCTGATACATCCCCCTTCCTTAACTCCCACATCTAATCAGTTGCTAAGTCTTGTTCCCTCTAACTTGTATAATTTTTATTCTTGGATATGTCATATCTCTCTATTCTAGAGGCATTAAACATGGTTAGTGGGTTGCCCACTGGTGGCCTAACACTCATGAGTGCCACTGGAACAAAATTAAAATTTAATTGTGAAATATTTAACAAAATAAATAAAAAATATAACAAAATATAGAAACATCGCATTTTAAAAACCATCAATACAGGGCTAGCAAGAATTCTTCTGTATGAATATGTTATTTGAATTTGCCATCAATGCTTTACTAGATTGTTAATTTCCAAGATATTGGGGCTATATGATTTTTATTTCTCTAAGTTCTCCATGGAAATTCTGTCTGTAGGTTCTCTTAATAAAGGACAAGAATAAAAAGAACAAAGAATGCAAAGGCATAGTTGCCTTTCATCATAGATGTCTGTCATCTAAAACATCTGATGGAGAAGCTTCTATGGGCCTATTGAGAATTGAACAATACACTTCTCCATCACCTATCACAGCATCCTACATAGAATAAGGGCTTTAAAGAGTATTTATTGAATTGAATTTTGTTGGGATGTCACTTCAGAGTGAGTTCCTGAGAACCTAGACTAAGGTGGTAGTAGTGGGAAAAAAAGAAAAAGGAACCAATGTATAATACACAAATGCACTTATGTTAAAATGAATATAACGTAACTGACTATATAAGGAATGAAAAACAAAATATTTCCTAAGTTTTGAACCTGGATTATTAAATCAAAACCATCTACCTTATCAGTTTAAATGAGTGCTATTTCAGTCACTTCTATGTGTCTTTATTTTTAATTGTTTAAAAGCAAATAAATTAATTATCCAAGCCGATAGCAAATAAATCACAGAAGTAAGGCAGGTGAGAATATACCATACAGAACCCAGAGAGAATAAGCTTTTTCTTTGGGAGCAAGATAATTCAGCTTAGCTGAGAGAGAGAGAGTCTCACATCTTAGCCAAAGGGACATTCCCTGAAGTCTCTTATGTAGTAAGCTAGGGATAGGGTGATTGCTCTTCTACGTGCTGGTTACTTTTCAGTCTTTCTCCTCAGGGGAGGGATCTTTAACAGAGGAAATGTGCATAGTTTCTCCCATCCATCTTAACTCTTACATTTGTTGGCAAAGAACTTTTCTTTTTAAAATGTTTAAAAAGATTATTTTAGACTTAATAAGGGTCAAATGAGATGAGTATTTTCATATGTAAAGCTGAATAAGAAATTATTGTCCATGCAGCTCTGAATCTATACCCATATACAGCTTTTTTTTCTCCTCCCAAGTAAACAGAAAATTCAACATGTTATTTTCGAAAACGTCCCACTTCTCTGTGTTTCCTATAGACTTTACTTCCATTCTCTTGTGTACATACAATGGAAGAAAATGTTTTCCATGAGTTTCTTTCCTTCTTTTTTTTTAAAGAATATTTTGATGACCCTATAACCAACTTCCTTCTCTTCTATTCAACTCCTTAATTTCCCCTATGATTGAAAGGCAGAAAAACTTTACCAAATATGCAAAATTGAGTAAAATAAATCCCCATATTGGTCATGTCAAAATCTATCCCTCATTTTTTGACCTTCAGTTCATTACTTCTCTTTCTGGAGGTCTTCCAGAGCAATACTGGAAATTCTATGTCCACTTCAAATTTTTTAGTATTGTAATTAGTCGCTGATTATATTATCAGAGTTTCTAAGTCTTAATTGTTTTTCTTCATAATGATGTTTTATATAAGTTATTCTTCAGATTCTACTTCATTCTGCATCAGTTATGACAATTCTTCCTAGGTTTTTCTTAAAGTGTAGCTGCTGTCATTTCTCATGTCATAATAATATTACATTTCATTCTTATACTATAGCTTATTCATAGATTTAGTGGAAGCTTGTTGACTTGGACTGATGACACATCTTTAGTTTATAGTTTTTCACAGAGATCTCTTGAAATTACATATAATACAGTCTTAATAAATTAGATTAGGTAGTATTGTCATTTTTATTATATTGGCTTGACCTTTCCATTGCAATTAATGTTTCTTTAATTATTTAGATCTTTATTTTATACCTTTTGTAGTAATTTTGAGTGGAATTTCAGAAGCTTGGAATTGTAATGGATAGAGCACTGGACCTAAAGTCAGGAAGACATGAGTTCAAATCTTGCTTCAGACACTTTCTAGCTTTATGACTACGGACAATTCATTTAACCTTTCTCAACCTTAGGATCCATATCTACAAAATGGTATCAATAATGGTATCTACCTCATATGGTTGTTGTGAGGATCAAAGGATTTAATGGATTATACTTTGTAAACCGTAAAGCTAGCATTTATATACCAGCTATTTTTATTATTATTAGACACAGTATGGAGGAATATTATCAGTAGCTACAGTATAAATGAGAAAGAAAACATACACACACATACCCATACAAATAATTGTGTGTTCAAATGAGATTTACGAAGACATATTTTATATCTAGTTGAAGAGGGACATGATGCTGTAATCCTCCAAGTCTGCATCCACCTTGGGGTTTGTGGTGCTAATATGATTAAAGATCTTCCCCGCCATTAGTCCCATTAATAGGTCTCAGGTGGAACCAGTTAAGGGAAGCTCGATTAAGAGAGGCTTGTTTGTTGGAAGGCCCGCACCCTTTTGCTAATTAGGTCATGAGGGTTGTGAAGCCCTGGGACTTTCAAAAGGATATATATACTCTTAGGGTAGATTTTAAGTTCTCTCTCTCAGAACTTCAGGAGGAGAGGAGGAAGGCAAGCAGACAGGTAGGATTTGTGAGTGAGTGCTTACTGGAAGGCTCCAGCAGAGGGGAAAGTTATGCGATGGCTTGCTTCCCTGCTGTGATATTGTATTTTAAGTTCTTTGCTGTTAGGATGAAGTGGACTTACTGGTTTTAGGATATAATTGCTGCTATGTTGAATTGAAGTTACTGGTTTGGGGATCTGACCTTCTGGTGTCTGAATATGTGTTTTACTTCTTCTGCCTATGTACTCAGCCTATATCTGACATTTAGTCTGTTATTATACAGAGATGAACCTGCTCTTCATGGCCTTAGCTGGGATTCTGAGAAACTCTCCCATGCACAAGTGGCCATGAGCTCATACAAAAGAACAAAATTTTTCACAGTTTGTTCATGGCCTGAATTTCTGTTTTAACTCAATTCTCTTGAACCAGTCTCTAGTTACTAAGGCATCTTATAGGTGCAATGAACAAGATAACATCTAATCTGAGAATTTTGTTCATGTTTTCACATATGAGAATGATATGCATCTATGACATGGACCAGCAGGCAATTAACTGAGTCAATAGTGGTGCTATTGACTCACAAGGAAACTAAGAGAGTGACCTAATCACATAGATTACTCAATATATTATTGTTTAGCAATAAAGCTGCAGATGCCCAATCTGGGTAATTCCCATGCATCTGGTTTCTATGAGGGAGACATAAATGACATTGGTGAGTTAGAAGGAGCATTCAGTGAATAATACCTCTGTTTTCTAATTAGAAAGGGATAGCCTTTTAAATTATAATTCCAAGGCTAGATGTACCTCCAAATTGATGACTGTCCCATGAAAATTGATTTTTGTTTTTATGTCCTCAAGAATGCACTTCATTGGGGGGGGCAGAGCCAAGATGGCGACTGGAAAGCAGTAACTGGCGTGAGCTCCCCACCAAGTCCCTCCAAAAACCTATAAAAAATGGCTCTGAACCAATTCTAGAACTGCAGAACCCACAAAGTGGCAGAGCGAAGTAGGGCTCCAGCCCAGGACAGCCTGGATGGTCTCGGGGTAAGGTCTGTCCCGCACGGAACTCCCAGCTGAGGGGAGCCGAGCTGAGCCAAGCAGAGCCCAGCGCGCGAGGCGCGGTGCGGCAGACTGCGGACCGACGAGACCAGGAGTAGAGTGGAGAGTGCCCTAGCATGCTGAATTACTGAGCTGTGGCATGTACCAGACCTCACAACCCACAAACAGCAAAGACAACAGAGAAGGTTAGTGGGAAAAGCTGCGGGACGAGATGGAGTTTGCGGTTCGCCTACCACCCCTGGGGCAACAGAGGCGGGGCAGCTTTAGAAATTCAGCTGCAGTTGCTTCTGGCTCCAGGCCCACCTAGTGGGAGGAATTA
>CM053622.1:111195046-111237014 GCA_028646595.1 Phalanger gymnotis
TCTCTCTCTCTCTCTCTCTCTCTCTCTCTCTCTCTCTCTCTCTCACACACACACACACACACACACATACACACACACATATCAGATTTTTTCTGTAATGTTATAATCTCTAACTTTTCTGATTTATTAACTGTTTTGCTTTTATAAATAGTTTTTGCTATCTGTGATAGTCTTTTGCGTACTTAGTGTTTGGTGGGAAGAGGCTAATCTTGGTTCTTTACTGTACCCTTTAGGAATAGTGACCATGAAAGCAGCTTTTGGTTTGAACCTCTTATGCCTCAAAACCAGCAGTGTTGGAGGAAGGATCGTGTTAGTGGAGATAGTTATAATTCTTGTCTAAAACTCTTCTCAGAGACTGCAGAGAAAGACACCCAGGCCTATGGCCCTACTATTCATTTTATGGCAGGAATACTTTGGAGAGCATTGGACAAAATTCCCAAGATATCTTCCAACGACTCTCAAGAACTACATTTAGATAACCAATCAACTTAGACATACTTATTTTAAATTAACATATACATATATACATATGTATGTCCATATGCATATGCATATATGTATGCTTGTATGTGTGTATGTAAACACACATACAAAAATATATATGGAGAGAGGAAACATTATCATATATAGATTGAAAGTTCATCAAAATTTATACACACACATATACATACATGCATATATCTACATATATATGCACACATACATATTATTTATATACACATATATTTAGCTATATATTTGATAGTTTTCTCTAAAATTATATTTTATATGACTCTGTTAAATTAAAAATGATTTTGAGATGGGGGACTTGGAATTGAGCCAAGAGATCATTTGGAGAAATAGCCATTTTTGTAGGATGAAAAAAGCTGGAGAAGGGGAGAAAACAGACCAAAGGGGAATGAACAGAAAAGGGTGATTGGAGAAGAAAAGAAATGCAACTAGTTTGAGTATGCCTTTAGTTTTGTTGGAAACCTATATGAAAGTTAAACTCAGTCTTTTTAGGTAATCTGTTTCTGTAGAAACAACTTTGCATGGCTAAAAACAAAAACCCAAACCACTGAACTTTCAGTCAAGTGACCTCAGTACAGAATATGATTCCAATACAAATGTGTCAGGGTAGGAGGGGAACTCAGATGCCACTGAGTTTAGCCAGTCATGTGCAGGAATCAGCTCCTATTCTTTAAAGTCTATTAAATTTTCAATGTGAGGATTTACACCTTGGGAATTGTAAAAAGATACAAATCAGGCCCTGATGTATTATTTTGTTGATTATCTAGACTTTAAAAAATGATGGAAAAAATGCTAATAATGAGTATTAAACTTAAAAAGTGTCCTGGGTACATTTTTTTTTTCACTTGGTTATTAAACATTTACCTGAGTTCAACCCTAACTTGAATTAGAAGCTTGTCAGCAGCATACCTGACAAGTGGTTGCTTAGCTTTTGCTTGAAGACCTCTACTTAAGGAAGGGGAAACCCATTAATTACAGAGGCAACTTTCCACTTTTGAAAAGCTTTAATTGCTAGGAAGTCTTTCATTATATCAAGCTAAAATTATTTTTTCTTTGCAGCTTGTACTCATATTTCTGCTTCTGAAGCCAAGCAGAACAATTTTAATCTATCTTCTTTATGACAACCATTCAAATACTTCACAGCATCACAAAATCAAAATATTTACAAAGTGTAAAAACCTCACTTGTCAATTGGCCCGACCTTTACCTGAAAAAGAATACTTTTTCATACAGAATAAGTAGTCATCCAGCCTTTGCTTAGTTAGAGATGAACAGTGAGGGAAAACCTACCACATACCAAGACAGCCCTTTGCACTTTGGGATCACTCTCATTGTTAGACAGACATTCATTAACACCAAGTTTAATATCTCCTTCTTTTGAACTTCCACATTCTGGTGCCAAGCAGAAGTCTGATCCCTCTGGGCCATGACAGTTATTCAAATATTCGAAGATAGCTACTAGCTCCAGCTCTTCTTTAAGTTAAATATCCCCACTTCTTCTAGTCAATACTTCTACAGCATGGGTTTGAGGCTCTTCTTCATCATCCTGGTTGTTTTTTTGTGTGTTCAACTGAAGTTAACATTTTAGATTATGTATACAAATGCCTCTATAGTTATATTTTTAGGTTTCCAAAAAGGCCTATTCTTCCTGTCCAAGAAACTTCTACCTATCAATTAAGTTGATTGAGATTTTATCTTGAGAGCTTTAATTATTTGGTTTAAGGATTTCTCTCATATTAAAATGCAGTTATCAGTTATTCGTACCTTATTGGAAATCTGTCATGTTAGACTATCCTGAAGACATGTTTTGATAGTGAGGCAGATGAAGAAAGCATAATGACACTCAGAAGTTAGTGGAGTGGAAAGACTGCTACCAGTTAAAGATAAATGTGCTGAAACAGGAATCTTTAGTGTTAAAGGTGAACTTCTCCAATTTTGTATGTATGTTAAACATGTGCATGGCTTATTCTACCTATCCAGATACCAAGATCCAATTAAATCCAAAAAATATTTAAGTGAATATCATGTGTAGGGCCG
The DNA here is from genome assembly GCA_028646595.1 of Phalanger gymnotis. NCBI lineage: Eukaryota > Metazoa > Chordata > Mammalia > Diprotodontia > Phalangeridae > Phalanger > Phalanger gymnotis. The sequence goes on from CM053622.1 coordinate 111,197,594, forward strand.
TATATTGTACCTTGGACGATGCTAAAATCTTGAAGTTCCAAACATTATAGACATTTCTGAGCACAGATAACTGGCTTCGTATCATTTTTGTTTTGTTTATTTGGCATATAATATGCATATCATAAAATATGTTACCAAATGGATTTTGTTTTTTATGGTCAATCATATGTTGCTAAACTGACTGGAGAAACTAGCTTGTTGGACTGGACATTAACATTTACTGCTGAGATGCACTGTTGCACACTATTTCTGTGTTCATTAAAACAAGTTAACATCAAAGAGATAGCTCTGGGGAGTAAAAATAAGACTTCTATAATGAATTGTTTTGCTAAATTATTGCCTTTAGATGGGGACATTTTATAATGGAGGCATATACCAATGATGCTTTTACTTACAGTGAAATTCCTGAAAACCTTTAATGACTGACTCCTGATTTAGACAAAAATGCAGAAGTTCAGAGCAGTAAACAACTTTCATTGTACAGAGTTTTTATCTAGTAAACCCCTGAGATTCTATACTTTTTTTTGCTGAAATATTATGGCAGACAGGGGTAACACAAATGTTTATTCCTTTCACTGATGGTGAATTGAACAAGAATGGGAACAGTTGGAGACTAGCCCATCTCTAGCCACCATCTGCTTGTTATAAAATGGCTGTATGTTGTAATTTTTTCCCATTTTTATTACTGTTATTAACACACTATAAAAATGCATTTAAATAGCATTAAGGTTGTAACACAAACCAACAAAATGGAGACACTCAATCTTTAACTTGCTCTGTTGGACATTACTTTTATTCCTCCTTTTAGACATTGTTTGGAATTGTGCAGTTATCCTGCTGTTCAGTTACAGTTAAAGCAGGTGTCTGAAAGAGGTAATTATCAATTCTCTCTGTAGTGTTTCCTTTCCCTTTTGATTCGAAGGTGGTTGCTCACTTATTTTAAAATTCCTAGGATTTTGAGTGGACAGATACAAGAGCATTACTAAAGTTGGCCCTTGTTGCCGGCGATTGTGCTGAGTGAATTCAAATATTGTGGAAGACTTGCACCGTGAATAAACATTATAATGACCTTTCCTCTCCCAGATTAATCCCTCTTCCACAATCAAGGATATTATCCTGTCACATTGTTTAAAACATATTTCTGATGTATATGAACATCTACTTAATGTAAGCACGATAATAAATGTAAAATGTAAAGTTATATAAATCATCATATTCTCAGGATGTTTGTGTGCATACTTTTAAAAACTTAGCAATATAGAATTTTTTTTAACCTATAAGGAAAACTAAACATCTTTTAAAAATTTCCTTTAGTAAATAATAAAACCAAAACTGCAATGTTTACTGAGTTCTAGATAAGAACTCTGTAAATCTAGACATGAATCCAAGCTCCGTTACTTAATATAGGCATGAGCTTTGGCGAAAAGAAAGCAGTATTAGTAACAATAATAAAAATAACTATTTTTCACAGCCTCAATTTCTCCATCTGTAAAATAAAGGTTCTCAGTAAGACAATGTCTAAAGTTCCTTTGCTTCTAACTCTATAGACCTATAAATGCTTTAAAAGTATGGGTTGTCATTTTACTGTAGAGTGAATGTTTCTGTCCTGTGTCAGGCCATCTCCATAAGATATTTGAAGGATTGGTGAATAAAATGACCCATGCTCCCATGTGATTGATTCTGTGGAGCAGAAGGATGTTCAATGCCATTGTCATCAATAGACATTTATTCTGTGCATATTATGCTATCTCTAGGGTCCCGTGTAGGAGCTGAGCATGCCAAGAAACACAAGGCATTGTCCCTTTCCTCAATGGCTTACATTGTAGGTGAAAAAAATGACAAGTACATAAAAATATACTGTATCATAGGCTAATTTCTATTATCTCTTCCTACCTTTTCTGTTTACCTTTTGATCTGCTAGATTATTAGAAAAGTCTACTGCCTACATGGAAATTCTTTGTGATTAAATTCACAGGGAAGGGAAATAATAGGGAAAGTCAGTTAACACTCACTCATTTTTTTTTGTTTCTGCATTTTACATTTACTACGTTGGTACCAATTTCTTTACTAATCGATTGTAATAACAATGTTACTTGCAGCTACCGTAAGGCTGATAACACCAGCACACAGGAGGGCTGCTAGCACAGGTTCTTTGATATGCTTTTCTAAGGAAAGCAACTTTAAGGGGTTTATAATCTCACTTTAATTAAACATACATATATCATTCACTTAGTTCAATGGAAAAAGTAAGCACCTGGAACTTCAGAGCAAATGCAAACAGAAATTACATATAGAGGAAAATATAAACAGAACAAATAACAGAAATCAACACAAAGGCTTCTAGCTATCTGACCAAAGCTATAGTTACCAGAGATAGAGGCACCAACATCTGGGTTTTCAAAGCTGGGCTGGGGGAGGGTCCTTAACAGCTACCCAGAGCACATATACCTTTTTTCAGGTTCTGGGGTCTTCTCATCTCTCCAGGGCTTCACACTTCTTGTGACCTAATTAGCAAAAGGGTGTGGACCTTCCTACAAATAAAGGCAAGACTCATTCAAAGGAACTTTATTGCCTTAGTGCTGAGAAACACTCCAAAAGAAAAAGAAAACAGTAAAAAGTTCCACTTTGCTTGCCCTAACATCAATTAATAAGATTTTATTTAATGCCTAGTATGACAGGTTTTTTTTTGTTACACAGTGAGAATACAGATACAAAAAATAAATGAATAATTCTTATTCTCACATTTTATCTTTAATAGAATAATATGTCTAATTATAGCAACCCTTCTGGCCTGCATAGAGGCATCTAGTAGCGCAGTAGTCAGAATGCTGGTCCTGGAGTCAGGAAGTCCTGATTTTAAATCCATCTTCAGACACTTACTAGCTATGTAGCCTTGAGCAAGTCACTTAACCTCTGTTTGTCTCAATTTCCTTAATTTTAAAATCGATATAATAATTGTATCTAGTTCTCAGGGCTATTGTGAGGATCAATTAAGTTAATATTTATAAAAAAAGAAAAAAAATAAAGCATTTTGCATAGTCCCTGACACATAGTAGGCTGTAAAGGCTATCAGTAAATGAGAAGATCTTTCCCACCCATTTGAATAGGCTTTAGTGGGGGGGGGCTCTCAGGGTCCTAGAGGGAGTGGCTAAGACCAGAGCCAATGGTAGGTACCTGAGTTCTGGTCATTCAGATGATGTTCTAGTTGATGGGACGACATCTGGAGACTACATAAAAGTAGAGAACACAGCATGGAGACTGAGATGTAATGGAGGCAGGAGAAAGTGGAAGCAGCGGCAGCAGCTGCCTGAAACAGGACTGACCCTCCTGCAGACCTGAGAGTCCTGAGCAAGGGCTTGAGGCCAGTGGGTAATCTTCTTACTGAAGGGCCCTAGCATTGGGGGGAAGCACCAGTATGGCTTGGCTTGCTGCCATAATATTTTTCTGTAACCTCCTGGTCACTATTGTGAGATAGTCGTATTGGTTTTGGAAGGTTCTTGCCAGGATATAGAATTGGGGACGCTGATCTGTGTGTCTGCTGCTGTGGAGCTTGAATAAATGCTTTAACTCCTCTGTCTTCTACTTAGAGAATTCCTTATATCCTGCGATTCTGGACCATTCAGGCATACTCATGATTTTCTTTGAAATCATGAATTCTGTCTTAATGATATATGGGCCTTATATAAATGCTCATTCTCTTCCCTTCCATCCTTTCTCAGCTTACCCTAATACTCACAATTGAGGCCTTCCTAATTCAGGTAGTTTTTGCTACATCAGGTTCTGATGATACCCTTTTTACACCCACTTCAAAAATAATAACTCACAAGGCTCTACAATTTTACAGTTGTGCTTCCTATTAACAGTCAGTCAGCATATACAATTAGGTCAAAACAATGACATTTAATAAGAGCACATAGCAAGAACAGTGATTACAAAATGTCTTTGCCATGGACGTGGGGTACATTTACCCACATTGTCCAGAGGAAGAGTGGGCTCAAACTTGGAGTACAGTGGTAGCGAGACACACATGTAGATAAAACATATATCCAAGTCAACCTATGACTCTTTCATTACAGGTTCCTGATTCACTTTTACTCCTCATGCAGTCCTAATGAATCTCTACCTTGGGTCACAGCACCTCTACTAGTTGTGCGCCCTAGTTGGGCTCCATGCTCTGCTCTATTCCAATACTTGGCTCTTGATTTCTAAGGAAAGCTCCCTCTTAAATTGATTGCATACAATTGAAATTATTTGATCTGGCATGATGATCCCCCCCCAAAAAAAACAGGGGCAAATGAATAATAGAAATACTATTGACATCAGTTATAATCATTATATACAAAAATTTAACCAATGTAAATTATAACTAAAACAAGAAGAACAAAAAGAACCTGAAATCACCTTAGCAAACATCTGATTTTTTTTTTAACAGTCAATGAGATAGCCACAGAAGGCTGCATTGGGTTAGGTTAGGATATAAACTCATTTATAAAATCTACATAAAAACTGATGGAAATTTATGATCAGTAGGGTCTCAAAAAGCTTATATAAATAGTGGAGGATAAAACTAATTTAAACAAAGCTTTTCATTGGATCCAGCTAAAACTAAGCAAAGTTATTTTCAAGTCATTGAAGGACAAGAATGTAAGTGGTATAACAAAAAGAAGAAAAACATAAAATATCTGCAAAATTGCTTTAAAATTATCTTCATCCTTAAGAACAATGGAATGATTACATTTGGATGTTAACATTATGGTTCAGACGTGTTCATAGTTAATGTAGAAATGGAACTAACGAGCAAAAACAAAGGAAAAACTTTGAAATTAAATCAAGTTGTATTGCCCAAACACAATTCCAGGTCAAAGAGGATCACTAACACTTGCAGCCACGAGTGAGCAGAGGCCCAGGTCACAGTTCTAGAATAAAGAATAAAGCAATAACCCTTGTGACCCAAGAGGAATAAGGTCTCCTTCTAGGTAAAGACCAGAGTATATTCTAAGAAAGCAATAACTCTGCCTTCTTTGATCATGCCACCTTAGAAGTACTGAAAACTTATCAACCTCCAGAATGAGCTATGAAAATATCAGCACACATACACACACACCAAAAAATCCAAAACAAAACAAAAAACAACAAACTAAAGCTTAGGGCAGTACCTTCTCAATACTATGAGAATAGCGTTATGGTAGCAAAAGTTAAAAATCAAGAAATAGTCTGAAAAAGTGAGCACAAACCAAACAAAAAACCTGATCATAAAAAAGTTATTATGGTGAGGGATAAGATCAAGATACAAACTTAGAGGAAGACAGTGATGACAATGATGTCGAAGTAGATACAAGCAAAGCCTCAAAATAAAATGTGAATTGGACAAAAACCTAACAAGAATTCCTGGAAGATCTCAAAAAGGATTTCAAAATAAAATAAGAGTTAACTCCAGACAGTACAAAATACCTGGGAGTACACATGCAAAATAAACACAGGTACAATATAAACAAAATTATTTAAAAAAACTATGCAAATAAATCCAGTTTTAATAATTAGAAATATTAATTGTTCCTGGGCAGTCAGGAACACATAGTAAATGTGACAACTTTATCTAAACTAATTTATGTGTTCAATACCACCAAAATTGTTTTACTGCATTAGAAGAAAATTATAACATAAATTTGGAAGAACAAAATGTCGAAAAAATAAAAGGAACTAATAAAAAAAAGTATAGGGTGGAGGTTTAGTAGTAGTAGATCTTAAGCTATTTTATAAAGCTTTAATTATGAAGCTATCTAGTACTGGCTCATATTTGATAACTTTAAAGACAAGACTTTGGGATAAAATTCATTTTTTGGTAAAAATTGTTGGGAAAATTGGAGAACAGTACAACAAAAACTGGGCATAGATCAATATCTTACAACAGTGACTAAGAAAAGATCAAAATGGATACATGACCTAGATATAAAGAGAGAAACTGCAAGAAAATTTGAAGAACATGGGACATATTACTTATCAGACTTGCGGATAGGCAAACACTTTAGGGATAAAAGAGAGAGTATTGTAAGGTATAAAATGAATAATATCAATTACATAAATTAAAATGGTTTGTGCAAATAAAACAAATGTGGCTAAGATCAGAAGGAAAACACAAAATTGGGGGAAAATGTTTATAGACAGATTCTCAAATAAAGGTGTCATGTTTCCTTATACCTCTAACACATAAAGAACTTTGTCATAGCTATAAGAATATGAGTCATTCCCCAATTGATAAATGGTCAAAGGGTTTGGACAGGAAATTTTCTGATGAAGAAATAAAAACAATTTATAGCCATACCAAAGTGCACTAACTCATTATTGATTAGAGAAATGCAAATTAAAACAACCTTGAGATACAATTTTATACCTACCAGATTGTTTAAAATGATTGAAGGGGAAAGCCACATATGTTGGAGACAATGTGGAAAAATTGAAACATTAATCATTGCTGGTGGAATTGTGAACTGATCTAATAATTTTGGAAAGCAATCTGGAAGTATGCCTAAAGAGTTATTAAAATGCCTATACTCTTTGGCCCAGCAACACAACTAAGTCTATTTTCAAAGATGAAAAAGGCAAAGAACCTATATGAACTAAAATGTTTGTAGAAGCTCTTTTTGTGGTGGCAAAGAACTGGAAATTGTGGGCATGCCCATTAATAAGGGAGTGGCTGAACAAGTTGTGATATGATTGAATACTGTTGTACTACAAGAAATGATAAGCTCAATGATCTTAGGGAAAAAAAAAACCATGGATAACTACAAGGTCGGTATCTCAAAAGAGATGAAAAACAAACAAAACAAAAAGGAAAAAGACCAATATGTACAAAAATATTTATAGCAGTTCATTTCTGGGGGCAAAGAATTAGAAATTGAGGGATGCTCATAAATTGGGGGATGGCTAGACAAATTATGGTTTGTGTGTATAAGAAATGATGAGCAGGATGCTCTCGGAAAAACCTGGAAAGACTTGCATGAGCTGATGCAAAGTGAAATGTACTATATACAAAGTAATAGCAATATTGTTAGATGATCAGCTGTGAATGACATAGCTCTCATCAATACAACGATCCAAGACAGCTCTGAAGGACTTATGATGAGAAATGCTATTCATCCACAGAGAAAGAACAGATGATGTCTGAATACATTTTGAAGCATACCCTTTTTTTACTTTATTTTTCTTGAGGTTTTCTTATGTTTATGCTTCTTTCACAACATGACTATAATGGATATATTTTGCATGACTACACAGGTATAACCTATATCAAACTGCTTGCCATCTCAATGGGGGTGGGGGAATGTAATGTTAATACAATTCGAAGATCTTCCCTGCCTCTTAATAGGCCTATGTGACCAGCTTTGAACCTGAGTCACTTGGAAGCCTGAATCACATGAGCCTGGGTCATGAGGGTTGTGATGCCCTCTGGCCCTGAAGAAGGGTTTATATACTCTGAGGTTAGCATTTTGCTTTGGGGTTCACTCATTGGAAGAGTGTTCATGTGGAGACTCTGGGTAGCCATTAAGGAGTCCCTCTGGCTTTGAAAAACCCAGATTTTGGTGCTTCTCTCTCTGGTAACTATGTATGTATTGCTTTTGGTCAGATAGTTGGAACCCATGTCTTTTGGTCTTTGCTGTTTGTATTTGTTCTGTTTATATAATTTCTGTGTGTATTTTCTTTGAAGTTCAGGGTGCTTACTTTTCCCCTGAACTAAGCGAATGAGATGTATATGTATAACTATATCTATATCTATATCATCTATATCTATATCTATGTCTATATCGACATAGATCTATCTATTTGTCTGTCTGTCTATCTATCTATCTATCTATCTATCTATCTATCTATCTATGTTTGATTAAAGTTAGATTGTTCACTGCTTTAAAATTGCTTTCTTTTAGAAAAGAAGATTAAAGAACCTGTGCTAGCAGCCCTCCTGTGTGCTGATATTATTGGTCTTCCACCCCACAAAAGTTGCAAGTAGCATTGTTGTTGCAGAGAGGGGAAGGGAGAGAATTTGGAACTCAACATTCTAAAAATGAATGTTAAAATTGCTTTTACATGTAACTGGGGAAAATTTAAAATTAATTACTAAGAAAAGAAAAACACAGATAAAGTGGCATGAAATAATGAAGAGCAAAATGGACAGAACCAAGAGAACATTATATACAGTAACAGCAATATTATTTTAAGAAAATATTTGATTTTGAAGAGTCATTTTGACCATGATAAATACCCGATTTAACTATAAAGTATATATAAAGGAAAAGGCTATCTGAATTCAGAGAAAGAATTGATAAATAAAAGTATGTATAGAATGATTTTACATATATTAGTGTCTAATGGTAGTAATATTGAGGGCGATAGGGAAGAAAAATAGAAATTTACACAATAACTTTATTATATATTTAAAAAGAACAACAAGTTGTACATAATAGATTTGTAGTTTCATGTGCAATCATCTTTTTATTGAAGTATGTTATTGAAATGTTTGTTTTATGCCATAAATTAAAAATAAACAGATAAATAAAATAAGAGAGGTAAAGGGAAAAAATTTGCAAAGAAATGAGAGTGATATAAGAAAATCATGAAAAAGTCAAAAGCTTGGTAAAAGAGGCAAAAAATATTGAAGAAAATGGTAAAAGAAATACAAAAGCTCACTGAAGTAAATAATTTTAAAAATAAATTTGGACAAGTAGAAGAAAATGACTACATGAGACATCAAGAAACAATAAAACAAAATCAATAGAATGAAAAAATAGAAGAAAATGAGACTATCTCAAAGGAAAAGTGACTGATGTAGAAAATATAATCAGGAGAAATAATTTAAGAATTATTGGCTACCTGGAAGCCATGATAAAAAACCAAGACATCCTATTTTAAGTAATTATCAAGAAAAACTTCTTTGATATCCTAGAATTGAAAGATTTTACCAATAATCTCTTGAAAGAGATACCAACATAAAAACTTCCAGAAATGATAAAGCCACATTCCTGACATTCCAGGTCAGGGAGAAAATATTGCAAGCAGCCAGAAAGAAACAATTCAAATTCCATGAAACCACAGTCGATAATAAAATCCACAAAAAGATATGATTACCTCAATAGATGCAGACAAAGCTTTTGAAAAAAATGCAGCATTCATTCCTATTAAAAAAAACTAGAAAACATAGGAATAAATGGAGTTTTTCTTAAAATGATAAACAGCATATGTCTAATGCTATCAGCAATCATTATTTGTAACAGAGATAAGGTAGAAGCATTTCCAATAAGATCAGGGGTAAAGCAAGGATGCCCATTACCACCACTATTATTCAACATTATACTAGAAAAGCTAGCTATAGCAATAAGAGAAGAAGAAATTAAAGGAATAAAAATAGGCAATGAGTAAACAAAACTATCACCATTTGCAGATAAGATGGTACACTCGTATAATCCTAAAGAATCAACTAAAAATTAATTGAAACAATTAGCTCGATATAAAATAAATGCACATAAATCATCACAATTCTATGTATTACCAACAAAGTCCAACAGGAAGAAATAGAAAAAAGAAATTCCATTTAAAACAACTACAGACAATACTTGGAATTTCCCTTCCAAGACAAACCCAGGAATTAAATGTACACAATTAACAAATATTTTTTCATACTAATAAAAACAGATCTAAACAGTTAGGGGTTAGAGGGTGCAGCTAGGTGGCAAAGTGAATAGACCACCAGGCCTGGAGTTGTGAATCGATCCATCCATTTTGGAGAACAATTTGGAACTATGCACAAAGGGCTAGGAAACTGTGCATAACCATTGACCTAGCAATACTGATACTAAGTTTATACCCCAAAGATATCAAAGAAAAAAAGAAACAGATCTCTATGTATGAGAATATTTATACCAAATCTTTTTGTGGTAGCAAAGAATTGGAAATTGAGGGGATATCCATTAAATGGAGAACAGCAGAACAAGTTGTAAAGTAAGATTGTGTTGTAACAGTATTGTGCTATTAAAATGATGAACAGGATGATTTCAGAAAAAACCTGGGGAGACATATATGCACTGATTCAAAGTGAAGTGAACAGAACCATAAGAATATTGTTCATGGTAATGTTAATACCACATGATAATCAACTGTGAATGACTTAGCTATTCTGATCAACGTGATTCAAAATAATTCCTAAGAATTTATGCTGAAAAATGCTATTCACCTCCAGAGAAAGAACTGATAAAGACATTGCAGATTGAAGCATAATTTTTTTCACTTTATTTTTTGTTCCTTTATTTTGGAACATTGCTCATATGGAAATATGTTTTTGCATGTTTTCATAGGCATAACTTATGTTGGATTTCTTGCCTTCACATTGGGATGGGAGGGAAAAAGTTTGGAACACAAAAAATGTTTAAATAAATTCCAAAAATAAATAAATAACAAATTCAAAGAGGAAAAATATTTCCTTAGGCTAGAACAGTTCTCTACCATGCCAATCTGTTTGTCTGTTTGGTGTCTTTCTCCCAAGGCCTCCATTTTAGATGAGGGGCAAGCCCATCAAACTTTATTCGTTTCTTTGCTATGCTTCTGACTTTCCAGATTTTAACCTATGGGAACCCTTACATTGGCCTCTCTCCTTTAAAGCTTTCTTTTGATGTTATCTTCCCTTATTAGAATATGTCACTTGACTGAAGGTATTGTCTTTCTTTTTGTTGATATTTTTATTAACACTTCTTAGCACAGTTCCTGTCACATTGTAAGCCTTTAAAAAATAGGTTGCCTTCCCTTGCCTCTCAGATTTTCTTTCAGGTCCACGTCTATGGTCTTACATAAAAGGGAAACCCAGTAAATCTATTTTTATTAGGAAGCAACTTTTTTTTTCTGTTGATTACCCTGAACTTAGTAACTGACTTATAATGTTCTGATTGCTTATTTCTGTCCTGGGCATTCTATAGTCATTGTGTATGAATTCAGGTTGACTATCTTATTTTGCTCTATATCTAGCATCTATTATTATATGCTTCCTTCAACTTACTTCTCCATACCCTTCCCTGACATTGGCTTCCCCCTCTAATACTGATCGAGGCCTCCAATCAATCCAGCCATCTAATAAGCACATAAAATATTCCAGGCACCATACTAGGTAGCTAAATGGCACAGCGAATAGAAAACTGGGCCTGGTGTCAGTTCTGATATGGCTTGAGACATTTACTAGCTGTGTGACACTGGGTAAATAACTTAACCTCTATTTGCTTATGTTCCCTTACCTATAAAATAGGGATAATAATAACATCTCCCTCCAAGGGTTGTTGTGTGATTAAAATGAGAAAATATGGAAGGTGCTTTGAAAACCTTAAAGCTCTCTATGAATACTCTCATTGTTATCATTATTATTACACTAGGGATACAATGACAAAAAATATCCCTTTCCTTAAGGAGCTTATATTCTATTAGGAAAGATCTTTTATCAAGCCCCTTCCTCAATTTTATCCTGTTCTCTGCTTTTGGCCTTTTGACTATTACAAATCATGAAGACGGACTTGAGAAATATTAATTGTGACAACAGCATTTAAATAAAAATAACAATATAATTTATAGATCATAAAACTAACTTTGGAGAGGAAGTGAAACATTTATAGACAGTCATTCATGAAAAAGAGTTATCCCTAATCCTTAAATGCAGATATATAGTACAAAGCTAAGCCTCCATTTCTGTAACCATGTTTGACCTAGCAGAGTAGGTTAAGTGTAAGATTTGATGTCAAGAAGATTTGGGCTCAGATTGTGCCTTGGATTCTAACTTTATGTCTACGGTCAAGGTGTTTAAAAAAATGATAACAATGCCTGTTATACCTGCCTCAGTGGTTGTTATAAGTACCAAATGAGATAATGATTGTAGAACAGTTTGCAGACTTTAAGAAATGTCAGTTATAATTAGAACTGAGAATTAGAAAATGAATTTCTGTCTCTTCCCTTCCACCAACTAAAGCAACACAGTCAAGGCCATTTCAATTTTTTTTGTTGTTGTTCTCTTTCACTTATTTTTCTTTTATATCTGAATCTCATCTCTGTTTTCTAATCCTTGATATTGTCCTGTCATTTGCAGGACAATTTGACAGCCATATTGCTACTAAGTGGGTGAGAGAACTGTATTTATAGGAAAGTGATTGAATTACTGAGTTATTGTTTCCCCTGGGGAGCAAAGGTCTTCTAAACATCTCTACCATTTTAGAGACTAGGCAGTAATGGTTCTATGATGGCTCAATTTCAATTTTTGGGACCTGTATTCCATTAACTGAGATTACCTGAATTTATGAAGTGCAAGGTCTATTAATTATGAAAGTCAACCATGAATTGGCATTTCAATTATATTTCATTCATTAATGCATATGCTGTAGTACGTACCAGGTGTTGGGGAGAACTGATAATTAGTATACAGTACTAACTCTTTCATAATTGGTCTGGACCTTGCATTCTATTAACTCAATCAAGAAGAAATTTTGAGCTACCAGATTATTGAGGGGACATGTTTTATAATGTTAGTGTATTTATATATGTAATAAATATAGTTCTATTATCATAAGCAATATGTGTATGTTTATATATGGATATACACACATAGACATACACATATATACATACATACATACACATGCAAACATGTATACATATATACATGTACATAGAAAGATGAGAGAAAGAAAGAAATGATGGATAGATAATTTTAAAGTTTCCAAAGGGCTGTCCATATATCATCTCATTATTTGGTGGAGGGAAGTAGTTTATTTTACACATAACACTTCACACTCTTGCTCTAGAGATCAAGAATTTTTTTTTTTTTAAATTTGGTACCTATTAAGTTAAATTCATTGAAACCTAACAATGAGCTGATGAACTAGGAGCTATGGGTATTATTTTCCCTTTGCTGGGCAAAGCAGGTGGGAGATATTTCAGAAAAGCAGTACTACCATAGAATAATGTCAGTCATGGGAAGGGCATAGATGCCAATGTGCATGTGGGGGAGGGGGAACCTAGAGAGGTTTTCTTTTTTCTTTCTTTCTTCATTCTATCTGTCTCTACCAAGCTAGTATCTTTTACAAGTTACAAGCTATGAATTCCAACCCAAGATTCCAAGGCCCTCAGGTTTCAAACGTATAGAATCGAGATAGAAAATTGACATGGCAATAATAGGAGAATATTTCATCGCTGGTAAGCCATGGTAGTGGGGTACTCTTGGGACACTGAAAATAGGGTATTTTTAGGGAGAGTTGCCTAATAAAGAACAAGGAATGAATTGATAGAGACTCAGGAAACAACTCTAGCTGCAAATGGGTGGAGAGACGTGCAGTACTTGGTGTTAGATTCAGGGAGCCTTTAAATTCATGTATCTTGGGTGCTGGTGCTATATGAGTAAAACTGATTTTCACCAACTCATATTCTTCTTTAAACATTTGGAAAAAGAAGGTTAATAACTTATTAACAGAGTTAAATGATTGTCAGAGGTAGAGTTTGAACTTTTATCTTCTTGACTTAGATGTCAGCTTTAAGAACTGTAATTATTGACTAAAGGAACAAAGTGTGTATCATTCTTGATTATCTTTTTTGAATACTCTGTGTCTTAGAGTATCTTTTTTTTTAAAGGCTGTAAGCTAGTTTATTTCTCTAACACAACTTAATTAGGGGAATTCACCTTCTGCTATGTTTTGCTTTCTTAAGAAAATTGAAATGTAATAATAGCTTAAGAAAAACATAATTACCATGGTAAATATGCTTTAAAAATCAGAGGATATTTTGCATAAATAAATAGAAAAGTCCATTGCTTATTTCCTGTTTTAAAATAATCATTTCATTTCATAGATAATTGGGAACTTGACTTAATATACGTACATATATATATATACTTTCTCCACTAAATCCTATATTGATGGTTCACTGTGTTGTATACTATGTGCAATGATTGCAAACTGGAGATGTTATCAAGAGGAAACTCTTAGAATTATAGAATTGAGGGAGAGGCAGTTTTGCATAATGGGTAGAGAGACTCGATCTAAAAAGAAGGAAGACTTAGTTATATGTTTTGCCTCTGACATACATAGTGTATGTGTGTCGACTCTCTCTCCCAAAGCTCAGCTATTACATTTGGTCCTCAGAGTTTCAAGGAGTAACCCAGAGAATGTGCGTTATCTTTTCTCTAATGCCATTGGCTTGAGCCCCCATCAGCTATGTTAAACCTTTATTCACACGTCAATAGTTAGTCTCCGGGGCAGCTTGGTGGCTTAGTGGATAGAGTACCTGGGCTCAACTCAGAGGGACCTGAGTTTAAATCTGGCTTCAGACACTTATTAGCTATGGGACCCTGGGCAAGTTACTTAACCCTTTTGCCTCAGTTTCCCCATATGTAAAATGAACTGGAGAAGGAAATGGCAAACCACTCCAGTATCTTTGCCAAGAAAACCCCAAATGGGCTCACAAAGAGTTAGACACACTTGAAATGACTGAAAAACAACAAAACAAGTCCAAGATCCATTTAATATTGATTACCTATTACAAAAGGATATTATTTTCAAAGATACAGAAAAAACAGATGTACAAACATTTCCTCCTATAATTTTGATGACACCAACCAGGTAGGTTGGAGTATAATAATTGAGTACCTCAGAATCTCTATCATATTTGTCCTACCAAGTACATGTATAGAGATGACTTGACTATTTGATGAATTTTTGACTCAGCTACCACTATACAATGGTTCCAAAGGTCAGTACTCACTCCTTGTGACATCAATGCTAAATTAACTCTGAGGTCCTAATTCTGGAACATTGGGATGCCAAGGCACTCTTTAGATCTTTCTATCTCACAAGATCAGAAGCTCCATTCTTTTTACCTAATAGGGAAAAGAATAAACAGAAAGACTAAAGGCCAAGGCCTTTCTCAAAGCCAGCCATATGGCCTCAATGGGGAGAAAGTCTAAAGATCTTCATCTTATCAAATGCCACAAGTGAAGGCCTACTAAATGAAATAAAGTGAAGTGATCCGTGCTAACTCAGGCCTTTTTGAAGATGCCCCTATTTCTGGCTATGTCACTAACTGAAAAAGTTCCCTCTAGCTACATAGTTAAAGAGACTAGAAAGATTTACAGAGGATATATACATATATGTATGTATATATATATTCTGAAATATCTTCAAGACAGTTAATTTACATGTCATCATGATTCCCTGTGAAGCAAGCTCCTAACCTTTGACCATGAAGAGATGTTTATTCAAGTACTCTGTGCATGTATACTGTATTCCCATTACTCGGTAGTGTAATCCTGGGCAAGTCACTCAACTCCCAGAGCACCAGAAAACTTCCTAAGTCTATAAATTGCAGAAAACTTGCTAGTATGCAATGCTAGAATGTTGAAAACTCCTGATATGAAAAACATAGTAAGCCTGAACCAAAACAGAAAGAGAACTAAGTATGGACTGACCATATCTTATTTAAGGACCAGCCTGGTTAAATGCAGAGAAGTTAATCATAAAGTAATCATTTTTTCCCACTCAAAACAACTTCAATTTCACAAAGGGTTGCAATCCAAATTATTGAAAGGAGTGTCCTCCCAAATGCAATGAATCAAGCAATTAATCAACATATATTTATTAAATACTTAACATGTTCCAGGCACTGGTGATACAAAGACAAAAATGACCTGATCTGTCTCCCCAAGGGACTTACATTCTATCCAGGGTAACAATGTCTATGTACCTCTTGCAATACTTTATTGATTCTGTGACCCAACTGAAGTGGGTACTCTCTCTTTTAGAGCAAACCGTACCCCTTATATGGTTTCTCACCCTCCATGACTCTTGCTCAAGTTTTCTCATTGCCTCTCCGTAAAAGATTTACATATTGTGCTGAAGCCATTATTCTATTTTTTATATTTCTATTATTCTATTATATTTCCTATATATTCTATTATACATTTCTATATATTTCTATTATATATTCTATTATACATTTCTATTATATATTTATATATATTATATATCTCTATGTATCTCTATCTCTACAGCTATCTATTATGTATTTCTACATATTCTATTTTCTATTCTATTTTTTTTTCACATTTTTAGCACTTTACCAATAGAGAAGTAAGGCTGTCCATTTGTGATTCCTCATTGGTGCCACTTATACCCATGCTGGCTGACTAAATACAACCAACTGCCTACATTCCAAGGAGGAAGGCTCATGATTTTAAGTGAGTCACTCTTGTGTTTAGAAATTTTTCCTTGTGAAAGAACAGTAAAGGTTCTAAATCTGGGCTTGTTGAGATCAAGGTAATTGAAGGGCAGTCTGAGAGTTAGTGGTAGGACTTGTATTCCAATTCCAAACACAAGGACTTAGGATAGTAAGAGATAGAGAGAGATAATATTAAATCGATAATAGATGCCATCATTGCTAAATTCAGCTCTTAAGTATTATTGCTATTGTGCTGGACAGAGATAAAATCTTCTTTGCAAAGACCACAAAAGTTCTGGTTGAGATCTCTGTTCTTATAACATAAAGGAGACATAAGCAAGAAGTTCAGCTACCAGATGGGGACTCTTCTAATTAGTTAAGTCTGCTCTAATTTTTGGCGACCAGTTGGCAGATGCAACAGATGCCAAGGGAGTAAACAGAATATGTTGGCAGTTTTGAATCCTAAACCAGTGTATCATAAATAGATTCAATTTAGATTTTTTTAAAAAAAATCCCTTTTGGTTATATTTTCTAACTTAGTTTTCTCAAATGCTGGTCAGATAGAGATGTGCTATGAAGAAGGCTTATTTATTTTCACACATTTTATATTTTTGAATATAAAATTTTCATCATGAAAGCTATGTCTCTAGGCATCCTTTATAAAATATCTAAGCAGCAGCAGTGATGTTTATAGTAGAATGATGTTCTATCATAAATACAGACTTGGACCTTGTATAGTGATTAGAAGTCTCTCCAAGGCTTTGGAAATATTTTTGGAATTGGTTAGGAACAGTGGGGAAACTCATGAAAGAATGTCAACTCTAACTAATGCAATAGCAATTCTGAAGAAATTGAGTTAGTAAGTTGCTGATCCAAATGTCAATTTCAATTTAAAAGCTTTTACCAAGTCTCAGTACTTTGCAGTATAATGAGTAGTAGGAAACATGGATTTGGGGATAGAATTCATAGTATCATAGAATCGTAGATTTAGAATTGGAAGGGTCTTGAAAGGTCATCTAGTCCACCCACTCTCATTTTTCAGATGAGCAAATTGAGGCTGAGAGAGGTTTAACCAATGAAATATAGAGAGTTAGTGGCAGATCAAAGATCTTCTGAGTCTAAATTGAGCATTCTTGCCAGTCTATCATGTTGCTTCAGTACATGGGTGTAAAGTTGGCTGAAACAGGACAGTGACTTTGTAGAGTGCTGCTTCCTTCAGTAACAGCAGATATAAACTACAGGTTTGCTTTTGCCATGTAAAGAAATCATTAGATAGAAATGTTTAAAAGGATATGTAATCTTATTGATGTGGGTACTATTTCTATAGATTTAGAACACAATCCATTTATTCTATATCTTGTGCCAGCCTTGTTCTCCCATACATTTTTCATAGAAGTTTCACCTGATGTTGGGGTCCTTCTTCTATATCTCTTGACAGTATACAAGTACCCAGGAAGCAAGAGGGCAGCCTATTAATTATTTCTCACTTGTCATACAGATTTCATACCATCTTGTCAATCAGCAATCTTGCAGGACAAGATAGAATTATAAGTTTTCATTCTGTTCTTTTTTATGAGTGGGGGATATTAGGAGGTTGAAAGGATTGGTAGAGTACTCTTATCTCCATCTCTGTCAGGCTTAGACCTGGTGAAGCTGCTCCAGGCACTCATGCTTCACTGGGAATATTAAGAATGCAATCAGTGGTCTTTGGAGAAAGCAGCCAGATGAGTGATCTCCTCATGTGAGCTACCAAAACAAAAACTGTCTTTGTAATGCAGAATTCGTTTAAAGGAGTATAAAATCAAGGAATTGAGTTGAAACAGATCTCCTAGAAGTTATTGCAGAATTATGGATACAAATCTGATACATCAATATGTTCCTACCTATCTAGGAGAATTTCAACTGAGTTTTAATAGTAATTTTGTATGTTTTTTTCAGTCCTAAAATTTGGGAAGATAGCACTTCTTTCTTGAAGATAGATTTTTAAAAAATACCTAGGAGATATTTCTATGGAAGACAAATTGTAATGAATGTCTTAACAAAATGTTAACCTAATAATGTGTCTTCTCTTTGCTACAATTTCATTGTTCCGATGTGTACTACTATTGAGTTCTCTGTGCTTCCCTTCCTGTAGCTAAGGCTTGTTACTAGTAAATCATATTTCTGGGTATCTTTGAAGAACTACCTTGGAAAGCAGATAGGTTACATGACAAATATTTGCTCTATTAGTGGATCACAATGGGAAATATTTAGTGGCCAATCTAAAAATTTCTTATGAGGTTTAAGTGTAATTTTAATAAAAGTTGGTTTTTTGGGGGTATATGAAATTCCTTAAAAACATAAAAATTCCTATCCTTTTCTTCTTAGGTTTAAACAAATAAACAGTGTGTTTGGAAGGCAGCAAAACAAACCAAAAAACCCCTTTCTCTCAAAAACAAAATAAGACACACACACACACACACGCACACACAAAACCCTTCAAGGCAAAGATACGATGCCAAGTTTCATCCCTTGGTAAATGTTCATAGCCAAGATGTAAACCCCTGAAAACAGGGTGTATAATTTAAATACTGACATAACCTTAACTACAGCAGAGGGAGCATTGCAGCCATAATAACTGCCATTCTCTAAAAAGTATTTATGGCAAGCCATCAATCTTTCTAACTGTAGAAATTCAGCCCTACAGCTTCCATTGACTGTGGCTGAAATGGCACCAAGGCAGATACTTGTGGAGGGAACCTTCAGAAGTCAATCCAGAAGATTTCTTATGCAGTCAAGTAGTATGTGACATATTCTAGATGTGTATTATTGATGTACTTAGAGCAGGAGTCTCTCCGACTCTAGGGGATAGCATTATGATATTGTAATTTCTCAAAATGGAAAGTCAATGACAACCACCCTCCCTTCAGGGAAGCTGGAAAGATTTTTGTCTGATTCACAAGTCTGTGTGTATTTACAAAGATATCTTAGAAATTGATGTGTTCTTAGTGTAATTAATATTAATGAATGGAGGGTGCTCAAAATTGCATTCTTGAATTTGATTGAGTTAGGAAATTTGTCACCATATGGTAACACAGCATTGAATATGTTTGACATTATGGAGAAAAGCCTCAGTCTTCCCTTAGCCCCAGCTCACCTCATCAAAGAGGGAGCAGGATAGGGCTACATCAGTTAACAGTGGGCTTCTGGCTTTGGCTTTTTGTGTCATGTGTCCATGTGCCAAACAACATACTCTATCTCTAGAATCCCCATGAGTGGATGGAGGTGTGGGCTGTGCTCTTTTCACCCACCTCTGATGATATCCCCACATGGAATATGAACTCAATCAAGTGAACACATCCATTGTCTAGGTACATATCCAACTTTTCTGATTTGTATTCCTTTTTTTTTTTTGAGCAGGTTATTGAACATCATTCACAAGGTGAGTATCTCCAAATTTGGGGAATCTTGGGTCTAATGAGAGCTCATTTGTGGCAGGGGAAGCTTCTGGATCAAAGAAGGTGGCCACTAATGAGAGGATTTATTTAAAGCTAGCCATTTTACCGGTAGACATTGCCACTCGGCTATGTGGTTGGGATGTATTTGGCTCAGAAGTATAAAACTCTGAAGTTGGCCCAAATTCTTGAAGTTACTTTTTAAATCTATAGATGCCAAGAAGAAACTCCCTACCCTGTAATGCCAGCTCCTTTAATGTCTTCTGGATGCTTTGATCATAACTTCGAGAGGACAGCCTTTCCTATTCAAGCCAAAAGATCCCATTCTCACCTTCAGTACTGGATGATTTTATTTACCGTGACATACATTGATCTGCTGTTTTTTGTTTTCATTTTTTTTTTTCAGGGCAATTGGTGTTAAGTGACTTGCCCGAGGTCACACAGCTAGTACTTGTGTCAAGTGTCTGAGGTCAGATTTGAACTCAGGTCCTCCTGACTCCAGGGCCGGTGTTCTACTCACTGTGCCACCTAGCTGCCCCTCATTGAGCTGCTGTTGAGCTAAAATACAGACATATCATCCAAATTACTCTTTAATACTCCACTTGACTCTTTTGACCCCTCCCATTATGGTCCTTGACTAAAGAATGATAGTTTTGATTCTTGGGAGGCAGTTAGACAGCTCAGTGGATAAAGCAAGGACCCTGTAGTAGGGAAGAACTGAGTTCAAATCCAGTCTCAAACACATACTAGCTGTGTGACTCTGGCCAAGTCACTTAAACACTGTTTGCCTTAATCCAGTAGAGAAAGAAATGGCAAAATAACTGAAGTATCTTTGCCAAGAAAACCCCATGGATGCTGACCTACCATGATCCATGAGGTCACAAAGAGTCAGACACAACAGAACTCTTTAATTCTGTATTTTTAGTAGTTGTCTTGAATGTGCAGATTGGATAAAAAATGTAAATACTAATCAATAATAATGAAAACTGCTTTATCATGTGATAGGGTTTAAGTATTAGTCTCCTGAGAAAGTATAACTATAATTATAAGTTGTTATTGAATCCTATCTGAAAACTTACCATCAATGTTCACCTATGAGAGTGTTTGTATTTTAGCTTTTCTTTTGAATGTAGGAAATAAATACCTGACCTATACATGATTTTTACCATACCTAAGTCCCTCCCCCTTTGGATAGGGGTAACCCTTGACAAAGCTGAAGGTAAATGTACATTGAGTGCCAGAGTGGGAATAGGGTGAGCTGTTGTTGCTGTTCAATCATTTCAGTCATATCTGTTTCTTTGTGTTCCTGTTTGGGGTTTTCTTGGCAAAGATATCTCAGTGGCTTGCTAGTTCCTTCTCCAGCTCATTTCACAGATGAGGAAACTGAGGCAAACAAGATTAAGTGACTTGCTCAGGGTTACATGGCTAGTAAATGTCTGAGGCCAGATTTGAATTCAGGAAAAGGAATCTTCCTGATTCCAGGTCCAGCACTCTATCCATCGTGCCATTTGTAGCAGCATACAAGGATCAAGTACCAGACAAGTACTGATATAATAATAGTAGAGGGAAGAGTTGATGGGACCCTGTATTTTGTATGAATATAGAGAAAGGGATGAATGTGAGAGATATGGAGGAGACAGAATTGGCAAGACAGTAAATGATTGAAAATTGTGGGGTGAAGAAGAATGAGGAATTAAGAACTGGAAATGAATGGGAAAATCAGGAGGAAGGCTAGATTTTGGAAAAATATACTAAGTTCTATTTTGGAAATGTTGAATTTAAGATGTTTATGTATCTTCACTAGGAGAGAACCATCAGACAATTTGAGATACAAAGATTGATTATAGGAGAGATGAAGAGAAACATGTTGAATTGTGAATTGTCTCTATAAAGATGGTTAAATTCTTGGAAGCTGATATAATCACCACAAGAGGGAATGTAAGCAAGAAGAGATGACCCAAGATAGATCCTTAGGATGAATCCACATAGGAGAAGTAGGACATGGATGATGAACCAGCAAAAGGGATTAAAATTATTGGTTTGACAGGAAGGAAATCCTGACAGATTAGCCTTAGGGAGGAAAAACTATCCAGAAAGACTGGTGTCTTTCATCATGGAACAGAAGCAGAGAAAAAAGTGGTAGGGATAATCCAGGGCTGGGGAATGTGAGGAGATGAGAGTCAAGGGTACGATGAAGGAAGTGATGCAAGGGCTGAGGACAGATGGCGGAAGGGGGCAAAATTGTTAACCAAAAGGTTGAAAATTTGAAGGAAAGAAAGTGAGACCAGAGCCATGCTAAGGGGCAGAATGAATGGAAACTATGGTGAGAATGAATGATGAGTTAAGGAGAGGTAAGGCACATAGAGAAATGGAAGATGGGAGGGTATGGTCAGATACAAGATTTTCAAAGTAATAGATGTTGGACCTGGAAGATTAGAAGATACTTACAAAATCAGTGGTGTGATTATTCTTGTGTGATATTGTGGTGGACTGAAGTCAGCAATCTGTTTTCTTATCTATAAAACACAGATAATAATAGCACTGTTTCATCTGATTGTGGTCCCATGTTATGACTAAATGATATCACCTTAAATGTTAATTTAGAGGGGGCAGCTAGGTGGCTAAGTGAGTAGAGCACTGGCCCCAAAGTCAGGAGGATTTGAGTTCAAATCCAGTCTCAGACACTTGACACACTAGCTGTGTGACCTTGGGCAAGTCACTTAACCCTGATTGCCCTGCCTTCCCCCCTCCAAAAAGTGTTAATTTAGACATCTTATTCACACAAATTATGAGAGCTCACTCTATACCAAACAATTTTTTTCAGGTCTCCCAGCAGTTTTGGGGGTGTTTCAGTTCATCAAATACTAGGCTACTGTATTTGTTTGCTTTTTTGTAATATATAACAAATCTTTTTCACTAATTTTTTTAGTCATTATCAAAAATTTGATGGCTAATGCTTTGTAGTATAGTTTGGGATTTGATCCTATTCTTTCACATTTAAAATTTATTATTTCTCTTGAGGTTCTTAAAATCTTTTTCTTCTAGTTAAAATTCATTATTATTTTGGGGAGAGTTAAAAAGTAGTCTTTGGAAATTTGATGGTTATGACAAAAAAATTTAGATAGTATCATCTTTTTATTTTATTTTTGGCCTATCTATAAATAATAATTTTTTTTTCTTATTTTCTTTCCATAATGTATGTTTTGTAATTGTATTCATATAATACTCATGTATTTCTTGGTAAATAGACTTGATCAAGTATCTTATACATTCTAGAGTTATTTTAAATCACATTTCTCTATCTTTTCCTTTTCATTTTTGTTGCTAATCACTGGAAATGCTGATGATTTTATATGGATTCATTTTATACTTTCTTACTTTGCTGAATTTATTGTTTTGAATAATTTTTAGTTTACTCTCTATGGTTCCCTAAGTACCCTGTCACATCAAATGTAAAAAGTGATACTTTTCTTTCTAGTTTTCCTATGCTTATTCCCTTATGATATTGGTACAGCCCAGACACAAATCTTGAATATTCCTTTACATTGTTCTTTTTCTTTAAGATGAATTTTGTAATTAAATCTATGAAAGTACTTTATGTTTTGATAGAATGATCCCGATATATTTTAAACATTTTTTGTTGTTTGGAATGAGATTGTGCTATTGTCTCTTGGGGTCTGTTATCATATGGACATGCTATTTATACCTTTGGGTTTATTTTGTGGCTTTCAATTCTGTTGAATTGTTCTGTTGCTTCAATTAGTATCTTTACTGATTCCTTAGGAATCATGCCATCAGAAAATAGGGGTAGTATTTTTACCTATACTTATACCGTAAGTGTTTTCCTCTTGTCTTATTGCTATAGCTAGGTCCTTTTTTTAGTGCTATATCAAATAATAGTGGGGAAAGTGAGCACCTTTGCCTGACTCCAGCATTTATTGGGAAAGTTCTAGTGTATTTCCATTGCATATGACATTTGCCTTCAGTTACTTTTTAGGATATTATGCCCATATCTTGTGGATTTTTGTTTTCTTTCTGTTTTTTTAAATGGATATTATAATTTTTCAAGTGTTTTTCTGCATTTATTGGAATTAGGTGGTCATGTTTTTTTTTAACTGTAATTATGTCATTTTTTTTTCCTTAACCCAACTTGATCATAATGAATGATAGCGTGGATGAATTGCTATAGCCCATTTGGCAGTATTTTATTTAAAATATTTAATTAAATAATTAATTAAAATAATTAATGATAATATCCTGTAGTTCTTTTTTATGCCTTACCCTTCTCTGGTTTATGGATTAGAACAGTGTTTGTCTCATTCAATATATCTGGGAGAGAGCTTTCTTTCTGAATTCTGGAGAATAATTTGTGACCTATCAATAACCATTTTTTCTTTAAAAATTTGATAGAATTCTTTTTGAAATTCATCAGGATCATGAAGTGTTTTTGTTTTTATTTTGTTTTGGTAGTTTTTACCAAAGTTTGGTACTTTTTGTAGTTGCAGGTAGTTCTATTTTATTTTCTGTGATTGGATTATTTAAAACCTTTAATTGGTCTTGTTCTAGCTTGGGTACTTAATCTTCTTTGAAGATATTG
Organism: Phalanger gymnotis; assembly: GCA_028646595.1. Classification (NCBI taxonomy): domain Eukaryota; kingdom Metazoa; phylum Chordata; class Mammalia; order Diprotodontia; family Phalangeridae; genus Phalanger; species Phalanger gymnotis. The sequence goes on from CM053622.1 coordinate 111,221,849, forward strand.
CTCTATTTCTTTTGTGTGTTCAGTTTCATTAGCATGCTATAGTATAAAGGCAGACTCTGATAATTCTTTTGACTTCTCATGGTTTCACCTTGTTCATTTGATACTTTGTTCATTTGATTTTTTTCCTTATTATTATTATTGGTATTCACTTCCTCCAGCATATCCTTTGATTAGATGCTTTTATCAGTTTGATGCATGGTAACCATAGTTAGATTTACATATGTTTTGACTACCCTTGAAACCCTGTGAGAGGAACATCTCCATTTTCTAAAAGAAGTGGGACTGGTAGGCTTTCACAGGTCATTTTCTATAGCAGAACATTTCACATTTGTGTAGTTAAATTAATGGTGTTAAGATGTTATGATCCCATTGCATATGTTATCTGTTGATTAAAACATACATTAATACACACAGCACTTGACTTAGGAGAGAAGCCTTAAGATTTCATGTTAAACTAGGTTTCTCTCATGCATTTGTTCAGATCATTCAAAATTCCATGAATGATGTGATTATGGACACACCTTTTTCCAATGAAACTACTAATTGCAATGTAAAATGAGGCATACTTTCCTGTAGGGTAAGATACCCAATTGAGTATGTATGTTATTCCTTCCTTAAGCAAAATCCAATGAGAGCAAGGTTCACTCATTCCCTTTCACCTACCCTCTCTTCCCTTCCATTATAACACCTTTTTTTCTGGCCAATTTTATGTGAGATAGTTTATCCCATTCTATCTCTCCCTTTCTTCTTTTTCCAATATATTCCTCTCTCACCCCTAATTTTTATTTTTTAGATAGTATCCCTTCATATTCAACTAACCCTGTGCCCTCTGTCTACATATATATATATATGTATATATATATACACATATGTATATATGTATATATAGACACACATGTATAATCTCTTCAACTACCCTAATACTGAGAAAAGTCTCATGAGTTACTAATATCATCTTTCCATGTAGGAATGTAAACAGTTCGACTTTAGTAAGTCCCTTGTGATTTCTCTTTCCTGTTTATCTTTTCATGCTTCTCTTGATTCTTATGTTTGAAAGTCAGATTTTCTATTCAGCTCTGGTCTTTTCATCGAGAATGCTTGAAAGTCCTCTGTTTCATTGAAATTCCATGTATTTCCCTGAAGTATTATACTCAGTTTTGCTGGGTAGTTGATTCTTGGTTTTAATCCTAGCTCCTTTGACCTCCAGAATATCATATTCCAAGCCCTTAGATCCCTTAATGTAGAAACTGCTAGATCTTGTGTTATCCTCGTTGTGTTTCCACAGTACTCAAATTGTTTCTTTCTGGCTGCTCACAATATTTTCTCTTTGACCTGGAAACTCTGGAATTTGGCTACAATATTCCTAGGAGTTTTCTTTTTGAGATCTTTTTTAAGAGGTGATTGGTGGATTCTTTCAATTTCTATTTTGCCCTCTGGTTCTAGAATATCAAGGCAGTTTTCCTTGATAATTTTCTTGATAATTTCTTATCCTAAACCCTTTTGACCCTGCCTAGAAAGGCCTGATCTCTCAGGTACTGGGACTCATTATTATCCCTTGGGTGACCATGGGGTTTCCACACGTGAGAGAGAAGGTGACCCTGACTGTGACCAAGAAGCCTTTACCAGGTCCCCATCCCATTGGCACAATAGGGGACCTGGCCATCCCTGCCCCATTAAGGAACCTAGCCATCTCCGTCCCAACATCTATTACTCAGTCACCCCATACCTATTGGATTTCCTTGTTTGCCCTTTTATCGGCCGTTCATAAGACACTTAACAGCTCTAACCACGTACTGGGCAAAAATTGTTGGATCTGTGTTAAGCCCCAGCCTCCTTACTAAATGCCTCCATCACCTCTACCTCCAACATGGAGAACTGCGAGTGGAACCAACCACGGCTCACCTTTGGGGATGTGCAGGGAACAGGCCTTTGCCTTACGTCATCTAACATCAATTTATCCAGTTCTCAGTATGGCTCCATTTGCAAATAAACTCAGGAGATTCAGGCCTCCAGCTCAGACTACTTCCTGGCCCCTCCAGGAGCCTCGTGGGCGTGTCATGACAGCCTTACCCAGTGTGTCTCTGCTACCGTGTTCCTCAGACACCAACAACACCTGGAGGGCCCCCTGTGCATCTTGGTGGCCATAATTCCCCAGATTTCCATTCTCCCGGGTGAGGAAGGCTGGCGCTATTTTTCCTCTGAAGGGCAACCAAGCTACCATCAAAGGCGAGCAATACTACTCCTCATCCCCATCTTAGTGGGCCTGGGGCTTGTGGGCTCTGCTACCACTGGGACGGCAGCCCTAGTCAAAGAGGATCTCAACTATAAGGCCTTAAGTGCACAGGTAAATGCTGACCTTTCCCACATAGAGCAGTCCATCTAAGTCCTAGAAAAACAAGTGGACTTGTTGGCAGAGGTGGCCCTCCAGAACCACAGAGGCCTTGACCTTCTTTTTCTCAAGCAGAGTGGCCTATGCATGGCCCTAGGAGAAGCTTGTTGTTTCTATGCTGACAACTCTGGGGTGGTGTGGGAAAGTCTGAGGTTGGTACATTGCCAATAGACAAAAAAAAAAGTTAGAAAACTCTGAGAACTGGTATCAGTCCCTGTTCTGTAGATCCCCTTGGCTCACTATCCTGGTGACAACCCTGGCTGGCCCCCTCCTCCTACTCATTATAGCTCTGGTTGTGGGCCCCTGCCTCATTAATCATTTTCTGCAATTTCTGCAATATGTCCACATAAACTCTGTTAAACTGCTATTGATTAGGGATCTCTATTACCGATTTGCAAATCCCAGTCCCCCTGATGCTTGTGACATCCCCTGAGAATGTGTCAAAGAATTGACACACTTTGACAAAAAAGTGGGGAATGTTATGCCCAACCCCCCCTTTTCAGTTTCTCCATCCTGCCTCAGCTTGTCCCACTGTTTGTGTCCCCATCTCCACGGAAATGATCCTGCCTCAGCTTGTCCCACTGCTTGCGTCCCCGTCTCCAAGGAAATCTAATCGTGTTCTTTCTCTTTAAATACTCTTTCTCTTCCCTTTGCTCAGGGCTGTTCGATTTGAGTAATTACTCCGAACAGTCACATGCTTCAATAAATACACAACTAAATTTATATCTGGGTCTCGCTCGCTTTTTTTCAGCACAACAGTCTAGGCTATTTTTTTGATCATGGCTTTCAGGTAGTCCAATAATTTTTAAATTCTCTCTCCTAGATCTATTTTCCAGGTCAGTGGTTTTTCCAGTGAGATATTTCACATTGTTTTCCATTTTTTCATTCTATATGTTTTGTTCTATAATTTCTTGATTTCTTATAAAGTCATTAGCTTCCACTTGCTCGATTCTAATCTTTAAGGCATTATTTTCTTCAGTAATCTTTTGGACCTCCTTTTCCATTTGGCTAATTCTGCCTTTTAAGGCATTCTTCTCCTCATTGGTTTTTCGGAGCTCTTTTGCCATTTGGGTTAGTCTATTTTTTAAGGTGTTATTTTCTTCAGTATTTTTGGGTCTCTTTTAGCCAGTCATTGACTTGTTTTTCATGATTTTCTTGCATTGCTCTTATTTCTCTTCCCAATTTTTCCTCTACTTATCTAACTCTCCTTTCCAAATCCTTTTTGAGCTCTTCCATGCCATGAGACCATATGATATTTTTCTTGGAGACCTGGGATGTAGGATCTTTGACTTTGTTAACTTCTTTTGGCTGTACGTTTTTATCTTCTTTGTCATCAAAAAAAGATTCTATAGTCTGAATTCTTTTCTGCTGCCTGCTTATTTTCCCAGCCAATTACTTGAGTTCTTTGTCGGGGTATGACTGCTTTCAGAGTGGAGAGTGCTTTGTCCCAAGCATCAGGGGTTTTATGCTGCTGTTTTCAGAGCTACTTCTATTCTGAGGTGGTATGATGCTCCTCTCCTGACCTATGCTCTGATCTGTGAGTGCAAGCACTCCTTTCTGCCATTTAACTACCTGGAGGACTCCCTCTCCACAGCCACCACAAGCTCTGCCACAACAGTGCTCCTCCTTTCCCAAGGACGGCCAACCAGGATTGTAACCTGGATCTAAGCAGGGCAAAGCAAGAGAATCCTGCCTCAGTGCCAGCAATGAGATCCCTTCACTCCCATTCTGATCAGCTGCCTGTTTCCCCCCACTGTCTGTAGGCCTGGAGCTCTGGAAGCAGCAGTCACAGCTGCAACTGCAGCTACCTCTGCTGCTCTGGGGCTGGGGCCAGATGGCACCCTTCTCTCACCCAGGTCCAACAATTTTCTCACTGATCTGCTATGTTGTCTTTGGTGTTTGTGGGTTGAGAAGTCTGGAAACTGCCACAGCTCAATGATTCAGGGCCCTGAGGCCTGCTCCACCTGGTGTGCTCTGGCTTGATCTGTGCTGGCTTAGCCCATGCTGGGCTGTATACCTCTCCCAGCACTGTGCGATAGATCCTTCCCAGTGACCATACAGGCTGTCTTGGACTGGGGACTTGTTTCAATCTGTCATTCTGTGAGTTCTGTAACTCTAGAATTTGTTTAGAGTCATTTTTTACAGGTATTTTGAGGGATTTGGGGGAGAGCTCAAGCAAGTACCTGTTTTCACACTGCCATCTTGGATCTGAGAAGGTTGTCTTTTAATGTACAAGTTCTATAGATACCTGTCTTTGTGGATTCTATTGTAACAATTGACCTGAGCCCCAGTACCCTTCAGAGGCTCCTCAATGAAAGGTATAGTCACCGTCAAGACATTGATTTAGATAAAAAAAAATGAACAGACATGAGGATAGAAAACAAACAAATGGTGTCTTCCAGATTATAAGATATAGTTGGGTGGTCAGCCCGCTGAGTTAGTTCATCAATGTATATGTCTTGCAGAGGCACAGTAGACAGATAATTATTCAGGCACAGAATTGAACAGGAGGGTGAGAGCAGGTTGCATTGCATTTGAGAAATTAGCCTTAATAATCTGAAGTAACTTGTGACTATAAAAACCCATCTCATTAGCACCAATATTACTCTTCTGATACCAAGAATAATCAGCATGGGAATCAAGGACCATCACATAGTAATCAGAAAAGAAAATTGGAGATGATTCAATAAATGACAACGGTAGAGAAATGGTCAATAAAGTATGCTATAACAGATTGTCAAAAATTACTTGTGCATGAAAAGAGGCTTAAAGAAAATCGTCATGGACAGGTGGAAATGGAAAATGATTGATAATAAGTGGAAATTCTATTCTGGTGTCTATCTAATATTAAGAGATCCAAAGGAAGACTTCCAGTGCATTGGGTAGATCCTTTATCAAGGATTTATGTAAAGGAAATGACAACCATAACATTAAAGGTAAAGGTACAGACATGTTACCATCTTCCCTTGGGGATGTACTACTCACAAGATGACATTAGAGATCCATTGAAACATTTTATATATCCAAAAGCCAATGAACTCAGAATCAGACTTGCTTTACATTCCTTACTTTTAAATCTTTTCTTGATAGAATTATTAATAATTAGTAATAAATGATAACAGTAACAAAAATAACTGTGCTCCTGAATAAAATGAAATTTTGTTCTGATTAATTTTTATCACCTTAATTTTCTTAACACAACAGTACTTGTGTAAGAGTAAGCATTTTTGTGTGCATGTATACATGTGTACATGAATGTGTGGGAGAGAGAGAAAAAAGGAGAGACAGAAGCAGAGCAAGACAGAGAAAAAGAGAGAAATACGCAAAGTGAGAGTAACAGATGAAAACTTTTGAATTGGTTTCACTGCTCTTACTCTTATACCCCATTGCAACCTTTTCATTGTGATTTCAAGGTTGCTTGCTGTGGAGGTGATTACAATGCCCCATATAATGATTAGTAGTACACAAGTGGGGAATAAGCAATAGAAGGAAAGGGACACCTCACCAAACAAGGAGTCCGTTTTTGTGGAAACTTCCTTGGCTTTAAGAAATGGAGGAGAAAAAGAAAACCTAGAAAGAGAATGCCAGATAACCATAAATATCAGCCAGTTGAATAATTATTTATTAACAAACTATTGTGTCTTACACACTATACTAAATACTTGAGGTAAAAAGAAAGAGAAAAGATATTGTCTGCCATCAATGAAGAGATAGGATTAGGGAACAGATTGGATATTTGTGGGGGAGGAGTTGAGGAGTCAAGGGTGACAACTGTGTTGAGAGTCTTAGTGACTGTGAAAATTCTGATGCCTTTGATCATAATTGGGAAGTTAGGATGAGAGAAGAGTTTTGAGAAGAAAATAATGGGTTCAGTTTTGTATATGTTGAATTTAAGATGTCTATAGGACATCCAGTTCAAAATGTCTTATAGGATGTTGGAAATTAAGACTGGAGGTCAGCTAAGAGGTTGAGGATGGACAAGCAGATTTAAGGAACATAAGCATAGAAATGATAGTTGAGATGCAATTATAGAATCTGATATAATCACCAACTAAATATTATATATAGAGAAGACAACGTTCAGGGGAGAAACCTGGTGGATACTCACTGTTTGTTGGCATGACCTAGGCCAAGACCCACTGAAAGCCATTGAGAAAGGTGATCAGATAGGTAGGGGGAGCAAGATAGAATAGTGGCAGAGAAAACTAGACAGGATAGGATATCAGGGAGGCAAGGGTGAATGACAATGTCAAAAGCTGCCAAAAGGTCAAGAAAGATGAAGTCTGAGAAAAGATAATTAGAATTGCAAGTTGAGAGTGGATTGGTAACTTTGGAGACAACATTTTAAGTAGAATAATAAGGTTAGAAGCAGACTATAGAGAAAAAAGGAAGTAGAGGTATCGATTGTCAATAGCCTTCTCAAGGAGTTTAACCACAAAAAGGTAGACAGATATTGAACCATAACTAGTGGGGATGGATAGATCAAATGAGTTTTTTTTAAGAGAAACATGGGCATATACGTAGTCAATAGGGAAGCAGGTGGCAGATAGGGAGATTAAAGATGAGTGAATTTAGGAAAGATAGAGGGGGGCATCTGTTGTAGAGGCTGAGATCACTTGTCTGGGGTGGAGTACCTTGGCAAGGAGAAGGGCTATCTCTTCATGTCAGTCAGGAGTTAAAAAGGGGATAGTAGAAGAAAGCATTTGGGTGGTGTGAGGTGAGGAGGAAGGAAGAGAGAGGTCTCAGTGGATGGGCTCAGCTTTTTAAAAAATTAATATGAAGTAGACTTCTCATCTGGGCATGTGTGTTGGTAAGCAAAATGGGCTCCTTAGCACTTAATGCCCTTGAAGAGTTTGGCTTTTGTGTGCTTTGAGTAATTCAGTGTATTTCATTGAGCCTTACTAGGTGCTAAGCCCCAGGCCCAAACCCCTATTAGATATGGAACCTATGTGGGTGTGGATTGGTGACTGGGGTAGGGCCTAAGGTGGGGCTGGCCTAGGGGCGGTGCTAACTCCAGAGCCATGCCCTATTAGGTGTTAACCTGACCTATGTGGATGTGAACCTCCCAGGGTCCTAAGGGGAGGGGCTAACTCAAGAACCAATCATAGCAGCCTAAATTCTGGTCATTCAGATGACGTTTGATGATGTCTGATGCCCTATAAGAAGGGAGGACAGAGCCATTTGTGCAGGGCTCTCGAGATGGTGTTGATGAGGAGACTCTGGGCAGCTGTAGCTAAGGAGCCCTCCAGCTTGTAAACCCCCAGATGCTAAGACTTTGTTGAACTTTGATAACTATGTATTGGTATTTGAATCAGATAAGGTCTGTCTGTTGATGTTTGTAATTTGTTTGTATTTGCTCTGAAGTTCAGTGTGCTGGCTTTTTCTCCTGAACTAAGTGAATATTTCTGTGCTGAATTAAAGTAAGCTTGTCAAACCCCTTCACCTTGATTTCCTTAGTTAAGCAGATCAAAAGAACCTGTGATGTTGGCAGCTTTCTGAGTGCTTCTGTGGGTGGATCTTACACCCCCACAGCAGTTGCTAGCCAGATTGTTGAAACAGCATGTAAGTATGGAAGGTATAGGACATTTAAGAAGTATTGAAATGATTTGGAAAAACTGTAGTCATGAATGGTATATCGAATCAATTAGAAAAATTTAAATAATTTTTGAGATTACTTAACATAAATTTGGAGTAGATGCCGTTAGAACAGGTTTTTTTTTTTAACAGAATTTGAGTCTGAGTGAAGAGAGCAGTGGTGGAGTAACAGAAAGATGAGGCACGGAAGGGGAAGACATGCAGTAGGAGAAAGGGACAAGAGACCTGAATGAAGAGAATGGCATAGAATTAAACTAAATGATCAGATGGAGAAGAGAGAAGAATGTAGACACTCTAGGGTAACGTCCTGGAGAAGAACTGAGGGATTAATGGATTGTAGGTCACAATGTAGACAGAGGAGAGAGTATGTTGTAGCAAGATAGAAAGAGAGGTAGAATGATAACTGATTATGATCAAGGCCCCTAGTTGGTGCAGTGGATGGAGCACCAGGACTGGAATCAGGAAGCCCCGAGTTCAACTCTGACTTCAAACTTATGAGCTGTGTGACTGTGGGCAAGTTAATTAAGCACTGTTTACTTCCATTTTCCATCTGTAAAATAGAGCTAATTATAGCACCAACCTCCCAAGGTTGTTGTAAAGATCAAGTGAGAAAATAATTGTTAAATGCTTAGAACAACACCAAACAAACAGTAAAAGCTGCTTAAATGTAAGTTCTTGTTGTTGCTGTTGTTATATAAGAGAATTTCAGAGTTCACCAACATGGAAATAGTACATTTGTAGGTAATGAAGAAATGAAAGATACCAACATTTCTGCATGTAGCGGAGGTACATGGAAGAATAGGTCGTGGAAGAATAGGTCCTAGGAAATGAGCAAATTCAGGAATTGGGATATTAAATTCTTTGATGGAATATTGATATGCCTTCTGATGTCTCCTAGGATGAGAACAGGATTTGCGAAGGAAAGATTTTGAGCCATGCACTAAACTCATTGAGAAAACAAACAGAGTGTCCAGTAGGTCAGGAGACAATAGCTTCTAGAATTTTTATTAGTTGGCAGATGTGAGATTTGTAAGATGAAAGAGTGAGAAAGGAAAAGAGTTAAGATAAAAGCAAGTTTGTTTCTTATAGATCAAGCCTTTCGGAGAGTACAGTGGATGAGGTGAGTATCTTTGGAGGGGAAAATTAGGGCAGTTGAATTGAAGGGAATAGGAATGATGAAAAGGATAGGGAGGGATGGAGAACAGGGTTTGAATAATGGCAACCATGTTCAGAATTACTAGGATGGGGAAGATGTGGCAGGCGGGAATTTGTTAATCTTTGGAAAATTTGTTCAGGAAAGTAACCAATATCCCTAGGGATTTGGCCTGGGCAGAGGGGTGGGGAGTCTTTTAATTTATTAGGAATATCAGGAGAAGGGGGAGAAGGAGCTAATACAATGGTGTTTTCCTTCTTTCCCTGGAGTGTATGTAAGTTCAGACAATGGTACTGGGATGATCGAACAACATCTTTGTCTTCTGCAAGAAGGAATAAAAAATATTTATATTAAAGTATTTGTATTAAAATTTTTAATTAATCCATTTACCTTTGACATCATTGTCTTTTCTGAATAATTGATCCTCTACTTCCCTTCCCTCTTGAAGTTGAACACTTCCTTGTAACCAAGCAGTCAATCAACGAATATTTATCAAGTTCTTACTGTGTGCTAGGCATCGGAGACACAAAATACAATAAAAGAATCAAACACTCCCTGCCCTCAAGAGTTTTCAGTTTAAAGGAGGAGACATGAAAAGACATAAATATTATATACACACATATATTGTATATATATGTATATAAGTAGATTGACATTAATATCTCTCTCTATCTGTGTGTCTATACACATATGTATGTATATATATATATACACATATAAGTATTGATGTTTATATATGACATAGAAAGAAATAAATGAGGGAAGAACTAGCAGCTTAGGGGATCATGAATCTTCTCGTGGAGAAAGTGGCCTTTTAGCTGAGCTTTGAAGGAAACTACATATTCTGAGAGACAGAGGGGAGGAGGAAGCCAGTTTCAGTTATTGTGGATAGTCTGAGGAAAAGCATGGAAAGATGGAAGATGGAAAACCTTGAAGCAGCAAAACATCAGTACACTGACAACATCAGACAGCGTCTTCAGAACTCTCACCTTTATGCTGAGAAGAGGGAGGTATTTTAATTTTCTGTGACTGCCATGTTAAAAGAAATATTAATCAGCTTGTCATTTCCTTTTATTGATCTTTTATTTTCATTTCAAATAAATGGAATATTGTAAATATTTCCACATGCGATTAGCTACTTGTGAAACAAAGCCAATATTTATATTTAGATCAATTTAGTAAGGAGAAAGGGAGCAAGAGCCACATACCAATGTGATATAAACGGGACAGTTTCTCAAATGGAGAATTTTCGTTGAAACTCCAACTACTTGCTAAGTATTATTATTTGCATTATCTCCTTTGTCACCCTTGTCTGTGAAAATTAATATAGAATTGTTATATCAAAAATCTTTATTTCCCACCAGTCTGAAATAACTGATTGACAGTGTCATATAAAATCTCTAGCAAGAGAAATATAGTTCTTTCTCTAAATTTAGATTTGCTGCAACTATAAGGTTTAAAGAAAAAGGTATAATTGAATTCTTTTTTTAAAAGCCTAATATGACTAACTTTTCTTTGCAGGAATCCATTTTCTTCCAGTAACAGTCAGTAGTCGAATTACTAGTGATGGTCATAGTTAGATAAGATCCAGACCTAGAAAGGTTTTAACTTATGTCATGTAAAAAATTATCCAAAGAAGGGGATTTCAGAAGTATCTTGCTGCTGTTCTCTTACTTCTCTGTGGTAATGATTCATTCTGTGGTGATGGAAGAGTGAGTCACTTCTTTGAAAGTTCCATCCCTTGGGAGGTCAAGTTGCATAGACATGGCTACCATGTGTGAACATCTTGGCTCAAATGCAGATGGATAAGTCACAACTTGAGGCTGCTAGGTGGTGAAGTGATTAGGGTGCCGGACCTGGAATGAAGAATACCTGAGTTCCATCTCATTCATCCATTCAATAAACATTTACTAAGCACCTACTATGTTCTAGGCACTCTACAACGTGATGGAGATACAAAAAGAGGCAAAAGACAGTCCCTCCCCTCAAATATTGTATAACCTAATGATCTCAGATATTTGTTAGCTATGTAACTAGTCATTTACCTTCTATCTGCCTCAGTTTCCTCTTTTGAAAAATAGGGATAATAATAGTATCTATTTCACAGGGTTGTTGTGATATTGAAATGAGATAATGCTCGCAAAGTACTCTGAAAACCTTAAAGTGCTATATAAATCCTACTTATTATGATGAATTGTAACCCAGGCCTCACAATTTCTGTCTGGTATACAATAAAAAATGGGGCAGCTAGGTAGTGCAGTAGATAAGAGCACTGGAACGAGAATCAGGAAGACCGGAGTTCAAATTCAGTCTCAGATGCTTACTAGCTGTGTGACCCTGGACAAATGACTTAATCCTATTTACTTCAGTTCCTCATCTGTAAAATGTGGACACACTGAATAAGGACATGGCAAACCACTCCAATTTCTTTGCCAAGAAGACCTCATGAAAGAGTCACATAGAATTGGACATGACCGAACAACAACAGTATGGTAAAAATAGCACTCTTTTGAAAAATTCTGTCTATCTGTCTTGTGGAATTTATAATCCTAAGAACCCTTCTCATCCTGCATAACTGCTCCTTCCTCCACATATTCCAGTTCTAAAAATGAACAATTTCAAGAATAACCCTAAATGGATGAGATTAACACAACAGACACAAGCTTTAGATAACAGGAAAGCAGAATTTCAAAGAAAAGTCGGGGAATCTTCTGAGCTGTAGAGAAAAGATATTTAAGGGTAAAGATCATTTTCACCCACCTCGTGATCTTGAAAAAGTCCAATTCTATGAACATTTCTGTCTGTCAGCCAGCTAGTAATTTTGAAGGGCCTCCATCGTCCAAGCGCTGTGCTAAGTGCTGGGGAGACAAAGACAGGTAAAATGATAATAATGAAGATGATGTTGATAATGATTGATGATGATCATGTGATTTCCATATGCCAAGTGCTGTGCTAGGTCATGGGGATGTGAAGACAAAAATTAAAACTCCTCTGCCCTAAAGCAGAAGAATTTTAGTGGGGAGATACTTATATCCAAATCAAGGTAGCATAAAATATATGGAAGGAGAGAACATTAACTGGGGCTGTCAGGGAAAGAATATGGAATAGGGGAGAAGAGGCAGCTTAATGTTGCTCTCCACATTTTTCACATCAAGTTATGAGGCAAAATTTTCTCCCGAGAGGGAAGAGAATAGGTTAATATAAGATATTTGAAAAGAGGTGAGAAAGGTTGGAGTAATCTGTATGGAGTGCAAAAAGTCAATGGAGAAAGTTCTAATTAAAATTAGGTAACAGCTGCAAAGGAAACACAGTCAGCATGACTCTGACTTCCACTGGCTTTCCACAGAAGCAGAGAAAGAACTCATAGTTGGACTAACCTAAGATTGAGGTTTGGGAAGGTGTGAGTAGTTGATAGGATGTGAAAGTAAGGGATTCAAGTGTTAAGGAAAGTGTATACTGCATTGTCTAGCTAGGAAGTCAAGATTATGGAGGGAAGATAGTGAAGTTTGAAGAGCAGTCACGTGCAAACTGGGATAAAACTTCTTGGTTCTAATACACAGAAGTAGGCACAATAGATGGAGGGTACAAAGTGACAGACTTTGATTTGGCATAAGAACACACTTCCTAATAGGACTATCTAAAAATGAAATGTGCAATCTTGACAGGGAGAGGGTTCTCTTCAATAGAAGTATTCAAGTAAAGACCACCTGTTCAGTCTGAAGGAGAAGAGATTCTTGTCTACGCAAAGGTTGGTGCTCCCAACCAACACAGATACTTGGAGCTTTTTGATTTACTTATATCTTCACCATTAAGCTATAGTCCCTGATGATTTCACCATGAAGACCTCAGCAAATAGAAAATAATCCAGTCATCATATTTCAATTAGTACCAATCTTAGGAGATAGTGGCTGCCCTTACCGTTAGCTTAACTTGGTATTGAACCGAATTTTCTATATTCCCCTTTGAACATATTAACTGCATTGTCTACCTGTCTTGTATACAACTACATCTTTATTTCTGTGAATTACTAGGGTGAGAAGACTTTTCAGAATGCTCTATTAAACAAAGCTGAGCAAACCATGAGATAAAAATATAACGGGATGTTACTACAGAGTAAGAAATGATACGTATGAGGGAAACAAAAACATGGGAAGATTTTGATGAACTGATAATAGGGTAAAATAAGTACAATGTTGTGCTGTTAAGCAAAATGGGCTCCTTAGCGTTCAACAGGTGCCCTTGAGGAGTTTGGCTTTCGTTTTTGTTGAGTAATTCAGTGTATTTCATTGAATCTTGCTAAGTGCTAAGCCCCAGGCCCAAACCCCTGTTAGGTGTAAAACCTATGTGGGTGTGGATTGGCAACTAAGGTGAGGCCCAAGGTGGGGCTAACTCCAGAAAGGGCCTAGTTTGCATGTCTGGGACAGCAGAGGCTTTTAGACCAAGTGGATTTAAGTCACTCTTTGTGGTGATTCTTGGTCATGTGGGTGAGTGGCATGTGTGACTTACCCCTGACTCTGAAAAAGATATAAAACCAGGGGTTGGCCTTCTCCTCTCTAGAGCTCTTTGCTGCAGCACGTGACTCTGGGCCAGCCCTTTTTCTGAGCTCCCGGGCTGAACCTAGATGTTGATAACTATGAATTGTATTGGGTCTGTCTGTTTGTAATTTGTTTAAGGGCTCTTGAGACGGTGTTGATGAAGAGACTCCGGGCAGCTGTAGCTAAGGAGCCCTCCAGCTTGTAAACCCGGATGCTGAGACTTTGTTGAACTCTGGTAACTATGTATTGAGATTTGAATCAGACAAGGTCTGTCTGTTGATGTTTGTAATTTGCTTGTATTTTGCTCTGAAGTTCAGGGTACTGGCTTTTACCCCTAAACTAAGTGAATGATATTTGGGTGTTGAATTAAAATAAGCTTGCCAACCCCTTCACCTTTCTCTCCTTATTAAGGCAGATCAAAAGAACCTGTGCTGTCCGGCAGCTTTCTGGGTGCTGGCTGTGGGTGGATCTTGCACCCCCACAGAAGCTGCTAGCCAGATTGTGGAAACAAATGTACATGATGACTAGGGCAGGTAGGTGGTGCAGTGGTTAGAGTGTCAGGCCTGGAATCAGGATGATTTATCTTCATGAGTTCAAATATGGCCTCAGAAACTAACTAGCTGTGTGACCATGGGCAAGTCACTTAAGTCTGTTTGCCTCAGTTCCTCATCTATAAAATGAGCTGGACAAAGAAATGGCAAAATTACTCTGGTTTCTTTGCCAAGAAAACCCCAAATATAGTTGCTAAGAGTCAAACACAACTGAACAAAAAATACACAACTATAAAATGAGATTGAAAAGATCCCTTAAAAGGAAATAGAATGTTAGGTAATTGGGGAAAAAAAAAAACACAATATTGGTCCCAGAGAAGATTTAAAGAAAAATCCCTTCCTTCTCCTTGACCAAGAAGTGAAAGACTACTTGTAAAGAATGTGTATGGAATCATTGTGTAAGTTCTTTTTCTCACTATGTTTGATTGTTGTTTTTTAAAAAAAGATAATCTAATTTCAATGGTGGTGGAGCATAGCTACAAATTACTTCAATTTAAAAGCAAAAACTGACCTATTAACAGAAAACAAATTGAGGAGATAGTCAATCTTATTTGATACGTGGGATGACATCGGCAGGTGAAAGCATCTACTTTCAGGAATCAGACACAAAAAATAGAACAGGAAGGGAATAGATATTTACACAATGCTTACTATATGCCAAATGCTTTACAAATATTATCTTATTTGATCCGTACAACAACCACGGGAGGTAGCTGCTGTTATTATTCTTTTTTTTTTTTCAGTTAGACATGACTTTATTATTTTAGTACACAAACCAGAATTTATGCAACCAGAGCAGAGGCTGTAGATGATTCATATTTCCAATTGGGTGGGAGCACTCTCTTGGTCTTGTAGTACCGAGCCAGGCGATGAATTCGGCTCTCGTTCAGAATCAAACGGAATTTAGAATCCTTATCCTTTCTGTTTCTCTCAAGATGCTTTC
>CM053622.1:111237514-111265549 GCA_028646595.1 Phalanger gymnotis
GATCAGGGGCAAGTCCCTTGGACTTTAGGATTCTCAAAATTTTGTTGCCAGTTACAAAGCGTACTTGTGCCACGCCGTGAGAATCCCTCAGGATCACGCCGATCTGGGAGGGCGTCAGACCCTTCTTGGCCAGCTTGTAGATCTGCTCCTTCACGTCGTCCGAGGTGAGCTTCAGCCACGTAGGCACGCTGCGGCGGTATGGCAGAGCAGACTGGGACAGGCCCTTCCCGGGAGCGTGCATGCGACCCATGATGGCGACGATCTGGCAGCGAAAGAGCTGCTGTTATTATTCTTATTTTAGAGTTGAGGAAACTATAGTAGGCAGAGGTTAAGTGACTTGCCTAGAATCAATCACATAGCAAATAAGTGTGTGTCTGAGATGAGATTTGAGTTCAGGTTTTCCTCACTACAAGCTCAGTGCTGTATGCATTGCATCACCTAGCTACCTGTGATGGAATCTTGGGGGAGAAGATTAGATATATATAGAGAGAAGGTCTCTAAAACAAACTTCTACCTTATAATATTGCAGCAATTGTGGTAAATTGGAGTAGTTGAAGCTGGGACGGACCTTGGAGATTACGTAGCCAAAACCCTTTTTTCTGTTTTAGAGACGAAAATGCAGAGAAGATAATTGAATTGTCTAATTTCAAATGGTTATTAAGTAACAGAAGCAGGATGCGAGCTCAGGTCTTGTGGGTCCAAATTCAGTGCTCTCTCATTTCTAGTACACATCCTCTGTATGATCAGAAGATCAACGTAATTACACATTTTATCCAAAGACATATACATATAGTTTAAAGGGTAGGTTTTATTATTTTTTCCCTTCTTCTTCCAATAATCCCCAAAATGAATGAGATGATCTTGCTTCTTAAAAGTAAAGATAGTAATATGAAGAGAGCCTAGTCTTAGCGATATCTATTTTCCTTTGAATTTTGCCCTTTCTTCTGGCCTATCAACCTCATGCTCAGTGAGAGACAGATTCTCACTGTGTGGGCTTGAGCAACTTATTTGGTTTGTAGCAACCTAGTTTGTAGCCTGGCAGGCATTAAAGAAAAGATCATTGGTGTTTGGATAAGTATGGAGACTTTTTATGCATGAAGAGTTTTAAAGATCATCCCGGAATGTTGTGAAATGTAATGTCTCAAATTTGAAGGAATCATTTGACAAATTAAAAACTGGAATCTAAACAGCATACATGGATTGATGTGCTATAAATCATATTGCCTCCCCACAACAAAGAATAAACTAAGAGCTAAGAATAAAGAAACGTCATGTTCTCAAAGCTGCAACCTAGCTCAGATTTTAGTAGCTTTACAAATCAAGAAAACATTCCAGTTCAGTAATCATTTATTGCTTTCTAGCTTAAAATCTTTCAATTTTGATTACCTTTTAAAATCCTAACTGTGCTTTGCAGTTGGTATTTGAAACACATACTGTAAGATGTAGAATGATCTAAAGCTGTTGCAATGTTTGTGAATCAGTTGCTGCTTCACGGTATGCTGTGCTGTGACTGGGCATTAGATTTTGTTGGTCAGATTTCAGCCTTGGAGAACCTAGAATATGCCATGTTGAAAGTGACTAATTTCAGTCTCATAAAGGCATCTTTGTTAGAAAGTGAAGGAGAATTTGGTCCCTCCATTTTGAACACTGTGCTTTGTGTGTTGAACCACATGGTTACTCTAATATATCACCGAGTAGGAGCATTCCCATTTGGGCCCTTCAAAAACCACATGGATAATTCATTTTTCAACACTCTAGTTATATGTTATTATTATTTATTTTGCTGTCACTTACATTCATTGCTCACACACCTGCAGCAAACTCAAGCCAAAATCCTAGTTAGCCTCCTCTGACAGCAGGAGTCGAGCTGAGTAAACAATGAAGAAAACCCCACAAAGCGGAAACCCATTCCACCTGTACTCTTCCTGTCACATTTCTCAGGTGTTTTTCTTCTATTTGAAAGCATCGGTAAAAGGTGGTACCTTTACAGAATACAGGCAAACTCATAAAGTATCTCTTTTTTTCCTCACTTCTAGTATGAGCCTTTGATTCACGTGGATCTGTTTTGAGATGGATGTTTTCATAATGATCTCCAGCAGCCACCGTCTTTGAAGGGTAACATCATATGTAAGTATTATGTTTTATATAACTCTTAAGTCTCTGGTAACTTCTTATAACTATCCCTTATTGAATTAAGTGAACCAGCAAGACATAGTAAAAAAGATTATATGATTTCAACTCAAGCTAATGAAGCAAAATTTATCAGGTAGGGGCCAGGGTCTTGCATTAGTAGATTAAGGCAGTCAACTTTTCAAAAGGGCTAGATATCGGGAATAAAATAAATGTCTGGGAAATGGGAAGTCAAAATGAAGACCATGTGGTCCCTGCAGCAAGCATTGTATTTGCACATTTTGAGGATGGCAAAATTTCAAGATTACTGAACTCAGTCATAAGGTGTTACAGGTTGTGCTTTGTCTTTCATTCTTGAAGAGGACTATGATATTAGAAAGATGGTGCCATGACTTGCAAGTGAATTGGATTTAAGTGAGGTAGGGCTATGCATAGTCACCAGCCTCGTTTTCTCCTCTGGAGCCATCTGGGTCCAGTGGCCAGATATAGATCAGGATGATTGGAAATGACCCAGCTAATGTATTAAGAAATAAGGATGAAACAACGTTATAGTTATGAGGGGTGATTCAGGTATTATGAGATAGGTTGTAGGGCAAGTATAAAAAAGATAATCTTTGTCCGTGAAGTCCTATCAGATACTAGGATCAAAGTATAATTCAAACCACTCCAGAACCTGTAGTTAAAGTTGTCAGAGAAGCCTTAAGCTTATATTTACTCTGAGAGCTGCCATAGGACTTTTACTGAATTATATGCAAGAATATTTTAGGACTATTTGTTTATCTCCATATTTCCTGACTGTTCTCCACGACTTCAAAGGAACTTTGGAGGGCTTTGGCCAGTCCTCTTTGTTAGTGTTGTCTGACAAGGGCATACATTACTAACAATTTTTTTTTCTAATCTAGAGAAAGAAACTCAGAGGAGTCAATACTCAAACTACCCGAGCATTTCTGTGAGCAAAACTCTGGTGTTAATAGGGACCTTAAAAAATGGGGAGTCAATGATCAATCATAGTCAAGAAGGAGAACATTTATATTCTAGGAGACAAGGAATCAATAAGGTAATTTGAAAGATATAATTTCTAGGCTAAAGAAGAGGCAGTAATGGGAACCTCTGATGAAGCATCATAATTTATTCCCTTAATTATGAATGAGGGGCATATTCAATTCAATAAGCATTTATTAAGTGCCTTGTTTGTTTGCCAGGCTGTGTAGTAAGTGCTAGGGACATAAATAAGAAAAAAGAAATACAGTATCTGGCCTCAAACAGCTTGCAATCTGATGGGGGAAAGACAACACACACACTCACACACTCACACACACACACACACACACACACTCACACACACACACACACACACACACACACACACACAGCTAAAAAGGAGCACTCCAAGGGCTACATACTGGCACTGAGACATGATGTTTTGTGGAGCTAGAAATCAAGCAAAGAAGCTGATAGAAAATGGAGAGTTACTGGCAAGTTTACTATTCTACCCTCCAGTCCTCTTATTAGAGGGGAGAAACAAATGAGGGAGCTGAGAAGGTGCTGAATATCAAAACCTGAGTCAATCTGTATGGTCATGAGATTTCAGATGATCAGTTTATCGTGGTAGATGGAGATGGAGATGATGTCCTGTAGTGTGGAAACCAAGCAGAGCACCTTACAAGCTTCAACTCAGGCATCATCTCTATGAAGGGATCCATTATCTCTTTCTTCATCAGTGTTTTCTCCTGCCTCAGAATTTTCTTATTCTGTTTTTGTGCTGTATCCTCCATCAGAGAAGAAGATCCCAGGCTTTGAGGTATTAGCTCAGAAAATCAGTAGCTGAGATCACTTATGTTTCAGTAGTATAAAAACAACTGAGTTTGGAGGGTTCTTTTGAAGATGCAGGGTTCAGCTGCCATGGTAATCTCAAGGATATAAATGCAAGAAATCATTTGCTATTGAATTGAACAAATGAATTATTTGACATGTGGTAAGATGAAACATCACAAGGAGGGGAAAATCAGTACATTGATCACTTGTTATATCAGGTTGGAGTGAGGACTCACTTAAGTTATCTGTGACTATAAAATGTCTAAGTATTTGGCAGGGAGAGGAATAGGACCAGAGGGGAAGGGGCCAGCAGAATGCGGAGGAGTACAACGACGAGTTGAGTAAGGGGAAGATTCAGGTAAAGATGAAATTGAGGAAAACTTGCAATAATGATCCTGGAGAAGACATTGAAGGAAATATAAGATGTTAGATTTGTTTCTTACATTGTACCTGCTGGAAGCTAATGGCATGGAAGAACTAATCCATAATTAGGCTGAGTGGCAAAGCTCTTGAAGTCACCAAGAACTGTATGATAGCTTGCCTTTCCCTAACAGTGGCCCACTTTTATGGTGATCTTTCCTTTTTCGTTCTTGTGGTTATTGTCCAAATCTCTATTTCTTTTGATTGTAAGGGAGAGGTAGTACAGGGAAAGTGGGACGCTTCCATATTGGTTATTTTGTTCATGTAGAGAAATCCTAGTATGAGAACTCCCTCGACAGAAGCAGATCTATATCTCTTTCGTAACTTAGGATCTTAGATAATTGCCCATTTCTCTAAGATATTAAGTAAGTCACTTATATCCATACCCCTACTATATGTGTCAAAAGCAGCACTTGAACCCTGACTTCCTGAAAATCACCAATTCTGGTCCACTATTCCATACATGGATCTTCTGTCCATGATGCCATACTGCCTTTTGACTATACCATAAGAAAGTTGCCGATTTTGCCCTATGATTGGTAGAAGGAAATAATGAGGTCTTTGAGGCAAGTTACTCAGTCTAGGGAACTAGTAGAACACCAGCAATGGGGACATACAAAAGAAGTTGTTCTTAAGGCTGAGACCCCTTGAGCTCTAATTTCTTTGTATTTCTTTTAAGGTGTGAGTGATCCTTGACCAAGGATGCAACTGCATTAAGGTGGCACAATTGATGGAGCACAGAGCCTGGAGTCAGGAAGATCTGAGTCCATCTGGCTTTAGGCATTTACTGGCTGTATGACCCTGGGCAAGTCAGTTAACTTCTGTTTGCCTCAGTATCCTCAAGTATAAATTGGTGCTAATAATAGCACCTGCCTCACAGGATTGCAATGAAGATCAAATGGACTAATATTTGTAAAGTGCTTAGCATGGTGCTTGTCATAGCTAGGTGCTTAAAAATTGCTTCTTTCCCTCTATCCTTTCTTTGGAAGGAAATACAGCATCTTTAATATAGTGATATTGCTGGAGGGCATGCTCACAATGATGAGAACAGAAATCCAAGATAAAGTATTTATGCAGTGCTTTAAGGTTTACAAAATTTTCTCCAATAATTCTCTAACAGTTCGACTACTCCTTGTTGGCAGAGTTCAATCATGTCTTTCTTCACATCTCTCCTCTAACCCTAGCCTGGAATATATATCCTGGGATTTTCTTATATCTGGAATGTGGTCAGTGCTAACTGGTTCCAGTATGCCAATGTGTGATGTAGGTATAATTATTATCACCTCCTTTTTATACATAAATACAGTGAGCGATTAACTGACTTGTTATGATCACACAGCTGACATCCTTAGTGAGATTTAATGAAGGTCATTGGATTTAGATGCAGCACTCCACCATATACTACTCTACCACCCTAGAAAGTTGGTATTAATATTTTTCCCATTTCATAGGTGAGGAAACTGAGGCATACAGAGGTTGAATGACTTGACCGGGATCACACAGCTAGTAAATTTCTGCGGCCAGATTTGAACTCAGGAGTTCCTCACTTTCAGCACTGTGTTCTATCCACTATATTGCTGAGCTTTCTCTAAGGATGCTTGATTTGGAATCAGAATACTTGGCTTAAAATCTTGGCTTCAGTTTACTGATCTGAAAAATGAAGGAAGAAGTTGGATAATTTGATTTTTAAAGTCCTTTCTTCTCTAGGCCTACCAAATAACTGTAATTTACAGATCTGATCCTGGTGGAGGAAGAGAAAAGAGAATTGGTGTCATGTGGTCTCACATTTGGTTTTGCCCTATTTTTTGGTCTTGCCCTATTTGTAAACCTTCCTACTACCTGTGTGTACTTGAGCAAGTCACTAAGCTTCTCTGGTTGCTTGGACTCTTCTTGCTCTAGATATATTAGCCTATGAACATTTAGTTTTGGTTTTATATGAAGGGGAGCTAAGTGGTATAATGGATAGAGTGCTGGGCCCAAAGTCTGGAAGACTTGAGTTCAAATCCTACCTGAGACATTTACTAGATACAACACTGGGCAAATCACTTAATCTCTGTCTGCCTCAGTTTCCTCATATGTAAAACTGGCATAATAATAGCTTCTGCCTGCCTGGGTTGTTATGAGGATCAGATGAGATAATAATTAAAAAGCACTTAACACAATTCCTGGCACATAGTAAGCACTTTATGAATGTTACCTATTATTATTACTTGCAAGATTTTTGTGGTATAAATCTCATAAGTACAGTTATTAAGCTTTCATAAATGTAACTTATTGAAAGGACAGGTAAAATTATAGCATTTTCGCTCTCATGTTACTCTTACTCTTAGGACATCTGGTAGACTGTAACACTCTGTTAAAGTGATGAATCTATATTTTTAGTAGTCACATTTCAGCTAAATCTTTATGACTGAGCATCTGATGAAATCTTGGCATCTCAAGAGACCAACCAAGAGATCACCAAGAAGTAGGCTATGGTTGTCCTCATCATGCTTTTAGAAACATATTAGAGACCTTTTTATGTGTATTGCCCTTTTTGACTAAACCTCTAACTTGAAGTGGGAATGCTTGGGCAAAGCAATGTTCTATCTGGAGTGTGGTCAGTGCTGATTGATTCCAATATGCCTGGCCTTCTGCTTAGGTAGTGATAAACCACTGCTTGGAATGGGATCTCAGTGGGAAGCTAGTATCTCTCATTTGCCAATTGACATTGATTTATGGGGCAGCCTAGAGAGTGCGTCCTAAGGGCATTGTACTGTAATTGCACTTCTTCAAAGTGGTTTGACTATTGTGGCCTCATCCTTCAAATAAAGGGAAGCCGTATAATACTTTCTGTTTATTTGACCTATGATTTATTTCTTTTGAGAGGTTATGTCCTTTTAAACATTCTTTACAACTGGGAACTACTTTTTTTGGTAACAAAGGGAATTTTGACCTTACGATGCTGCATTTCTTTCATTTCTTTATCAAGTGCTCTTGACAAACTGTCCCCTGACTTTTGCTGACCACATAAGTATTCCAAGCTCCATTTTTGTGTCCCCTTTGGGAACTATGAATTCTACATAAGGGTAGCAATGCTAATGATAATAACCAAAAAATTATACTTATATATTATTTTATGATTATAAAGTTCTTTACATAGCCTTTTATTGGATTCTTACAAAATCGTTGCTATTGTATTACCTGAGAAGGAATATCTTTACAATGTACCTGACAAGTGGTCATCTAGCCTCTTCTTCAATGGGAACCCTTTACTTATGGTGGCAATCTATTTTGCTTTGGGATGGCTCTAGTGGTTATGTTGCATTGAATCTCAATCTGATTAAATGAGATTATTTTTCATAAAGTGTATGTAGCATCATGCCTTGTACAGAGTAGCTCCTAAATCATGTTTGTTGCCCAGTTCTCTTCCTTGCAACTTCTACTCTCTCTCTACTCCTATTTCTATCCCCTGGGGCCAAAATGAACAAGTTGAATGTCTATTTTAGGCTTCCAAATACTTGTAGGCAGCTATCATCCCCTCCACCTTTGTACCCTGAAGCCTTCTTCAGACCAAAGATTCCCGGGTTCTACCATTCTTTGTTGGCATAGTTCAATCATATCTTTCTTCACATTTGCACTCTAGTTTCTGCCTTGCATATATCATCTGGATCCTTTGTGTCTGGGGCAGGTTTCTGACATTCAGTTGCTGTATGGTGAACTGAAATTGGGCAAGCATGAACGGGTAACAACAATCTAACATTTCATGGACACTACTGAAGTGCAATTTCCAATGTTGCTCATAAGCCCTGGGCTCCTGGGGAATGATAAGGACCAATAGGGACAATCTGCTAAGCAGAAATGGGTGAGGATTGGCAAACAGAAAAGTAGTAACTAATAGTGCCAACATCTGAGAATAGGTGTGCCAAACAAACTGAAGGAGTTTCTTTGTATGAGCAGGTGTTCTTTGCAGACTACAGGGAGACCAAGCACCTTAGGGTGTCACCTTTGAATAGGAAGAATTAAAGAATAAGCCCTAGAGGAAAAACCAAACAGACAAACCCAAACTTGTCTTGCTTACTGGTGACAGGCTTGAAAAACTTTTCCCTCACTCTAATATGCCTTATTAATGAAATCTAAAATGATTCCATACTATTTCTGAATGTGGGACTGTCAGCTCTGAATTTTTAAGGCTAAATAGGATAATAGATTTAGAGCTGGAATGAAAGAAAAAGCTGAGGCCCAAAGAGAATTAAGTGACATTCTAAAGGTCACATATGTACTCCAGAACAGAGCTGAGATTCAAACCCAGGTCCTCTGACTCCAAATCCCATGTTCTTCCTGTCATCATCCATCCCCTCAAGCCCACCCGCTCATAATCTCTCATTTTGCAAGCAGAATTGGCAGAGGTAGCTGCATGTAATCAGTTGTACACAGGCATCGGAAAGCGATGAGGTCTCAAACAGAAAGTTTTGAAGATTGGTTATTAGACAAGCTTAGGTACTTAGGATGATCCAATGAAAGCAGGGTCAGGTTAAATGTGAAAACTAACATAAAGCACTCAGTAGAACTATCTGCAGCATAAATCTGCAGAATGGCTCCATAATTCTGTCATACAAAGATACCCAACTCACACAAAGCTTATAAAGATTAACCCAAAGTGGGTACATTGTTGGGGGAAAGGCTCCAGCACAAGCAATATTAGGCCTGAAAATGGAATATAGAATAAACAGACCTAAGGACAGTAAACAGAGGAGTCTCAGAGATGTGTAAAATTGAAAAAGGAAGGAATGAGAAACAGAAAAAAGAGGAGAGTTAAAGTTAAGTTCACAGAGAATCTTTAAATATTTAAAGAATTGAATGAAAGAGCCTTCCAATATTATATTAATGAGATCTCTAAAATTTAGCAGTTTTGCACAGTGTATGTGTTTCATAGGCATGCATAACTGTCAGAAAAAAATAGGAAAAATCCTAAAGTTAAGCTAGAAGGGATGGAAATGTGAGATATTTTGGCCCTGAGTTCTGTTGAAGGGAAAAATTGAATAGTTGATAACTACTTTCTTATACTTTCTTATAAACAATATCCTCCCTCCCCCTCATATAATAGTAGAAAGGACCTGACAAGGGCGGTTGTATAAATATTTAGAAATTTGAAAAAAGTACAGACACAGAAAATTTCTTTACTGTGGCAGATAAGACTGATGTTTGGTCACTTTGAGTCTTGACAAAGAAGCCTAAAAATATGCGCACATTTGCATATATATGGGGAGATAAAGGGACTGGGTAGAGAATGTGTTCAGGCAATATGATTTTTGTTTAAATTTTTTTCATGAAAATCATATGGTGAGAAATCTGGTCAATAAATTTACATGGCTAGGCTCCTTTTACTAATAAACATTGTTTACCCACTCTTCAAAGCATCTACATCTTCCCTATGATATGACTGAGAAACCAGCCAGAGAATCTTAAGATTTGGAAAGGATTTTGGAAATTTATTGTGCAAAAATCACAAAACCTCAAAATTGCAAAGGATCTCAGAGAAGTCTAACTCCATTCATACCTAAATGGATATCCCCAACACCACTTAATTGTGGTCCCATCTAGTGTCCAGTTGAAAACCTCCAATGATGGGGGAACTCACTACCTTTTAAAGCAACCCTTCTACTTATGTAATTGTTTGGAAGTGTTTTATTATTCAAACTGACTCATGATCTACTTCCCTGTAGGGAAGAGAATAAGCATTTATATCATGCCCATTAAGTGTTTTACAAATATTATCTCACAATAACCCTACAAAGTAGATGCTGTTATCATTCCCATTTTATAGTTGAGGAATCTCAGGCAAATTAAGGAAGTTAGATTATTTGCCAAGGGTCACATAGTCCTTAAGTGTCTGAGGACAGATATGAACTCAGGTCCTCCTGATTCCAGGCTCAGTAACTCCATTCATTGCTCCACCACGCTGTCCATAACCGTGTCCCCACTTTTGGTACATGTTGCTATTACTTCTGTCCTCTGGGACTTAGCAAAACAAATCTGATGTATTTCCCACAAGAAACAGCAAGTTAAGATTCCTACTTTGTTAGTCTAATCCTTGTATACTTTCAAGAATGCCTTGTAAGTTTTACCTGCCTCAGGTAACTTACCTGACCGCAATAGTCATTTAAACCATACTGAGGAAGGCACCTTAGAAGTCACTTCAAAAGTTCTCACACAAATTAGGAATAATTTCTATTTCTTCTATTAAGAACTTTTCCATTATGCTCCATCTGAACACTTCCAGTAACTTTTGAGCTCATTACTTTAAAGATAAGGATCCCTATAACTTCTAGCCATTGGTCCCATATCTTTTGCAAATATTTAGAAGATATCACATCTACTTAATCACACAACAGACAGAGCTCATGTCTCTGTTCTTGTAATATCTCATATGACATATTTTCTTGAATCTATAATAACCTCTTCACCATTTTTGGACTCACTCTGTAGGATAACATCTCCCTTAAAATGTGGCACCTAGAATTTATACATGAATTCATATGTGCTTTCAGCAAGACAAAATTCATTAAGATCTTCATCTAAATAGTTTAAGATTATTTCTAGTAGTGCATCTTAAGAATATGTCAGCATTTCATTGTCTGTCCACATAAGGGCGCAGATCTTTCTCATATGAACTATAGCAGAGCTGTTCAAAATATGGCCCGTGGTGTGATTTTATGCAGCCTGCCTGCGGGTTTTAATTTTCATGAGTGAAAAAAAATAATTTGCATGGAATGCATATTAGATTTTTTAATTCCATCACTAATAAATAATCTCATTGATGTCAATTTTCTTTGGTATTTTTAAGCAGTATTACGGATGGAACGTATTGCACAGAATTTTCAGTCCATCTATGGGATGCATTCTGTTTGTAGGATGCAGACTAGTCATTATGCAGCTATGTTGTCAGCTTTGCTGTCGCTTTGTTATTTTGCATTTTGTACTTGTTGTATTGATGACGTGCATTTCTCTACTTTTTATTAGTGTACTGTATTTTTTATTCTGGGTGCAGCCCTAGAATAATTATTTTATTTTAATGCAGCCCTAAGATAATCTAAAGTTGGATGGCCCTGAACTATAGGACAACAGAATCTCCCTCGTACTTAGTCTAATTTGTTTTAAAAAAATAAATGAATTTTACATTTATTTGTTTTTTATTTTTTTTTATTGATTAACAGTTCTAGTCTACTATGATTAAAAAATAATCCTAGTTTTGTCATCTAACATATTATCTATTCTTCTGAGCTTTGTCTCAAAAGCCAGTATGAAAGATAGGCTTTACTTTAGGGTAGAGTCTAGTTTCACAGCACCAAAAGGCTCCTTATAAGTTGATACTTGTATATCTATATAAAAGGCTCCTTAGGGGCAGTGAGGTGGCACAGTGAGTGAAGCACCCGACCCTGGAGTCAGGAGGACCTGAGTTCAAATCCTGCCTCAGACACGTGACACATTTACTAGCTGTGTGATGTTGTGCAAGTCACTTAGCCCCAATTGCCTTGCCTTCCCTCCTCCATAAAGGGCTCCATATAAGTTGATATTTGATCTAGGAATCATCACCCTTTGGGTTCAATCTTTCTGTTAGATCCGCACTCACCCAAATATACTATCAAACAGTCTACACCTCACTGTCTTGTCTGAAAGGATAATGACATATTTTTCTAAGGTTTTGCTGAAATCAAGCCCACTCTATCTATGGCATACCCTTCGATAGGTCTGAAAAAAGGAAATTCTAAACAATTCGACCACATAGTTATAAGAACAAAAGGAGTAGCTGTTCATCAACGGCATCATGGGGTGGTGTCTTGACTTACATGTTAATTTAAGTGAAGTAGAGTTGCACAGACTCATCAGCCTCACCCTCTTCCAGTATCATTGAAATCCGGGGGCAAGACAAAAGTCAGGATAATTGGCAATGGCCTGGGATGCAGTGCATGGCCTTGGCATCCTCGATGTATGATCCAGCTCTAAGTCCTCCACAGTTCTTGCTTCAGCTGACTCCATAGCCATTAGAACAAATTGTTCTCATCTTCTCATTCTGCCTGTCTTCATATGCTTGGGTTAGGCACCCCCTGCCCCAATCCAAAAATGGGCTTAAGGCCTGTCAATTATGCTCAACCTGGTTTGGCCCATATGCCCAGACAATTTTACCAGGGTGTGGCTATTGCATAACCATAGCTTCTTGGAGCCACAGGTGAGAGTTGGGTGATAAGGGCTCAGAAAGTCCTCATGATAGAGGTTCTAGTCCTCTCTGAACACCCATATACCTCAACATGTAGCCATAAAGATTAGTTAGGTTTTAGTCATGGGGATATCACTGAGAAAACTATCCTTTCTATACTTACTGCATTTCATTGTAGGAAATATGTTTAAATATATTCGCCCTTACTCTTAATATAAGATGTGAATCACTAACAGTTGCTAATTAAAGTTCAAATATATTCCACGAGACAGCCACTAGTTAATTCATTTACAACTTGACCTAGTTCCTGGCTACCAGTATCTAGGTTTCTATAACTTCCATAATTTTACAAAAATAAATAAAAAAATTAAAAATGATCTCATCTCCTTTCTACATGATAGCCTTCAATAATTTGAAAAAAGGCATCATGTTTTCTCTAAGCCTAGTGGCATTGAAAGGATTCTAGATTTCTAGTCAAAAGACCTGCCTTGAATTCTGCCATCAGTGTGACATTGAGCAAATCACCTCAATTCTGTGGGTTATCAGATTTGTCTTCTGCAAAATTAAGACTGAACTACATGTGTTTTAAAGGTCCTACAAGTACTGAATAATCAGTAGAAGTAGAATGAAAGGACTTGAGTTCAAATTCTACCGTGGTGGCCTTTTAAACAAAATCTGTGTGATTTTTTGGTAAGTAAGTCACTTAAATTCTCTGATCCAGTTTCCTCATCTGTGATGTGAGAGGTTGGACTAGATGGTCTCTAAGATTCCATCTGATTCGATTCTCTGATTAGATGATTCTAAGAGCTGAGACTGTGTGTTTTCCATATGATATTATTTACAAATTGCCAATTGTCCTTTTCACTCTTATTTGAATGCTCCACACTTTGTCAATGGCCCTCTTAAATGTGACAAAATATTTAATAATCTTGTTGTCAGGTCCATTAAGGCTACAGGAGAATGATTATATCTCATCATCCGAACATCATAGTTCTATTAGTACAGCCTAACATGGCAATTTTTTAAAAAGTTGCAACAATTAATTTTTGTTATTGTTGTCTTGATACATGATGTCAAGGTGATTTGACGTTTAGAAAACTGAACTGACTAGGTGTTTGCCTGAAGGACTGGTGTGTGCACGCGCACATGCATGTGTGCATATGTGTATGTGTATGTGTGAGTGTGTATGTGTATTTTGGAATTGCCCCCATTTAACTCATACACATATTAATGATACTTCCACTTTTCAGGTTATGACTCATATCTATCATTGAGTATTCACGAGAGGGGATTCATGACTGGAATATGGCAAAAGACAGACATACCTTATTTAAAATGAACTGATAAGATGAAGAGAGTGGTGGATTTCCATTGTATATTCAAGGTAGTTGAAAAACATTTATTAAATGCAAGATGTTGTGCAAAGGTCTGAGGGATAGAAAGATGAAAAAGCAATATAGTCCTTGCCCTTGCAGAGCTTAAAATCTATTATGGGAATACAACATACATCCAGGTACAAAGAACACAGCAACAGTTGCGAACTTAAGTTATTTCACTGAGTAGATAAAAGGGGATGCTTTCTAGAGAGACCGGTTTGGCATCATATCAGCAAAATTTCCATTTTTAGAAAAGACATTTCTAAAAATGGGAAGCAAGAGCAGGTAAATGAGCATGACTCAAAAAAAAAGTTGCACAGTCCTGCAAGGATGACATCAGAAACATTAAGGACCTGAATGAACTAAGGCTTCTGATGAATACTAAGGCCAATGGGTGGAGAGAAGGGCTTTTTGAAATGGTTAAATATGGGCAAAAAGAGGGTCAAAAAAGAAACTTAAAGAAAATTTTTTTTCTGGCAGTTCTGTAAGTATTAAATAATATAGCAACTGCACAGTCTTTTGTCTGGTCCATCCTCAATTCAAATTCGTCTTTCTAAAGCACAGGTCTGAACATATCACTCTATTATTTAGTAAACTCTGTTGACTCCATATTACCTTCAGGATCAAATATAAAATCCTCTGTCATTCAAAGCCCTTTATAAACTGGCCTCTTCTTTCCTTTTCTGTCTTTTATCTTACTCATATCCACGTACTCTGAAACTGAGCAACATTGGTCTCCTTGCTGTTTCTTGCATAAGACACTTCATTTCCTGTCTCTAAGCATTTCCTTTGGCTAATCACCATGTATGGAATTCTCTCTCTCTCTTCATCTCTGCCTCCCAGCTACCCTGGCTTCATTAAAATCCTACCCTCTA
The DNA here is from genome assembly GCA_028646595.1 of Phalanger gymnotis. Lineage (NCBI taxonomy): Eukaryota > Metazoa > Chordata > Mammalia > Diprotodontia > Phalangeridae > Phalanger > Phalanger gymnotis. The sequence continues at coordinate 111,252,328 of CM053622.1, forward strand.
CAAGAAGACTTTCTTGATCCTCCTTAATTCTCATGATTATTCTCTGTTTTCTTGCTTTTCACAGTATTTGTATATTTTCTCCACATGTGCTCCTTGAGAATAAGCACTCTCCTTTTTTTTACGTTTGTATACCCAGTGCCTGGCATTGTACCTGCATGTAAGAGTCATTTAGTAAATGCTCATGGACTAGAGCTGAATGTGATTGACTAGGATAGGAGATAAAAAGTTGTGGGAAAGATTTCTTTACTCTCCAGTTCATCAGGGAGAATGAAATGTTTCTTGAAAGAAATGAGAGAGGGTGGGAAGTTGAGCAAATGTGTACATGGGAAAACAAGAGGAAATAGAATCTGAAGAGCTATATGGCAAGAGTAGACCTATCTGTGGAGGTGAGAGGCTATAAGAATGTAGCACAAAAAAGGTACCTTTTCCTGGATGAATCTTTCTGTAGAGTAAAAGGCTGCATCTGCTGAATAGGAAGAAGCTTCTCATGACCAAAGGACTTACAATGGATCTACAGGTGTTACTTGTAGAGAAAATAAACAAGTGAAGGGGATCAGTACCTCCTATTGACACTTTACAAAGTAGCCCTATGTTGACTATATACAGAAAATAGGAAGATATACTGTCTTCCTGGGACATGTATATGTATTGTGATCGAAATCTTCTTGAGACTTATCAAGCATAAGGACCATAGCTCATTTCTGTTTATTCACATGGCAGTAAATGATTCTATAATAAATAAAGGTACTTTGGGAAAGAATGAGTTAAAATGTGAATGGATTCTAAAAAATAGTGTGTTTCAAAACTCCTGAGATGCAGTCAAAGAAGTCATTACAGGAAATTGATATCAAATCATTTTCATCAACAAGAGAGAGAAATAATATTGATTGAACATGCAACTAAAGGAAAAAATAGAAGAGCAATGCATAAGCCTCTAGACCCCTAATATTAGGTGAAGATTCCTTTCTTGAGAAAATGAAAACTGCTTGGAAATTTTGAAAGTTTTCTGGCAGAAATTAGGTTTAGGTTAATATCGCACATCTTATAGCATAGTAAACTTCAAAAGACCTAAATATAAAATGTTATATCATGAGAAAATTGATGAGGATATCATGAAAAATAGATGAGGATATAAAAGGATATAAAGATGAGGATATAAAAGGATACTTCTTATAAATACAGTTTTGGAGAGAGTTTTTGACCAAATAAGAGATAGAAATAATTACAAAAGCTAAAATGGACAATTTTGACTACATAAGATTTTTTTTTTTGCTGGTTCTGTAGTTTATAAAGATTAATCAGTGAATTTTAAAATACAGAATATTAAACATAGGAAGTAGCTAAACATTTGGGGAAAAAAGATATTTGTAAAGATGCACAAAAAAGAATCTTTGGAGAACCTTGGGCAGGGTGGTGTGGTGGGGAAAGTGTTGAATCTGGAGCTATGACTACATAAAATTGCTAAGCTTTTGTACCAAGAAAATGTGGGCAGCATTAGAAAGTAGATGGATAAATAGGAACGCTTTGAAGTAAATTCCTCTAATAGACATATGATAATCATTCACCAGGAGATAAATGGTCAAAGTATATGGGCAGGCAGTATTCAAAATAAGAAATAAAAGCTATTTTTTAAAATGCCCTACTTTACTAGTAAGAGAAAAGTGAAATAACTGATATTCCAACTTATGTCTATCAGACTGAGAAAAGTGGCAAAAAAGGAAAATGAACAAATATGAAAGGGTATAGGAAGGACATGCAAACTAATACATTGTTGGAGAATCTGCAAATTGGTGCAGCCATTATGGAAATTAATTTGGATCTTTACCCAGATAGTCACAGAAATGTGAATGCTTTTGAACTAGGGAGAAGGCAGAATGGAAAAATTCAAATAACTGCCCTCTGTTAAAAGAAAAAAAACTAAAAAATTCTCAACATACTTTAATGATAAGTGAATTTTTCAAATGTTTGAATTTTGAGCTCCTGGAAGACAGGGAGTGTTTTTGTCTTTCATTGTATCCCCAGCACTTAGAGATGGCATATGGTAGATGCTTAAAAAATAAATGTGTGATAACTTCAGTCATAAAGAGAGGAAATAATATTCTATATGTTATTTTGACCAATAAGAGGGAACTGGTTACAAAAATAGAAATCATGGGAACCTGAGGAGGAGGTTAATGCTTCATATTTGAGTTAATGGTATATAGGGAAAAAACTGTATAAACTGGCAATATGACCTACATTTTGAGAGATAAAATAAATATTTGAGACAAAAATAATTAGGATCTCATCTCTGATTTATTCTCATTCATTTAAAAAATCACCTGTTCACATCTTTAAAAATCCTTGGTGAAAACCTAGAAGGAAATAGGTAGGTTTTTACAAATTATTTTGTATGGTAAATTTTTTTAATTGTTATGTAACCTAATGTGAGGTATAGAAATTGAAAATCATAGTAATTTGATAAAATTTTTATAAAGTTCCTACTATATATTTACTCTGTCTATTGGTTGCTGATTTTAAAGAAGCATTTGGCTCATTACAATGAGTACATTACAAGTACAAATGGATTTTTGGTCATTAATGCAACGAGTATTGAAATCAAGTGGTGAGGAAATTATGAACCAGTGTTCAATGTTTTGGAAAATGTTCTTCACAAACTCTAAGTGAAAGAAGCCTTCACTATCAAAGTCAAGGTCTTCCTAATGCTCCCACACAGAGTTGAAATTGAATAAATCACACCAAGCCTAAAATAATACCAAGATTTTTGCAAAAAAATTCAAAGTATGTCAAAGAGATTGGTCTAGCCATCCACACTAGGAAAACATGGATGAAAAAGCATATTGCCCATTCTATAACAAAAAACTGAATGGGTGTCATATCAAATTAGCCCATCCATATGCATTTATTACATGTAAAAAATTAAAAGGAAACAGGCTTCAAGTAATGTGGAGGGTATAAATATAACATAACAAATGTTACACTAGTCCCTACAGAATAAACAACCTAAAGAATCAACAAAATAACCTTGGGAGAATATGTACATGGAACTGCTTAAGAGTTGCAAAGGACAAGAAATCAAGGATGGGTTGTGAATTGTGTGACCAAAGTTAGTACTAACAATTGTGAGATAATAGCACCATCTTTCTTGCTTAAATAAGATTACTCAAAATCTTGGTATAGGATTGGTTTATGATAGATGGATTCTGAAGCAGTGAGCAGTTTGGAATTAATGAAATCACTGCATAATTTTCGCAGTATCTTCATTATCATCAAATTTGACCTAGGAATCATTCCTCTCTGTCTGTCTCTCTGTCTGTCTGTCTCTGTCTGTCTCTGTCTCTCTCTCACTCCCTCCCTTCTTCCCTCTCTCTCTCTTTTTTCCCCTTCCCCACCCCTCTCTCTTATATTCATATATACAGAATGGTAGGAAATATCCAGTGGAATAATGGTAAGATTTTAGCTTGCTCCTGCAGTGTTTAATATGTATGTATGGTTATGTGTGTATATATACACATATGCATGCACATATATACACGCAGACTTATGACTAGAATAAAGAAATGGATAATGTTTATCAAATTTGCAGATAACTCAAACCAAAAGTATAGTTAGCATATAAAGATTTGAGATCCTAAAGTATTTTGACAGACTTGAACATATTTTAATTTAATTTTAATTTAAGAAGTTGAAATCTGAAAGTGATAATATTTAGGTCAAAATAAACCTACAACTTCCCAAGTACATAATGAGGAGACACAGATAGATAACTACTTTTTTAACAAAGATCTAGGGGTCTTAGTAGACTTCAAGCTTAACAAGAGTCAGCATTATAACATGGCAATTTAAAAAAGTCAGTGCTATGTTAAGAAGGTCAGCTTTGAGAAATAAAGTGAAGGTTCCTCTGTACTGTCAGAACACATTTGGAATACTCTGCTCAGTTCTGGCCACCACATCTGAAGCCAGACATGAGTAAATTAGAGAGTATCTATAGGAAAATAGTGAAGTTTCTTAAGTCTAAATTATATGAAGATTATTAGAAGGAACTGGGGAATTTTAGTTTGATGAGAAGACTGGCAGAAATCCACCTGCCTTTTTCGAGTCTATAACATGGAAGAGGGATAAGACTCATTCTGTGTGATCCAGGAACCAGGGACCATGGATAGAAGTTGCAAAGCAACAAATTTAGATGTGATGTCAAGAAAACAAAATAAAGGAAAAATAAAATTTCCCAATAATTAGAACTATCAAAAAAGTGAAATGGGAAACTTAGAGAGCTTGTGGTTTCCTTCTTTTAGAATTCCTTGTAAAGAGGCTCAATGACCAAATGACTTGGTGAATATATTGTAGTAGAGATTGATTTGGTTTGGATGGCCACTGAGGATGCTTCCAACCCTAATGCCGTGATTTTTTGTAGTAACCACTTCTAAGGGTTTTTGTGATGAATGAATGGGACAGCATCAATTTCTTTTTAATCTTAAAGTATTGTTTAAATGACTGCCATTTTTAAGTAAGATCCAACATGTTATACAAAAAAGACAATCAATAATGATAATATTTAGCATTTGTATAGCACTTTAATGTTTGCGAGTATCTTTTTTATCCTCACAATAATCCTGGGAGGGAGGCATTGTTATGATAGCACTTTGCGGATAAGGTCACTGATATCAGAAAGAGGTTAAATGACTTGTCCAGCATCACACAACTACTAAGTGTTTTAGGCTGGATTAGAAATCAAGTTTTTCTGACCCCAAGACAGTGCTCTAACCATAGTTCCACCTAGCTGCCTCATTAACAACATGAGTGATAAGAAAATGATTTAGGTCAATCACGTATCAAGGGAGAGAAAGGCAATAAACATATAGGCTATGTGTGACATCAGTGCCCCTAAGTAAACAGAAAGAGGCACTCTGACTAGAGTTTAACAATTTCTTGAAGGATAAGGGAGATTCCTATTCCTGATTTAATGTTTTATCATTCTACTGTTTCCCTTACCTATTAGCTTCTCCTTCCATATTCTATCTCCATTCTATACTCTTTCTCTGTCCTTACCCTGTTTCTTTCCCATTCTCTGTTTAATTATTGCTCATCCGTTGGCATGATTCTCTATGACATACTTAACTGCATGGACAGTTGATTGTACAGTGGTGACAAAATCAAACCACATAGGGAACTGAGGTAGGAAGGTTTGTGTAGAGGGCAAATGATTGGAAGAATCCTTACAAATCATAAATCAGAATTTTGTCTAATCAAGTAACAAATAAGACCAATTGAAAATAGAAAAGGGCAGAGCTTTGTTCAAAAGAGCATTTTACTGGAGAGATTGCTGCTTTACCAAGTTATGTTTTTGTGCTTCTGCTATTGTTGTTTTTCCCCTTGGGAGAAGCAAAAAAAAAAAGGTACCTCTGATAGTTCCATTAAGGTCATGGATGAGAGGTAGGGTGCTTTGGAAAAATGATTATAAGATTCGGAAAGACAAGTGTGAATTTCACCTCAGACACTTTTTACTGGGTATCCCTGGAAAATATACCTTTCCGAATCTCATTTTACTCATCTGTAAAATCAGATACACAAAATCACTTACATCATAGGTTGTTCTGAGGTTCAAATGACATAATAAATACAGAAGTGTTTCACAAATCTTAAAGTAGTATATGAATATGAGCTATTACACATTATATTTTGATGTAAAGCAGTGTTTCTCAATTTTATAAAAATTTCAGGACATCTTTAAACTGTTAAAAATATTAAGGTTTGATCTGGATTATTTTTTATTGGTATTTACCATATCAGGAATTAAAATGTCTTAGTAATATTATTAGAATAGTTTTGACCTCATGGACTGTATGAAAAAAGTCTTGGGTTTACACATCATTGCCTAGACCATAGCTTGAGAACTTCTGCCCTAAAGTTATCTATTATAGTGCTAGAGTATATGCTTAAGACCTATTGGCAGATCTGATTTAGCTTAACACAGGAAATAAATCATGTCTGGTAATCATTTTTAATTTTACATTTTATCATTCCTAAAAGTACATGGAAAAATTGAAGTGTGACTATATGGTGGCTGAGAAAAGGATGTTGACTAAGAGATCATGGGAATCTGAAATAGCTAATAAAAATAAACCATAAAGTTCTTAATTTGCAAAATAAATGATTAGAAGGGAAATCTGAAAACTCAAAGTTTGCTTTGTGGAAGGGAGTGTGTGTGGACATGGGGAGGAGGAAGAGGAAATCAAAACCTACCCAGGGAATCAGGAGCTTACTGATTTTGAGTCACACTAGTGATCTCACTCCTTCAGTTGTACATCTTTTACCTCTGAGTCAGAAAGAAGCAACGCCCTAAGTTGAGATATGATTGGATATGTGTAAACAGTGAGACAAGAAGCAGCAATAGCATCTGCTCTGACAATTATATTCTGGAAGAAGAGGTATGTTTTTCTTTTTGTTTTTAATGTTTCATATCTTACACATGCATCCTCAATGACTTAGGTCAATATTCATTCCAGTGTGTGGTGAAAAAAAATTAATCCCAAGTCTGGGAGTAAAGACATGGCAGTTTCAATCTGGAACCTGCCATTTGATCTTGGGGGAGTCACTTTACCTTTTCGAGCCTCTATTTCTACAACTGTAGAATAAAGTGATGCCATATTTATAAAAATGGAGGTGCTTTTTGTCATAGAAAAAAAAAAACTAGAAACAAATTGGGTACCTGTCAATTGAGGAATAGCATAAAATCATTGTGAGTGTATATAATAGAATATTACTGAACAGTAAGAGAGGAGGAAAGGGATGGATTTAAAGAAACCTGAGGAGACTTCAATGAACCCATGTGGACTGGAGTGATGTGAATGGAAAGAACAATTCACACAACATTATAAAAGAAAATAATTCAATGCATTTACTTAAGAGGCAAACCTCTCTGGGGTATTTAAGCAAAACCTGAGCATCCATTTGTTAAGCAGGTGATAATGAGGCTTACTTTGAGGTATAGGTTAGAGGCACTGAGGTGCCACATTTGAAATTCTGTGTTTCAGAACAACTTTGCATGATTTTAGAGCTATGCTCAATGAAATGGTCACATATACTTCCAGGAGACTGAGTCATAAGAATAAAATTAAAGAAGAGACATTAGCACCTACTTTGCTGCCACAACCTAACAGCCGAGGGACTTTTCCTTCTGACTTGCAGCTGAAAAATTCCATTTATGTTGTCTGCCCTATCCCTATTAGAATATTAATTCCTGGTGAGCAGAGACTGTATGGTTTTCCTATTTGTATCCTTAGCACTTTGCACAACATAGCAAGCAATTAATAAATATTTCATTTATTCATTCAATCATGCTTCCCACTTCTTGGCAGAGAGATGATGTACAAGATGAAGGTATTAATTCCATTTATTTATGTTGGTAGATTGATAGTTGGAATAAGAGAGGAAATGAAGAAATTAATTTTACTTGGAATACTTGAGTGATTTCTGTGTTCAATAGGATGATGTAGTCATATTTGATATTGTCATAATCTGTAATTTGTTCCGAAACTAAGTGTTCCGTGATCCAGATTCTTTGATCCATGGCTACTTCTCCCTCTTTTTAAAATCTTTACTTTTCAAAGAGACTTTACATAACTTCAATAAAAGATTCTCATGATAAGGACTGTACTTACTTAAGAGTAATAAGATAATTATTCTGCCTTAATACTTTCACATAATCATGAATGCTCTTAAATGATGAGTCAGTTGTTTAGGCTGAGGCTAATGGAATCCGTAGTCATCTCTCTGAATCTTAAATTTAACTTATTTATTTGATCAAAATCAAATATGATCAAATTTAAGTAGAGTACATATAGAGTCCAAAATAAACTACAGAAATGCAAAATTTTGGGAGTATAGAAAGCAGCTTTTCTAAAAAGTTAAGAACTCTCAATGAACTGCAAACTTATTTAATCAAAAGTATGACCTGGCAGCCAAAAAGTTATTGCAACCTTAGGCTGCATGAAGACCAGTACAGTGTAAAATGCAAGCCTGGGGAGGTCTTACTTTCACTCTATTCTGTCCTTGTTAGACTACATCTTGATTATTGTGCTTATTTCTGGGTGTCAAATTTTATGAAGAAAATTCTTAAGCTGAAGATTGTCCAGGTTTTAGAATGGTGAAAAGTGTTGAGATCTGGGGCAGCTAGGTGACACAGTGAGTAAAGCATTGGCCCTGGAGTCAGGAGGACCTGAGTTCAAATCTGGCTTCAGACACTTGACACATGTACTAGCCGTGTTACCTTGGGCAAGTCACTTAACCCCAATTGCCCTGCCAACAAACAAAAACAAAAAAAAGTGTTGATATCATCCGCATGAGGTTTAGATGAAAGACTTGCGGTCATTTAACCCAGCAAACAGAAGGCTTAGAGAGTTTGGAGAGGGGAAGATAGCTGTTTTCACATATTTAAAGGGCTGTTATAGATGAGAGAGAGGAGATTTTTTCTTCTTATCCTCCAAAGCTCAGAATTAAGAGGAATGGGTAGAAGCTAAAAAGAAGTTAGTTGATAGCTTAATACCAAGAAAAAATTCCTTACCATTTGATTTTTTAAAAGGAAGATGTCCTTCAGCCTGATGTGCTCTCTATCCATTTGTCACACTCTCATTCTTCTTTAAATATGAGCTCACAGTTACCAGGGACCTTGTGTGCGAAAGGTGATAGTGTGCCTCTAGATCGGGTCTAATGTTTTGCAATTATAGTTTTTTTTCCTATATTTTCTCAGGAAATAAATTTTTCTGGGGGTGGGGACCACGGAGTGAGTTGTGTAAGGAAGTAGTGGTTTCCCATTTCCCAGAGTGTCTTTAATCAGTCATTCATTATGTGCCAGGAACGGTGCTAAGCACTGGTAGTGTTGAAGAGGATTGTTGTGGTCATGGTTGTTGTTTATCCTTCATTCTCAAAGAGGACCAATGATGTCATGATAGGGCTGTCTTCTTTTGGTTAGACAAGATAGTTTCCTTGAACCCTGAGATTCTGTGATTTTTCTGATTTCTTCTAGGGCAAATTTCCAAAACCATTGCTGAGAATGGGAATCAGGGTGAGATTACCCTAGTAAGACAATTTCACTTTCACAGTTAGATTAAAGGCATTTCAATTCTGTGAGGATCTATGTCCATTCTCTGCTGTATTTTTAAAAATTCCATATTTTGATCCTGACCCCAACACACTCTAAAATTATCCAGAACATAGTTGCCAATGCCATTAAGAATGGTGGTGTGAAATTAAAATAGAAATGCTCCCTGAGGGTTACACATTGACTTAGAAAACAAAACAATTAAAAATTATCTGTGAAAGATTAGGAATGATCCCAGGGAATGAGGAACAAATGGATTTACATTTTTTTTTTAGGCATCTGAGATCAAAGGAAGAAATGTATGTAAAAATCAGTACTGATAGAATGCTGATAGCTGAAAATCTACAAGCCTCTTCTATTCATTTTTTGAAAGTAATAATTTAGAAGCAGGAATCAGCAGTATAGCTATATCAAGTTCCTGTGGTGCAGTTTAATTTTTATAAGGAAATCTGTTATTACATGATTGATATACCTCCCCTTAATAATGATAATTGAAACCTACTGCATATAAAGCAAGAGTATCATTATTAGGTAGCAAGGTACTACAGTGGAAACATCTGTTTTAAAATCCCTCTTTGTACTAACAGAGAAACAACTCCAGTGCATGACAGATAATCACCACCAAAATATTAACTTTAGACCATGATAAAGGTAGAAAAATATTAGAGACCAAACTTAATAATTGTTTTGTGCCTCAGTAAGTTAACCTGTTCAGAGATTGCTGCCATTTTCATTTTGTTATTCCATCTGTATTTTTCATTGTTAGTGAGGAAAAGCAATGAGACAGGAAAATTTTCTTACCTGTCATCTATCCAGTTACATTTTTCCTAGAGAATGTTTAAGATTGTCCCTAAATAAATGGACCTGCTGAATATAAGAGAATTTCATTATGTGTTGAGGAAATATGGCTTTCTGTTTTGTTTTGTTTTGATTTGGTGGAGGGAGGGAGGGAAAAAGATATAACTACAGTTTGGACAAGGAAACAACATAAGCCTAAAAAGAAAAAGGGAAGGATTGTAGATTAGATGAGCTTCAAGACCTCTTCAATTTCTAATGATATGTTAGTCTATGGCTTACATATGAACTAATATTTGTCCTTCTCCCAGTGACAATGCATGGTAGGTTTTGAAAAGTTTAGAAGACAACAATGCATGCACCAAATAGTAACCACAAGAGGGAAAAGCCTTCTGCTTTCTTGCCTGGTCAATGTTTACAGATTCTGCATTGTGGAGGCCCTTTTAATTCCTTTTTTTTTTTAAAAAAATTCCTTTTTTTCCCTCAAAATACTTAACGGGAAAGAGTTGAGCTTCAAGAGATGTTGTTTTCTATGAAAGAGCTGTTTTTATGTAGGTATGAGTCCTGTTTTCTTCCCCTAGAAACATGTCTTTGCTTAGCTAAGAAGGGATTCTTGAAGGAGAATGAGTTTGTTAAGCTTTGATAGTTATTACACTGTGGATAATCTCATTGTTAGGAATCCAAGTCTTCTGTCATTTCTTGCAACAGTGATGGATGGTTCTTTGCATTATGCCAATATAAACCAGACTGAGAACCCCAACTTTGTTTTCACACATCACTCAATTTCTCTCAGTCAATAATAAGTCCTGGTCAAGACCAAGTTCCAACCTGGGGTTAAAGTTAATCTTGATGAAGCAGAACACTCAGCTGAACAGAACCCCCCTCCTCCAAAATGTCAACATTCATTTTATTTTCTTTAAAATGTGCTTGTTTTTTTTTCATTCATGAGACTTTCATGACTATATTTGGGACCATAGGGTTGACACTGTAATAGTTTTTGTTCAATTGTGTGGCAAACTTGTGTTAAAACTTGCAAAGTTAAGGAGAGAAAAAAAGAAAGTGACTAAAATGTGAATCTCCCCCACTCAAAGATATATGAAATATTTAGAGCTGATCTTTACTTAGCCTAGAGAAAAGAAATCTGATACACAAAATAAGCTACAGAATGATGGTGTCTCTCTAAATATACACTTTTACAAAGGAACCTGGGGAGAGATTAGTTTAATGTGATTTTTATTTTTTTAGCTTCTATTAAGCACAGAAGAAAAGAAATAGATTGAAGCTGAGGGATCTTATGTAAGTTAGTGTCTGATTTGATCTTCCTATCTTGTTTCTCCCAACTCGAATCCATCCTCGTCAGGATTCCACAGTAATTTTCCTAAAGAGAAGCTTTAACCTTATCACTTTTCTACTCAATAAAATTCAATGACTCCCTAATACTTCTGGGGTCAAAGAGAATTTGTCTTTTTGACGATTAAACTCCTTTGTAACCTAGCCCCTTGCAGGTTTTACATACTCCTCTCCTTTATGCACAGTATATTGAAGCAAGTGACCTTTTTGCTAGTCATCATACATAGCCTTCCATCTCCCAGATCTACCTGTGTACTTGTCGCCCATTCCTGCAATGCAACCTTTCCTCATCTCTGCCTCTTGCATATCTTCAATGCTCAGTTCAAGCACCTTCAACCTGAATCTTCCCTTTAACAAATAAGCTGCTGGTACATTCTCCTTCAAATCACCTTCTAAGCAGTGTGTGTGTGTGTGTGTGTGTGTGTGTGTGTGTGTGTACATGCTCAACACATACACACATAATTAATTATAATTAATATAAATATATTTATTTTATTGAATATATAAGTATTAAACATTAATTATTAAATTAAAATTTATTGAATTAAAAATATTAAATATTAATGTTAAATTCTATCATCTATCTATCTATCTATCTATCTATCTATCTATCTATCTATCTATCTATCTATCCTTCTATCCATCTATTTATCTCCACAAACATGTACATGTCTTCCCCACTACCCTATAAGTTGCCTATAAGCAGTGTCATTGCGCTTTTATCTTTTTATGCCCAGTGCCTAGCACAATATAGTTGTTGCTTAATAAATGCTTGTTTGGTTGAAGGTTATTCATGCCAAGTCAAAGTATCTCAAGGGATCTGAGAAGTCATTTAGTTCATCCCCGTGAATCTAGATGGATGTTAATCTATCTTCTTTTTATAGACCTTACCCTCCAATGATAAAATTCTCTGACTCCAACACTTACTATTAGAAAAATTTCTCACATTGCTAACTTTATTCCTCAATTTCAGTCCATTTCCTCTTTTTTCAAGCCTACACAGAGATAAAGAATAGCTCTTCATGATCTATAACATATTCTTTTTGTACTTTAAGGTGATTATGGAATTAGTTCTCCATATCCTCTTTTTCAATAAATTTTATCCCAATTTATTGTCTTTTCTCATAAATTGTGTTGTTTATTTGATTTTTGACCTCTGAAATTTCTCCAAATTTTCCATTATGTTCCTAAGTTTGAGTAATACCCCAATTGACACAATTGTCAAATGAGGTCTCAATAATTGCTGAATATTGGGGCAGAGCCAAGATGGCGGCTGGAAAGCAGGGACTAGCATGAGCTCCCCACCAAGTCCCTCCAAAAACCTATGAAAAATGGCTCTGAACCAATTCTAGAGCTGCAGAACCCACAAAATAGCATAGGGAAGCAGGGCTGTAGCCCAGGACAGCCTGGATGGTCTCTGGGTAAGGTCTATCCTGCACGGAGCTGGGAGCGGAGGGGAACGGAGCTGAGCTGAGTGGAGCCCAGTGTGGGCGGCATGGACTGACCAGACTGGAAGCCAGGTGGAGCGTGCCCTAGTGCCCTGAATCAGTGAGCTGCGGCAAGTTACCAGACTTCTCAACCCACAAACACCAAGGACAACAGAGTAGGTTAGTAGGAGAAGCTGCTGGGAACTGGGATAGAATTTGAGGTTGGGCCACCCCTCCCCCCCCCCCGCCAGCAGGGGAGGTGGGGCAACTTTAAAACTACTACTAAAAGATGATAGATAGATAGATAGATAGATAGATAGATAGATGGTATGTGTGTATGTGTGAGAGAAGGAGAAAGAGATGGAGAAGGGTGAGAGAGAGATTTATATAAATTTAAGGTTGTTAAGTTACAATAATGGATTAGTGTTCTTTCCCTACAAAATTATTTTGAAAAACTAAATGAAAATGTCAGAAGTAAAAAATATTGGTCAGAGAGGGGCAGAGCCAAAATGGTGGCTGGAAAGCAGTGACTGGCGTGAGCTCCCCACCA
>CM053622.1:111266049-111330303 GCA_028646595.1 Phalanger gymnotis
TGGTGGGGAGCTCACGCCAGTCACTGCTTTCCAGCCACCATTTTGGCTCTGCCCCTCTCTGACCAATATTTTTTACTTCTGACATTTTCATTTAGTTTTTCAAAATAATTTTGTAGGGAAAGAACACTAATCCATTATTGTAACTTAACAACCTTAAATTTATATAAATCTCTCTCTCACCCTTCTCCATCTCTTTCTCTTTCTCTCACACGTACACACATACCATCTATCTATCTATCTATCTATCTATCTATCTATCTATCTATCTATCTATCATCTTTTTTGAAGGGCATTGATCATATAATCAATGCTACCACAAAATTCTTATTCTCAAAACTCAAACGAATCCTGATTATTAAACACCAGTTTGTTTTTTTTTTGTTAATCTCTAGTTATCTCAGTCACTCCAGGGTCAGTTCTGTGCCTTAACATCCCAAAAATTTAACCCCAATCTTGTTTTCTATACGGATGATGTTGGTTCTTATATTACTAAAAATGATTTAAGCCTTCTATCATGAGCCAGCATATGCAAGGTAGATTTTAGTGTAAGCAAGGTGGATTTTAGTGTGTATAAAGTGGACTTTTGTTATTATGTCTTAGAGTTCAGTTTCCCAGGATCCATAGTCATAACAATCTCTTGTTCCCAGGTATTAGATATGAGTTCTCATGATTATGGTTCAAAACATCTCCACCACACTTGTGCAGCATTATATAATGATAAATAATATAAACATTTGCGCTTAAATTATAAACATCCACTGTGACTGTGCAGTGAGTTATAGCAATGAGGTTATGTTAACTTGTGAGGCTATTGCTGGCAATATGCATTCTTTTTCTGTTGCCCTATAAAGCAGATGGGCCCTGGTCAGTGAGTGAGGAACCCTTAGGGTTGATATGCACAAGCTGGAATGCTGTATGTGCCTGGATTGGCCCCCATCAAGGCTTGGAGGGAATCTGTGTTTGCCTCAACTGGCCCCCATTGAGGCTTGAGGGGATTTAGGACAAGTTGTACCTGTCTCAATTGACCCCATCGAGATGTAGGGATAGTTGACCCCCCTCCACTTCTCACCAGCCCTTGTGAGAAGGCTGATTAGGGAATGCTGTAGGAGCTAGCACTCCCATTATCAGCAACCTTCTAAGAAAACTAGAATACAGTAAGATCATTAGCCCCTTCGCATCTCTCTTTCCTCTCTGACCAGATTAAGAGTGAACCTGTGCTAGCAGCCATCCTGTGTGCTAGTGTTATCTGTCTTACAGCCACATATCTCCTCTCCAAACCTCTCTATTTCCTCCTTTATCCAATCATCCTTTACTATAATCTGAGAAGATGAAGTGGTCCTTTTTCTTGCCAACAATCTTTTCCAGGAGGTTGCCTAATCGGTCATCAAGTCCTCATTCTTCTTGACCCATCTTTAGCATTAAGCACTGTTGATCACTCCTTATTTCTGAATACTCTATTTTCAACTTCCATGACACTGTTTTCTCCTTGTTTTCCTTCGAATTTGACCACAATTTCTCACTCTACTTGTCTAGCATGTTATTTTTCTTTTGCTCCTCCTGTCTGTGGACATCCCTCAAGGCTCTGTTGAGGATTCTCTTTGCTTCTCTCTCTATACTCTCTCCCTTGGTGATTTCATCTACCTGCATGTATTAAGTTATATCCTAGACCCAGATGACTCCAAATCTATATATTTAGCTCTAATCTTCTCCCTTCCAACCCACCCTTTCTTTCCATTTCCCTATTTTTGATGATATCTCTATACTTATTCACTCTGACTTCAAACTCCAAAGATATCTTTCACTTCTTCCCCCAATGATTTCCCAAGTTCTGTTGATTTTATCCTACACAACTGCTAAATCCAGTCTCCTTGTGCTCTAATCCATCCTTCCCTATGTTTCCAATATTATCATCTGAAGGCATGAAGGCAGAGGTACCATGCCCTATTAAAAATATTAGTGGCTTCATGTGTCCACTAAATAAAATGTTACATTGAACACTTGTTATAATGTGGTTAGAAACTGCTTTTCTGGTAACAGTCTATATTATTTCCCTTAATATAATCTGTATTGCAGCTCTATTGGACTACTGGTTGTTTCCTTATTTTAACACGGTATCTGCCATTTCACTTCATTTTCCCAGGCATTCTTCAGATTTGGATTTTATGATCACATAGCTAAATCTGGAAGAAATCTCAGGGCTACCAAATCCAGCCTCTTCATCTTAAATAGAAGTGAACCTAGAATCAGAGAGATGAAGTGTCTTGATACCCAGGAAGTAAGTGACAAAAACAAGAGGTGAGCTCAGGTCCTCTGACTCTAAGTCCAATACTCTTTGCACTAGTATAGTCTCTTTTCACAACAATGAAATCCTCCCTAATCCTGACAACTGAAAACGTTCACTTCCTACTCAGTTTTTATTAAAAAAAAAGTTTTGTTGATCGATTTTTTTGCCTTGGTTCTTTACTAAAATGTTATATGTACATCTAATGGCCAATAATACCCTCTTTCTCTACCCCTTGTGCAGAAGATAATCCCTTAAAAGGCAGAAAATACAATTTTTAGGGAACTTTTTATCCTTCGTGTCTAGCATAGTATCTTGTACTTTATAGACCTTTAATTATTATTTGTTAAATTGTGAAATGAATGAAAAATGAATACTATATGAAATGTTCAGTAGAATGATAATTTTGAATGAGACAAAATCTGAGAGCTGGAAGGGAATGCTGAGAATATGTAACGCAGCCAGGAGTGTGCTGGAGACAGTTGCAACCAGCTTGTGATGAATGATTGTTAAATTTTTGGTATGAGGATTTATTCCTCTGAAATGTGCAAGCGATAATACACAACTTGCTTTATTGACTTGATTATCTAGACAAGAAATTGATGGGGAAAATGTTAACTCTGACTGCTAAACTTAAAATTGGGTTATATATACTAATTTTTTCCTGGGAAGGTGGTTGTTATACATTAAATACCATAACCATGATGCAATCCATTCTTGAACAACACGTTTCTTTACAACCTACCCAGCAAGTGGTCAACCTGCCTTTAATTTAATTGTTGATATAGTTGAACATGCTACTTTTAAAGGGAACCTATTCACTTTCAGATAGCTCAAATTGAAAAGATGCCATGGTTTGACTATTTATAACTTCTACTCATTACTCAGCATTATGCCTTCCATCTAGAGACAATCAGAACAAGTCTGACCTCTCTTCTACATTAAGGTCTTTCATATAATTATAAACTCTTTCAATCATAGATTTAGAACTCAAAGTGAGAGGGGAATGGTGGATAACTAGGATTCACTCACAGAGAGGTTATGAGGAGCAAATAAGATATTTCATATAAATTAGTTTGCACACTTTAAATTGCCACATCAATTTTAATAATATCTAAGGTATCAACTTTGTATTGGTCAATTTGATCAGTTTTTTTTTAAAAAAAATTTCTCATCTAATCAAAATCAGAGTTGAACAATTTTGCCTTCTCTTTGCCATTCATTGCCTTGGACCTCAGCCCAAGCAGCGATCCAATCTCAGTCTCTTCTGTTTTCTTCCTCTCTTCATCATTGTGACTTACACAACTCTACACTTTGTCCTTAACTTCCTTGTAAGCCTCCGCTCATTATGAAGTTCAGCATTCCTCACACTTTTTTCGGCACTCTAGCACTCTTTTGTGTTGATTCAGCACTATATATCCTTGTTCTCATCTTCTCTGTTTGTCTTTTTAAAATCAGCCTATGAATTCTCTACATGCACATCAATCTTTGCAGACAACTCATTTTCTTTCTCAGAATTGTTTTCTTTTTGTGTCTTCAAAATTCATGTTTATTTTCCTATGCTGACCTCTAGATAATTTTTACTTTATGTGCTTCTACCAGTCTTTATTCTAGCCCTTTTAAAATAGGTTCTCCCCGAATTTACTGATAATTATAAAATGAATTTTTCACTTTTCCTCAAACATCTCCAACACCAAGTTCTTTATTGTTGCTAAGAATTAGATCCATAATTACACTTCCTCTCATCAGTTCATTCACATTTTAAGGGATGAGATTATTATTTAGGTATTTCAAGAAATTATTAGTTACTTTTTTTCAGGCAGAGAGTGTTCCAGCAGATGTTCAGAGAATTGGAGTCCCTCATCACTGTACTATTATGCCTGTGAGTCAGGCTTGTGATCTATTTCCTGAACTCATATGTTTCTCTTTTATGTCCAGGTGTCTGTCATAAACCCCAATGACAATAACACTTCTGTTTCTGCCTCAACTAATCTTATCCCAGATACTTTCAACCATACCTACCTTCTCTGGTTCGTGGATTTTCCTCACATAAGTATATCTTCTTAATAAACAGAGAAATTCAGCCCCTCTACAATTTTTCCTTTTCTTTTTCCTTTTTTTTATAGCAATGTACAACCTTCCAGAGTTATATTATAGTAATAATAGATCTCATCTTACCTAGTCTCAGTGATACCTAGGAACCAAAATATGTCTCCTTACTTTATGATCTTTAATTTTTCTTGTTTATTATTCATGTTATATATTTGTATATAGATAGCCAAACCATGGATTTTACTGCTGTATTTTTCTCTGTCTTGTATAAATTACAGGAATCGTTCCTTTTCTCCTGATTATTCTTAGTCCTATACTACAGGTAAATTCTATATTATCTACTTAGGAGGTTATATGTAGATAGTTTTATCCTTCTCCCTTACTTTTCAAGTTCAAGGAAAGAAATAAGTAACAAAATGTAGACAAGAATACTTATAGATTGAATGAATTTAAGTGGCAAGGAATAGTGATTCCCATAAAAAGTAAGTGAATAAAATCAGATTCAACATTTAAGTGTCAAAGTTATATTGTTTAATTGTTATCTTAATTAGAATTTTGATAAAATCATTCGATAAAGATTGACTTTTCTACTTGATTTGTGTGGGCTTTCCTCTTCATCCTTTATAGTTTTTCTATGGTTCATATAATTCATAAAGTCTGAGATTCTGTACCCCTCTATCTCTGCCTACTCAGGTCAAGTCCAATAAACAGTTATTAAGAATGCACTGTTTGCAGAACATTCTGCCTAGTATGATTGAAAGAAATATAAAGGTAAGATAAGATACAATCTCTGCCTTCATGCAGCTTTTGGTTTAGCTCTGGGGATATGAAATATATACTGATAACCATTACAAAGTCCCTCTGCAATGCTTCATTGCAGTATATGAGTGAGCCTGAAAGACCATTCACCAAAGGCTTTGATTACAGTCTCAGAAATAGACTATATTTAATTTCTAAAACCACTTTAGCTAATAATGGAGTTCAACAAAAGTAGACTAGTGATTTAGTGATGAGTTCTTTGGCTATTGCAACCCATGAAAAACAGTAAAATATAAAATTTCTCAATGTCCTGTTTGACTCCCTTCCAATTCTGCAGTGACAGGAGAAAATGAGGGCAGTGTGTGCTCAGAATAATATAGAATTTAGGTCATTCATAAAGATTTACTTAGCTGTTATTACCATAAATATGATCTATTTAATATAGGTCTGTTTACTTGTCCAAAGACAAATGATTGTACATAGTCCTGGAAGAATTGTATCATATCAGTGTCTAATTATAAATCAGAAGGTAGAAAGTATCGCTAAAAGAAAACATACTAGCTCTAATTAGAGAGACAAAGAAGTCAGAAGAATTTGATTTAATTATGGATCCAAGACAACAAGAAACATCATATTATGAGACATTTGGTCATGTCATAGTAACTTGCAAAAAGACCACCATGAAAACAATTGCATTTTATTCATCAACATCTGTTGCAGAGGATGAAAAAGTGAAGTTCTAGAAAAACTCTGTAAGACAATCAAAATTAAATGATCACATCCTTTGATTTTCAGTAACTTCCATGTAAAGGTGGAACTAGGTGAGGACAAAAGTATTTTAGAAAAATATGACTGGCAAAAGGAATAAAAATAAAACAATTGTTGTTTGCACTACTTTGAGCCTACAAATCTGCAAATCTCACGCCTAGATAGCATGAATATTTTCTTTGATCTAGTTCTTAGTAGGCATCATTATCAAATTATATCATAAAAATGAAATTATTTTAAGTCAGGAAATAACTCATTGGTAATGCAAAAATCAAGTGAACAAATATTAAGTTTGTATTTGGCACTTTGTTAAGCACTGGAGATATAAAGAAAGGCAAAATCATTGTCCCTGTCCTCATGGAGCTCATATTCTAAAAAGGAAGAGCAAATGCAAAAAAAAGTCAAAACTATTTACATGTAAGAAACATACACATGCATACAGATAGTGCAGCTATGTGGAATAGTGGGTAGAGCTCTGTGCCTAGAGTCAGGAAGACTTGAGTTCAAATCTTGCTTCAGAAACTTACTAGCTGTGTGACCCTGGACAAAACACTTCTGTTTAAACTCAGTTTCCTCATCTGTAAAATGGGGTTAATAGTAACCACCTCTCAGGTTGTGAGAATCCCCCCAAAAATCTGTAAAGTAGTCAGAACAGTGCCTGGAGCACAGTAAGTACTAAATAAATATTAACTATTATCATTATTATACACATAGATATCTATCTATATACTTTTAAGTATATATCCATATATTTATATCTGTATCTTTTATATGGTATGGATACACATATACGTATAGTTGAGACAGAGATAAATAGATAGATTTAGATACAGGTATAGATTAGATATAGATATAGATTATAAATGGCTGGCGAGTCCTGGTAACTGATTTGAGGGACAAAAATTGAAATGAAATGAAGGGGAAGAATTACACCATAAGGGGCCCTACATAATTATGCCTTAATATACTTATTTAGCCTAATCTCTTGCTACTTTTAGTCACTACAAAAATTAGACTATTCACCATTTCATATTCTTATCCCACCATATTCCTTCGCGATGCCTTTGGTCAGACCATCTCACCTGGAATATATTTTACTCACCTCCAATTTTTGTCTATGGCTATATCACCAACATCTATCATAGTACTTGGCACTCAGGAGGCACTTAATGAATTGGTTGAATGTTAAATTTCTTGTTTTTATAACTCAGAAGGGAATCAGGAAGAGTTAAGAAACAAAGTTGACTTTAAGGTTTTGAGCTTGGTTAATTGAGTGGATAGTGATGTCTTTAATAGAAACAAAGAAGTTGGAGAAAAGAGAAAGGTTTGGCGATAAGATGATAATTTTATCTTCAAATATATTAAGATTGTGGTACATAATACATCTCCAATTTATTCCATGCATCTATCTTTTAAAAACATGTAAACATGGCCTAGCTACATTGAAATATAGTTATATCAGATCCAAAACTAATAGTTGCTTTAATTTGTTTGTAGAGTGTTGATTTCATTGCTCAAACGACTGATTTGTAATGGTTTTTAAAATTTGATTCTAGCCCTTACTCTATGCTCAGCCTTAGAATGTCTTATTTTATGTATTTTTTTTACCAGGGTGAAACAGACATTTTTTCAACTTCCCATAAATATTTCCATTCAGGCTTATTTTCCATTTTTATCCCTATCTTCCCCTTACTCATTTGGAGGTGGTATTTTCATTGTGAATAGGATTTCATTAAACTAAGTGATTTTCCACTGCTGGCAACTGAAATTGATGGAAAATTCTCCATTTCAAGAATACAATTCTTCTCCTTGTAATTACATTTGAATCAGATAATTCACATTTTAAAGTTTGGAATAATGGAATGGAAGGGAACAATGAGTCTGATCTAGCAGAAAAGATTATCTTCAAACTTCTTGAGCCCTGTAAAGCCACAGATGCTATTCAGAAGGCCAACCCATTCAGAGAAAATTTCAGCTTTCCACAAAGGCCAATTAAAAAACCACTACCTTCTCATGAGCCAAAAATTATGGAGCCATCTGGGATATAGAAGAACAAATTGATTAAACATTTAGTATGAAATGCGTACATTTTATTTGAGAAGGTTGGGGATTTATTCATCTTGAGTTTGAGTGATTATATTTTCCAGACATTGCCAGTTGTGATTTGTGGTTTAAAAAGAGGAGGTATATTCATAATTGTTGGTCTGTAAAAAAGGACAAGGAAAAAATAATCTTTTACAAGGAGGGCATATATTTATACATGACAGCATGCTTCGGAAGGCATTTGTGCAGTGATCTTTACACAGAGGTTGTCAAGCTTCAAATAAGACAGTTTGTTAAAGAGGAAGAAAAAAAGAAACAACAACCCTAAAACAACAAAGTTGACAGCAGGAGATAGTGTGTACATCAGCAGGACACAGATTTTCAATTGGTTAACACTTATTACTTGCCAGTACAAGGGCTCTGCTCTGGTAATATAGAACAGCTTTCATTCTTTTGCAACCTCCTACAAGCTGGGACTTTTGTGAAACACGAAACTTTCCAATGGCTCTCTGAATGGCTAGCATTTTCACAGGAGACTGGCTACTCTAATATTATGCTGTATTTCATATTCATTAAAAATATATCGATTTCTCACTGAGTATTTTTGTTGTCCTTAGGAACAGGGAGGTAGTTGGATCAAACTAAATTCAACCAAGAGCTAGAATTAAGTTAATTGCTTTGACTACCTTGAATCTAATGAAACCAAAACATAATTAAAATAATCAATTGCAAACTGAATAATATGTTATAAGCACCCGGTGAGCTAATTATAACAAGATACTTCTAAGAGGCAGCATGGATGGAGAGCTAGTTTCTGTTAGGAAGACCTGGGTTGTTCAGTTTCTGACATTTACTAGTCTATGTGACCTTAGATAATTTACTTAACCTCAATATTTTAGCCAGCTCTCTAAGATTATACATTGCAGAACAGGTTATAATCTACAATGATTGAGGGTGTTTTCATTAGTGAATCCTTAAATAAAATCATGTTTGATCTCATTCCCAGCATCCTTTCCACCACTCCCATATAAAGATCTATTAGTACTTTTTAAACATAACAACCATTTCTGTATATGCTTCACTCCTATACTGAGTCCTCCTTTATAACAAAGACAATCATTAAAAACAACGGTGGCTGTTACTGAGAGCATATGATGTTCTGTAGCTGTTTTTGCTCACTTAAAATCATAGAGTCCATAGGATCCTAGATTAAGAAATTAAAGAGCCTTCACCAGTTTACTGCTCCAATTTCCTCATTTTACAGATGAGAAAATTGAGGAAGAGAGAGAAGAAAGAGGTGGGATTCAAACATTGATGTGCTGGTCAATGTTTAACAAAATATTGTTCCTACTATACCATGTTACCTTATGTTCCATTATCTTAAATCTAAACAGCTAATACTCCATTGGGCTACATTTAGAGTATCATAACTTCCAGGAATGGGGAAATAATTGTCTCATTTTATGGTACCTTCCCTCATATGAAGGGCAGTCAGGTGGAACAGTGGATGGAGTGCTGGGCCTGCAGTTAGTAACAGTTATCTTCTTCTGTTGATATTTAGCCTCATATACTTACTAGCTATGTGACCTTGGGCAAGTCACTTAGCCCTGTTTGTCTCAATTTCCTCATATGTAAAATGAGCTAGAGAAGGAAATGGCAAACCACTT
This sequence comes from Phalanger gymnotis, assembly GCA_028646595.1. NCBI lineage: Eukaryota > Metazoa > Chordata > Mammalia > Diprotodontia > Phalangeridae > Phalanger > Phalanger gymnotis. The sequence goes on from CM053622.1 coordinate 111,275,620, forward strand.
CATTATCATTGCCAAGAAAACTCAAATGGAGTCACAAAGGGTCAGATATGACTAAAAATGACTGAACAACAACCCTCATATGACCTCATTTGTAGTATTGTATTTAGTTCTGAGAGCAAAGGGTTAAGAAGGACATTAATAAACTAGACTGTCAACAAGAAGACAGCAAAGATAGCGAAGGGTTTTGAGTCCAAGTCGTATAAGGATAAGTTGAAGGAACTGGAAATGTTTAGCTTAGAGAAAGAAGACTCCAGGGAAACAGGACATCTATTTCCATGTATTTGAAGGTCTGTTATGTAGAAGTAGTAGACTGGCTCTCTTTGGCTTCAGATGGCAGAACTAGGAATAGTTGAGGAATAACTGGAAACTGTCAAAAAGCCAGTCTGGGTTTGATATCCAGGAAAGAAAAACAAACTTTAAAAACTTACCTAAAGCAAAATGAGTTTCTCTTCCTTGGAGTTGTTCTGTCAGAGTCTGAATGACCACTTTTGGCATATGTTAGATTCCTTGCTTATATCTTTTGGATGCTGAAGTCCTATTTAACTCTCTGTTTCTATAATTCTGTGGTTGTAGACGCAGTTCAGTGTAATGGAAAGACAACTAATCCTGGAATCACAGATTTAGCATTGGACAAGTTATTTTAATACTCTGATCCTCAATTTCCTCATGTGGAATTTGGAAAATACTAGACATATTTCAAGGAAAATATTCTGTGAACCTTAAAACACTATTCAAGCGATTTATTATTGCTTCATCTACTAATACTTCTAACATCCACAAGATTTTAGTCCCTGTTATTGTTCAGTTGTTTCAGTCATGTCCAAGTCTTTGTGACCTCATTTTGGATTTTTATGTCAAAGATACTCAAGTGGTTGGCCATTTCCTGCTCCAGTTCATTTTGCAGATGAAGAAACTGAGGGAAATAGGGTTAGGAAACTTTCCCAGGGTCACATAGCTAGTAAGTGTCTGAAGTCACATTTGAATTCAGGTCTTCCTAACTTTAGGCATGGTTCTCTATCTAGGCACTACCCTGCTGTTCTTATACTAGATCCTATGAATGGTTTCCCTTTGTTTTAATCATAATTTAAGGTTAAACTTTTAGAGCTATAAAGGATCTTAGAGGTCAATGATATCAATTTCCTCATTTTACAGATGAGGATATTGAGTCCCAGAGAGGTTAAGTGACTTCCCTCAGGTCATACTTAATATAAGTGGTAGAGTTGGACATTATCATAGATGATATGATGCCAAATCCAGTTATCTTTCCACTGTGCCAAATTGCCTCCTATCTTTCAAAAATCTTTAAACAGCTAATGTCAAAATAGCAAGTTAGTTATAAGTTATAAAATTGAAGACTACTGCTGAGACCAAGGGGCTGGAGTACTATACTCTCTCCCTGTCTACCAAAGGGCTCTTCTAATTTGAGACTCATTTTTGTGGTTCAATCTATTCAGTCTTGGGGAAGTCTGATCAGTTAAGTGAAAGGTCAGAATCCTTTTCTTATAGTCATCAATTCATTAAAACCTTTCTCCAAGAACAAATAATTTAAAGATTAGGGTTTGTTCATATGTAGGGTCTTCCTAAAGTAAGGGAGTAAGAAGATATTCAATGTACAATGTAAATCAGGTATAAGGCTGGCATTTTTCCTGTATATAAAAGTAACATTAAAGACAAGCCAGCTCACATTGGCAAAAAAAGTAAATGTAATTCAATAACTTATAACTGCCGTTTAACCAAGCATATGATGACAACAACTTAAGCAAACTAAGCCAGCAGCCATAATAATTTTGGTTATATACTTCTGGGAGGTTGAGACTTAAATCTGATCTGATCATGAAGCTGTTTTGGTGACAACTAAGCAGGCCTGGTTACATTTTGCTTTGGCTCTGCATAATTCTCTTAATGTTCATGACTTTTCTTCCAGCAAATTAATGTCTTGTTTTCTAAATGTTGGTCATCTTTTCTAATGCAGAAATTTTAATTGCATCCTGTCCACTCCGATCATGGAGGATAAGATGGCAGATTTTCTAGAACTCATAAGATTACCTCTAAGATTAGAACAATCCATGATGAAGTTAATGTTTGGTTACTATACTCAAGAAAAAAAAACAGATACGGTAGCTAGTACTCAGAAATCCAGGCTCGGGCTTGGTTAGACACCATATATGCTTTAGTTGCCATGTGCTCACTGCTTTATGGTGGCTAGAGTGGGGAAAAGGATAAGTTGCCTTTTTCTCACCCATTATATCCCCAAAATAGTTGGTGTCACCTGGCAAGTAGAAGAAAGACAGAGAGAGGAGGAATTACACCTTTTTAGAAGATCGCTGTTTCTACTGAATAGCCAATATGAGGATTGTTTTGTCATTGCCAGAGTGCCCAAGCACTCAATCACATATGATCAGCTGGATCATCAAGGGAGCTCATCATTCTCAAAGCACCCATTAACTGAGCTAATATATGTGGTCAGTCAAAAACAGTCAGGAAAATTTTGCACTTATTATGTGTCTGCAGATAAATGCAAAGAAGCTATTAATACAATTAGAAAGGCATGAATTTTAATTACTCTACATAAAGTTAACTATGCAATGAAATAAAAATTAGAAAGGAAAACAGGATCGAAATATTGACCTAGTTGTAGAATAAATAGTAGTTTACTGAATAGTGCTTGGGTTAAACATAGGATTATAAATGTTGGAATATGTTTGATCATATGGAAATTCACATTTAAAAAACAAACAAAACAAAAGGCAACAAAAACCATGGCGTAGAGGGATGATTCAGAAGAATCATTCCAGTTGTCCAAATTTCCCATCTGGTTTTCCTATAGACAGCTCTCCCTACATTGGACAGAATTCTTTGAACATAAATTTTAGACACCATCACTTTGTGGGATTTTAGTTCCATACTGAAGAAATCCTTCCTCTTCCTTCCTTCCTTCCTTCCTTCCTTCCTTCCTTCCTTCCTTCCTTCCTTCCTTCCTTCCTTCCTTCCTTCCTTCCTTCCTTCTTTCCTTCTTTTCATCCTTCTTTACTTTTTTTTTTTCGTCTATCCCTCAAGCATGTTCCAAAGATGGATTATAATTTGATTGTTGATCAAGGAAACAACAAATTTTGAAAAAAGCATAGTTTCATCTCATTCAATATTGCTCATATTAATCCCATCAATATCTAAGTGGCCTATACATTTATATTTCTAATTTATTTTCAAAATTTAAAGTAAAAAATGACATTAAAAGTTAAAGTTATTAATTTTTAAAATGTGTAATCCATTATATCCTTTCATAACAACCCAACCCAGTAAGTAGTCTAGCAATAATAGATATCATTTATCCATATCATTTATATTTAGTTTAAGAATTGTTATTTTCATTTTACAAGTGAAGAAACTAGAGCAGAGAGGTCATCCAGCTGTTCACCTCTTTTTTAGAGACATCATATTTGTATGTTCCTTTGTAGCTCATATGCTGAAATTAGAATGCAGCCGAGAAGATTGGCATATGGGTGTCCCACTTTTGCTCATAGTCTAGCACATCGGTGTGTCCCACTTTTAGATACAGTCTCATACACACTTAGCATACCCCCTGTTTCTTGAGCACTTAGTTGCTAGTATTTACTGCTGAATTAAAAAAGAATCTTGAGTTCAATTTTTAGCTTTAACCTAACACTATCAGGGTAAAAGGGACTTAACTTTCGTTTTTCCACTAAAGACAGAGTATAGCTTTGGCATAGATCTAGGAAATCTGTCTCCATTTCAATACTGGTAAATTGAATTCCAATTTATGAATGAATAAAAGCAAGATTTCTATTTTTGGCATCTTTCGGATGATAATAATATCTGAGAACTTCTATACCGTGGAAGACAGTGGCAGACTGCTGTTTTAATTGGCATGCGGACAAATTCCAATTTACAGTTAAGTACCCAAACATACTTCATTTGTTGATAATTGTGAGCATTGTATGTGAGAAATCAGTAAACTGGAAATTTTATAAAGGCTTCATGTTTTGCTATTGAGATCATTGTGAATCACATCTCTTCATCATGATTTCTTTTGCTGCCTGCGGGTAATTCTGTACAAGGATTGGAATAGCAATGCCCTAACCATCTCAAATGCTTCTTTTAAAACAGAAAAGGAGTTTCTGCCATTATGAAGATTTTTGTAAATGTACTGGCTTGTAAAAGATGTACAGTCAGAATGACAGTGACTAGAAGAGATGATAATAATTACACCATTAACAGCAACAAAACAATTGTAATCCACCTGCGTGCAAGTAATATTGAATATGAACAGTAACAGCAGAGTGACAACTTGTTCCAGGACCAGTTCTACTAAAACTCAAAAAAGACTAGATGAAAAATATAGAGAATAATATTGCTATTAATAATAACTGATTTTTACATAGTTCTTTCAAGTTTGCAAAGCTCTTTATGTATCTAATCCTCACAGAACTCAGTAATATGGGTAGTTCAGGTTTCATTATCTCCATTATACAATTGAGAAAACTGACACTCAGAGCTGTTAAATTATTTGCCCAGGGTCAAACAGTTGGAATGTACCAGAGCTAAGACTAGAACCTCGGTCATCTCTTTCTAAGTCCAGGCAACTTCTAATAATGCCATAGCTTTAATCTTGTGAGAAGTTATATTTGTTGGGGGTCGGGAGGCTCATGAACAACAATAAAAATAAATAATACAAGTTGCCATTCTTTTACAATTTCTCATAAATTTAAAACAAAGCCACAGGACTTTAAGGGTCATTGGGTCCCCAATGTTGGTATCTGTTTCACTGACAATAATAAGGACATATAACTTTTGTAGGAGATCCTTCTTTACAGAGCATGTATTCATTGTAACATAGATTTAGAATTGTAAGGGAATTTAGAGGCCAACATATACAGCTTCTTTATCTAATAGTTTAGGAAACTGAGCCTCTGAGATATTGTCACTTGTTGATGGTCATGTAGATTGTAAATTGTTAAAAAAAAATCCATCATCCTTGCCACTGGATCCCACAGGGAAAGAGAATATTATCTAATCAATAAGTGTTCTTTTTGTCACATATTATCTTATAACATTCTAAGCATCTTTTATTAAAACTCCTTTTGTTTTTACTTTCTTCCTCCATCTCAAGGCATATTGACTAACTAATGCTATCTGTATACGAAGCAATAGACTTTTCCTTTTCACATACATATCTAATCTTATGTGGTCATCTCCTGAGACCCTTTCATCCACTTTCCTAATTGCCTTGCAAGTGACCAGCCCTTTTTATTGTCAGAGTAGAGATGAACACTGATATAGTTGCAACATGTTCATTAGTAATTGACAGCCTTAGAGAGTTACTTGAGGTTTAGAAAGGTTAAATTACTTACCCAGGGTCAAATAGCTAGTAGTGGAAGTTACAAAGAGGCAAGTTTAGGATTGTGAGAGGGAAAACAAAAACTTCCTAACAAATCTGTTCAAAATAAAATAGCTTTCTTTATGATTTGGTAGGTGCCCCCACCTTGGAAGTCTTCAAGCAGAGGGTAGATGAACACTTGGCAGATTATAGTGGTGATTCCTGTGGTGTCTGAGTTGGAATAGGCGGCTAATTGAGATTTCTTCAAACTCTCAAAAAATTCTAGCTCTGTAAAATATCAGAGGTGAGGGGAAAAAAAAAAAAAACCACAAGTCTTCCTAACTCCATATCCAGCGTACTATACTATTTTGCCCCGATGTTTCTATTTCCTTCTTATTTCTTTCTTTGATTAAGTTAGCTGATTCTTTTCTTTTGTTTCTTCTCTCTCTCTCTCTCTCTCTCTCTCTCTCTCTCTCTCTCTCTCTCTCTCTCTCTCTCTCTCTTCTTTTTTGCTGGACAGTCCCCTTTATTTTTCATCTGGTTGACCTAAATTTTTACCATATAAAACAATTACCATATAGACATATAAAATCTATACTCTCCTTCAACTTTTTGTTTTACTAATCTCATCAACTCCCATGGGGTGTGTGGGTGTGTACGTATGTATGTATGTATATATATGCATACTTATAGATGTGTGTGTGTGTGTGTGTGTGTGTGTGTGTGTGTGTGTGTGTGTGTGTGTATGCGTGTGTTAGGTGACTCTGAAATCTTCTTCTTGTTACTTACTTTGACAGGAGAAACCATGCCCTGGTAGACCTAATATACTAAATATATGCAATTCTCATCTGAACACCTATTCTATCCTAATTGATGAAGAAGTCCATCTATTCTCACTGTATCTTCCCATATGTCACTTGTCAGTGACTCCAGTACTTCACATTCCACTTAAGAATCATCATATTTCCCATTCTAACCCACCCCCAGTTTTTGTCTCCCCCTTAAATTAATTTTTATTTACTTTGTATATATTTAGCACGTTTATGGATTGTACTCCCCCTGTAAAATGTATAGTTATGGATAGAGGGGATCATTCCTCATTTTGTGGTCTTACTATTTCTAGGGCCTAGCTCATTGCATGGCACATTATAAATGCTTAATAAATGCTTATTGAACTACTTTATTAATGATCTGGACGAATAGAGAAGTACTTTGTTCAGTTAATTGTTCTCTTGCAATGGAGTGTCTTAGACTTTTGTTTTATCAATTTTATATTGATATCTCTCTTTTTATTAAATGATGTGTCTGAAAATAATATTTATATCAATATACTGATATTTTCCTGATATATTTTGAGTCTAACTGTAAGTGAGAAGCCACTTGGAATACTTTTATTTTTCTGTTAAACAATAATTGTTGCAGTTATTCAAACTACTACAAAAAGCATAAAAGAATCTTTCAGTTCTGTGGTAAGTTTCAAGTCATTTTTTAAAAAAAAATTGTATTGTTTTGTGATAGCAAAGATCTAGAAACAAATTAGGTACATACTGATAAGAGTATGGCTAACCAAATTATTTTATAATAATGTGATGGATTATCAATGTACCATAAAATATGAATGTAAAGAATTCAGAAAAGCATAGGAGCCTTATTTGAATTGATACAGAGTGAGGAACAACTAAGAAAACAGTAGACACAGTGACTTCTCCAATACAAACAGAGGGAGTAAAAACAAACATAAAAATTGAAAGTGAACAATATGTAATTAAAATGATCAAAGTTGGCACAAAAAACAAGGTGAGAAAGTTGAGAAAGTATACTTCCAGTGGAATTATGAACTGAGTCAATCATTTTGGAGAGCAATCAGGAATTATTCCCACAGAGTCATTAAACTATATACTTTGACCCAGCAATACTACTACTAGACCTTTTTTGCAATGATGATTAGGGAAAAAAGGAAAAGAACCTATACATTCTAAAATGTTTATAACAGTTCCCTTTGTGGTGGCAAAGAATTGGAAATTGAAGGAATGTCCATCAATTGGGTAATGGCTGAACAATGTAGTCTATGATTGTGATGGAATACTAAGGTAGTATCAGAAATGATGAGCTTAATGAGCATAGAAAAACTATTTGTGTCTGATAATGGCCATCTCTTGGAGGCGGTGAGGGTGAGGGGGAAGAAGAAGAAAAAAGAAATTTACATGATAACTTCGTTGTATATTTAAAAGGAATAGCAAGTTTTATATTGCAGATTTGCAGCTTCATATGCAATCATCTCTTTTTAAAATTATACTATGTTATTAAAGAAATCTTTTTGTTCTATGAATTAAAAATAAAAATAAAATAATAAAATAAAGGGTACCTCCCTCCCTTCTTTGCAAAAGTGAGACTTTGATGAGAAATGCTGCCTCCACTGTCAGATTTGGCTGATGTATTGACTGTTTTTACTGAGCTGCTTTTTTGTCTTTCTTTTTTAATCTTTTGCTTTCTTGGTGGGGTAAGAAAATCCAGAAATGAATGTGATGTTAAAATAAAAGATCAACAAAATTTAAAAAATGAGGAAGTGGAAGTATAGCAGGATATTTAATTAACACTTTAGTTATTTACAGTGGATGGTGAAAATTTAAATTTGTTTCAAATACAGCACTCATAAAGTTTAGTTCTTCCCTACTAACCTTTGAGCTATAATTTCTTTTTATTTATTCAGTTGGTCATCCTCTTAATTTGGTTTCAACTAAAATATGCTTTTCAGTTTGTATTCAAGCAAGTGATTAAAATAATTTGGGAATATTTCCAAGAGCGCCAATTCAAAATTTTTTCTTCGCTGGATTGAGAATCAGATAATTGGTTCAGGACTAACACCAATTTCACTAGGTGTTTTAAAATTCTCTTCATGATTCTAATTATTGAGATCTAGTAAGTTCCATTCTTCTTATGTTTGGCCTACGTTTCATTCCATCCTCCTATAGATTTTTTTATTCTCAAAATGTTTTGTTTGTAAATGACTCCACATTCTTAACTATTGCTACTTTTTGACAAGTGATTCAAATCTTTAGTACTTGAGAGTCATAGCTTTTTCTAAATGTTTCAACCCCACATAAGTTAAAGACACAATGCCAGCTAGGTAGTTACAAGTCAGAAATTATGTTTTTAGCCATTGTATAGAAATTTTAAAAAGAGAAAGCAATAAAATTAGAAAATTTACTAAAAGTCTTAAGGACCCATAGTGATGGATTAATTGGAGAACATGTATAAGAATGACCTGGAATTGTCAGGTATAGATAAGTTGTGACCCACATTGTTATTAACAATAACCACAGTGATAAGAACAGACCATTGATGTGTCTTAATACTGGAATACTAGCAACCTAGTGACTTTCAACCCTGTCTTTGACAACTTAGTATGGGAGAAACTGCTGATATTTTTCCATATAAAAATACAGAAATTACAGTTTCTATATGTCATCTACAATGAGTCATCATGATTGTAACTCAGGAAAAAAAATCTTGATAATTTATAGGCTTAGTGACTGGAATTGAATTCAGCAAAAGGTTTTGTTAGATTTTTTTAAAGTGAGCGTTTTGTAGAAACTGTCTCATTTGACAGTTACATTCCTATGAAATGAGATTTTTTACAATATGAGTGGGATGGTTTAAGTAGTAGAATAACATGAAGACTTGTGATTTTTTTATTTCTAAAGAGAAGTTTATTTTTCATGAGAATGGTACAAAGCAGGGAAGAGGAAGCTTGGGAAACATAGTGGAGTTTTAAACAGGAACTTTGTAAATAGTTTCTAGCAGCAAACAAATATTTTTAAGAATTTTATTTTTACTTTTCCCCAGTTGCATGTAAAAACAATTTTTAACATTCATTTTTAAAACGTTGAGGTCCACATCCTTTCCCTTCATCCCTCACTGCCCCCCCCATGGAGAAGGCAAGCAGTTCAATATAAGTTATACATCTGCAGTCATATAAAACATATCCATAATAGTAATGTTATCAGAAAAACATAGACAAAAATTTTTTTAAACTCAAGAAAAATAAAGTTAAAAAAGTATGCTTCAATCTGTATTCAGACGCCATCAGTTCTTTCTCTGGGGATGGATAGCATTTTTATCAAAGGTCTTTAAGAGTTATCTTATATTGTTGTATTGCTGAGAACAGTCAAGTCATTCACAGTTGATCATCTTACAATATTGATGTTATTTGAACACAGTATGTTTCACTTTGCATCATCTCCCGCAAGTGTTTCCAGGTTTTTCTGAGAGCGTCCTGCTCATCATTTTTTTTTATAGTACAATAGTATTCCGTTATAATCACATGCCACATCACGTTCAGACTTTCCACCGATTGATGGGCATCCCCTCAACTTCTAATTCTGTGCACCTGGAAAAGAGCTGCTATAAATATTTTTTATACATGTGCTTCCATTTCCTTTTTTAATCTCTTTTGAGATGCAGACCTAGTAATGGTACTGCTAGGTCAAAGGGTATGCATAATTTTATAGCCCTTTGCTCATAGTTCCAAATTGCTCTTCAGAATGGTTGAATCAGTTCACAATTCCACCAACAGTCCATTAATGTCTTATTTTTCTCACATCCCCTTCAACATTTCTCATTTTCCTCTTCTGTCCTATTAGCCAATCTAATAGGTATGAAGTAATAACTCAGAATTATTTTAATTTGTATTTCTCCAATCAATAGTGAGTTAGAGTATTTTTCATATGGCTAAATATAGCCTTGACTACTTCATCTGAAAACTGATCATATCTTTGATCATTTATCAATTAGGGAATGACTCTTAATTTTATAAACTTGACTCAGTTCTCTATATATTTGAGAAATGAGGCCTTTATCAGAGAAACTTACTTCAATTTTTTTTCACAGTTGCTACTGCTAAGTGTATTTTCTTCCATCCTATGCTCCCTCCCCATTTATTCTATTCTCTTTCTCCTTTCACTGTGTCCCTCCTCAAAAGTGTTTTGCCTCTGACTACCCCCTCTCCCAATCTTCCCTCACTTCTATCATCCACCCACCCATATACCCCCTCTCACACATACACTTCTACTTTCCTATAAGGTACCCTATAGGGTAAGATAGATTTCTATACCTAATCGAGTGTGTGTGTTCCCTCTTGAGGCAATTCTGATCAGAGTAAGGCTCATTCTCTCCCTCTCACCTCTCCCCTCTTACCATCCACTATAAAAACATTTTCTTGCCTCTTTTATGTGAGATAACTTACCTATTCTACCTCTCCCTTTCTGTTTCCCCCAGGACATTCCTCTCTCACCCCTTAATTTACTTTTTAGATATCATCTCTTTATATTCAACTCACATCTGTACCCTCTGTCTACATATGCTCCTTCTAACTACCCTAATAATGAGAAGGTCTTATGAGTTACAAAGAGTATCTTCCCATGTAGGAATGTAAATAGTTAACCTTATTAAGTCCCTTATTATTTCTCTTTCCAGTTTACCTTTTTATCTTGCTATTGAATCTTGTATTTGAAAATCACATTTTCTATTCAGCTCTGGTATTTTCATCAAGGATGCTTGAAAGTCCTCTATCTCATTGAATGTCCATTTCCCTCTCATAGATTATACTTAGTTTTGCTCAATATGTGATTCTTGGCTGTAATCCTAGCTCCTTTACTCTCTGGAATATTTTATTCCAAGCCTTCCAATCTTTTAATCCTGCTGAATCTTGAATTATCTTGACTGTGGCTCTGCCATACTTGAATGGTTTCTTTCTGGCTGCTTGCAATAGTTTCTCCTTAATCTAGGAACTCTGGAATTTGGCCATAATACTCCTGGAAGTTTTCATTTTGCGATCTCTTTCAGAATATGATCAGTGAATTCTTTCAATGTCTATTTTACCCTCTGGTTCTCAAATATCACAACAGTTTCCTTTGACAGTTTCTTGAAAGATGATGTCTAGGCTCTTTTTTAAAAATTGTGGCTTTCAGGTAATCCAGTAATTTTTAAATTATCTCTCCTAGATCTATTTTCCAGGTCACTCATTTTTCCAACAAGATATTTCACATTATCTTCTATTTTTTTTCATTTTTAAGTTTTGCTTTATAATTTCTTGATTTCTCATAGATTCTTTAGCTTCCATTTGCTCTATTCTAATTTTTAAGGAATTATTTTCTTCAGTGAGCTTTTGGATCTCCTTTTCCATTTGGCCAGTTCTGCTTTTTAAGGCATTCTTCTTCTCCTTGGCTCATTGGTCCTCTTTTGCCATTTGGTCTAGTCTATTTTTATTTATTTATTTATTTATTTATTATTAATTTTTATTACTTATTTTTAATTTTCAACATTCACTTTTATAAGATTTTAAGTTCTAAATTCCCCCCTCCCTCCACTTCCCTCTTCCTCAAGACAGTATGTAATCTGATATAGGTTATACATATACGATCATATTAAACATATTTCCACATTAGTCATGTTGTGAAAGAGGAATCAGAACAAAAGGGAAAAACCATGAGAAAGAAAAAAAACAAAAAAGAGAAAAAAGTATGCTTCAATTCACATTCAGACACCATATTTTTTTCTCTAGATGGGGAAAACATTTTCCATCAAGAGACTTTTAGAATTGTCTTAGATCATTGTTAGACTTAGCTCAAAAGAGCTAAGTCTAACAAAGTCTATCATCACACAATGGTGCTGTTTACAGTGTTCTCCTGGTTCTGCTCACTTCACTCAACATCACTTCATATAAACCTTTCTAAGTTTTCCACCTGCTCACCATTTCTCATGGAACAATAGTATTCCATTGCACTCGAGTACCACAACTTGTTTGACCATTCCACAATTGATGGGCATCCCTTCAATTTCCAATTCTTGGCCACCCCAAAAAGAACTGCTGTAAACATGTTTTGTACATGTGGGTCTTTTTCCCTTTTCTATAACATTTATTGAACTTTTAGGTTGAGCTTCTCAGGAGGTGTCTACCCTCACGTTGTAGAGTTTTCTTTGAATCAAAAGTAGAAAACTAAGATACCATAATAAATAAACAAACTTTGTTACCTTTCATTACCATAAGGTCTCAGTTAAAAGAGTGGGCATAAATTTAAAGCTACACGAATAGGAAATACACATAGGCAATGCATCTCACATAATCTATAGGGCTCTGGATTCTTTCTTTTCTGATGATGGCCTCATACTCTTCTCTCCTGGATTCAACATCTCCTCTAGATGAGTGGCTCCCTATGTCTGCTCCTCTCTCTCTGTAGCTTGACTAGAAACCCCTGTTTTAATCCTCACTCCACAAAGATGCTTCTTGCTTTGACTCTCTCAGAGATGGAAAGCTTACTTTTTTTCCTTTTTTTCTTTAATATTCTTAGTTTTCAGCATTGATTTTCACAAGAGTTTGAATTACAAGTTTTCTCCCCATTTGTACCCTTACCCCCACTCCAAGATGGCATATACTCTGATTGCCTCATTCCCCAGTCAGCCCTCCCTTCTGTCGCCCTGCTCCCCCCATCCCCTTTTTCCTTTCTTGTAGGTCAAGATAGATTTTTATGCCCTGTTGCCTGTATATCTTATTTCCTAGTTGCATGCAAAAACTTTTTTTGAACATCTGCTTTTAAAACTTTGAGTTCCAAATTCTCTCCCCTCTTCCCTCCCCACCCACCCTCCCTAAGAAGGCAAGCAATTCAACATAGGCTACATGTATCATTTAGTAAAACCCTTCCACAATACTCATGTTGTGAAAGGCTAACTATATTTTGCTCCTTCCTATCCTATCCTCCTTTATTGAATTTTCTCCCTTGACCCTGTCCCTTTTCAAAAGTGTTTGCTTTTGATTACCTTCTCCCCCTATCTGCCCTCCCTTCTATTGCCCCCTTTTTTTACCTCCTTCCTCTTTCTTTCCTGTGGGGTAAGATACCCAATTGAGTATGTATGTTATTCCCTCCTCAGGTCAAATCCGGTGAGAGAAAGATTCATTCATTCCCCCTCACCTGCACCCTCTTCCCTTCCAACAGAACTGGTTTTTGTTGCTACTTTTTTGTGAGATAATTTACCTCATTCTGTCTCTCCCTTTCTCCCTTTCTCAATATATTCCTCTCTCATCCCTTAATTTGATTTTATTTTTTTAGGTATCATCCCTTCATATTCAACTGACCCTGTGCCTTCTGTCTATATATATTATATATGTATATTCCCTTTAGCTACCCTAATACTGAGGTATAATTTATCCCTTTCCAATATCTCACTATCCTTTTACTTTAAGTTATGGCCTGGGAATGTAAATTCCCTCCTGAAATACAGATCTTCTTTAGCCGTTTGTTAAATTCCCAAATTGGCCTTTTTCTTCTGACTCCTCTTCTGGAAATTTTATTCAAGTTGTAATTCTCAGTAAATGTGAGGTTCTATTTGTTGGGGTGGAAATTATGAGAACCCTGGGAGGAAGTTATCACTCTCTCTTAGAGTGATGAACGAGAGGAAATCCCTTCATAGTCTGACATGCAGTCTAGAGGTAAATCATATTTCAAGGTATTCATAGGACCTATATGTTGAATCCTATGGAAAAAGTGATACAGGGAAAATCAACTGAGGAATTATGGTAAATTAAAGAGAATTAACTTCTGAAAATGCAAAGTGAAACAATTCCAATAAATTTTACTTCCTGCCCCATTTGCTTGGCAGCCATATCCAGAAACCAGGGACAATGTCTCTGGAGTTTTTAGCTCTCTCCTCTCTGGAATTTCTAGCCTTGACTCCTGCTGTACTTATTAATGAATGATTTGCAGGCAGTAGCTACAATCCACTTTACTACCTACTCCCTAGCAATCTTCGTACCAGCTGCCTTGGAGATGTGTAATTTCACTCTCTACCTTCTCTATTCCTGTTGAAGTTACCACCACACTTACAGCTTCTCAAGTATATAACCTCATCATTATCCTTGTTCTCTCATTCTTTCTCATACCACTTACTGATTTAATTAGGAAATCTTGCCTTTCCTATTTCTATAGCATATATGGATTTGGTTCTCTACTTTCCACTCATACCTTCATTTAGGCCTTCATCACTTCTTGCTTATATTATTGTAATGGTGTCCATATTAGTCTTTCTGCTTCAAGTCTCTTACTCCACCAAACCACTCTTCACATGACTGCCAAAATAATTTTTCTTAATCTAAGATTGGACTATGCGACTTTCCTATTTGCTCAACTTCAGTTGCCTACTGTGACTTCTAGAACAAAAGAAAATTAACAACAAAAGCAAACAAACAAACAAAACTACTTTTTGGCTTTTGAAGTCCTTCAGACTTGGCCCTAACCTATCTTTCCAGACTCCTCTTACTTTACTTCTGCCCCACCCTGCCACCTTCTAGCATCCAGCCAAATAGCCCTTATCTCTCTTACTCACAAACAACATTCTGTTTCACCATGAGTACACTTCTTTTTACCTCACCACAAAGATTCTATTTCAGTGTGTCTTAAACTGTGTAGCAAACAACTCTGAATCACCACTATATTTTTAATGGACATTATGTTGTTCGTTAATGGGCATTAAAATTATAATTTTAAATGATCTTACTACAAAGCTTCTGGCAAAGTTTTTCTTTTCAAATTGAAGGGTTCTACCAGTATTGCAGTGCTTGAGAAGCTTTGAGAAACTGTTCAAGCACTATACTTTATATAAAACCTTTCTTGGCTCACCCAAAATGCTAACACCTTTCCTTTAAAACTAACTTGTAATTAATTATTTTTTAGTTTATTCACTTCATGTTCATATTTACATGTTCATTGGTTTTCTCCTCCATTTGAGTATAAGCTCCTTGTGAATAAAAATTGTTTCATTTTTTTGTACTTGTATCTCCATCACCTACTGTAGTGACTGGCACATGTTAAGCATTGGATAAATGCTTTTTGTTTGTTTATTTGATTGTTTGGAACTGTGATTTAGTCAATTGCTTTCAGAAGACTTATGTCCATTACTTCTTTATGGCTCCATTCACCATCTAAGACCCAAGAGATCCTCTTTAGTTACTTCTCCCCTCTGTGTGTTGTTTACCCACCCTCCTCCAATTAGAATATAAGCTTATTGAATCCTAAGGCTCTCTTTTGTACTGTTTTTTTTTTTTTGCAGGGGGGAAGGCAGGGCAGTTGGGGTTAAGTGACTTGCCCAAGGTCACACAGCTAGTAAGTGTGTCAAGTGTCTGAGGCTGGATTTGAACTCAGGTCCTCCCAATTTCAGGGCCAGTGCTCTACTCACTGCGCCACCTAGCTGTCCCTCTTTTGTACTGTTGTACCAAGAGATTAGTGCAGTGCTTGGTACATAGTAAGTGCTTAACATATGTATTTTTATTCTTTCATTTAGTCAGTGAAGAAGAAAGATAAGATTTATTTGTGGCTAAGGTACTTGCTCACTGCCTTACATCATTAAAAAATGTAGCAAAAATGCTAGTAGGGCCAGGTCAATGAGTACAATTGTAAAAGCATTTCATGTCACTGTGAAATTCATCAGGACCATTAAAATTCCAAATGAGTTGAGACTGGCAATGAAAACTAAGAACAACAAAAACGGTGGATTTTTAAAAGCTATGTTTGAAGAAAAAAAATGAATCTCAAAGAAAGGATCAGATCTTTGTATAGCATGGGTGGGATCATGATAATTGACTATATGGTGAAGTGAGGACTATTTAATTCTCATTTTATTTGTTTTCTCTCCCAAGAAAAATGACTGGAATTTTGAGAACAAAAATGACTAAGAATGAATTGACACTCAAGATAAGTAGGAAGGTAGGTAATAGAGCATCTAGTTAACTTTAATAATTTCAGATCAATTGTTTCAGAGAAATTATGTTCATTTTAATGGAAAAGTTATCATAAGTCATTATCAACAATGACAATTGACTTTGAAAGATTATGAAAAATGTGTAAGGCACTCAAGATTGATGTTCTGATTCTTTTCAAAAATGAAAGAGAGTAGTATAGTCTGCAAAATAGAGGCCAGTGATCTTGACTTCTAGTACAAAAAGCCAACATTACTTCTTCAAGAAGTAATCTTGTTTCCTTTTTGGGAAGGATAAGGGGGATGCAATGAATATAATTTACCTAGATTTTAGCAGCTGTTTTGATAAAAATAACTGACTATTCATTTGAAAAGTCAAAAATATATACAATTATTATTTAAAATTAGATGGACTCAGAATTGCTTAGATATCCAGGTTCATCATTTATTTGTTAATGGTTCAATACCATCATGGCCAGATCTCCAGTAGAGTACCCCAGGGATCTGTGCTTGGATGCTTAGCATTTTTATCAATGACTTGAATACATAGATGTGATACAAAGCTCAGAGAGATAACCAATTCACTGCATGACAGTCAGGATCCAAAAGTATGCATTGAAAAGAATCTAACAAGATGAAGTTTAACGAAGATAACCATAAACCCTTATGTGTCAATAAAAGAAAATCAACTTCATAAGTATAACATGAGAAGTCATGGATAGATAGCAGAATTTCTGGAAAAACTACAAGAAGTTGCAATTAATAGTGGACTGCAGGCTCCGTAAAGTGAATAGTATGATGTAGCAGCCAAAAAGATCATGCAGTCCCGGGCTGAATTGTGAGCCATAGCTTCTAGTAAAAAGAAGGTTATATCCAATTGCACACTGCTATGTTCAGACCTCATCTGAAGTATTGTGTTCCATTTTGGGATTCATAATTGAAGAAAGGCATTGATAAGGTGAAAAGTGTTCAGCTAAGGGCAAGCAGGACATCCAAGGGCTTTGAATCCCTGTCAAAGAATGAGAGATAGAAAGAATTGAGCAGATTGAGTTAGGATAAGAGAAGACTCGGAGGGGGGGGCATGATCTTTCTCTTGAAGTATTTGAAGAGCTATCATGTGATACCTTAGATATCCAAATGAGTAGCAATTTGGTGGAAGTGGCAATGAGGTCAATTTTATTTTGATCTTAGGAGGAAAAATACCTTCCCAATTACACCTGCACAAAAGTAAAATGGGTCACCTTGAAAGGTGATAGAGTCCCCTTCCTCAGAGGTCTTTGAGCAGAGATTGAATGATCATTTGTCAGCTTGTTATACTGGAAATTCTTTCTATGTACTTGTTAGATTAGAAACACCAGTGAAGTTCTCTCTCAACTCTTAAATTCTGTGATCTGCTAACAATAATAGGTCTGTCCTGAGTAGAGGTCTTATCCCTGCCTTTCTCATTCTGTTTTTTGTTTGTTTGTTTTTGCTCTAATATAAAAAGGCAGTTTTTTCCTCAAGCCTCAGCTAAATCTAGACTTTAGTTTACTTGATACTGTTCTTAGAGTTTTGTGATGGTTTCTGTCTTGACATTGTCCTAGTTTATATGCCCATTCCATCTTTTATTCATGTCCTTTTGCAGCTGAGCTTATTGGTGAGCTTTCTTGGCAGCTACAACAGCTAGATTCCTCTTCATTGTCTTTTTCATCAAGATCAGTCATGATTGATTGTATTATCAGAATTTCATTTTGGACAGTCTCCCATGTCTCTTGAGCCATTTCCCTTTCAAAACCACTTCCCTTTTTATATATTCTAGATATATGATCACACCTCTATTTTCTCTAAAATATTGTTAGTGTTTTCCTAAAGTACAGGTTACATGTTTGTTTCTACAAAGCCTGTCTTTCCAGGGCTGTAATAAATTTTACTATGTTGAAGTCACTTCATTCTGAAGTTCCTGGAATTTTCCTCCCACTTCCTCAATGCATTGGTCAGAAATCAATATAGAAAATCAGTTCTCATGAAGTCTTTCTTGAGCCTTCTAGCTGATAGTGCCCTTACCTCCAGACTACCTGTTAGTTTCTACATAATTTATAACTACTCATGTGTAAATGTTTTTTCCTCTGAAAAATGTGAGCTCCCTCTGGGCAGGAACAGTTTTATTTTTATTTTTGTATTCTCTGTAAATAGCATAATAACTTACAAACAGTAGGTGCTAAACAAATCTTTTTTGATTGATGCTTTTTTTCCTACTTTTGAAGAAAGAAATTCTTATCAAGATGTTTGAAGACTTTACAAGTGTTCAGCTTTTAGAAGGAAGACTGTTCAACAAACTTGATTAAATGCCTATTACATGCAAAGTAGATTACTTCTAGTCAGTGTATGGTAGGGAAAAGCATCATAGTATTAAGGTTGGAAGAACTGGGTTTGGATCTCTGGTTTCCTGTATGTAACCTTTGTCACATGGGGTAAGTCACTTAAAATCTTAGACTCTTAGGTTTTTTTTTTTCCTTATTTGGAGACAGAGAGACAGAGAGAGAGAGAGAGAGAGAGAGAGAGAGAGAGAGAGAGAGAGAGAGAGAGAGAGAGAGACCGATGGAAGGAAGGAAGAAAGGAAGAAAGAAACAAAGAAACAAAGAAGGAAACAAAGACAGAAACAAAGACAGAAAAGGACTATGGAATTAACCTGGGTTTCAATCCTGGCCCGGATGGACACTAGCTGATTCATCCAGAGCAAGTCCTTTGGATTCCTAATTGGTAAAATGGGTATATTATTATTTTCATTACATATCTCTGTCTTGTTATGATAAAAGTGCTTTGTCAGCCTTAAAAGAACAAAAAAAAATGAATTATTTTACTATTGTTATATTCTGGTCATGAATCATTTGCACAAAATCCTTTTGATACCCTAAAAGTCACATTTACTTTCTTTTGCAAAAATTTCGAACATGATTAGTCAACTACTCATGCTTTTGAGATTAGAGAACAAACATGTGAGGTTCTAAATCTCACCTATAGTTTGCTTCTTCACTGCTTTCTACTTTGAATTACCTACCTAATCCTATACTGATTTTCTTTCTATGGCCTAGTTCTTTTTCTACTTAGTATTCAGGTTACACTATTACATGAGTTTTTTCTCTTTGCCCCTCACATTTCAAGTTTAACGTATTTTAAGAAAGGGGATTTTTTTCTTTTTCCATAAATATATCATAGTTTTTTCCCATTATTTCTACTATTCTTACCAATGAATGTATTATATTGTGTCACTCATGCATTTGTCATTCCCCCCCATAAATTTTGTGGAGAAAGACCCTTTCTTAACTAAATTAATAACTTCCCCAGAACGTAGCAGAATCTTTTACACACATAATACTTTCAATAAATATTTGTTGAATCTAGTTGAATGGAATTTTGAAAAAAAAAGAGTTCTAAATATATTATTTAGCCTAAGTTTATTACAATGAATCAGCCAAAATTTTATATTGGTAAGGGACCTCAATCAAACTCTAGTCCAAACCATACGTGAAAGGAATCTCGACGTTAGCATTCATGACAAGTCATTCAGTCTCTGCATGATGTCCTCTGAGGGGAGAAAACACACCACTTTTTTGATAGTCAATTTGAGTTCTAGAGAACTGAAAGTTTTTACTGATACTGAAAATAAGCTCACCTTTTTAAAATTTACATGATTTTTTTTTCTACTTCTGCCCTCTGGGGCCAAATGGAATAAACTCATTTCCTTTCCCAAATTACTGATGCTTCTTCCAGCCAGTGCCTACCTCTTTCATGTCCTCCTCTATTTTTTCAGGGCTAAATGACTCTTCTCCTACTGTAGTACATCTATCATGCTTAACCATGGCATGGAAGTGACCTTGAATTCTCAAAGTCAGGACTAGAAAATTAAAAGTACTGGTACATCTTATCAAATTGGAAAGATTACAAACATAGGCTTAGTGATTTGGTTTTCTGAGAACTAGCCAAGCTAATTTTGGAGGGGATCACCACCAGGTTTGCTATAAGAAAATACATTTTTTTTCAACTATAACAACTCCTAAATTTTGCAGGGATCACAGATTCTTGAAATATTTAGGTACGTATTTTACCCTTAATCTATCTACGATTTTCTCTCCAAACCCATATTTCCCTGGAAAGAAAATGGGTGATATAAATTTGAGTTTATACTTATTTTTCTTCCTGAATCAGTCAATTATTTAACTTTTTCTGTTTAACACTTTATGCTTTATCCAGGGCAACCTATTTTACCATATATACACACACATAAATGTATATGTTTACATTTAAATATCTATTTATCTTTCTCTTTCTCCCTGTTCATCCACTTTCTTAAAGTGTAGGTCTGATCATGTCTACATCCTCCAATGCATTCAGTAAACACCAGTGGTTTTCATGTTACCACATAGTCTTTGATCCAGGGACACTGGCCTCTTTGCCATTCCTTGAACATCTTACATGTCAGCGAATTTTCCCCTGATGTCTCCCCATAACTGGAATGCTTTCCTTCTTCATTTACGTCTACTGGTTTCCTTTTATGTCCCAGTTAAAATTTCACCTTCTACAGGAAGTTTTTCCCAATCCCTCCTAATTCTAGGGCCTTACCCATATTATTTCCTATTTATCCTGTACACAGCTTATTTGTATGTAATACACACACACATTTATATAAATTTCTTCCCATTAGATTGAGTTCTTTGAGTTCAAGGAGAATCTTTTGACTTTCTTTGTAACCCCATGACTAAGCACAATGCTTGATACCTGTTGTTCAATCATTTCAGTTGTGTCTGACCCTTTGTGATCCTATTTGGGTTTTTCTTTTTTTTTTTTTTTAGCAAAGATACTGGAGTAGTTTGTTATTTCCTTCTCCAGTTCATTTGCAAATGAAGAACTGAGGTGCACAGTATCAAGTGACGTGTCCAGGGTCCAGGCAAAGTGGTCTATCCACTGAGCAACCTAGCTGCCTCCTCCTGATACATGGTAGGCACTTAATAAATGTTGATTTGAATCAAGTCTTTTTTATGTTTAAGGCTCTATATTGTGTACTGGGAAAATAAAAGTAAAAATCAAAAAGGCTCTCCCCACAAAGAGTTTATAGTATTGTTATATTCTATTACATTATTTTATCAAAATTATAGAGAATCTTGCTCTTAAGATGGGGTAAACAAACTTTATAATATTTTTATATCTTTTTCAATATATTTGTTTTCCTTTGTGATTCTGTGTTTTATTTTATACATTTAAAAATATTATTGTGAGGAAGGGTCCATAGGCATAACCAGTCAGTTAGCCAATCAACAGGCATTTCTAAAGTACATGCTCTGTTCTTGGGGAATTGCCTGAAGGTAATAAGAGGTTAGATCAGTCAGTCAGTCAATAAATATTTATTAAGTTCTTATTATGTGCCAGGCACTATATAAGACCTGGGGTTAGAAATAAAGGCAACAACAACAACAACAAAAAGTCCCTTTTTACAAAGGGCTAATGAGGGAAACAGGATACAAACAACAAAGTACAAATAAGTTATACAGAATAAGTTGGAAAAACTGAATAGAGAGAAGGCACTAGTATTAAGGGAGATTGGGAAATGCTTTTTGTGGAAAGTAGAATTTTAGCTGGGAATTGAAGGAAACAAGGGAATCCAAGGGAAGCCAGGAGATAGAAACAAGGAAGGAGAGAATTCCAGGCATGGAGACAGTCAGTGACAATGCTCAGTCAGATGATAGAGTATCTTATGAGAAGAACATCCAGGAGGCCAGAGCTGAGTTGCAGCACACACAATGGTGCATGAGTTGTAAGAATGCTGAAAGGCATGGGGGACCAGGCTATGATGGGCTCTGAATGTCAAAGAGAAGATTTTGTAGTTGATCCTATAGGTGAGCAGGAGCTCCTGGCTTTTATTGAAAGTAAATGTACAGTGTGAGGTGAGGGAAGAGACTTGGTCACATTTGTGCTTTAGTGTAAGTGGTGAGCAACTTGAAGTGAGGGCACCAACAAGTACACTGTAGCAATCATCTGAGATTTAGGTGATGAGGACTTGTACTGGGGTGGTGGCAGGGTCAGAGGAAAGAAGGGGGCGTATATGAGACATTTTATGAAGACAACCTCAACAAGAATTGTTGAATTCTGTTTGAGATAGGTTAGATTTAATATGTCTAAAAGTATCCAGTTCTTAATATTTGATAGGCAATTGGAGATGTGAATCTGGAGGTTAGATGAGAGATCAGGGTTGGATAAGTGGATTTGAGACTCATCAGTATAAAATTATAATGGAATCCATGGGAGCCAATGGGATCAACTAAAATAGAAGATAAGAAGGCCTAGAAAAGACCTCTGGGGTGCCCTTCATTACTGAGCATGACCAGGAGAAGAGGCAGCAAAGAAAACTGAAAAGGAATGGTCAGATAGGAATGGGGAGAACCAAGATTCAATTGTCCCACAGGACCCAACAGAGTAGAGATTATGAAGAAGGTAATCAACTGTGTTAAAGGCTGCAGAAAAGTTAAGAAGGATGAGAATTGAAAAAAAAGTCCATTAGATTTGGTGATTAAGAGATCATTGGTATCTTTGGAGGTAGGATTTAAATTCATGACTTCCTGACTCCAGAAACAGCATTCTATCCACTGCACCACCTACCTTCCTCTAGTTGTTACTAATGTAGGACTAAAATGATATATTGCTAGTCATTACTAAAAAAATGATGTAATTCAAAAATTTTAAAATAGTTTTCTCTTAATTGAATAGTTATGATAATGAGGGCACCATAAGGGATATATATGTACATATATATATATATAGTGTATGTATATATGTATGTATGTGTATATCCTTTAATGATATGGAATTATCCTAACTCTTTAATTCAATAATTAAGGTAGAATATGTGTATTTTTCTCCAATACGAATTTTGATTCCTAGCACTCTTTTCCTATTTTTGGATGGGAGTTGTACAGGCCATGCATTATTCATGGAAGGGGAAATGTGGTGGCATGCATACTGGCACCAACATCATATGTAAGACATTTTAAATTTAGAAAGTATATTTGACTTTCTGTTGTAGGATCCACCCTTCTTGATCATGAAATCTTGACATTTCAGACATTTATCAATCAGCCCCTAGCCCTGTGTTGTAACTAGTTTCTTTGGAAGCTAAGGATTTGTGAAGATCAAGTTATGATATGTCTACATTGCAAAATGATCCCATACACATACATTTCATATTGTTGAGTGATCTTGTTTGTGGATGTGTAAGGCAATGTGTGTGCATTCATCCTGGCTATGCAGCTACCACAAAATAACAGCTCTGCTAGACAAAATTTCCTGGTGCCTTCCTGTTCTAGCTTATTCTCTAAACTCCCTTTGTACCGTTCTGTAAATTAGCCTTCCATCCACACATTGTAAAGCTCAGGTTGATCTATACTCCTTATGCAAGTCATCTGAATTCTAGCACTCGGTAATTATTCACATGGGTATTACTGTGGGCGAGGTAGATATGAACAGTGATTTATACCCCAACATCCAGAATTTATTTGTGTGTGATATAGCTTGGCCAGTTCTTAGTCCGGAGTAATTTTTCCATTTACCAAATGACATTTCCCTCCTGGATCCAAAGACCCAATGTGGTCCAGTTATACTGTAGGCCAGAGCTCCCTGGTCAGATCATTTTAATTCCTGGAACAGGCCACATTGCCCCCTGGGTCACAATAGCCCAAGGAATTCCAACAGGGTGAGGAACGGGGTAGCCCACATCCTGCTGCTGATAAGGCAACCCTACTTTTATCTTACTTAGAAAAATAACACTTCTTTACCTTCCAGATAAGACAGAAAACAAGTTCTCAGGAGAGGC
This sequence comes from Phalanger gymnotis, assembly GCA_028646595.1. Lineage (NCBI taxonomy): Eukaryota > Metazoa > Chordata > Mammalia > Diprotodontia > Phalangeridae > Phalanger > Phalanger gymnotis. Next base: position 111,299,541 of record CM053622.1, read on the forward strand.
CTCTGGGGCCAGTTCTGTCGATACTAATAATTTAATTGAATTAAATCCAGCACCCCCTTTTATAATTCTGGCCCAGGAATCCAAATTGCTAACCAATTCTACCACCAGAAGCTATGGGTCACCTTCCCCAGATAGTTTGGGGTAACCTGTGTCCTCAAAAGCCTAGCTTAGAAAAGCAGACATGGTATCTACAAATTGGACAAGTCGACTTTTCCCTGACTCTTCCATGCTCCCATCCTGCTGTTGTCAGGAACCGAAGAGAATGGGAAAGAATTTGCCTGGCTCCATACTTGCTCCATAGAAACAAAGGTTAGGAGTGGCCAGATCAGATGGCATTCTAACCAATGACCCAAGGTGGAGAGTGGAGCTTCCTTGGGGAAGGGTACTGAGAAAAAAGATAGTGCTTGGAGTTCTGATGGTTTCTTTGCTGTCAGAAAGGGCAGAGGACCAAGATCCTGGTGCCGGAAGAGGGTGAGCTGGTGCCATGATACAGAAATGGAGAGGGCGGCCAGGCACGCATTGATTTATTCACCAAATCTCACACTCCGAAGCAACTCATAGAATGAGCAGAGGGATATCCCTCCAGTCTCCTGTGGCAGCCAGACAGGTTGGGCTCCTGCTTGAGAACGTTTACTGGAACATAGCGTGAGCAGGTCAGGGAAGGCTGGTTTTGGAGGAGCTCAAAGTTTGTCTTTAGAGAAAATAGTTACACAACTCCCCGCCCCCCACCCCCGGCAAACAAAACAAAACAAAACAAAACAAAACAAAACAAAAACAAAAACAAACAAACAAAAAAACAGCCAAATGGAACAAACTATAAGAGACACCAAACCCAAGGTAGCCCATGAGAAGCGAAGGAAGAGCCCAATGATCCGCAGCCATTGTGAGACGGAAGTCACCTTTCAGGCAGGCCAATGCTGGACATGGATCCTGAGGTGCCCTACCAGTGAAGGCCAGAAAGGGGTGTTTTCTCACCCTTATTGCTCTCCAGGGAGAAGGAGGGAGTTCGGACCTCAAAGTGAGATCCATCAGGCCTCTCAAAGCAGAATGTGCCCCACATATGCACACTAGAGGCCTGCAGAGAGACATGGCTGCTGTACTGGAAAGCTGGCTGTTCTTTGGATAAGACAGGCTCCCGGCCCACCACCCCTCTGCCTCTCACTGTCTCCAAGGCGCCTGAGAAGCTGAATATCCTCCAGTGCCGTTCCCGAAGGTGTACGATATCACTGCCCAGGTTTTCCAAACGGATGCAGTAGCGCCGCCAGTAGACATGGGAATTCTGGGCCTCCCTCATGCCCACGAAACAGGGGACGTGGCAGTTCTCGGTGGTTTCCCGATGGACATCTGACAGCTCCAGCCAGGGGTGATTCTCCTCCTGACAAGCACGAAGGGTCTCTCGAGCCACAAAGGGTGGAACTTTGGACTGCTCATAGAGGAGAAACCTTTCAAACAGCTCATGCTGGATGGGCACCTGGTGAGTGGAAGCGTAGGGGAGGATGGCTTCGCGGCTGACATAGTCCAATCCCATAGAGGGCTCCATTGTTATCACGGTTGGCCAAGAACGTCCCAGCTTTAGTCTGAGATCTCTGAGGTATGTGGGGGCAGTCCCGCGCATCAATCAGCAACTGGCAGTATGTATGGGTTTTGCTTTTCACTTCCTTAGAGTCATGGCCAGCTGGTTTCTCTGTTTTTTCTGGGGCGGTAGAAGTCACATACATCTCGGTTGTACTACCTGGCCTGCCAGGGAAACAGGACAACCCCCTGGTACCCAAATACGCTATGAAGACAGAGCTGGCTCGTCTCGTATTTCCCATTCTGCTTTGGCACCTGCAGCTGGGAGCTCCAGGGGAAAGGTCCCGAGGGGCAGCAGCGCCCGGGCCCCCCGCCAGAGGCCAGGACCACCACCAGCAGCAGCGGCCGCCCATGGCCAGGGCCCGCGGGGCTACACAGCTCCCCATGTTGGCGCCTGGGACGCGGCGGATGTGAGGTTAGTGTCACAGATGTGGATGCCGACGCGGGGCATAAAAAACATTTCCAGGGCAACTGTCTGGAGCGTGTGACAGTTGGTCTGGGGTGAGTATGACATTTTTAAAAAATATGGCACCTTCCTTCAATTAAATCAAAATCATTTTTGATTATCTCATTAGATATAAAGTTAATCTCATAATAATAATAATAATAATAATGGTAATAAAACTTCTGCCCCTAAACTATGGTCATTTTTATTTTCCAATTTTAAAAACTAAGGCATAAACAGAGGTTTATTGACTACCATGCTCTAGGGAAGCATTGTAAAATCATGGAAAGAATGCTAGGTTTGGAGTTTGAGGATGTGAGTTCAAATATCAGCTCTCTGAAATATCAGCTCTGTGTCACCCTACACAAATTACTTAACTCTGCCTCTATTTCCTGATTAAAAACATCGGAGGAGGGAGGTTTAACAAGATGGCTTCTCAGGTCCATTTTAAACTTTAAGCCTTTGAACCTATCTTATTAATGGAATGGAACACTTACTGGTCCTATAATCAGAAGAGCTATATTTGAGTAGCTACAAGCTCCATGGTGCGTGATCTTGGGCAAGTCATTGTAATCTTTCTGAGTGTCACTTTCTTCACCTATAGAGTGATGGTGATCACACTTTTATTACATATATTATAGGAAACTCATTTGTAAATTGTATAAGTCCAAGTTATTTATAATATTACTTTTCTAATGGAGGAATTAGCTCTGTGATAGGGAGAGTGACAGACCTAGGTATTTTAGCCTTCTGGATTGAGGTAATAAAATAGAGGTTTGGGGATAATTTTGGTTTCTTAATTCTGCTTGAGAAGTAACTCAGTATGTTTCAAAGCTTCTTCTTGAAGAGCTACAGGGGAAAGAAATTCAATCTTTTTTTCTATTAAAGAAAAAAATCAAAATCTATTAGGACCAAAAAATAGACTTAAAATATTTTAATAGATCGTGGCTCATATGTCTTTATATTACAACATATTTTCCACCTGCAAGCTAAAACTACAGAAGTTTGCATCATGTGTTAGTGGATATTTCTGTAGAAAGGTGTTAATTTTCCCAGGGTAGCATATGGACCATTAGATCTGATAAGTACAGATTGACTTGTGCAGTAAACTTTTGAAAATTATTAGAAGATTTGTTAGATGAGGAACAGAATTTTTAGAGACATAAAATCAAAATACCAGCTTGAAGATGATAATAATACTTTGCAATTATATCCCACCTTTCTCAAAATGTTTCACACATATTCTCATCTACACAACATCTTGTGATTGAGGAATGACATAGGTATCATCCTCTTCATTGATGGGGAGAAAATTCTGTATCTCAGGCCATGCTTCTATTCACTTGCTGATTCAGAAATGTAAGTCATGTCAAACAATGAACTAAGCTTTATTTGTTTGTAGATCACAGTAAGAGTCAAGACAGTATTTATATACCTGCAGCAAGGTTGGGAATGTTCACTTTCCTGAGTGTTTTTGCCTATCCTTGAGTCTTCACCAAAACGAATGCAAGTGTACAGCACAAAATCAGTCTTTTTGTGTCATATAAAGAATGGGATTTTTTTTAAATTAAAATGTATGCTTTTTTTTAAAGGAATGTTGAAAAGCTACTCTTTTTTGTATTCACTTGTGAGTGGTACCTAGGTTACTGCCTAATTTGCACAATCCTGATTTTAGCTCCTATCATATCTTCTGACGTGTAGATAGATACTCACACATACAGACAGATTTATCACCAACAGCAGGAATAATAGTGAAACGCAGCTAACCAAGGAGAAGAGTTCATAGAATTTCATTCCCTAAAATGATTGAAACTCAGAAATGCTCTTCATTGGGAAATATTCTGTGGACTAGTTTTCCCAGAGGACTGCATATAAATCCACAGTGCAATAAAGTCACTGAGTAAGAGCTCTGATTGGTAGGAAGCTATATTAACAAGGCAGAAGTTAAAAAAAAATACTTCTGAAGTCATGTTTTCTTTTTTGGGGTAGGGGATTGGATTTTTTTTTAAATGGAAGAGTTATACAGTGAGTAAAATGGAGAAACATCTGGATAACTCTTGGAGAACTAAACACACACAAAATAAGAGAAGCAGGGCTATATGAACTTTGCTACTGCTGACGGATGGAAAGACAAACATGGGATTAAGGATGGTCACAGGGAAACAGGCCTTAGAATCCACAAACTCAGAAGTTGTATGGCTTTATTATTGTCTATGTGTGAAGAATTTAATTCCGGACCACTGTGTTATGTTTTATGGAAAAGATTATGATATGATTCTTATTTAATGACATAGAAATCGAAAAGATGTCAGGAATCTTTTCTGTTATGTATACAGTTTCATTAACATTCTGTTAAAATATTATTTTGCTTTTGATTTTTTTAGAATTTTTAAAAATCATTGGTAGGAGGAAGAAGTTATGAAAGTTGAAGTTATTCAATATACGTAGGTATTATTATGTAACACAAAAATAAAACCATTGAAATGATATATTTTGATTCGTTTCGATAACCATTTGTCAAATGCCTAGTATATTCAAGGAACTGTGCTATGAGTTGAGGATAGAAAGACATTCAGTTAATAAAATTTAATCTTTACCTTCAAGGAGTTTACATTTTATTAGGGGGATTAAAATGCATTTCTATAGAAGGTAGCAGATGTTACAAATTGAACTTTGAGTGAAGTTAGAGATTTTAAAAGGAAGGATTAAATTCCAGTCTTTGGAACAGGTTGTATAGAGCCACAGAGATAGGAGATGGATTGCTGAGTTTGGGGATGAGCAGGTATCTGCCATGTATCTGCAATATAGAGTATTGATATGGGAATAATGTAAAGAAAGTCTGGAATAATTAGCCTGCAGTCAGATTGTAAAGGCTTAAACTGTGGAGTCTTTATTTTATCCTAGAGGCAAGAACGAATGAGTGATTATTCTTGAAGAGAGGAGTGACATGATCAGACCTGTGTTTCAGGAAAAAAAAATTTTGTAAGCTGAGGGGAAGACGAATTAGAGTGGGAGAAAGTACAAATTAGGAGGCTGCTTAGAAGGATGTTGCAGTGGTCCAGGCAAAATATGTTGAAAACCTGAAATTGAGTGTTGGCCATTTGAGAGAAGAGTAGGAAGTGTATGTGGGAGACATAGAAAAATGTAGGGCATAAACCAAGATTTGTTGGAGTTTCAGAGACTCGAATGCTAAGGCGACATAGGAGAAGATGATGAAAAATATGTTTAAAAAATTGTGTTATTTTAAGGAAAGAACAACAATAGAAATAACTGGTATTTGTATAACAATAAAAGATTATCAAAATGTTTTGAATGTTGTCTTATTTAGTTCATAAAATAGGCCAGTAAGGTAAGTGGTATTATTATCCCCATATTTTCAGATGATCAAATTGAGTTTAAGATTCTTTAAGTGATTTGCTCAAAGGTGCACAGCTAGTAAGTGTCTGAGGTAAGATTCAAATCTAGTGTTTTTTGACTCTAAGTCCATCATTCTATCCATTTTGCCATTTGGCTAAGAAGAGTCAAGTGAGTCTTTCTGGAGTAATAAATTCTTCAAGAATAATCATAAAGTTTTGGACTTGACTGTACTTGAACATGATGTTATAGACATAGTAGTCACTTCAGAATCAGGTATTTGAGCATTCTGATTGTAGTTGCATAGAGCAAAGGTTAAAGTAAATGATAAAAAATGGAATAAGGTTTTCCATATGATTTGAGAAGCTCCAACTTGCTCTATTTAAACACCTTTGTTGACAGGGCAAGTAGAACATCGATCAAAGAGAAGACATTGATATTGACTGTAACAAGTTTAACAGATGTAAAATGTTTGCCATAAAAAGAATTTAAAAATCACCTCACCTAGCAGACCTTTAATTTTCTTGCAAGGGTACAAAGCATGTTTGCCAAAGACTAGTGTTATAAGACTATGAAGTACTACAGGAGCAGATGACAGAAAGTTATAAACAGTATTATCTCACAGTTTAAAAAAGCATCTAGAGTATGCATACACTTTGTCCCAGCAATAGCACTACTAGGTCTCTATATCCCAACGAGATCAAAGAAAAAGGAAAAGGACCTATATGAACAGAAGTAATCACAGTAGATATATCATACACATCTATCTATCTATCTATCTATCTATCTATCTATCTATCTATCTATCTATCTATCTATTTATAAATTGAAAGAATGTCCATTAATTAGGGAATGGCCGAATAAATTGCGGCATATGATTGTGATGGAATACTGTTGTGGTATAAGAAATGATGAAGGGAGATGGTTTCATTAAAAGAAACATGGGAAGACTTATATGAACTGATGCAAAGCGAAGGGAGCAGAACCAGGAGAATGTTGTACATAGTAATAGCAATATTGTAACAATAATCAACTATGATAGACTTAGCTACTCTAATCAATACAGTTTTCCAAGAAAATTCCAAAGGACTCATGATGAAAAATGTTAAACATCTCCAGAGACAGAACTAATATACTTTGAGAACAGATTGAAGCATATTTTTTCACTTACTTAATTTTTCTTGTGTTTTTTCTTCCAATATGCCTAGTAATTAACATCATATCACTTGCCTTCTCAATGGGTAGAGGAGTGGATAGAGGGAGGATGAGAAATTGGAGCTCAAAATTTTAAAAAAAGAATATTAAAATGAATAAAATACACACACACACACACATACAGTTGGGAAGAAAACGAGATGTCAGAGAACCTGTACTGAGATCCAGGTAAATCATTCTATCCCAAGTGTGTTAATACTTCACAGAGCTACAAAGATGGAGCCCATACAACTGAACGGAAAGAATGCTGTATTTGATTCCAAAGGACATAGGTTCAAAATCTTTTACATTTTTATAACCTTCAGTTTTATCTCTCTAGTCTCAATTTCTCATCTTTAAAATGAGGGCCTTGGAGCAGATGGAATGTAAGATCCCTTCTAGCTCTAAATTTGTAAAATTTTGGGTTGTTTATTCCTCTCCCTTTTCAGATGAGGAAATGAAAGCCATGATGAGTCACATAGTAAGTGGCAGAATTGGGATTTGATCCAAGGCCACCTCTGTTCAGATCCAATGCTTTTTTCATAAAGGAACTGATTGAGGATAAGGAATAGACTTGGAGTCGGGAGAAATCTGGGTTTGAATCCTAGCTTTGTGACTTGATAGCTGTTTGAAACTGGGCAAGTCGTTTAATATCTTGTAGCTACTTTATCTTTAAAATTAGGATAATAAGACATGTTTACCTCCCAACCTGGTTTTTGTAAGAATCAAATAGGGGTGTATAAAGACCACTGCAAGCACTAAAAGTCCTATAGAAATAAAATTAATTATTTTTTCATTAGTAATATTCACAGGATCAGAGTTTTAGTGTTGGAAGGGAACTGAGAGGCCATTTAGACTAACCCCCTCCCACTCGAGAAGAGATTGAACTCAACACAAATTAAGTGACTTGTTCACATTTATGTAGATAAGTCAAAGTGCTGAGATTCATACTCATCAAATTCCAGTGTTCTTTCTATAACACTTGTGTAAGTTTAGACTGGTTTACCTTTGCAAATCAGCACAATTGTGGGTCACCATAGGTATACCTATGCAAACATATATTATGATGAACAGTCCAAAACAGTTACCCCAAGTTAGTCATTCTTTAAATTACATGTAACATGCTAATTTGCTATGAATATTCATGAGTCATTAACTAAAATAGGCAATTGGGCCAATGATCTTTTCTACTCAAGAGGGAAATCACCAACAAAATAATACTTCATGATATACTTATTTTTTCCAAAGTCAATCAGTCATTAAGAATTTATTAAGCATTTTTAATGTGGCAAGCACTGAGGGTACAAAATAAAGTCAAAAATATGTTTCTAGACCCCAAGGAACTCACATTATAGTGAGGAAGACTACATGTAAATATCTGAGAAAACATATTGATTAGATGGAAAGCATTGGCAATGGTGAATTATGAAAAAGGGATAGGGAAAAGGCCACCTGCAAGAGGAGGTCTTTGAGCTGAGTTTTAAAAAAAATTCAGGGAAGATAAGAGGAAAAGGGGAGGTGGAAGTGCTTTCCCTTCATGACGGAGAACCAATCCAGAGACAGATTATTTTCCCATTTGTCTTTCCTTCCCTCATTTTGCTCCTCAAACAAACTGGCACTATCTCATGTCCATTTTTACATTCTATCCTGAGAGCTAGGTAGGGCAAGTATTATTAACTTTGTTTTACTGAGGATTAGGAAGGTTTTGAAGTATTGCTCAAAATCATACAAGTGAGTAACAGTACTGGAATCCACTTTAGCTGATTTCTAGTCTTCCTCTTTTTTTGTTAGAAAATCTTCAGTGATGGGTAATCCATCATGATATATTTCAATTTTTGTCCCCAAGAATAACATTAGAGACTTTATTAAATGCTTTATAGTAAAGTACAACATTTCTACTGTGTCCCTGTGGCATACTAGTTTAATTACTACATCAAAAGAAAATGAGGTTACTTTGCCATGATTTGTTCTTGAAAGCAATATTGTCACTGTTTCCCATTCTAAATATTCACAAACCATCCTTTTAATAATACATTCAGAAAGGTTCCAAGGATCAAGGTGAGTAAAGAAACTACTCTTTTTTCCTCTTTAAAATCTGTTAAGTTTGTATATCAGACATTCTCCATGATCTTGGTTTCTCTCTTTTAGAGCCCTTCCCAACCTGTCTCCATTCTATCTTTCCAGCATCATTGGACATACCTCTTCCTCTAGTCAAACTGTCTTTCTCTCTGAACCTCACACTAGGCATTCCATCTTCCTTCTCTGCACCTTTGTACTTTTTGTGCCCCATTTCTGGAATGCACTCTCTCCTCATAGCTGCCTCATAGAATCCCTATCTTCTTTTAAGACTCAACTCAAACTTCACCTATATCAAATCATTTCTGATCTATCCGGAATAATCTTATATTTATTCTCTTCGTATATTTTCTGCATATATTTATACTCTATTTCTTATGTTCACGATTAGAAAGTAAACTCTCTTAAACTATAATGATTGTTTCATTTCTTATAGCGTATCTTTAGTGACTAGTACACTCTCTGGCATACCATAGGTGCTTGTTAATTGATTCCAAAATCACTAACAGTGGCACTGTCAGGTATGATTAAAATCCTATTAAGGACATTCCAAGTAGCATAGTATTTCCTGCTATTTGCCACAACATAGTGCAGGAAACTGGGTTGTAAAGAATAATTATGAAAACTGGGCCTTTTTTCCCCCTATAGCCACTATATTAGCCTGAAATTACCTTCTTTTACCACTAGATGATGCTACTGCATAAACAAGATGAAATGATAACAGCAATGGGTAGGTGAATGGCTAGATCTGCAGCTGAGGCTGATGAGTAAGCAAAACAGAGGTGAAAAGTAAAGTTCACATTTCCCCCTCACATAAACAGATGAATGGATTAGCAAGATTTCTTGTAGCAAATAGTCAGAGCTACCTGCAATGTCAATTGGTTACAAATTTAAATTCTGAGACTGTGAATAGGCAACAGAGGAGTGAAAACAGAAGCTGGTTGGTGACCTTGGAGATTATCCTACAGGGATTCTTAAATGTATTTGCTAGTGAATTTACTGCTTACATTTGCATGATAAGGGAGTTGTCAGGGATCTGCTAAATAATTATTATTCACACCTGGGAGAGTAGAAGATTAGCAGAGGAAGTTCTGGGAGAGAATACTTTGGCCTCCTTTAAAAAAAAGGGCTCTGGAGGTCAACCTGACAAAGGTTATAATACAGGAACAGGTGGGGCAAACATCAGGTTTACTGCTGTATTAGATAGTCACAAAATTTCAATTTTAGCAGGTATTGAATAAGGAGTAGGGTTCCAGTTTCTTTAGAGACTATGCTTTGTATTTATCTTTCAGGCATTAAGTGCAAATTGACCTTCCTGTAAGTGAAGATATAAAACCACATTGGCCTCTCAGTTTTCTGGGTTGTCAGGGAGAATGGAGCATCTTCAGCAAAATGGAAAATAAAGGCTAAGGGGAGAGCAAAAAAATAGATGCTAAGAACACAGAAAAGAATCCAAATCAAGGGCATAAATACAAAGAGGCTGGAAGTTAGAAGAATGTGTCAGAGAGGTAGAAAATTAGAAGGACCTTTCAACAGCTGGAGTTACTTATTAAGCACAGGATTCATCACATATAAGATGAAATAGGACCTGGGAAAGAAGCTTCTTATGCTCCCATACAATCTAGAATAAAGACTATTTTTCCCCAGTTCCAAGATTAAAGCACATATTATAATAGAAGACAAGGATTTACTCTTAAGTATGGAGTATGCCATACGTCAACTGGACATAAATAGCTATGAATTAGGATTCATTGCAGAACATGCAACCAGGATATGACTTGAAAGCCTCCCTCCCACAATTTTTAAGAAGTGATGGGGGCCACCCACTTCTGGTGATTCATGTGTAAACACAGGGAGAATCTCTAGGGATTAAGAAGATCTGAGCAGGAAACTGAAGGAATTAGGGGTTCAGATAATGTTTCCATTCCTGCTATTGATTCAAGGTAGGGATCTTAGCATGGGAAGTAAAATATGGAAAGTCAAAAGCTAGGTGATATGATGCTGTCATAGAATGGATTTAGTTTTCTGGACTTTAGCATAGGACAAAGGAACAACGAATTATTGGCCAGAGAGAGGTCCTAATAATGTCTAGGGTGAAGATATTTGCTGGGATCTACCTGTTCAGATTAAGATGGATTTAAACTGACAGGAGAGGGAGAACAGCACACAGTTATATCAGCTAAACCATATGCTATACAAAACTTTCAGGTTGACAGAAAAAAAATGCAGTAGAATTACCAAAAATTATAGAACTTGACTGTAACAATGACCATTTGATATGAGGCATGAACAAAATTAACCCCAATTATAATATAGCTGACAAATAGTCATCCAGCCAGCCTCTGCTTGAAGAGCAGTGGAAATAACAAAGCAAAGGAATAGAAACAATATACATAAGAGTACATGTCTATGAACCAGTTCCTGAGTATAACTAGTAAAAAAATGAGTTTGAGGAAGTTAATATGACCTCACAGGAGTTACTGAGAATTAATGGGCTTCTACTTAAGCTTGCATGTTGGCAATCAAAATGGGCTCTTAGCACTCAGTTCAACCAACTGCCCTTGAAGAGTTTGGCCTTTGTTTCCTTGATTAGATTGGGGGTCCTTAGTGACCTCCCTGCCTCAGGGGAGGACTTAGGTTACATGGGTTTGAGTGATGTTTGGGACATCAGAGGCTTTTAGACCATGTGGGTTTAAGTTGCCTCTTTGTGACGATTTTAGGTCACGTGGGTGAGTTGCATGTGTGACTCATCCTTGACCCGGAAAAAGATATAAAACCAGGGATTGGCTTTCTTTTTTTTGGAGCTCTTACCCACAGCCATGGTGGCATGCATGACTCTGGGCCAGCTCTTGTTATGAGCTCCTGGGCTGAACTTAGATGTTGGTAACTATGAATTGTATTTGGCTTGTCTGTTGATATTTGTAATTTGTCTGTATTTGCTCTGAAGTTCAAGGTGCTGGCTTTTTCTCCTGAACTAAGTGAATGGTATTTGTATGCTGAATTAAAGTGAGATTGCCAACGTCTTAACATTGCTTTCCTTAGTAAATCAGATCGAAAGAACTTGGGCTTTGGCAGCATTCTTGTTGTTGGGCTTGTGTTGGTCTTTCACCCCCACAACAGCTGCTAGCCAGATTGTTAAAACAGCTTGGAATGGTAACAGAATGACAGTATACATCATGAATGGAAGTCCGTAAACTGTATGAAAATCTATAATATGAAGTAAGTGGGAAACACAAAAGACAACATTTTGGATGAGTAGAATTTCAGAAGTAAGAAAAAGATTTAGAGAATTAAAATTCCAAATGGGAAGTCAGCCCTGGACAGGAGGAAAGATCTCAAGAATGAAATTCTGATGATAAATCATGAAACAATTCTGGTGAGGAGGAAAAATGAGTTTCTCATCTAAGTTACCATGGGAATTTGCTTATGAACTTGGATTTTATAAGTCCATTTGCAGAAGATGTAAGTATGAAGATAAGAGGATGATTTCAAAAGTATAACATGGTTCACTTAGAATAGTATTAACAATGCGAAATCCCAGAACGAGCTAGTACTAACAGAGAAAGCTAAGAACAACATAAAATGTTTTCTTTGTTAGGGAAAGCAATGTTATTAGAATGATGCATTTCAAAAATGGCCAAACAGCTAGGACACTAATGATTATTAGCCTTCTGTTTTTATCTAACTTGGTCTGCAGAAAACCTTTTCAGTATGGTAGAACTTACCAGAGCTTTTATATATTTATATATGCACACACATCTCGGGTAATCTTCCAGTGCCCAGAGTCAACTCTACAGCATAATAAGGCATCAAAATGTGTCTTACTGGAAGTCTTTAAATATTCAAATGAAGTTATAAAGAAAAAAAAAGAAAAATTATTCTACATGGTATAACAGAAAGAGTGCTTAGATTTAGAGTCAGGAGGTAGAGAGGATAAGAGAAGGATATTTAGAGGGAACACTACCCACATCAGATATGGGTTAAAGAGACAACAATAAATACATTTAGAAGGGAATACAAATCTAAATTTATAAAGAAATAGGATAAGGAGGAATAGAAAGGGAATGGGATAAAGAGGGAATAACATATATTTGGAGGGCTATAAAAGTCTTCTAAATTCAGATAGAAACAAGAGAGTAAGGGGAATAGGTGGGAGGGAGCAGATAAAGAAGGTATCTTTGGAGGAGGGGTAGCAGGTAGAAGGAAAGTAGAACAGTCAGGAGGGATAGGAAATAGATATACACAAAAATAAAATAAAGATCAGGAATGGAATTTATTAGAAAAAACAGGGATATTAATTATGATCTCAGATAAAGTTAAAGCTAAAATTGATTTAATCATAAGCGAAAAATAGGGAAACTACATCATATGTCAGCCATATTAATCAATATTGTTTTATACTATTTAAAATAACTAGACAGTATAAGGTTGGAATATTGCTGTGGTATAGGAAATGATAGTTGGTGGGCTTAGAAAAATAGGGATTCAGACTTATCAAGGAAGAGGTTATCCACCCTCAGAGGAACAGGACAAGCAAGGATAGTATGGTCTTATATAGATGCATAAGAATGTGTATGTATACATATATACATATGTATGTATGATTATAGATATCTTAGCATATGTATGTGTATGTATGAAGGTGTATATAATGTTTGTGTGTATGTGTGTGTATGTGTGTATATAATTGTAGCCTTCTTGTGGGAGGCAGAGAGGAAAGGAGAAAAAAGAACAAAGTAAAAAGTGCATGGCAGGGAACAAAAGAAAACTTACTAGGACACAAAGAAAAGATGGACAGCTCCGAATACAATGTCTAGTATTTATTATATAGGCCTTCTTGAAGTAGAAATTTATTGCTGTATATTTTGAATCCTCTCATGTTCTGCTGTGTACATGGCAATGCTTTTTTTTTCCTTTTCTTATTGTGTATTTAAGCTTTAGTATTTAAGTTTAAAATAGAGTCAGGAGATTTGAATTTGATTCTATACTCTCACATTTACTAGCTACATATCTAGGTACCAATCACTTTAACTCTCTGAGTTTCATTTTCCTCATCTTAAATAGCATAATAATTCTTGAACATCCTGCCTCAAAGGGCTATGTATTTTTTTTTTAATAAGGAAAACAATCGGTGAATCTCAGGGTCCCCTATGAATGTTATTATTCTGTGTTGTTTTAGCAGGAGTGCTGGGCAAATATTATAGGGAAAGATTTATTTTCAGCATAACAAAGAACTTTGTGACAACAGTGGACCTGGATGCCTTGAAACAGTGGGCTTTTTCATCACTGGAAATGTTCAGAAAGTGAGTGAATTTTTTATGTGTAATATAGGGAAATTAATATATAGGACAGTATGGCTAGTTGATAGTAGATTTTATTCTATCTCTTGGATTTTATGAGCATCTGTTAAGCATGTCGTGTCAGGAAGGGAGGTAGAATAGTATAGTGAATATTGAGCTGACCTCACTCAGGAAGACCTGAGTTCAAGTCTTGTTTTTGACATAAGATTTCTGTCTGAGCAAGTCATTCAATCTGTATGTACCACTAGACAATTCTCTAAGACTATAAATTGCAGATTTCCCATTTTGCTTTGATAAAGAAAATTTCCTCAAAACATTTTCCACAGACCAAAGGAAATCACAAATTTGGACCCAAACAAAACACAATCTTCTAGCAGCAGGGCTCTTGTAAAAATAAATGAGTCAGGCACTGTGCTGAGTCACAGAAATAACAAGACAACAATGACCTAGTCCCTGCCTACAAGGAGCATGCATTTTCCTTGTCCATTTTATAATGTTTAAACAATTGTAGAGAAAACTCGGACCGTTTTAATGGAATTGGAATGTAAACAATGGAAGAAAGAATAAATGAAAAGATATGAACTTGAATGCCTTGACACTAGACATTGTTCAATAGGGAACTTCTGTTAATATTCCAGTGATGAGGCTGCTGATAAAATAAATAATCGATATGATTAATTGAATTAATTACAAAAGAGCAACATGATATCACTATAATAAGACAATTTTATTCATTAAACATTAAAAAGTACCTACTATGTGGTATCAGAAAAGTCTTTAAAAATAAGTTGGCAACCCTATCAAATTTTTTATGACATAAATATGATGCTAATATTTAAATCAGGAAGAGCAAAAACAGAAAAAGAAAACTATAGACCAATTTCCCTAATGGATATTAATATAAAAATTTTAAAAATACTAGCAAGGAGATTATAGCAATGTATCCCAAAGAGCATCCATTATGACCAGGTAGAAGTTATACTAGGAATGTAGGACTGGTTCAGTATTAGGAAAACTATTAACATAATTAACCTTATCAATAAGGATATATATATATATTCACATATATATAGACATATACAAATGCATATGCATATATATATATGCACACATATGTATATATTTCAGTTATTTCTTCCATTTCTCCTCTAGTGTAAATGGCAAATAATTTCATTTCAGAACTCAACTCATATGACTACTATTAAAATTTTTTAAATGAGTTTTATTTCATTAAATTTATTTCTTGTTTCTAGAATTACCAAACTGAAAGGAATACTAATTACAGTCCATGATTTTTCATAAAAATCATAGAATTTTAGAATTGGAAAAGAACTCAATTGTCATCTAGTCCAACCCGTTACTAATTACATGGCTCACTTCTCTATCAGTGACAAGTTTTCATCAAGCTTTTGCTTGAATACTTGAGAGCTAGGTTCAAATATTCAATAATCATTGATACTTTAAAATATGCATATGCATATATATAGCTATAGATAGATATACACCGCAGTTATTTCTATATATTTCACATGTTCTATAAAACTTCTCTTTATATGTAGTTATTGTAGAATATACAATTTCCTAAAATCATACAACTTTAGATATTTACATAGATGATTAGTGACATGGTGCAGTAGATATAGCGTTGCTCTTGGGGTTCAGCAAAGCCTAATCTCAAAGCCTGTCTCTGTCAAATAGCTATTGTATGACACTGAGAAATCACTTTACCTCCTAGTAACCCCAGGCAACTGTCTAAGGCATCTTAGTTGCAAAACATTTATAGACCAACCCTGGTTAAAAAAAAAAAAATCTCCTTAGTAGGACTTTCTTCCACTAATGGAATCAGGTTTGGACTATTTTATTAGATAGCTTGAGAAAGGGTCTTAGAGGTAACCTACTTTAATAGCAATGTAGATTTGAAGATCTTTCCCACCCATTAATAGGCCATGTGACCGCCTCATGTCACAGGAAACCTAAGTCGCATGTGGTGCTAGGAGCTTGCTGAGAGGAAAAGGAAGTTGTGTCACAGGAAATGCTGAGAGAGCAGTTATGACAGCTGGAGCTGAGGGAAAGAACAGACATCCTGTGCTGTGCTATGTCAGTGTGATTGTGGGAAGGCCCCAGCAGTGGGGTCAGATGGTTTTGGGATGGCGAGGCTCCATGCTGTGATATTGTGTTTTAAGTTCCTTGCTGTTATGGTAAAGTGGGCCTACTGGTTGTGGGAGTTGGTTGCTTGGTTATTGGATATGGTTATCTGGTGTCTGAATAAATTATTTTACTTCTTCTACCTTCTAAATGGAGAGTCTCTCATATTTTGCAATACAGAACTATATAGGCATATTCACGATTATCGTTGATGTGTGATACACCTACCTAAACTTCTTCATTTTGCAGGTGAAAAAACAAACAAACTGTGAGTCAGAGAAGTTAGATCATTTCCCCCCACTCCCATTTGATAGATCTAATGAATAACTACAAAAAGACTCCAGCTCAGACTTGACTTGTATGTAGGCATTGTTCTTTTCACCGTAACACTCTTCTTTAACATACTATAAAACACTTGGTATTTTGTGTCTACATATTGGCCACATCCTCCTTGTAATTTTATTTCTTTTTATTTATGAACCTTATGGCCTGTGGGCACAGGTATAAATGTATCTTTAGCTGACTGACTATATTCCATAATAACTAATTAAATAGGGCTGTGTGTTCTGTTTCATCAAAGGCAAGTTTTTAACCAACCTGCTTAGTGAAAACTTTGAACCACTCTGACCACATGGCTATCCTTCAAGATAGCTGGGTTTGTACAGCCACATCTTATGTTTCATCATTATTATATCTGCTCTCTCCATTTGACTTTTCCCATTCTGAAGCTTTTTCCAGTTACAACTTAATTGTAAGTGATACTACCTCTGCACCTGAGAGTTATTTAAATCTAGCATTCCTTGGCGGGACACAACAGGCCCTCAGTCTTGTTTTCAAATGGCCAGTCCTCACAACACCACTAGGTCATCAAGATAGTCTGGTGAGTTCTAGCCAATTGTCTAACAGATGTTCGAGTCAGACACCACTAAGCTCCAGGGCAGGAAATGGCATTTTAAAATGGAGATCTTGCTTCCAGATAGAGATCTTATAAAAGATAATATATTTTAGATATTTAGGAATAATACTGATCTAAGAAAAATATTTTTCCTGGGGAAAGTTCACACAAACAATTAAATAATTTTAGCTAGCAAATGCATACTTTTATGGGGGGGGGGCACTGGTGGGCAGTTCAATCTGTGTCTACATTGTTAGTTTCATCACATAAATGTGAACATACCATTTTGTTCTCAGTGATTAATTCCATATTACATCTTCAACCATTCCCTCTATTCATAAGACTCCCAAATCTATATAAATAAGCTTGGCCTCATTGCTTGCCTCCATTCTAGCATTTCTCCATTCTAGAATCTTCCAGATAAATTTCTATTTTGTTATCATACCCATAGCTAAAAGAGATGTTATCTTCTTTCCCTATATCCACTTCAGATAATTTCCTTTTAAATTACCCATTCCACCCAGATACGAGTTCACTTTGACCCCTGCCTCATCTTTACCTTCCATACTCAATTTCAAATGTTTCCCAATTCTGGGCCTCATAATAGCTCCCATAACAACCACTAACCATACTATTTCAAGCCTTTATTGTTTATTACCTACAGTATCATGGTTACAGAATGACAACATTTTAAAGCTAGAAGTTTCTTTAGCAGCCATCTAGAACCTCACAATGAACCACTATTATAGAATAACTGTAAATAAGTGGTCATCTAACCTCTCCTTGAAAATCTTCAATGGAGGAACCTAGGTGGTACAGCAGATAGAGTACCTGCCCTGGAATCAAGAGGACCTGAATTTAAACATGGCTTCAGACATTTAACAATAACTAGTTGTATGACCCTGGGCAAGTCACTTAACTTTGATTGCCTTGCCCGTCCCCCCAAAACAACCTTCAGTGAAGGGGAATTTGTAGCTTCCTCAAGGAAGCCCATTCTACTTTTAGGTAACTCTAATTATTGAGTAATTTGTCCTAAAATTTTTCTTTTTAAAATTTTCTTCTTTGCCATCCATTGGCCTTAGTTCTGTCTTCTGCAGACAAAAAAGAGTAGGTAAAATCTCTCTTGCACATGCCAACTTTTCAGATAATGGAAGAATGCTGGTATGTCCTTCCCAAGTCTTCTCTTCTCCAGGCAAAATGTCCTCAGTGCCTTCAACAGATAATCATAAGACTTATACTCAAGGCCCTTCTCTGGTGTTTTTCTTGATTGCCTTTCTCTGGATAATCCTAGTTATGGGACACACACATACACACACATATAACACATACACACACATATATATGTATATGCATATACATATATGTATATATATAGAAAAATAGTTATCCATTAGCCATAAAAAGAGGAGGTATAATAAATAAGATTTTTCAAGATGATAAATACCAAAGACAGGGCTACAATCCAGGGCTCCTTTTCTCTAAAATGAACAGAAATCACATTGTGACCACATGGAGTCACCGAGTCACTATTCTTACTCAAAACCTGGAGGAAGTTTCAACAAAAGAAACTTCACTTCAGGAGCTTGTAGTGATGCCTTTAATCACTTGAACCTTTAGGCAGCCAAGAGATGTTATGGTTTTGTCCTGTTTCTTTCCGAAAGCCCATTGTAACAGACCCTGACTCCTCCCCAGTGTTCTAATCCAAGATGAATGTGAAATGGGAACATTTTTGTGATGACTCTGGCATGGCATTTTATAATAGGAAGTCATAGGAAGTCAACTGATTGGTAGTCATAAAAACATGGTTTTGGCACAAGGCCCATTTTTTTTTTGCAGAGATATGGCAGATAAAGTGATGAAATGCTATAAAATTAACTTTAGAAATTATTTATTTTCTTTTACCATTTTGTTTATTTTCACTCTTTAAGTTTGGGTGATTTTTTCTGGTCTGAAGAATCATGATTACAAAATTTTTCTCTTCTCTTTATACAATTTGAGAAACAAAAGAATGTGAAAATGATCATAAGATTATATGTTTAGAACTGAAAGAAGTCAGGGTTCATTGAGTCATGGATATGAAAACCACAGGATCTACTTGATTAAGAGTAATTTGTTCTGAATCCAAGGATATCCAATTACATTTTTAAAGTAAAGGTAAACCAGAAATAATAAAAACATGCAAAAATACACAGTCAGCTATTTCCACCCAGTCCACATATGTCTTTACCAGTTGGAGCTCTAGTTGAATTTAAGGAAAGAAAGAGAATGTGAACACAGAAGGGGTTGTGAAACATGCCAAATTCTCAAGCTGTGTCAAGAAAGAAATTATGTTTGTTCTTAGAATTCTCCTTGATTATGATTGTCAACTCAAATACTTCAGGATATCAAGGGCTTATGTTTTCTTTTCTTTTTTGACTACTTATTCCCTATACCTATAGAGATCAGAGCCATGACAATTCTTGACAGATGGTCACCAAAAGTTCCTTAGTCTAAGAAATTCACCATACAGTGGCCAATTTGAGGATGAAGTTCTCTGAATAACTAACTAGGCTAATTTTCAGATAATACATAGTCCATTGTGGTATCATGTTTGAAACCTTTTAAGGCTGGCCAGTTAGAATTAGTAATGAAATTGGTTAGTCTTAAAGATCTCAGGGTTGTCTCCATTTCTCTTTATTTTTTAAGGGAAAAAATATTTTGGTTTTGTTTTGAATAAAATATAATACAAAAGAAAAGGCATAATATGAGCACTAGCAGATTCCTAATCCAGTCATGATAGTGAATTTAATCTTCCAAAATGGTTTTTGATCTTGTATTTTTCATTTTATTATTATATTCATTCTTCATATCTTTCTAACATTTTAATTTATTATTTAATTATTTTGACATTCATTTCTTTTTAAATTTTGAGTTATAAATTTGATCCCTCCATCCCATCACTTCTCATGTGCACTGAGAAGACAAGCAATATGATATCAATTATACATGTGAAATCATGCAAAACACATTTCCATATTGGACATATTAGAAAAAAACAAGAAAAGTAAAGAAAGTGAGAAAATTATACTTCAATTTGACTCAGAGTTCATTAGTTCTCTCTAGAAGTAGATATCATTTATTCACCATGAATACCTTGGAACAGTATAGGATCATTGTATTGATCTGAGTAGCTACATATTTCACAGTCGATCATCAATACAACATTGCTGTAACTGTGCACAGTTATTTTCCCATTCTCCTTACTTTGCTTTACATCAGTTTGTTTAATTCTTGCTGTGTTTTTTTTTCTGAAACCACCCACCTCATCATTAATTACAGCACAATAGTACTCTATTACAGTCATATGCCACAGTACCTTCAATTTTCAATTCTTTGACACCACAACAAGAAGTGCTATACTTTTGTATGCATGGTTTATTTTCCTCTTTTAAAAAATCTTTTTGAGTTAGACAACTAGTACTAACTTTAGTAGGTCAAAGAGTAAGCAGAGTTTTATAGCCTTTTGCACATAGTTCTTAATTGTTTACCAGAATGGTTGGACCAGTTTACTATTCCATCATGTTCCCTCTTTCCCTCCAGCATTTGTCATTTGTGATAGGTGTGAGGTGCTATCTCAGATTTGTTTTTGTTTGCATTTCTCTAATCAATAACAATTTAGAAGTTTCCTACATGACTATAGATAGCCTTGATTTCTTCTTCTGAAAGCTACCTATTTATGACTTTTGACTATTCACTGATTGGGAAATGACTCTTATTTTTATATATTTGTCTCAGTTCTCTATATGAGAAATGATTCTTTTGTCAAAAACTGTAATTTTTAAAATTACATTATTGTCTATGGTACCTTTTTGCATAATGAAGTTTCCCCGATTATCTCTTTTGATTAGATTTATTTTTGCTTTTGCTTTATCTGAGATTGTGATTGCTACCACTGTCTTTTTTACTTCAGCTGAAGTAGAATAGATTCTGCTCCAACCTTTTATTTTAAATTTGTGTGTCTTTATTGTTGCATTCTGGCTTCTAATCCATTCTTCTATTTGCTTCTGCTTGATGGATGAGCTCATCCCATTCACCTTTAGAGTTATGATTACTATTTGTGTATTTCTTTCCAACCCACTGGAGATCTCCAAGTAGAGGCTAGAATATTACTAGTCAGAAATGTTGTAGGTCAGATTCATACTATTGTTGGGGTTAGACTAGATATATTCTGAGCTCCCTTTTCACTCTTAGTTTTAAGATTCTATATTTTTATGGTTCCAAATTCTCATTTAATCAGGGAATGGCTTTTACCCAGTTGTCCTATTTGAATTTATTGGATTAAGGAATTCACAGTTAACTTTTTTGTTCCCTCCAGTTCTTTACTTTTTCCTTTGTACTTCCTAAAATATTTCCCCCTTCTCATTAAAGATCTTACACATATGCACATAAACACACAAATTACATAGTCTCTCTTTTTATCTACTTTTTTACAATTTGGTGGAAAGCACTGGATAACATTTATCAGAAGAAAGTAAGGCATCTAAAATTAATGCCATACATCAGTTAAATCCTCTGCTGCCACGAGGTAGATATAATTCCTCCAGAATTACTTTGTATTTATCTTATATATATATATATTTTGGATTCACTTATGTGAGTTATGTTATTTTCATGGACAGAGTATAAGCTTCTTGAAGACAAGAATTATTTTGATACTGTCAACTGTTTTATCTAGCATGGTAACTGGCACACAGTAGGTGGTTATCAATATTTGTTCACTGACTGATCAATTAAATCTTAGCTGCCTTTTCTGAGTCTATCAAGTGTAGGGAATAGAATACAAAGATACTAATAGGATCATAAATATTAACTTACTATCTCTTCTCCTCTAAGCATTGTCTATTTTCCACTCTTCTACTTCCACTAGCTAACCAGCACAATCACATATAATTAGAGTGATCCTTAGGTAATAATATGATGAACACACAGGCAGTACTGAAGAATGCCATGTAAAACACAAATTTTAAGAGCTTACTTTCATTTTGTAGTTTTCTTGTTATCTAAACTTATAAAGTAGTGTCTACACATAATATTCTATTCCTGAAGAGACTTTTTACCTAATCCACTGATCAATTAGCATGGTTCTCCTCCTCCCTATCTGGCTTCTCCTTTTCTGTCTCCTTTGCTAGATATTCTTCCAGATCGCACCCTCTAATCATAGGTGTCCCACAAGGTTCTGTCCTAGTCCCTCTTCTCCCTTTGTACTACTTCATTTGGTGATCTCATCAGATCCCACAGATTTAATCACTATCTCTATCATGATGATTCTCAAATCTATCTATCCTGCTCCAACCTCTCTACTGACCTCTAATCTCACATCTCCACAGTGCCAGTCAGATATATCAAACTTAATGTCAGGCAGACATCCTAACCTCAATGTGTCCCAAACTGAACTCATTATCTTTTTCCCTTAATACTCCTTCCCATTCCTAATTCCTTTATTACTGAAGAAGGAAATACCATCTTTCCAGACCCTCAGGCTCACAACCTAGGTATCATTCTCAACTCCTCACTATCTCTCACTGTATACAATGAATTCATTGTCAAGACCTATTCATTTCACCTTTGCAATATTTCTCAAATATATCTCCCTCTCTCTGATACTACCAGCTTGGTATAGCCATCAATCACATTGTAGTTGGACTATTGCAATAACTTACTGGTGAGTCTGCCTTCCTCTAGCGTCTCTCTGTTCCAAACCATCTTCCATTGAGCTACCAAGGTAATTTTTCTAAATTACAATTCCAACCACGTCACCCATGCACTCAATAGACTCCAGTGGCTCCTTATTTTCTCCAGGATCAAATAAGAAATTTTCCATTTGTCATCTGAAACCCTTTAAAACCTAGCCCACTCTTACCTTTCAATTTCTATTACACCTTACTCCCTACCACATACTCCTCGATCCGGTGACACTGGGCTTTTTGCAATATCCTACAGCTCTTGGCTCCAGGAATTTTCTCTGGCTGTTTCCCCATGCCAGAATGTTCTCCCTCCCCATGTCTGTTAACTAGCTTTCCTGACTTTCAAGTGCCAACTAAAATCCATTATTTTATTAGAAGCCTTTCCTAAACTTTCTTGATTCTAGTGACTTTTCTCTTATAATTATTTCCTATTTATCCTATATAGTTTGTCTGCATATATTTGTTTGCCTGTTGTCTCCACCTAGATTGTGAACTCCTTGCTGGTAGGGACTATATTTTACTCTTTTTATATTCCCAGCCCTTAGCATAGTCTCTAGTATGTAAGAGACATTTAAAGTTATTATTGCATGACTGACTCAAATATTTATTAAGTTATTACTAGGTAACATATACTATGTCAGGCACTATCAATGAAAGGACAGAAATGAAGCAATGCTTCTCTTCAAGGTGGTTATTCAGTTAAAAACATGTGTGTTTGCCCATACATACAAAGAAGACCTTGGAATAGAGGGCACTAGTAGCCAAAGGAACAGGGGAAGGTGTCTTAAAGAATGTTATGTGTAAGCTTAGTCTTGAAGGAAGTCAAAGATCCAATGGGTTGAAGTAAGAAGTGAGATCATTCTAAGAGAGCTAGATAGTTAATACAAAGGAACAAACATGGGAGATGAAGGGTTGTATATGAGAAACTATAAATAGGTTAGTGTGAGTGGACCATGGAGAATGTGAGCGATACTAATGTTTAAGGAGACTAGAGAAGTAGAAAGAGACCAGGTTATAAATTGCTTCCTTTTATATATTAAGAAAATGAGATCCAGAGATTGTAACTGACTTGCCCAAGATCCTACAGAAGCAAACCAGGTATTGAGCTGTGAGTAGAACTCTCCAAGCCCAGAAAGTGGTCATAGCTATAATTAGTCAGTCCTTTATGTGCATCGTGCCACCTACCACATCACTGTCAGTAGAAATAAGATGATGATTTTAATATTAGTTCTACCCAAGTAGCATAGAATTTAGAAGATAACACCTCACATTACTTTTTCAGCAAGCAAAGCATTTCTCTCTTACTGCCTGCTCCCTAAAGCCCTTCTAATATTTGATGGATTCTTTTATTTCCTGGGTCCTATCTTGGCTAATATCATAAGAATATAGAGTTACAGTTTGAAAGGAGAGAAAGAGACACAGAAAGTGAGAAAGAAAGGAAAGAAAGACAAAGAAAAGGAGTATGTGAGGAAAAATGGGTTGTTCTTACTTGTTGTGTGATCTTGAGTAAGTGTTTAAGTAATATTAAACACCCAAGGTTTTAATTTTCTCATATATAATGTGAAGGGGAGAGGCCAAATGACTGCTAAGGCTCCTTCTAGCTCTAAATCAACAATCCTATGTGCATATGAAAGAATGAGTAATCATCAATGGGCCTCACATAGATTCCACTGTTGTATTCTTGATATAAAGATAAATCTACCAGAAGAGAGGACTCTCTATGGTTAATTTATGGAAGGAAGGAGTTAGATGCTAGGATGGGAAGGAAATAATGGGCTGCTTTCCACCTTATTGAAGTGAATACCTACAACAATTAGGTGACAGATCCCATTTGATTAGTTATATATAACTATGTATTTACTATATGCACAGTACTATAAACCTTTAAATAATTTCCCTCATAGGGGAAAGTTGCATATGATCTGGAAGGAACCTTACTATTATAAAGGACTCAAAGTAGCCAGAAATCAGTGAGAGTGCCAGAAGGAACACAACTTTAAATAGGAAGAGGAAACTAGAAGTTAGGTCTATGTACAGTTGGTTTAGGACTCACTGAGTCTCTTGAGAGAAAGCCTGAGCATGTGTCAAACCCTGGCTTAGATGCTCTATAAGTAGCACTATGGTTCATATTTCTAGATAGCCCAAGAAACTTGTACTGGTCTCTGTGGCTGGATTAGAGGGAATCTTACAATAAGACTTTATCGCTCTAAAACCAACAAAATTTCAGGTTTATTTTATTATCTTTCACCTGCATGCTATCTGAGCTATCTTCTATGCTATCTACTGAGAAATCCTACTTCTTTCTTCAGGCAAGCTTAAAGGAAACAATGAGCTTCCAGAAGACTTGAGGTGCCAGGAAGTAATGATCAAATAAGATGGAAAGTATCTCCCAGATCAGAAAGAATCTAACCTGTTTCCTTCTTTCCTGGGGTCTATTTCTTAATCGTAGGGATCAGGGAATACAGTGAAGGAAAGAGTCTTTTCAATTTTATTGACTGATCTGAGAAGCTCTTACACAAGTTGGGAGCAGGGGGATAAACAAAAAGCCAAAGCAAAATTTGGGGTCACCTATAGTTTTCCTTTATCACTGCAATTTTGCCTCTGTAACAGTAGGGATGATGTTGCACTGGATGAAGTGATATTGATTAAATAAGAGCCAAGAAATGTGTAATGTGACTGGACAGAGAAAATGGAATAATAGTGTAATTGGAAAATAGAATAATATTTTGGTGTTGTTTCTAGCTATTGATAATCCACTTCAATCCTTTTCAAAATATGTTCTCTGCCAAGAGATTTCATTCAATATAGTCCTTTAATTAATAGTGAGAGATCACATCCCCCATGGGTCTAGTCTGTGGGGATGCCATCATAATTGTTGAAATAGGCTACCTATTCTAAATAAGGGATTGTGAAGGTCCTCTGCTGGGGACAAAGCTGCTTTAAAATATTGGTTGGTTGTGTAACTCAATAGTGCCAATATGACTTCCTAACATTCTGGTAATTGCAGATTAATAACTGTCTGTCAGGAGGAGCGTGGCCTACTGGATAAAGCTAGGAGATATGTTGCATAGATATGTTTACCACCGAATAACTGGGTGTGCTGGTATGCCTATCTTGGACCAGATTTTCTTTCATTAATGAGATCCATCCAAGATAGGTTAGGACATAATAAGAAAGCATCTACCTTCTTTTGATAAATTCTAGTCATATGTCTCAGAAACATTATACGTATTGGCTAATGAGAAAAAAAACAGGTGGAAATATTTGCTAGACTAATGTCTGTAATATTTGAAAAAATCTGGAGAACAGGACAGTCATAGTAGGACTAGAGAAGGAAAAATTTCCTAGTTTTCCAAAATGACAGAGAATGGAATCTATAAACTAGTGGTTTCAAACTGAAATAGAAAAGGGCCCATTAAATTATACATAAGGATCCCTGCTGGCTTCATATTTGCTTAAAACAACACATATTAACATTATCTATGTTCTATTCTATTTTATTTTTGTTGAATGTTTCTCAGCTACAATTATTCTGCTTCTCTATGACCTGTAGGCTATATGTTTGGCATATTCAGTATAAACTGCACGCCCATCATCTTGACTTTAATCTTGGCAAAAATTTAAATGATTAGTGAACACCTAGAAAAGGAAGCAGTTACATCAAAGAACCGGGATGGCTTTTTCAAGAACAGGTCATGGGAGACTAAACTTCTTGCTCTCTTCCTTTAAAAAAAGACTTGGAAGGTCTCATTGATGAAACCAAATCTTGTCAAAAATAGTCATTCCACTGTTCCCAGTTAGTTACATCTCCTAGCTTTGTTCAATATGTTGCACACACAGAAGACACACGCACATGTGTGTCAGGTTATCATCATCAAGTTAGCATATCAGGTGAATGTTATACATAGAATTTACCTAGGAAAACATTTGGTAAATTCTCTCATTCCATTCTTGGGGGAAGGAAAGAGAATTGTGGGACACATTATAATATTAATGGATAATATCAGAACTGGTCGAATTGTCAATTGCAAAGAAAGGGCAGTCAATAAAAGCACATTGTCAACTTAGAAAGAGGTCTCTTGTACAACGACTCAGGGATCTGTATTTGCTACTGTATTGTTTAACATTCTTAATAATGGCTTAGATAAAGGTTTAGATAACATACTTATCAAAATTGCATTGGCTGCAAAACTGGAAAGGTTACCAAACACATTGGATGAATGAATCAATAGATAGATACAGATATATAGCATGTAAGTATATGTGAATATATGTATGTATATTTGTATGTGCACACACACATTTGTGTGCATATATATGTACATACACACACAAAATCACTGCAGAATAGAATATTGGACTAAATCTAATGATGTTAAATTGACGAGGTATAAATATAAAGCTTTACTTTTAACTTCAAAAAATGACCTTTACAAGATGAGGGAGACCTGAATAGACAAAAGTTTTTCCTGTAAAGAAATATGAATGTTTTACTACACTTAAAGTTCATTAAGATTCAAAAATTTGACAAAGTAGCCAAATTATCTAATTTGATCATAGATTGTAATAAGAAAGAAACATCAGACTTCTGAGTTTAAGAGTAATAATCCTGCAGTACTTTGTTCTATTTGGGTGACTTCTGGATTAGTGTGTTAATTTGGGGAACCTTACAGTTTTGCACACCATCTGGGGTGGGGGGCTACCAGGAGAGTGGAGAGCCTTAAGTTCATGCCATAAGAAGACTAGTCAAAGAAACTAGGGCTATTTAGACTGAGGAAAAAAAGACTTAGAAGAGTCATCATAGCTGGCATGTGGAAGAGAGATCAGGCTGGTTCTGTTTCCCTCAAGAGAGCAGAACTAGGTGCAATGGTTAGAAGATGCTAAAAGGAAAACTTAGACTTGATGCCAGGAAAAACAAAAAGAATTGGAGCTACTCTAAAGTGACACATTAATGGGTTTCACCTCATTGGGATTCTTCAAGTGATGACTAGGTGACAGCTTATCAGATGTGTTATAGAGGAAAATCTTTGTCAAATACCAAAAATTGGGATGAGATAAAGCATTTATTAAATGCTTACTATGTTAAAAGAACTGTACTAAGCACTTGGAATACAAATAAAAGGAAAAATGAAGACATGTCCCTCCCTTAAGGAGCTTATATTCTAATGGGAAAAGATAAGCCATAAAAGAGAGATGGAAATTGGGGAGAGGTGTCTACTTAGAAATAAAGTAGGAAAGTGATCTGGAGAAATAGGGGTTGAGCCAGGTTAGAGACGAATGTGACTGGCATGCATATTTTTTTTCAAATGAGAATTCCATGGATTAACTTCCAGAGGGGGGAGTAGGCATAGGAATGGAAGCTTTACTAGTGTTAGAAAATCACTAGGATAAAGCAGGAAAGTAGTAAATTTGGAGGCTGAGCCAGATTGGACTTATGGTCACTGAGGACCCTCCAAACTCTAAAATGATACAATTTTATGGCATATTTTTCCATTAACATTTGAGTCAACAGAAATGTTGATTCTTTTGAGATTGTGTAATTCTGTGATTTGTAGTCATGCATCCTCACCAGGAGAAGTATAATGTTAAATACGTATGTTTTGGGGCCAGGGCACCAGGGCATTGCTTGAGATCGTTGGAAGCAATGTCTAATTTCCCAAATAAAAACTGACCTACTCTTCACATCCCATTGAATTCTCCCCAGTTTTGTTCTAGTTCAATGTATATGTACTGATAGAGTAACCTAATCAAATTGCATGTCAGATTTTGGCCAATATACCTTCCTCATCTCTTTTGTTTTTCTTTCATGAACTACTTGGACTCTCTCTTTATGATGCTTATGGATATCATCAAAGAAACCCTATAGTGTTGGTTTGTGCAAGCAACACAATGTTATCTACCACGAGAAACATTTAAACTATAAATCTCTGAAATGGTCAAAATTTATCTTCTATTGAGGATACTTTTTTTTTCATTCTCACTTTGGCAGGATATGCCTCATGACAAAGCCAAGAATCTTTGGAAGAAATATCTCTTTGTTTTCTTCCTCACTTGATATTGATTGTCAAAGGATCACAGAACAAGGTTCTTTTTTGTGGATTCAACTACCATGGACTCTTGGAATATTTTGGAAGACATCTGCTGAAGGACAATTTGAGGCTGTTCTACTCAGTCGAAGCCTTTAAAAGAAAGAATTGCAGGTGTTTTGATTTTTTTTAATGAAATGCCTTGTTAAAAATGTTGAACCATACAATTAATTAAATCTGCTTAGTAATTATTTATAGTTAAAACATTTTTGATGTGGAAATATAGGTTTTAAGTTATTCTTATTAAGACCTCATGTATCCAATTTTTTTTTGCCCATTCATTTTTAGTTTTTTTCTTTTACATGGCATGTTTTGTTCTTTTACGTGGTACGTACTTGGCTATAGTGATTCATCTTTTTTTCAATTTGCATTATTTCATAATGATCTTCCTAGTACTTCTAGATCTTTTTTAATACTTCTCAGAGTTGTTAATCTTAACCAAATTATGCTATTCTTGCACATTGTGATGACCTCATTGTTGTATGCCTGCGAAACCTGGACAGTATACCAGCAGCATGCCAGGAAACTGAATCTCTTCCATTTAAATTGTTTTAGGAAGATTCTGAAGATAACCTAACAGGATAAGGTACTGAACACTGAGATCTTTTCTCAAACTAAATTGCCAAGCATTCAAATTCTACTGCAGATAATACAACTCTGATGGGGTCACATCATTTTTTAAATGCCAAACCTAAATGCTTACCTAAAAGACTATTTGATAGAGAATTCACACAATGCAAGTGCTCACATGGTGGTCAGAAGAAGAGCTACCATGACACTCTCAAGGTCTCTCTGAAGAACTTTGGAATTAATTGCATGACATCACTGGCAGACACTGGCACAGAACTGCCCAGCATAGCATGCCCTGATCAGAGAAGATTCTGTGTTCTACAAACAAAACAGAATTGAAGTAGTTCAAAAGAAACATAGGATGCACAAATTTAGAGGATCCACCCCAAGTATTCATATAGATTATTTGTGCCCTACCAATAGGTGAGCATTCTGAGCTTGTATTAGTCTGATTAGCCACAGTTCAACACATTATAACTTGACTCTAGCATAGTAATGTCATGGTGGTCCTCTTTAAGAATGAAGGACAAAAACAAATGATCTCATTCTTGTATTAATGCACCATAATTTATTTAATTATATCCTGTTACAGGACATTTATCTTTTTATAGGTTTTATGACGATGCTATGAAAATTGCTTTTCTTTGGTCTTATTTTTGAAAACGCTTTCAGTCTATATTCTCACCAATGGAAATACTGTGTCAAAGAGTATAATTATTTTTGAAATCTTGATATTAACAGAATGCTTTCTAAAAGGTTTTATAAGAATACCTACAACATTGAATTTCATTATTTACATTATTTAATTAATACAATGCATGTATATCACATTATGTATTTATTATGTTTTCAAAGAGTATGAATTTAAATAATATAACTACTTCATAGGACATATTATTTGAACTAATCTTTATTATTTTTCATATATATTTATTATCTTTACCTTTATGTTGTATATATTTTATATGTATTTGTTTTTTCCCCCATTAGAAAGTATAACTCTTGCAAATAGAGACTATTTAAGTATTTGTAATTATATCCTCAGTATCTAGCTGTGTGTCAGGCCTGTAGTGCATACTTAATGAATACTTGTTGAATAACTGTTGATTTGTTACCTAGGAGAACTTATCTAGGAGCCAGAAATGACTATAATATTAAGACAAAATATATAAATAAATAAATTTAAAAATAATTTGAAAGATGTTCTAATATCTGAACAGGGTGTGGATATATTTTCTTTTTTATTTATTTATTTATTTATTTATTTATTTTTTTAGATTTTTTTTTTTATTTACATCTTTAGTTTTCAGCATTAATTTTCACATGCGTTTGAATTACAGATTTTTCTCCCCATTTCCACCCCCCCCCACTCCAAGATGGCGTACACTCTGGTTGCCCCGTTC
>CM053622.1:111330803-111361422 GCA_028646595.1 Phalanger gymnotis
CTTTGGTATGTACCTTATATTTCTCTTGGCTCTTGTATGTCAAATCTTCTATTAAGTTCTGTTTTTTTTTTAACAAAGTCCAGAAAGTCTGACAATTCATTAAATACACATTTTTTTTTTGTTCAGGATATGTTTAGCTTTGTTGGCTCTTTGATATATAGTGTTCCAAGATCTGTGGTCCTTTACTTTCACCACCGCTAGATCTTGTGTGATTCTAATTGTGGCACTACCGTATTTAAATTGCTTTTTTCTAGTTGCTTTTAATATTTTGTCCTTCAACTCGGGGTTTCTGAACTTGACTATAATATTTCTGTGGATTCTCCTTGTAGAATATCTTTCACATGGTGATTGGCAGATTTTTCTTTTTCTATTTTTCCCTGTTGTTCTTCAGGACAATTTTCTTTAATCATTTCTTGTATTATGGCATCAAGATTCTTTTGTTTTTTAATCATAGCTTTCAGGTAGTCTGATAATTCTTGTTTTCTCTTATTGATCTGTGCTCCAGATCATTTGTTTTTTATGAGTTGTTTCACATTGTCTTCTATTTTTTTGATCTTTATATTTTGTTTTATGATTTCTTGATCTCTTATAACATCACTATCTTCTCTTTGCCCAATTCTGATTTTCAAGGAGTCATTTTCTTCCTTAAGATTATTGATCTCCTTTTCTAATTGGTTGACTTTTTTTCATAATCTATTCTTTCTT
Source organism: Phalanger gymnotis (assembly GCA_028646595.1). NCBI lineage: Eukaryota > Metazoa > Chordata > Mammalia > Diprotodontia > Phalangeridae > Phalanger > Phalanger gymnotis. The sequence continues at coordinate 111,331,509 of CM053622.1, forward strand.
AGAGTGTTATTATTTTTTTTTAGTTTTTCCTCGATCTCTCTCATCTGATTTTTAAAGTCTTTTTTTTAAGTTCTTTGATTACTCTTTGGGGTAGAAGATGGTTTCTTTTCTTCAGTATCCTCCTCTGAAGATGAATGCCAGTCTTTATTCCCATAGTAGCTCTCTATGGTTGAATTCTTTTTCCTTTACCTCTGCATTTTAAAAAAAATTGTAATAGCTTAGTTTTTTTAAAGACCTTTATTCCTGAGGTACAATGGGGGGGGTGCCCCTGGCCTCAGATCTTTCTTCAATTCTTCGCTCTGGCCTAGGACCTAAATGGAAACCTCCAGCAGCATCCCTGCCCCACTGCTTCTGTACTCACTGGTTGTGTGCTGTCTCCTTTTTGCCCCCAGTTGTATCTCCCACAGCACAGCTGAGTTTGGCATTCCTTGTCAGCAGAGGTTCCCTCAGGCTTTCCTGGCTCAGACACCTAACTCCCCTCTAGCTGTCCCAGGGATAAAAGTTCCTGTGGCTGGGGCAAAGGCAGCCTTCCAACTGGGCTAGCTCAGGGCTTCCCACTTGTTGTTTAAGCAGATCTAGGTCCTAGCCTGCAGACGTTTACTCTTCACAAGGACCAAACCTCATGCTGGAATTTTTCTTCAGATCTCCAATTGTCCCAGGAGAACCCTTATTCTACTCCTACTCTTATTTACTTTTAGCACTCCTGAGGCACTATTTTATCTATTTTGTGGGGGAAAATCTTGAGAGCTTGGAATTTTCTGACCTACTCTGCCATCTTCCCAGAATCCTCTCTGCAATGTTCTTTCTCACCCTTTTATTTTGTTTTTTTGGTATCATACTATAAAAGTTACCTTATTTCCATACCCTCTGTCTGCATATATTGCTTCTAATTGCTCTTATAGTAATAAAATTCTTAAGTTACAAATATTATCTTGCCATATAGAAACATAAACTGTTTAAATTCATTGAATTTCTTTTGTTTTCTCATCATTGTTTCTTTTTTTTTTACATTTTTATATTTCCCTTGAGTCTTGTATTTGGAGGTCATTTTTTTTTAACTTCAGTTCTGGTCTCTTAATTAAGAATGTTTGAATGTCCTCTAGTTCATTAAATCTTCATTCCCCACCACTCTGCATGAAAGATTATATTTGATTTTGCTAGGTGGATGATTCTTGGTTTTAATTGTAACTCCTTTGCCTTCCATCATATCATATTCCAAGCCCTCTGGTTCTTTAATATGGAAGCTGCCAAATACTGTGTAATCCTATATGTAACTCCATGATATCTGAATTGTTTCTTTTTGGCTGCTTGCAGTACTTTCTCCTTGATCTCTGAGCTCTAGAATGTGTCTATGATGTTCCTGGGAGTTTTCATTTTGGGATCTCCTTCAGGTGGTGATTGGTGTATTCTGTTTTTCATTTGCCCTCTAATATGTCAGGCAGTTTTCATTGATTTTTTAAAAGATGTTGTCTATGCTTCTTTTTAAATCATGGCTTTCAAGTAGTCCAATAATTCTTATATTTCTCTCTTGGATCTATTTTCTAGGTCAGTTGTTTTTCCAATGAAAAATCTCACGTTCTTTTTTTTTAACCTTTAAAATTTTGTTTTATTGTATCTTGATATTTCATAGAGCATTTCCACTTGCTCAGTTTTAATTTTTAAGGAATTATTCTCTTTAATGAAGTTTTGTATGCCCTTTTCCATTTGGCCAACTCTATTGTTTGGGGAGTTATTTTCTTCAGTAATTTTTTAATATCTTTTCCCATGCTATTGACTTTTTTCATGCTTCTCTTGCATTACTCTCATTTCTTTTCCTAATTTTTCTTCTATTTCTCCAATTTGCTTTTTTAAAAATGTTTTTTAAGATCTTCTAAGAATTCTTTTTGGGGCTGATACCAAATTACATCTTTTTTTTTCTTTGAGGCTTCACTTGAAGCCATTTTGACATTATTTTCTTCTTCTAAGTTTATGCCTTGATCCTCCCTTGTCCTCATAGTAATTTTCTATGGTTAATTTCTTTCTTTTCTTTTTTGGGGCTCATTTTCTGTCTTTTTTGTGACTTGGTATTTTTGTGTGAGAATTGGGCTCAGGTCCTCATTGTCTCAAGTTTTTCTGTGCTGGGGCTCAGGGTCTTACTACTGGCTTTCACTGGGCTTCAGGGCTTAGCTACTTGCTTTCACTGGAGGATAGGCTTCCCTTCTGGATTACACTGGGGGATAAGGCCTCCCTATTGGGGTTTAGCTGCTGGCCTGCCCTAGGAGTGGGGGCTTGCTTCTGGGTTGCTATCTTAACAGTCTTTCTGATGGCTGGCCCTGGAGGAAGAATCTAGTTGATCTTCACCAGGGGTGGGTCCCTGCTGCGGAGTGTCTATGAAAACAGATTTTGTTTGCTGAGAGGCCCCAGGGGTAAAGACTTATGGTTAGCTAACCCTGACGTGGGCCTTCACTACTGATGAGCAGTGGGGTCAAAGCCTTGCTTATGGCTTGCTTTGGGGGTGGGATAGCGGGAGTGGGGACTTGGTGTGTTTCACCTACTGCTCACTTTACCTGGGGGCTACTGGCTAGCAAGAGGGAAAGGACTCACTGATGATATTCCCCAGGCTTGGAGCCTTTCAGTAGGCCCCCTGCTGTGAGGTTGGCTGTTGCTGCTGCTGCTGCTGCTCCTGCTGCTTCTCTTGGACTTCACTCCCCTCTCAGCCCAGCTGCTTCACCTTTCCTAGATCAATTCTGAGGTGGAGAAGTGGAGTCAGGAAGCTATATACAAGATAAATAGAGCACAATCAACATTGGAAAGGAACTAAAATTAAGAGAGTTCAGGAAAGGCTTCCTGAAAAAGGTAGGATTTTATTTGGGACTTGGTAGAAGCCAAGAAAGTCAGAAGCAAAATTCCAGAGCTCTAAGTTCAAGGAAAAAATATTGCATGGATGACAGACAGTGAAAATGTCTAGGAAATATCTTATTAGAGGAAAAGCAAGGACACCATTGCCAATGGATTGAAGAGTACTTGAGGGTAGGGTGTGCTATACAACTAAGAAGTCTGACTTAATAAATGCTTGTTTAATTTAAATGGGACAAGTATTTAACCACTTTATTTTTGTTTCTTTCTTCCCCTAGGCTTGCCTTAGTTAAAAACATACCTTGGAGAAACATGTTAACTAGCCAGCATAAAAATGCAAAAAAAAACAAAACAAAACAAAAAAACAAAAACAAATAAACAAAACTAAGCCTGTGTGAGGGATGGGGTATCAGAGGATCATAGAATGTTAGAACTAGAAAGAACATAAGAGATTGTCTAGTCCAATCTTTTCATTTTCCTGATGAGAAATAGAGGGAGAGAGGTTTAATGAGTTGCTCAATGTTACACAAGGAGTAAGAAGCAGATTTTTGATTTGAGTATTGGTCCTCTGACTTCAAATATAGCACTTTAAAAAATGTTCTGCTACTTCTACAGGACCATGAAGGTGGGGGCTTAGGAGGTGGGAAGTTAAAGAGGGAGAGGTTTTTTTTTAATACTTTTATATTTTTGGGGGCAGCTAGGTGGTGCAGTGAGTAGAGCATGGGCCCTGGAGTCAGGAGGACCTGAGTTCAAATCTGGCCTCAGACACTTGACACACTTGCTAACTGTGTGACCTTGGGCAAGTCACTTAATCCTAATTGCCCTACCTTTCCCCCTGCCAAAAAAAATACTTTTATATTTTGACAAAAGAGCAATGTCATAAGAATGATCTGATTAACTGCTAGTATTTGTGTGATAGAGTTCCTGGCACCAAAATGTTTTCTCTTGAAAATGAATTGACCAGCAAAAGCAAACTCCATATCTTTTTTAGCCCATGAGAAAATAAAGCATATTTCAAATGGACAAGTTGGATTTCAGCCTTTCTTTAGCTCTAATCTATCTAAAAGCCTCATATTTCTATGTTCTTTTTTTCATGTAGAATTGTTGCATTTCATAAGTCATGGTATATCTTTGTCTTTACCAATGGCTTCCAGATGAGATTTTTCATCTAGTTGGTGATCCATGCTATTATGACTCTGTAAAAAATTGGAATTTATTTTTCCCAGAATCGCAAACTTTGGTAAGATCAGTCCTTGAGAAACACCTCTAAAACCTTCTATACATTGTTTAAATGTTTATCTGCATTTTTATATTACTCGATATTGTTAATAAGTTATGTTGCCTGTAAGAGAAACTTTAGCCAAGCCTATAAATCAGCCATTTGAGACTGAGAAGTAGGAAAGTGAACTTATTGGAGAAGGGATTTTCCCACATCCTCTGCAGCATTTATGATTTTCCTGTTTTGTCCTCTGCAGCATTTATGATTTTCCTGTTTTGTCATGTTAGCCAATGTAACAGGAGAGATGTGGTGCCTAAGAGTTCTTTTGATTTGCATTTCTCTAATCAATAGTGATTTAGAGCATTTTTTTCATATGACTATAGGTATCTTTAATATCTTCCTCTGAAAACTGTTTCTTCATATCTTTTGACCAATTTTCAGTTGGGGAATGACTTGTATTCCTGTAAATTTGACTTATCAGAAACACTGGTTGTAAAGATTCTTTCTCAATTTTCTGCTTCCTTCCTAATCTTTGTTGCATTGACTTTGTTTGTACATAAACTTTTTAATTTAACATAATCAAAATTATCGATTTTAAATTTTGTATTGCTCTCTATCACTTGTTTAGTCATGAATTCTTCCCTTTTCCTTAAATCTTACAGGGAAACTGTTCCTAGCTCTCCCAAATTGCTTATAATATCAGACTTTATTCCTAAGTCACAAATCCATTTTGAATTTATTTTGGTATACAGTGTGAGATATTGGTCTATGTCCAGTTTTTGCCATACTATTTTCCAGTTTTCTGAGTAGTTTTTGTAAAATAGTGAATTCTTAACCCGGAGCTGGATTCTTTGGGTTTATCAAAGAGTAGATTGCTATAGTCATTGGCGACTGTCTTGTGTACCTAACCTAGTCCACTGATCCACTACTCTATTTCTTTGCCAGTATCAAGTAGTTTTGATGACTGCTGCTTTATGGTACAGTTTAATATCTAGTATGGTTAGGCCACCTTCCCTAGCATTTCTTTCATTAATTCCCTTGATATTCTGCACCTTTTGTTCTTCTAGATGAATTTTGTTATTATTTTCTCCAGCTCTGTAAAACAATTTTTTGGTGGTTCGATGGGTATGGCATTGAATGAGTAAATTAATTTAGATAAAATTGTCATTTTTATTATATTAGCTCAGCCTAACCATGAGCAGCTAATGTTTTTCCATTTATTTAGATGTGACTTTATTTGTGTGAAAAGTGTTTTGTATTTGTGTTCATATATGTCCTGGCTTTGTCTTGGCAGATAGACTCCCAAATATTTTATAGTGGCTACAGTAACTTTAAATGGAATTTCTCTTTCTGTCTCTTGCTGTTGGGCTTTGTTAGTAATATATAGGAATGCTGAGGATTTATGTAGGTTTATTTTATATCCTCCAACTTTGCCAAAGTTATTTATTATTTCAAGTAGCTTTTTACTTGATTCTCTAGGATTCTAAGTAAATCATCATATCATCTGCAAAGAGTGATAACTTAGTTTCTTCTTTGCCTATTCTAATTGCTTCTATTTCTTTTCTTCTCTTATTGCTACAGCTAACATTTCTAGTACAAAATTGAATAATAGGGGTGATGATGGACATCCTTGTTTCACCCCTGATCTTATTGGAAATGCATCTAGCTTATCCCCATTACATATAATGCTTCCTCATGGTTTTAGGTAGATGCTATTTGTAATGTTAAGGAAGGCTCCATTTATTCCTAGGCTTTCTTGTGTTTTTAATAGGAATGGGTGTTGTATTTTGTCAAAAGCTTTTTCTGCATCTGTTGAGATAATCATATGGTTTTTGCTACTTTTGTTGTTGATATGATCAATTATGCTGATAGTTTTCCTAATATTGAACCAGCCTTACATTCCTGTAATAAATCCTACCTGGTCATAGTGTATTATTCTTGTGATAAATTGCTGCAATCTTTTTGCTAGTATTTTATTTAAAAATTTTGAATCAATATTCATTAGGGAAATTGTTCTATAATTTTCTTTCTCTGTTTTGACTCTCCCTGGTTTAGGAATTAATACTATATTTGTGTCATAAAAAGAATTTGGCAGGACTCCTTCTTTGTCTATTTTCAAAATAGTCTATAAAATATAGGAATTAATTGTTCTTTAAATATTTGATATAATTCCCATGTAAATACATCTGGCCTTGGAGATTTTTCCCTAGGGAGTTCATTGATGGCTCGCTCAATTTCTTTTTCTGAGATGAGGTTATTTAGGTATTTTATTTCCTCTTCTGTTAACCTGGGCAATTTATATTTTTGTAAATATTCATCCATTTCCCTAAAATTTTCAAATTTATAGGTATACAATTAGGCAAAATAGTTCCTAATTATTGTTTAAATTTCCTCTTCTTGGCAGGTGAATTCACCCTTTTCATTTTTGAAACTGGTAATTTAGTTTTCTTCTTTCTTTTTTAAATCATTGACCAAAGGTTATTGATTTTATTGGTTTTTTCATAAAATCATCTCTAAGTTTTATTTATTAGTTCAATAGTTTTCTCAATTTCAATTTTATAAATCTCTCTTTTGGTTTTATATTAATTCCAATTTGATATTTAATTGGGGATTATCAATTTGTTCTTTTTCTAGCTTCTTCAGTTGCATGCCCAATTCATTGATTTCCTTTTTCTCTGTTTTATTCATGTAAGCATTCAGAGATATAAAATATCCCTTAAAAATTACTTTTGCTTCATCCCATAAGTTTGGAATGTTGTCTCATTATTGTCATTCTCTTGAATGACATTATTGATTGTTTCTATGATTTGTTCTTTGACTCAATCATTCTTTAGGCTTAGATTATTTAGTTTCCAATTAATTTTTAGTTTATTTTTCCATGATTTTTTATTACAAATAATTTTTATTGCATCAGCATCTGAAAAGGATGCATTGACTATTTCTGCCTTTCTGCACTACATTGTGAGGTTTTTGTGCCCATGGTCAATTTTTGTGTATGTGCCATGTACCACCAAGATAAAGGTATATTCCTTTCTATCCCCATTCAGTTTTTTACAGAGGTCTATCGTATCAACCTTTCCCAAAATTCTATTCACCTCTTTAACTTCTTTCTTATTTATTTTGAGGTTAGATTTATCAAGTTCAGAGGGGGGGGGTTGATGTGCACTGCTAGTATAGTTTTGCTGTCTATTTCTTCTTGTAACTCCTTTAACTTCTCCTGTAAGAATTTGGATGCTATACTACTTGGTGCATATTTGCTTAGTAATGATATTACTTCATTGTCTTTGGTGCTTTTTAAGAGTATATAGTTTCCTTCCTTATCTGTTTTAATTAGATCTATCTTTTCTTTTGCTTTCTCTGAGAATAGGTTGGCTACCCCTGGTTTTTTTTTTTAATTTCAGCTGAAGCAAAATATATTCTGCTTCAGCCCTTTACCTTTACCCTATGTGTATCCCCTGTTTCAAATGTGTTTCTTGTAAACAACATTGTAGGATTATAGTTTTTAATCCATTCTTCTATCCACTTCCATTTTATGGGAGAGTTCATTCCATTCCCATTCACAGTTATGATTACTATCTGTGTCTTTTTTCTCCATCCTATTCCCCCCCTCCACACTTATGCTTTCATTTCTCCCTTCTCCCTTCTACTCCTTAAAAGAATTTTGCTTTTGACCACTGCCTTCCTCAACTTTCCCTCCCTATTAACACCCCTCCCTTATCCTACCCCTTTCCCCTTGATACTTCTTCCCTTCCTTCTAACCATGGCCTCTCCCTTTTCTTTCCCCTTTTCCCTCCTAGTGCCTGTAAGACAAGTTTGATTTCTGTACTTATCAGAGTATGTTATTCTCTCCAATGAGAGTAAAGCTCAAATGCTGCTTTTCTTCCTATTTTCTTTTCTTCTACTATAATATGTTTTTGTGTCTCTTCATGTGATGCAATTTATCCTTTTCTACCTCCTCCTTACCTCTTCTCTCAGAATAATCTCTTTGTACCCCTTAATTATGGTTTTTATCATCACATCATTTACTTTGTGCTGAAACCCTCAGTCTATGTATATCTCTTTTAATTGTAATAACTGTAGTATTCTCAAGAGTGACACACACACACACATATATATATACACATGTGTATGTATATATATCATATATACATGTGAATGTATATATATATATATATCACATAGAAAACAATATAATCCTATGTAAAGAAATTGCCTCATTGAATAACAAGTTTTTTTCTCCGTGTTTACCTTTTAATGTCTCTCTTCTTTGTATTGGGAGATCAAATTTTTCATTGAGCTCTGGTCTTTCCATCAGGAAGGTTTGGAATTTCCTTATTTCATTGAATGTCCATTTCCTCACCTGAAAAAAAATTGTGCTCAATTTTGCTGGATAATTGATCCTTGGTTATAGTCCATGCTCCTTTGCCTTTCAGAATATCATATTCCAATCCCTCCTATCTCTTAATGTAGATGCAACAAGGTCCTTCGTGATCCTGACTGTAGTTCTGTGATATTAGAATTGTTTCTTTCTGGCTGCTTGCAGTATTTTCTCCTTGACTTGATAATTCTGGAATTTGGCTACAATATTCCTTGGAGTTTTCAATTTGGCATCTCTTTCAGGGGGTGATCTGTGGTTTCTTTCAATGACTATTTTACCCTCTGTTTCTAGGTCCTTGGAATAGTTTCCATAATGATTTCTTGGAAGATAATGTCCAGGATCTTTTTTTTTTTTCATCATGGCATTCTGGTAGTCCAATAATTCTTAGATAATCTCTCCTGGATCTATTTTCCATGTCAGTTGTTTTTCTGATGAGATGTTTTACATTTTATTCTACTTTTTTTCATTCTTTAGATTTTGTTTGACTGATTCTTGGTGCCACAGAGTCATTAGCTTCTATTTGCCCAATTTTAATTTTTAACAAATTGTTTTCTTCATTTAACTTCTTACCTCCTTTCCCATTTGGTTAATTTTACTTTTCAAGAGTTGTTTTCTCTCGTTAGATTCTGTACCTATTTAATCATGTCACCTATTTTACTTTTAAAAGATTTGTTCTCATCAGTGAATTTCTTTCCTTTTTCTTTATCCTCTCTAATTTGGTTTTTAAAATCCTCCTTCAGCTCTTCCAGGAATTCTTTTTGTACTTGACACCAATTCATGTTCTATTTTGAGGTTTCTGATGTGGGTATAGTGTCAATTCTGTCCTCTTCTGAATTGGTATTTTGATCTTCTTTGTCACCATAATAAAATCAACAGTTCTTCTTTTTCTGGATTGCTTCTTTGTGGTAGTTGTCTTTTTCCTGGCTTTGAAAGTGGATCTCTGCTTCTGGGGCCCAGGGGGCTTTGTCTCAAACTTCTTGTGTTGGGGACTGGGGGCCTGGTTACTGGCTTTTTGTGCTGTGGCCTCTGGTTTTGTCAGCTAGAGGCAATATAATGCTGCTGCTCACCTGGTGCTGAGCTGGATTTGGCTGATGTGTGAAGGTTGAGGCTAGGTGTACGTCTTTCTGAGCTCTCCTAGGTTACACTGAAGCTCCTGGTGTGAGATGTGAGGGAGGTGTGGTCTGGCTGCTGGAAATCTCTTCCTCTAGGGCTGTACTACAGAATGCATGGTCTCATGCATTGCACTGGTGTCTGCTACTTCGCTTGGATGTACAGAGGAATGTCTGGGGTTCTGGTATTGGCACTTTCAGGCTCCACCCCCTTGGGCCTAAGGAACTCCTGCTGGTCTGCTGAGGTGGGGTCTTCTGGGATGCTTTTCTTCCTGCACTAGTCTCCTTCTTCCACCACAAGAGACACTCATCCTCCTAGGCTCCTGAGCTAAAAGGCTACTGAAGCCCCACTTCTGGCTCTTCTGTTCCGGGGTTTCTCCTAGGGTAGTATTCTCTGGGTGAGGAAGGGAGCAGTGAGAGTCATTTTGCCTGGTCATCATGGCTCCCAGAAGTTTAAGAAGGTGAGTTTCAAACCTTTAGACTGTGGGCTGAAAGCCTCAGGTGTAGTTGCTGCCACAGCCACAGGCTCTATGCTGCTATCTCACCTAACTCTGACAGCCTCCTGTCCTGGACTGGGAGGCCTGGGGAATCACCACTGCATCCAGCAAATCAGCCCCAGGCCTGCTCATGTTCCCACTGTGGTATGGTTTAGTTCTGCATGCCCAGCTCTCTCCTGGCCTAGTCAATTGGGTGAGTCCCACACTGCTCCTGTTCTGGTGTGGTCGGGTGCAGTTCCATGCTTCCAGAGCTCTCTCAGCCCATAGATCCATCCCATTGACCCTGCGGACTCTCCTGGCTTGGAAATCTGCCACACCCGGTCTTCTAGTGGCTTCTATCTCTCTCAAATCTGCTAAGATTCACTTTTTTAGAGGTGTCTGACAGAATTTATAAGAGAGTTCCAATAAGTCCTTGCTTTCACACCGCCATCTTGGCTTCACCATCCACCACTCTTTTCTACCAATTTCAATGAGATTGAGGTTCTAACATTCTCTGGCTCTCCCTGCCCTACATAATTTCCCCTCCCTTACAAAGGCTCTTCCTTGTGTACCTCTTTTATGTGGGAAACTTTTCCCATTTGGTTTCTCTCTTTCCTCTTTTCCCAATGTATCTCTCTTTCTTACCCCAACTTTTTTTTTTTTAGAAATTACCTTGACACAATTGAGTCACACACATTCACATTGCTTACATAAACTCTTTCTAACTGCCCTAATAATGATAAGGGTCTAAGGATTTGCATATATCATCTTTTTTGGTAGGAATGTAAGCAATTTGACTCCATTGAGTCTTTAGGATTGTTCCTTCATCTTGCCTTCTTATATGTCTCTTGAGTCTTCTGTTTGCACATCAGAGTTTCTATTCAGCTCTGGTCTTTTCATCAGAAATGCTTGGAAATCTTTTTCATTAAATATCAATTTTTTGCACTAAAGGTTTATACTCAGTTTTCCTGGGTAGTAATTCCTGGTGTAATCCTAACTTCTTTGCCCTCTGGAATGTCATGTTTCAAGCCCTCTGCTCCTTTAATGTGGAAGCCACTAAATCTTTTGTGATCCTCAGTATGGCTCCATGATATCTGAATTGTTTCTTTCTAAATCCTTGCAATATTTTTCCTTCAACTTAGAGCTCTGGAATTTTTCCATAAAATTCCTGAGAATTTTCATTTTTAGGTCTCTTTCAGGAGGTGATAAATAGATTCTTTCAATTTCTCTTTTACCTTCTGGTTCTTAGGTTTCAAGGGAGTCTTCCTTTATAATTTCTTGAAATATGATGTCTAGTTTTTTTTTTTCAAATTGTAGCTTTCAAGTAGTCTAATAATTCTTAAATTATCTCTACATCTATTTTCCAGGTCAATTGTTTTTCCAATAAGATGTTTTACATTTTCCTCTTCTTTTCATCCTTTTGACTTTGTTTAATTTTTTCTTGAAGTGTCATAAGAGTATTTAACTTCCACTTGCATAAATTATAATTTTTGCCAAATTATATTATTCAGTGAGCTTTTGAATTTTTTTTTCTAATCTGGCCTACTCCGCTTTTTAATGAGTTCTTTTCTTTAGTGAATTTTTGTTCCTTTTTTAGGAGTAGGTCAATTCTATTTTTAAGCTGTTATTTTCTTCAGTATGTTTTGTTTTGTATCTTTCACCAAGCTGTTAATTCTCTTGCATCATTTTCACCCCTTTTCTCAATTTTTATTCTACCATTCTTAATTATTTCTTTAACTCTTCTAGGAATTCTTTTTGGCCTTGAGTCCAATTAGCATTTTTCTTTAAGGCTTTGCTTGTAGCTCTTTTCACATTGTTGTCTTCTTAAGTTTATGTTTTGGTCTCAGTGCCTCTATAGCAGCTTTTTTATGATTAAGTTCATTGTTGTTATTATTTGTTCATTTCCCCAGCCTTTCTTGACTTTGAACTTTATGCTAAATTTGTGGTCTGTTCACTTGGGTTTGGGTGGGCAGCATGCCAAGTTTCAGGCTTCTTTTGTGCTAGTGTTTTTGGAATTAGTTCTGTGGGACTGCAAGTTTTCTTGGCTTGTAAGGTGGTGTTATTCTGGGAGAGTTGCGGTTACTACTCTCTTGTTCTGTGCTCTGATCTTTACCTAGGAAAGGCCCTGCTCTCCTCCAGCTATAAATATTAGTGTTCCTATTGGCCCTGAAACTGTTACTAGGTCACCTGCTTTTTTGAAGCCATATGTGATAGTATTCCTCTTGGCCCTGCAATGTGAGCAATTGCCCTGATTTCTTATGACCAATACAAGCATTTCTCTTTGCCCTGGAACTGCAGCACATAATTGCTTATGGGCAGAAGTGTTGCTGATCAGTACCAGCTGTACTTAATGCCAGCAAATTGTCCCCTGTAATCTCTTTCTGATCAGTTGTCTCACTCCTTACCAACTCTGGGCTGAGAGCTTCTAAAGCTGCTACTATTGCAGCTGCCTCCAAGGCCTGCTCCTGGTACGTTTGTTGCACTCCAACCCTGTGCTCACCCCAGCACCATAGCCCTCTTTCTCAGACCTCCTAAGTTGTCTTAGGCTGGAAAAGTTTCTCCCTCTGACCCGAAATTTGATCTGAAGTATTAAAGTTGCTTAGAATGGTATGTCAGAACAATGCAGCTGTGTTCTGGCATATACTCTACCATCTTGGCTTCCTTTTTAATCTTTCTACAGTGTTTGATATATTGTCCAACCATCCCCCAATGGAAGCTACTTTCTGCTTCTATCTTAGTTCTGCTGTTACCTATATGACCATTCCTTTTCAGTCTCCTTTTCAGGATCCCCATCAAACCCCACCTTATATTATATAATGTACCTTAGAGCTCTGTCCTAGGTCCTCTTCTTTCTGTATATTCTTTCATTGACCTCATAACTACTTGCTCTATACAGATGACTTCTTAATCTTCATAATATCCCCTATCTCTCTCTTTAATGCTCCAGTTCTATATCACAAATTGTCTCTTAGCTGTTTCCAACTAGAAGTTCCATGGACATGTCTAGCCTAATAGGTTTTAAACAGAACTCATCTGCTTTCACTTCAAACCTTCAAATATTCTTAATTTCTTTATTTCTGTTAAGGGCAAAACTTTTGTTCTGGCATCCAGATTCTCAACCATAACATGATAGTTGAGTCTTCATTCTTCCTAATTCCTTATATCCAATCATTTTCAGTCTCGTTTATTGCTTATTCTGTTTCTTCACTACTTTCTCAGTGTCCTCTTCTCTTTAATCATGCCATTCCCCCGTTGATGAAGCTTCAGTGAATCCATATTGCTTTTAAGATAAAAATATGAACTATCCTCTTTGCTATTTAGAGACTCTCATATTCTCAATCAACCTATCTTTTCAGGCTGATTACAAATGGCTAATTCATTGAGTCTGCCTTTCAGCACTGCTGATCTACTTGTGATTCATTTTAAATGTCATTCAGTCTCCAACCACCATACTGTTCTTAGGCTGTTATCCCTTGACTTGAATGGTCTACCTTTATTTCTACCTTTTAGAATCTCTTGTTCTCTTCAGGACTCCATGTAGTGGCAAGCAGGGTGGGACTTTTTGCTGTTTTTTTCTTTTTGGTGTGCTTCCAGGCAGTAAGGCAGTCAAGTGTCTTTGATTGAGTCTTGCCTTTGTTTGAGCCAAGGGTCTTTGATTGAATCAAGAGTCTTTGATGGCCTGATTAAGTCACAAGAAAGCCTAAGACACATGAGTTTGAGTCACATGGTTGTGATGCCCTCTGACCCTGAAGAAGCATATATATATACTCAGAGGTTAGCATTTTGCTTTGGGGGCTCACTAATTGGAAGAGTGTTTATGTGGAGAGTCTGTGTAGCCATTAAAGAGATCCCCCAGCTTTGAAAACCCAGATGTTGGTGCTTCTCTCTCTGGTAACTGTGTATGTATTGCTATGGACAGACAGAAGTCCTGTCTGCTGATTTGTGTTATTTGTTCCATTTATATCATTTCTGCTTGTAATTCCTGTCTGAAGTTCAGGGTGCTAAATTTTCCCCCTGAACTAAGTGAATGATATATGTATATTTAATTAAAATAAGATTGTAAACCCCTTAAAGTTGCTTTTCTTTCAAAAGCAGATCAAAGAAATTGTGCTAGCAGCACTCTTGTGCGCTGGTTTTATTGGCCTTACACCTCCACAGAAGCTGCAAGCAGCATTGTTCTTACACTCCATACCATCACTTTCTAGCAACATTTTCTGGTTTCTCCAATCATTAGTGGTCTTTCCCATTAAAAAAAGAAGAAAAAACATTATGTATTTGTTTTGAATGTACCCTCTATTTTCATATCTATGAGCATGTCCTCTATCAACAGTAAACTCTTTGTGTGTTGGGACTGTTTTATTTTTGAATATGTATTCCTAGTGCCTGGCACAGAGTACATTAATAAATTTTTGTCAGTTGATTGACTGTTTAGGTTCTCTGATGATAGAGAATGTGCTATTTTTCATACCTTTATCCTGAGTGAATAGCACAGTCCCTTATACATGCTAGGCATTTTTAAAATGTTGGTTGAATTAAATTTAACTTAATTCAATCTAATAGTTCAGTTTCAGTGGGGAATAACTTCTTTGACTCCTTGAAATAGTACCATATCAGACATCTTTTCCACCTACACATAAGACTAAACCTACTTGTTAGTCTTAATAGGTCATTCTCATTAGCAGATATGACCTGACTTTCACTGGAATAAATCATTTAGATTGGTGCTTACTTGGAACAACATTTTGTTTTCCTATTTTTTTATCCTCACAGCTTTTGTTTAATATAATCTCACTGGTTCGCTATAAATAAATAAAAGACCTTGGTTTCTGCCAGAAAAAAAAATGTAAGCAAAGAAATATCTATGATCTTTTTTATCAAAATGTTTATATATCTTTTTAAAAATCACCTTTTAAATTATTTGAATGGATTCTGTTGGGTTTCCATGTTTATATTTCAGAGGAAATATCTGGTTCTTTCTAATGTGATATGTTAAAGAAAAACTTGCTTGTATTAGGAATCTGATAAAGGCTTTTTTTACTCATGTATTTTTTGTAAAAAGCTTTAAGAAGGTTGTAGAAACAAACTACCTCCAGAAATCATTCCCAGTGTATGTGTAGAGAGTGGGGGGGGGGAAGAACTGGGTCTCGGGAGGAGGGCAGCACAAAGAACAGAAGCATATAGGCAATACTTCTAGTCACTGGATGTCACTCCTGTTTCAGAATCGACAAAAGCGAACATTATTCCTGTGGCAGCAAGAATTTTTGACAAAAGAGTTACATAGAGAGAAATGGACTGAGACAGACTGATAGAGATAGAGAAAGAATAATTGTACCTTAGTGGAAATCTAAAGTTGGAAGACCTGGGTTGGAATCCTGTATTTAGACTTTATTAATTGTGTAGTTGTGTAGCCACAAATAATCAACAAACATTGACAAATGTTTGCAACATGCAAACACTGCTCTAGGTAGGCAATGAGGGTACATAGACAAAAATAAAACATTCCCTACCCTCAAGGAGCTTATATTCTATGTGAAAAATCTCTTATCATCTCTGTTTGCTTTCTCTTTCATAAAATGGGGATAAAATATATTTATAGCCTACTTTGTAGAGTCATTGTGAAGAAAAGAGCTTATCTTAAAATTCTTATATAAAGGGGCAGCTTGGTGGCACAGTGAATAAAGCAGGAGCCCTGGAGTCACAAGGACCTGAGTTCGAATGTGGTCTCAGACATTTGACACACTTACTAGTTGTGTGACCTTGGGCAAGTTACTTAACCCGAATTGCCCTGCCTTCCCCCTCAAAAATATTCTTATATAAATGTTAATTTTTAATATTAATTATATATCTCTCTCTTGTCCTGTCAGAGCACTCCCTCTGTGGGAGAGCACATTGCTAATCTCCAAATGTGTTTACTTCCTTTTTTTTGGCAGGGCAATTGGGTTTAAGTGACTTACCCAAGGTCACACAGTTAGTACATGTGTCAACTGTCTGAGGCCAGATTTGAGCTCAGGTTCTCCTGACTCCAGAGCCAGTGCTCTACTCACTGTGCCACCTAGCTGCCCCTATATTTACTTTCAATAGATGGTTACATAAGTATTCAGGACAGGACTATTCGGAGGAAAATTGTTAGGACACTGAAAACACTTTGTCTAGTTGTCTGCAGTGCCTTTCTGATTTGGGATCAATAGGCTAAAGAGAAAAAAAATGTCATATTGATTTAGGGGTGGAACATGACATAGTTTATCTCAAAGTGGCAATATTAATGATAACCACCATAATTTTGTGACCCCAGCACCCTAGATCCCATGGTTTCAATGATCATTTCTATGTAGATGATTCTCAGATCTACTTGAACAGCCCTTATCTCTGCAGACCTTCAGTTTCACCTCTCCACCTCCACATTATGCATCTGAAACTGGGTGTCCTATAGACACATCCGAAACTCAACATTTCTGCAGGTGAACTCATTATCTTTCCTCCCAATCTCATCCCTCTTCCTAATTTCACTATTACTGTCAACGGTACCACCTTCCTCCCAGTCATCCTTGACTCTTTACTTTCTCTCAAATCCCCAGCCCCATCTATATCCAATTAGTTATTCAATCCTATTATTTCTCTCCTTATTGACATTTCTCATATATGCCCTTTCTCTTTTCTGATAGTTCAACTACTCTGCTGCCAGCCCTCTTCACCTGGTGCCTGGACTCCCATTATAATCTATTAGTCTTCTTGCCTTAAGTCTTTCCCTACTTCAATGCATCCTTCACTCAGTTGTCAAACTGATCTTCTTAAAGTTCAGATTTGACCCTCCTATGCAATAAATTCAAGTTATTCCCTTTTCTGTCTAGGATTGGATTTTAAAACTTTTCTTAACTTGACTTTTACTACCAATTCAGTCTTCTTACACTTTACCCCCTCCATGTACTCTGTAAATCAGTGACATGGACTCCCTTGTTCTTACTCATACAGGATATCCCATCTCCCAGGTGAGAGTTTCACAAGCTGCCCCTCAAGTCTGGAATCATCTTTTTCCTCTTAGCTCCCTTGACTTCTTTGAAGTCATAGGTAAGTTGAATTCCCAGCTTCTGAAAGAATCCTTTCCCAAACCTCCTTCTTAATCTTAACCCTCTAAGATGAGTCCCAAACTATCCTCTATAGAGCTTGTTTCTATATAACTGTTTTTATGTTCTTTCTCATAATAGAATGTGAACTCCTTGAAAGTACACTTTTTTGCCTTTATATCTTCAACATTTATGGTACAGGGACATAATAGGTACTTAATAAATGCTATTTAATTTACTGAGTATCCATCAATTAAATAACAAATATTTATTAAGGATCTACTATGTACTCAGCATTGTGTTTAGCAGTGGGGATATAAGAACACAAAAAGTCTCAGCTGTCAAGGAGTTTACATTGGCTGAGGGAGGGTGGGGTGGGACACATTTCTATACAGATCAATTTATCTATGTGTGTGTATGTGTACTCACACATGCACACACACACACACACAGAAAGAGAGAGAGAGAGAGAGAGAGAGAGAGAGAGAGAGAGAGAGAGAGAGAGAGTAAATAACTCCTCTGCTTTCCCTATAGGAAGCAGCCTTTTGTGGGGGCAAGTATAACTGACTAATAAAAGAAAAAACAAATAAAAATGAAACATATAGATTGTGCAATATTTAGTGGCATTTATTATATTGGGCAAATCCTATAGAATCCTAGACAGGAAGATTTAGGCTTGATGGACGGAAATACTCAATAATTAGAACTTTCCAGGAGTTTCTGCCATTTAGGTAGGTAATATGTTCCTTCTCACTAAAGATCTTCAAACAGGAGCTGAATGAACACTTATGGGTATTGTAAAGGAGATGTTTGTTGAACTATTGCTTTGATTAGATGACTTCTACTAGTCTAATGAGACTCTAATATCTAGTAAATTCCCTCAAGATGTTACTGTACTGTTTACTCTAGAAATTTACCACCAGGTAAACAATCAAACTGGTATTTTTTTAAATTCTGTTTTTACTTCCTTATAAAGGCAAATGGACTAGACTTTTTTTCCCAAACTAAAAATACCAAACTGCGCTGTTGTTTGCATGAAGCAAAATAAACCATGTGTGAATTTTTCACTTATAAGAAAATTTTCAGATCTTGGTTTTATTGTTTAGAAAACCATTGATCTAGATTCTCTATCACTGCTGTGATAAAAGACCTGAATCCTGTGTTTCTGGGACAATTTTAAACAGAGTGAAATGAAGTTTATGAATATTCGAGTCAAAGAAACTCTTTTCTAGGGCTGTGTTTATTTGTTTTTAATCTTTATCAAATATCATACTCTGAATATCTTTAGGAATTTGGCCATTTATTGAACCTAAATCTTAAAATTTGAGTATTCCTTTTTGCCTTTGTACCCCACCTGAAACTAGAAAA
Organism: Phalanger gymnotis; assembly: GCA_028646595.1. NCBI lineage: Eukaryota > Metazoa > Chordata > Mammalia > Diprotodontia > Phalangeridae > Phalanger > Phalanger gymnotis. Next base: position 111,349,955 of record CM053622.1, read on the forward strand.
GTAGTAGAAAATTAGCAGGCACTTAATAAATTCTTGACTTTTGTTAAATTGAATTGGTCAGAGTTGGGAGAGTAGTTCAGAAAAGTGTCGGAGGAGAACAAGCTATAGCAGAAAGTATAATGAATTTAGAAAGGGAAGATCTAGCATGGGCTCTCCTATTTATTACCTGTGTGACCTTGTATAAATCCTTTAACTTCTCTAGGTTTCGGTTTTCTCATATATAAAATAAGGACTTTAAATTTAATGGTCTCTAAGATTCGTTTTAACTAAACTGGTCACCTTTTATGCACCCTGACTTTCTCTTAGGTTGGCCATAATAATTGGTATATTTCAGCATGGAAGTACACTATTTTATGGTGAATTAATAGAAAGCAAATGTTCACATGGTGATTAGAAGAAATGATATGAGGACACTACCAAGGTCTTAAGTATTTTGAAATTGATTTTGTGACATGGGAGACACTGGTACAGGACCATTCAGCATGGCCTGCCCTCATCAGAGAAGGTGCTGCACACTCTATGAGCAAGGCAGAATTGAAGCAGCTCAAAAGAAACATGAGATGCACAAATTTAGAGAATCCACACCAAATTTTCATGTGCCCAATCTGTGGTAAAACATTCCAAGCCCATATTGGTCTGATCAGCCACAGTTGGACACATTGTAACTTGACTCTAGCATAGTGATGTCATTTTGTTCCTGCTTGAGAACTAAGGACAACAACCAATCTTTGAAGAAAAGTGATATTGTGTATGGTGCATAAAAATTAAGATGTAAGTGATATAAAAAATTAACCCTAAGAGGCAGTATATAAAGATAATAATGCTATTTTTATAAACTGGGTTTTCAGTTTCGACCTCCTTTGTCTCAAGAGCATTAAGAGAAAACCAACAAATCAATTAAAGGAACATTAAGACATTAAAGAAATCAATGGAATTAAATAACTTTTGGCTAAGTAATGACTAAGCAATGTTGAGAAAAATGATCAACAAATATTGGAAAGATATAAACAGAAAGGGAGGAAGTAGCAATGCTTAGCACTTCCAGGAAAATTTGGATTGAATATTTAGTGAAAACCTCCTGATGGTAATAATGATTAGATTATGGGATAATCTCCTGAAGGCAGTGGTATGCATTTTATCACTGGGAAAATTTAAAAACTAGGCTACTTAAAGCATCAAGGGTTGCATTGTTGGAATAATTGTACCTTGAAGTGGGAGTGGATGGGAAATGACCAAATGACACCCTTGGCCTCTAGCTTTATATCTTTGTCTATTTTATTGTTATTATTTGTTCTATTCTACTTTCTTGATTATTTTTATTTACCTGAATATTCTTATCCACTCCATTCTATTTTCACTTATTATTTATATATTTTAAATAAATCATTCATTTGTTCACTTCAGGTCCATGATCTCATAGGCACAGGAAACTTCCCAGCAAGGAAAACTATCTTTATTTGGGGCAGATACAGGTCATTTGCCGGAGATAGGACTTGAACCTCGAACTTTCAATGCTGACCTTTTCTACAATATTCCACAGTGCACTCTGTACTTTTACAACAGTGACTAGAAATCTATGGAAAAATCAACAAGTTTAATGACCTGTATTTCCCAAGATCATGCTTAATGATTTATGTTCTGATTAGATATTGCATCACTTTCACATTATGTGACAAATCTTTTTTAATGGTGAATGAGACTATAATGATGTTATGGAACTGTAACCAAGCAATCGGGTAAATATGAAGACAGAACACATTTGTCTAAAGTAAGAGGAAAAAGTGATTGTACATATTACAAGCAAGACATTCAATATCCCACATACTGACCTGTCTCTTTACAGTGGGGGTGGGAGTATATATGTGTGAGATTCTGTTTTTATAAAGGATTAATAGGTTTCTGAGAAGCTCCAAATGTAGTCTTTGGAATCAGTTAATGTGCTTTCAAAATTACAGATGTGAAAATATAGCATTTACTTAATGTCCCTTCATGTGATTTCCTTGTGAAGGAAGTTAAGCTTGCATTGCTGAGTTAAAAGGCATCACATTTTCAGTTGGCATGTAAATGTACTGGAGCTTTTATTGATGTTACTTGGCAATTTAATATACACATGACTTGCATCTGCAGTGCTCCCCAAATCATAATTTTCATTGATATAACATTTAAACTAGGCACTATTTAAATCTTGTTAAATAGGCAAACATGAGGGAGCAATCTGATTGGCTACTGGCATGTCCAATGAGAGTATAAATGTTAATGACCACATGGCAAAGGAGCATTTAGTAGCAATGTGTGATTTGTAATGAAAAATATAAATCTTATTACAGCAACAAAAATCACCTGTGAGTAGAAATTATGATAGATTGGTCCCTTTTCTTGAGACCAGAAGATAATATGAGACTGTAGGTTCCTTGAATTTATAGGTAGAGGTCTAAAGATTTTTTTTAAAAAACTTAGGGAAACTATTGTTATTGATGCATATTAAGTTAAACTAAAAATTATTTAATAGAGGACCATTCTGTTTCAAGTTCTGTGCTGGGGATACCAAACCAAATGTGAAACAGCCCTTGCTCTCAAGAGCCAATGCTCTATTGCCTACTGTTATCTAAAATCCCATAACTTCACTTTTTGGCATTTGTGCCATCTCTTTCACTCCAAACACTGCCCTGCTTCCCCAGGTAGTAAAAAAACACAGTCAATGAGATAAGCTCCTTTTTTGTCTTCCCAAATACAGAAAGGATTCCTGTATACTATTTTGCTTTAATGATTTCTTGAATTTCCTAAGCTGTTTCTATATTGTTTACCCATTGAGTGGCTGGATATAAATGTTCAATCTAAATATAATAAATTGGTTTTCTAGCTGGAGAGATGATTGTCATTAAATGCCTTCTTTTTCTACTTGATCTTGGACCACCAAGGTGTTTTGATCAAAATGTAAGTTGGTCAACATTTGTTATAGAGTGTTTCCTTTTTTAATTTTTTTCCAATTACATGTAAATTTTTTACATTCATTTTTTAAAGTTTTGAATTCCAAATTACCTCCTTCCCTCCCATCCCCTCTTACTGAGAAGACAAAAAATTTGAAATGGGTTATACATGTGAAATAATGCAAAACATGTTTCCGTATTAGTCATGTTGTGAAAAAAGAGACCTTCCCCTCACCAAAATAACAACAACAACAATAACAGCAACAAGAAGAAAAACAAAGAAAGTTAAAAAATAAGCATTCCTCAATCTGCATTCTGGCTCTATCAGTTCTTTCTCTGGAGGTGGATAGCATTTTTCATCATAAGGCCTTCAGAATCATCTTAAATCATTGCATTGCTGAGAATAGTTAAGTCTTTCGCAGTTGATCATACAATATTGCTGTTTCCATGTATATTGTTCTCCTGGTTCTGCTCACTTCACTTTGTATCAGTTCATGTGAGTCATTCCAGACTTTTCTGAAAACTTCTTGCTAATTATTTTTTATAGCACAAACTTATTATATCACAGTGATATATACTACTTGTTAAGCCATTCTGCAATGGATGAATATCCCCTCAATTTGCAATTCTTTGCTAGCACAAAATGATTTTATAAACATTTTTGTACATATAAGTTCTTTCCTTCTTTTCCTTTTAATTTCCTTGGGGTACACACTTATAATGGTATTGCTGGGTATGCATGATTTTATAGCCTATAGGGATAGTTCCAAATTGCTCTCCAGAATGGTTGAATTAGTTCATAACTAAACCAGCAAAACACTAGTTTCCCAATTTTCCCACATCCCCAACATTTGTCATTTTTTTCTTTATGTTAACCAATCTGATAGGTGTGAGGTGGTACTACAGAGTTGTTCTAAAATATATTTCCCTAATCAATAGTGATTTAGAGCACTTTTTTTTTCCCAAGATTATTTAATTTCTTCTGAAAACTGACTATTCATATCCTTTGACCATTTATCAATTGGGGAATGACCTATACTCTTATAAATTTGATTCAGTTCTCAATACATTTGATAAATTAGGCCTTTATCTGAAAAACTGGTATAATTTTTTTTTTTACCAGTTTTGCTTTCTTTCTAATCTTGTCTGCATTGGTTTTGTCTGTGGAAGTTTTTAAAATTTTAATATAATTAAAATTATATTGGCTCTGCCTACCCATGAGTCATTAATATTTCTCCAGCTATTTAGATCTGTCTTTATTTGTGTGAATTGCATTTTGTAAATGTCTTTATATAACCCCTGATTTTGTCTTGACAGGTATACTCCCAAGTATTTTATAATGTCTACAGTATTTTAAATGGAATTTTTCTATTTCTTCTTTCTGGGTTTTATTGGTAGTATATAGAAATGCTGATGATTTATGTGGGTTTATTTTATATCCTGATACTTTGCTGAACTTGTAAAGTGGTTCAACTGGTTTTTTTTAAAGTTGATTCTCCAGTGTTCTCTAACCATACTATCTTATCATAGGCAAATAGTAATAGTCTTATTTGTTATTGCCTATTTTTATTCCTTCAATCTGTTTTTCTTGTCTTATTGCTGTAGCTCAAATTTCTAGTAAAATATTGAATAATAGTGGTGCTAATGGACATTCTTGGTTCACTCCTTATCTTGTTCAGAAAGTTGCAAGTTTATCCCCGTTACAAATAATACTTGCTGATGGTTTTAGATAGATAACATTTACAATTTTAGGAAAGGTTCCATTGGTTCCTGTGGTTTCTAGTGTTTTTACTAGGAATGGATCTTGTATTTTGTCACAGGCTTTTTCTTTGTAAATTGAGACAATCGTATTATTATTGTTGTTATTGTTATTGACATGGTCAGTTATGCTGATAGTTTTCCTAACATTGAACCAGACTTGCTTTCCTGGTATAAATCCCATCTGGTGTGTGATCTGCATCGTATTTTGCTATAATCAACTTGTTAATATTATAATTAAAAATTTTGCACTAATATTCACTAAGGAAATTGGTTTATAATTTTCTTTCTCTGTTTTTGCCCTTCCTGGCTTAGGTGTCAGCACCATATTTGTGTCATAAAAGGAATTTGAAAGGGCTTTGTTTTTGCCTAATTTTCCAAATAGTTTGTATAGTATTAGAATTGTTCTTGAAATGTTTGGTGGAATTCGGTTGTGAATCCATCTGTTCCTGGAGGTTTTTTCTTGGAGAAATCAGTTTATATTTTTGTAAATATTCATCCATTTTACCTAGATTGTCAGTTTTACTGGCATAAAATTGGGCAAAATAACTCCTAATAATTGCCTTAATTTTTTTTATTTTTAAATTTTATTTTGAACTATAGTATTAAAACTTAATACACAATAAGAAAAGAAAAACAAACGTATTATAAACTTAAATACAAAATAAGAAAAAAAAGGGTTTCCATGTGCACAGCAGAACACAAGACAAGATTCAAAATATACAACAATAAATTTCCATTTCAAGAAAGCCTATATCATAAATACTACACATTGTGTTCAGATCTGCTCATCTTTTCTTTGCTTTCTCATAAGTTTTCTTTTGTTTTCTGCTGTGCACTTTTTACTTTGTTCTTTTTCACCCTTTCCTCCCCCTCCACCTCCCCCAAGAAGATTACAATTAAAAGCAAATTACACACACACACGCACACATACACATATACAATATGCACATACATAGAATATAAAATCTGCAATATTTCACAGCTATATTTCAACCTTATACTGTCTAGTAGTTTTAAGTAGTCTAATTATTTATTATTAATTAATATGGCTGACATATAATGTAGTTTCCCTATTTTCCTCTTTTGATTAAATCTATTTTAGCTTTAACTTTGTCTGAGATCATGATTACTACCACTCTTTTTTTCCCTAATAAATTCTACTCCTGATATTTACTTTATGTTTGTGTGTATCTCCTATTTCTTATCCCTCTTGAATCCTCTACTTCACTTCTTCCTTCTACCCTACCCTCTTACTATGTAACCTATTTCCCTACCAAAGATCCCTCTCTTGTCCCCTCCCTGTCAAATACCTCCCATATGCTCTCCCCCTCATCCCCTTAGCCTTTTATTTCTTTCTAAATTTAGAAGCTTTTATGCCCTTCTAGATACGTGTGTATGTACATATGTGTGTATGTATATATGCATGCATTGTTCCCTTTTTAGCCCATTGCCATGGGTGTAAGTTTGCAGAATTACCAGCCCTCTTCGCCTAATTCTTCTGTGTTAGTTCTTCCTCTCACCTCTCATCTGCATATAATGCTCTTTTTTTAAACCTTTTCCTAGGTGGTTTACGTTTTTGGAATCCTATCCTACTCAGGTCTACTCCAATCTTTCTTTTGAACTACTCAATTACTAATAACAATCTTAGACTATGATTTACATTTCCTTGTTAAAAAAAAAAGTAAGTAATCTGTCATTATTGAGTCACTTGCAATTAGTCTTTAATATATAACTTATATTTTCTTGGATCTTGTATGTCAAATTTTCCGTTGATTTCAAGTCTTTTTACAACAAAATCCTGAAAGTCTGGTAATTCAGTGAATGTACTTTTTCCTTTATACAGGAGTATGTTTAACTTTGATAGTATGATATTTCAGCCCCAGCCCCAGCTCTTTTGCTCTTTGATATATAGTGTTCTAATACCTGTGGTCTTTTAATTAAGATACGACTAGGTCTTGTGCAATTCTAATTGTGATTCTACCATATTGTAATGTTTTTTTTTTCTTGTTGCTTGTAATATCTTCTCCTTGAGCTGGGAGTTTCAGAATCTAGTTATTATATTCCTGTAGGTTTTCCTTATAGTATCTCTTCCAGGTGGTGATCAATGGATTTTTTTTTCTACTTCCACTTTCCCCTCTTATTCTAACACTTCAGAACAAGTTTCTTTAAATATTTCTTGTATTATTGTATCAAGATTCTTTTTTTAATGTAGATTTCAAGTTATCTGACTATTCTTATGTTTTCTCTTTTTGAGCTGTTCTCCAGATCGGTTGTTTTTCTTATGAGATGTTTCACTTTTTCTTCTATTTTTTCATTCTTTATATTTTGTTTTGTTATTTCTTGGTCTCTTATAACTTTGCTGGCTTCCCGTTTCCCAGTTCTTATTTTTAAGTAGTTGTTTTCTCCCTTAAGATTCTGGACCAACTTTTCTATTTGGTTGACTTTCTTTTCATAGTCCTCTTGTTTTTCTTGGATTGTTTTTTTTTTTTAGTTTTTCCTCAATCTTTCTCATTTGATTTTTAAGCCTTTTTTAAGTCTTTCCATGAATTCCTTTGGGCAGGTGACCATTTGACATCACTCTTTGAGGCAGAAAAGGGCTTCTTTGCTTCACTATCATCCTTTGAAGATAAATGTCAGTCTTCTCTATTCCATAGTAGCTCTCAACAATTGGATTCTTTCTCCTTTGCTTGTGCATTTTTCCTAATAGCTTAATTTTTGTAATCACCTCTAGTCCTGGGGTATGAGGAGTGGTGCCACTGGCCTCAGATCCTCCTACAGTTTTCCCTTCTGGCCTGGAAGCCACAGCCAGTGGTGTCCCTATCCTACTGCTTCTGCAATCACCTGGCAGGTATCTGATGGTTTCTTCTTGCCCAAGGCCATATCTTGGCAGCACAGCTGGGTCTGGCATCCCCTATCAGCAGATGTTCCCTCAATCTTCCCCAGTTCAGATACTGTACTCCCCACACTGTTTGGGAGATGAAAATTCCTGTGGTTGAAGCTGAGGCTACCTCCCAACCCATCTAGACTCAGGGCTAGCTGCTTGCTGTTTCAGTGGAACTGGCCTGGAGATGCTTACACATCACAGGGACCAAACCTCAGATCTTTTCCAGGTGTCCCAGGAGGGCCACTGATCTGCCCCAAGTCCTGTTTATTTTTTCTGCTCTGTGATCCCCCTGAAACACTATTTTTTTTTCATTTCTGGAGGAAATCTGGAGAGCATGGAGTTTTCTGACCTACTGCACCATCTTCCCAGAATCCCCTCTTAATTGCCTTAATTTCATCTTCATTGCTGCATTCAAACTTTCTAGTTTTAATACTCATAATTTGGTTTTCTTCTTTCCTTTTTTAAAACAAATTATCCAATAATTTATTTTTTATAGAACCAGCTCCTAAGTTTATTTTTTTAATTCAATGGTTTCTTTGCTGTTTATTTTATTCATCTCTCCTCTGATTTTTCTGGATTTCTATTTTGGTGTTTAATTGGGGATATTTAATTAATTCTTTTGTAGTTGTTTTTTTTTATGTTGCATGGCCTATTCATTGATGATTTGTTTCTCTTTTGTCCTGATGTATGCATTTAGAGATATAAAATTTCCCCTTTATACTTCTTTGGATGCATCCTATAAATTTTGGAATGTTGACTCATTGTTGTCATTCTCTTTAATAAAATTATTGATTTTTTCTATGATTTGTTCTTTGAGCCATTCATTCTTTGTGACTAGAATATTTAGTTTCCAATAAGGTTTGTGCTATACTTCCTTGGCTTTTTATTAAATGGAATCTTTATTTCATCATGGTCTTAAGAGAATGGTTCAGCATTTCTCTTTTTCTGTATTTGCTTGTGAGGTTTTCATGTCCCAATGCAGAGTCAATTTTTGTGAAGATGCCATGTACAGGTGGGAAAAAGGTATACTCCTTTTTTCTCATTCTTTTTTCTGTAGTGGTCTAGCATATCTAACTTTTCTAATATTCTATTCATCTCCTTGATTTCTTTCTTATTTATTGTATGGTTAGATTTATCTAGCTCTGGAGGGGGAAGTTGAGGTCCTTTGCTAGTATAGTTATACTCTCTTTTTCCTCCTGTAATTCATTTAACTTTTCCTTTAACAAATTGGGTGTTATGTTATTTGGTGCACATGTATTTAACATCGATATCACTTCCTTCTCTATGGGTCCTTTTAGTAAGATATAGTTTACCTCTGTATCTCTTATTTAGGCTTATTTTTGCTTTTGCTTTGTCCAAAATCATTATTGTTACCCCTGTCTTTTTCACATCAACTGACGCATAATATATTCTGCTCTAGCCCCTTATTTTAACTCTGTGCTTCTCTCTTTGTTTCAAGTATATTCCTTGTGAAGAACATATTATTGGATTCTAATTTCCAATCCATTCTGCTATCCACTTCTGTTTTATGTATGTATTCATTCCTTTCACATTTACAATTATGATTACTAACTGTGAATTTTCTTACATCCTAGTTTATTCTGTTTACCTTTTTTTCCTCTCTTTTTATACTGCCCCTCTTCTCAAGTTTGTTTTGCTTATGATGGCTGCTTTCTTTTATCTGCCCTTCCTTTTATCATGCTCCTTTCTTTTAGTCCCTTCCCTTCCTCTTTCCATGTTGAGTAAGATAGCTTTTTATTACCAGTTGAGTATGTCTACATATTTTCTTTATTTGAATGAATTTAGATGTGAGTGAGTTTTAAGCATTACCTACCCCACCATTTTCCTCTCCATTGTGTGCTTCCTTGTATGCCTCCTTTATGTAAGATAATTTTCCCCATTCTTTCTTTCTTCACTCTCTTCTCCCTTCTACACTGCATTCAGTTTTCTTCCCTATTAATTTTTTAATATAATACCAACATAATAGACTCATTCCTCCACTATCTTTCTATGTAGAATGCCTCTAACTGCTCAAATAATGAAAAAGTTCTTCAAAGATACGAGTATCATCTTCTTATATGTAAAGGCACATTGTTTAACTTTATTGAGTCTCTTATGAGTTCTCTTTCGTGTTTACCTTGATATGTTGCTCTTGAGTCTTATATTTGAAAGTCGTTTATTTTATTCAGCTTTGGTCTTTTCATCATGACTGCTTGAAAATCCTCTATTTCATATAATATTAATTTTTTTCACTTGAATTATACTCAGTTTCTCTGGGTAGGTTATTCTTTGTTAAAATTTCAGCTTTTTATTTTTTATTTTTTTATTTAATATTTTTAGTTTTCAGCATTGATTTCCACAAGAGTTTGAATTACAAATTTTCTCCCCATTTCTACCTTCCCCCCACTCCAAGATGGCATATAATTCTGATTGCCCTGTTCGCCAGTCAGCCCTCCCTTCTGTCACCCCACTCCCCCCATCCCCTTTTCCCTTCCTTTCTTGTAGGGCAAGATAGATTTCTATGCCCCATTGCCTGTATATCTTATTTCCTAGTTGCATGCAAAAACTTTTTTTTGAAAATCTGCTTTTAAAACTTTGAGCTCCAAATTCTCTCCCTGCTTCCCTCCCCACCCACCCTCCCTAAGAAGGCAAGAAATTGAACACAGGCCACATGTGTATCATTATGCAAAACTCTTCCTAACTACTCATGTTGTGAAAGACTAATTATATTTTGCTATTTCCTATCCTATTCCCCTTTGTTCAATTTTCTCCCTTGACCCTGTCCCTTTTCAAAAGTGGTTGTTTTTGATTACCTCCTCCCCCATCTGCCCTCCCTTCTATCTTCCCCCCTTTTTATCCTTTTCCTCCTTTCCTGTGGGGTAAGATATCCAATTGACTGTGTATGTTATTCCCTCATCAGGTCAAATCTGATGAGAGCTAGATTCACTCATTCCCCCTCACCTGCTCCCTCTTCCCTTCCTACAGAACTGCTTTTTCTTGCCACTTTTATGTGAGATAATTTACCCCCACTTTATCGCTCCCTTTCTCCTCCTCTCAATATATTCCTCTCTCATCCCTTAATTTTATTTTATTTTTTAGATATCATCCCTTCATATTCAACTCACCCTGTGTCCTCTGTCTATATATATATATATATACATATATATATATATACATGTATATATATATGCTTCTATATATTTATATATATATATATATTTATATACATATATATGTATATATATATTACCTTCAGCTACTCTAATACTGAAGTCTCATGAATTATACAATCATTTTTCCATGTAGGAATGTAAACAAAACAGTTCAACTTTAGTAAGTCCCTTATGATTTGTCTTTCTTGTCTACCTGTTCATGCTTCTCTTGATTCTTGTGTTTGAAAGTCAAATTATCTACTCAGCTCTGGTCTTTTCACTGAGAAAGCTTGAAAGTCCTTTACTTTATTAAAAATCCATATTTTGCCTTGGAGCATGATGCTCAGTTTTGCTGGGTAGGTGATTCTTGGTTTTAATCCTAGCTCCATTGACCTCTGGAATATCATATTCCAAGCCCTTCAATCCCTTAATGTAGAAGCTGCTAGATCTTGTGTTATCCTGATTGTGTTTTCACAATACTCAAATTGTTTTTTCTGGCTGCTTGCAGTATTTTCTCCTTGATCTGGGAGCTCTGGAATTTGGCAACAATGTTGCTAGGAGTTTTCTTTTTGGGATCTTTTTCAGGAGGTTATCAATGGATTCTTTCAATTTCTATTGTACCCTCTGGCTCTAGAATATCAGGGCAGTTCTCCTTGATAATTTCTTGAAAGATGATATCTAGGCTCTTTTTTTGATCATGGCTTTCAGGTAGTCCAATAATTTTTAAATGATCTCTCCTGGATC
>CM053622.1:111367448-111386782 GCA_028646595.1 Phalanger gymnotis
AAAAGTAAAAAAAAGTTTTTTTTTTCTCTCATGCAACTAGAAAATAAGATGCACAGGCAATGGGGCATGGAGATCTACCGTGCCCTACAAGAAAGTAAGGGAAAGGAGGATGGGAGGGGAATGGGGGGACGGAGGGGAGGGCAAACTGGGGAACAGGGCAAACTGGGGAACAGGGCAACCAGAGTGTACACCATCTTGGAGTGGGGGGGGTGGAAATGGGGAGAAAATCTGTAATTCAAACGCATGTGAAAATCAATGCTGAAAACTAAACATATTAAAAATAAATTTAAAAAAATGTTAAAAAAAATCATATCATAGTCAGATTTACCCCAATCTTTCTTATGAGCTCACCAATTATTAATAAGAACCTTAGACATATATTTTATATTTCACTATATTAGAAGTAAACAGTCTGTTCTTATGAATCCCTTATAATCAGTCTTTGGTATCTACCTTATGTTTCTTTTTGTTCCTATATGTTGAATCTTCTGTTAAGTTCAGAATTTTTTTTAACGAAGTCTTGAAAATCTGAGAGTTTATCAAATGTCTGTCTTTTGCATTCATGATAATACTTAACTTTGTAGAGTATGATATTTTGGGCCAGAGCCCCCATTCTTTTGCCCTTCAATATATTGTGTTCCAAGACCTGTGGTCCTTTAATATCTCTGCTGCTAGGTCTTGTGTAATTCTAATTGTGGCACCATCATATTTAATTTCTTTTTAACCTTGATGCTTTAATATTTGTCTTGACTTGGGGATTTTGGAATTTGACTATGATATTCCCATGAGTTTTCCTCATAGGATCTCTCTTAAGTGGTGATCAATGGATTTTTTCTATTTCTACTTCCCTGCCTTGTTCTAATGCTTCAGGACAATTTTACTTATTTTTTTTTTGTATTATTGTATCAAGATTCTTTTTTTGATCATAACTTTCAGTTAGTCCAATTATTTTTATATTTTCTCCTCTTGATCTATTCTCCAAATCTGTTTCACGTTCTTTTCTATTTTTCATTTTTCATATTTTGTTTAATTATTTCTTGATCTCTTATAATTTCACTGGCTTCACTTGCCCAACTCTAATTTTCAAGGTGTCATTTAATTCTTTAAGATTCTGGATCTGCTTTTCTAATTTCCTTTCATAACCTTCTTGTTTTTCTTGGATCATTAATTTTTTTTTTAGTTTTTCCTCCATCTCTGTCATTTGAATTTTAAAGTCTTTTTAAAAATCTTCTATAAATTCTTTTTGGGCGGGTAACCATTTGCCATTACTCTTTAGGGGTTTCTTTACTTCAACATCCTCCTCTGAAGATGAACCCCAGTCATCTCTATTCCCATAATAGCTTTCTATGGTTGGATTCTTTCTCCTTTGCCTGTGCATTTTTTGTGGTAATAGCTGGATGTTTGTAAGCACCTCTAGCCCTGGGGTATGGGAAATGGTGCCTCTTGCCCCAGATCTTCAGTTCAGCCCTCTAGCCTAGAACCAAAGCAAAACCTCCAATCTCCTGTAAGTGCCCACAGCCAGGGGCTTTCTGCCCCACTGCTTCTGCACTCACCAGGTGTGCTGGTTCCTTCTTGGCCCCACTGCGCTTCACAACACAGCTGGGTCTGGTGTTCCTCATCAGCAGAGGTTCCCTCAATCTTCCTGGTCTCAAATGCCCAACTCCCCTCACTACCCCAGGGCAAAAAGTTTCTGTGGCTGGGGCCAAGGCACCTTCTCAAATCAACTAACCCCAGGACTTGCAGCTTGTTGTTAACATTGAATGTTAAAAGGGAACCTAGCCTGGAGGTGTTTACTCTTACCTTCCACTGGCTTTTATCCCACTCTCCTCTTCTTAGAGGGGAGTACAAGGCTAGATTTATAACTATCTGCTCACTTATGCAATGTTACTCTAAGGGCTATGATCCAGTTCAATCTACCTTCTGATTGCTTTGTCATTTTGGGGGGAAAGGAGACCTCAGGCTCTATATCTAAGTCTTGACTCCTTTCCTACCAAATACCAATTCTACAATGGATTTACATAGTGAATAGCAAAGAAATCCATTTATCCAAATCACAGAAAGCAAAAATTAGAGATATGTATAGGACATTATATACCAGACAATACAGAATGAATAAGGTCTCCCACTGGGAATATGATAACACAACACAACCAAGAGTAATTCTTCTTTATTTCATCTAAGGAGAAATTACCTGGTGTCTACTGTAGCTACCTAGGGGATAAAGAAATAAGGGAGACTTCCAGACCCTCTTATGTGTTTCCATATCCTTTTCTTTCAGCAAATGGATGTGGAATTGTACCCTTTCATATCTCTTCTTGAAGCTAGAAGTCAGACATAACTCAAAGCTTGAAGAGTCGCAATGGAGACTGGGGGAGAACTGTTGTTCTTTCTTTTTATCCACTCATCCACTTTTTACCCACCCCTTTAGCAAGTCAGAGCATTCATCTCCACCAAATAGAGAGTCACATGTTCTATACCAATGGGTTTTGGGGCAACGGTTATGTCTGTATGTGTGTGTATACACGCATAACCCATATCTTAAAGACACATATATGTGTATGTATGTTATATCACATATCATATAGATGCATATGTGTACACACAAACACACACATATACACATACAGTCTATACAGCATGACTTCTAAGTGGATGGACATCCTGTAATAAAATTTTTAGAGAATGTGGACAAGAGCCAAACAGGATGGTTAGATGTGAATGGATTGCATTATTGAAGGCAGTTCTAAATCAATAAGATCATGCACCCATCTGAATATTTTAGAAGGTATATTTCACTCTCATATACACACAGTGATGACAAAATATATAGGTTACCATGTATGTGCATAGCATTGTCTGGATACTACAATACTTTATCCACTTTATTTTTCCCATATGAACAGATGGTTTTCTCATACTCAAAAAGTCACATAATTCAGAAAGACATGCAATGTTTTATTAACTAACACTTTCATCTACTGTTTTATTTTGTTCTTTTTTTTGAATTAAGATTTTTCATTTTTAGTTTACATGTTTAGTTATATAGTTGCATGTCTTTGAGTTCCAGATTTTCTTCCCTTACCCCCTTTGTCCCTCTCTCAAAAGATGGCATGGAATCCAATATATCTTCTACATATACCTTCACGTTAAAGTCATTTACACAATAGTCAAGTTGTAAAGAAGAATTATAACCAATGGAATGAATCATGAGAAAGAAGAAACAATACCAAAAGAAGAAAAAAAAAGAGAGCAAATAGTTTGGCTCAATCTGCATTCAGACTCCATCATTCTTTCTCTGGATGTAGATAACTCTTTCCATCATGAGTTCTTTGGACTTATCTTTGAGCCTTGTATTCCTAAGAACAGCCAAGTCTATCGAAGTCAGTCATCACAGAATCAATGTATCTGTGGTTGTGTACAATGTTCTCTTGGTCTGCTCCACTCACTCAGCATCATATCATGTAGATCTTTCCAGGTTATTATGAAATCCTTATCTTCCCCATTTCTTATAGCACAATAGTATTCCATTACATTCAAATACCACAATTTGCTTAGCCATTCCCCAATTGATGGGCATCCCCTTGATTTCCAATTCTTTGCTACCACAAAAAGAACTGCTAAACTATTTTTCTACATACGGGTCTCTTTCCTCCTTATGTAATAATCTCTTTGGGCTGCAGCCTAGAAGTGGTATTGCTGGCTCAAAGGGTATGCACATTTTTATAGCGTTTTGGCCATAGTTCCAAATTGCTCTCCAGAATGGCTGGATGAGTTCACAACTCCACCAAAAATGTAACAGTGTTCCAATTTTCCTACATCCTCTCCAGCAGTTATCATTTTCCTGTTTTGTCACATTAGCCAATCTGACAGGAGAGATGTGGTTCCTAAGAGGTGTTTTTATTTGCATTTCTCTAATCAATAGTGATTTAGGGCATTTTTTTCATATGCGTATAGATATCTTTAATTTCTTCATCTGAAAACTGTCTGTTCATATCCTTTGACAATTTCTCAATTGGGGAATGACTTGTATTCCTATAAATTTGGCTCAGTTCCCTGTATATTTTAGATATGAGGCCTTTATCAGAGACATTAGTTGTAAAGATTTTCTCCCAATTTTCTACTTCCCTCCTAATCTTTGTTGCATTGGCTTTTCAATTTAACATAATCAGAATTATCCACTTTGCATTTTGTAATGCTCTCTATCTCTTGTTCTGTCATGAATTCTTTCCTTTCCCATAAATTTGATAGGTAAACTGTTCCTTGTTCTCCCAAATTGTTTGTAGCATCAGGCTTTATTCCTAAATCATGAAACTATTTTGACTTTATTTTGGTATACAGTCTAAGATGTTGGTTTATGCCCAGTTTCTGCCCTACCATTTTCCAATTTTCCCAGCAGTTTTTGTGAAATAGTGAATTCTTAGCCCAGAAGCTGGATTATTTGGGTTTATCAAAGAGTAGATTGCTGTAGTTGTTGACTACTGCATCTTGTGTACCCAACCTATTCCACTGATCCATGACTGTTTCCTAGCCAGTACCAAGTAGTTTTGATGACTGCTGCTTTATGGAACCGTTTAATATCTGCTATGGCTAGGCCACCTTCCCTAACATTTCTATTCATTAATTCCCTAGATATTCTGGACCTCTTGTTCTTCCAGATGAATTTTGTTATTAATTTATCCAACTCTGAAAATAATTTTTTGGTAGTTTGATTGATATGGCACTGAATAAGTAAATTAATTTAGGTAAAATTGTCATTTTCATTATATTAGCTCAGCCTAACCATGAACAATTAATGTTATTCCATTTATTTAGATCTGACTTTGTGTGAAAAGTGTTTTGTAATTGTGTTCATATAGGTCCTGGGTTTGTCTTGGCAGGTAGACTCCCAAATATTTTATATTGCCTACAGTAACTTAAATGGAATTTCTTTTTCTATATCTTGCTGTTGGGCTTTGTTAGTAATGTACAAAGTTGCAGGATAATGGCTAGGATTTATGTGGGTTTATTTTATATCCTGCAACTTTGCTAAAGTCGTTTATTATTTTGTGTAGTTTCTTACTTGATTCTCTAGGATGCTCTAAGTAAATCCTCATATCATTTGCAAAAAATGATAATTTAGTTTCTTCTTTGCCTATTCTGATTCCTTCTATTTTTTTCTTCTCTTATTGCTACAGCTAACATTTCTAGTACCAAATTGAATAATAGGGGTGATAGTGGACATCCTTGTCTCACTGCTGATCTTATTGGGGATGCATCTAGCTTACCCCATTACATATAATGCTTGCTGATGGTTTTAAGGTGGATAGTATTTATAATTTTAAGGAAGGCTCCATTTATTCCTAGGCTTTCTAGTGTTTTTAATAGGAATGGGTGTTTTATTTTGTCAAAAGCTCTTTCTGCTTCTATTGAAATGATCATATGGTTTCTGCTACTTTTGTTGTTGAGATGATCAATTATGCTGATAGTTTTCCTAATATTGAACCAGCCTTGCATTCCTGGAATAAATCGTACTTTGTCGTAGTGTATTATTCTCACGATAAGTTGCTGTGTCCTTTTTGCTAACTTTTTTTTGCATTAATATTCATTAGGGAAGTTTGTCTGTGATTTTCTTTCTCTGTTTTGACTCTTCTAGGTTTGGGTATTAGTACCATATTTGTGTCATAAAAAGAATTTCGTAGGACTCCTTCTTCACCTATTTTCCCAAATATTGTATAAAGTATAGGATTTAATTTTCTTTGATAGAATTCACATATAAAAACATCTGGCCCTGGAGATTTTTTTCCTGGGGAGTTCATTGATGGCTTGCTCAATTTATTTTTCCAGGACAGGGTTATTTAGGTATCTTACTTCCTCTTCTGTCAACCTGGGCACTTTATATTTTTGTAAATATTCATCCATTTCCCTAAGGTTGTCAAGTTTATGGGCATACAATTGGACTAAATAATTCCTAACCATTTTTTAAAATGTCGTCTTCATTGGAGGTGAGTTCACCCTTTTCACTTTTGATACTGATAATTTGGTTTTCTTTTTTTATCTAGTTGACCAAAGGTTTATCAATTTTTTTTTTCATAAAACCAGCTCTAATTTTTATTTATTAATTTAATACTTTTCTTGATTTCAATTTTATTAATCTCTCCTTTGATTTTCAGTATTCCTAATTTGGTATTTAATTGGGGATTTTCAATTTATTCTTTTTCTAGCTTTTTTAGTTGCATGCCCAATTCATTGATCTCTTTTTTCATCTGTTTTATTCATGTAAGCATTTAGAAACATAAAACTTCCCCTAAGAACTACTTTTGATGCATCTCTTAAGTTTTAATATGTTGTCTCATTGTTGTCATTCTCTTGAATGAAGTTATTAATGGTTTCTATGATTTGTTCTTTGGCCCACTCATTCTTTAGAATTAGATTATTTAGTTTGCAATTAATTTTTAGTTTATTTTTCCATGGTTCTTTATTACAAATAATTTTTATTGCATCATGATCTGAAAAGGATGCTTTGACTACTTCTGCCTTTTTACGCTCATTTGTGAGGTTTTTATGCCATAGTACATGGTCAATTTTTGAGTATGTGCCATATACTACTGAGAAAATGTATATATTTTTTTATCCCCATTCAGTTTTTTTCCAGAGCTCTATCATATCTGCCTTTTCTGAAATTCTATTTTCCTCCTTTTCTTCTTTCATTTTTATTTTGAGGTTAGATTTATCAAGTTCAGAGAGGGGGAGGTTGAAATCTCCCACTAGTATGGTTTTGCTGTCTATTTCTTCCTGTAACTCCCTTAACTTCTCCTTTAAGAATTTGCATACATATGTTAAATAATGATATTGCCTCATTGTCTATGGTGCATTTTAGCAGGATATAGTGTCTTTCCTTATCTCTTTTAACTAGATCTCTCTTTGTTTTCATTTTGTCTTAGATTAGGATTGCTACTCCAGCTTTTTTTTTTTTTACTGTAGCTGAAGCACAATATATTCTACTCCGCGCTTTTACCTTTACCCTGTGTGTATTCCCCTGTTTCAAATGTGTTTCTTGTAAACAACATATTGTAGGATTATGGTTTTTAATCCATTCTGCTATCCACTTCCATTTTATGGGAGAGTTCATCCTATTCCCATTCACAGTTATGATTACTATCTACGTCTTTTTCTCCATCCTATTTCCCCCATTTATGCTTCTATTTCTCTCTTTTCCCTTCCACTCCTCAAAAGAGTTTTGCTTTTGACCACCATCTTCCTCAGTTTTCCCTCTGTCTTGATTCCCCTCCCTTATTTTACCTTTTTCCCCTTGCTAGTTCTTCTTCCCTCCATTCTAACCAACTGCCCTCACTTTTCTTTCCCCTTTCCCCTCCTACTACCTGTAGGACAAGTTTGATTTCTGTACTTATCATATTATGTTTTTCCCTTCTTGAACCAATTCTGATGAGAGTAAAGCTCAAACACCGCTCTTTTCCCTCCCTTCTTTCCCTTTATTATAATGTTTTTGTGCCTCTTTATGTGATGTAATTTATCCTTTTCTACTACCTCCTTACCTCGTCTCCCAGAACCATCCCTTTATATCTCTTGATTATGTTTTTTATCATTATATCAGTTATTTTGTACTGACACCCACATAGTCTATGCATGTCCCTTTCAATTGTCTTAATAACTGTACTATTCTCGAGATTGACATGTATATAAAACAATATAATCCTATATAAGGATGTAAATAATTTGCCTTATTGATTAACAAGGGTTTTTCCCCCTGTTTATCTTTTTATGTCTCTCTTGAGTTTTGTATTTGAAGATCATATTTTCCATTGAGCATTAGCCTTTTCATCAGGAAGGTCTGGAATTCCCTTATTTCGTTGAATGTCCATTTCCTTGCCTGAAAAATTATGCTCAGTTTTGCTGGGTAGTAGATCCTTGGTTGTAGTTCAAGCTCCTTTGCTTTTTAGAATATCATATTTGAATTTTTCCTGTCATTTAATGTAGAAGCTGAGAGATCCTGTGTGACCTGACTATAGTTCTGTGATATTTGAATTGTTTCTTTCTGGCTACTTGCAACATTTTTTCCTTGACCTGATAATTCTGGAATTTGGCCATAATATTTCTTGGAGTTTTCCAATTGAGATCTCTTTCAGGGGGTGATTGGTGGATTCTTTCTATGACTATTTTATCCTCTGGTTCTAGGACCTGGTGCCAGTTATCCTTGATGATTTGTTGGAAGATACTGTCTAGGCTCTTTTTTTTCATTATGGCTTTCAGGTAGACCGATAATTCTTAGATTGTCTCTCCTGGATCTATTTTCCAGGTCAGTTGTTTTTCCAATCAGATATTTCACATTTTATTCTATTTTT
This sequence comes from Phalanger gymnotis, assembly GCA_028646595.1. NCBI lineage: Eukaryota > Metazoa > Chordata > Mammalia > Diprotodontia > Phalangeridae > Phalanger > Phalanger gymnotis. The sequence goes on from CM053622.1 coordinate 111,375,788, forward strand.
TCATTCTTTAGATTTTGTTTGACTGATTCTTGATGTCTCATAGAGTCATTAGCTTATTCTTGTCAAATTCTAATTTTTAATGTATTGTTTTCTTCCTTTAGCTTCTCTAATTCCTTTTCCATTTGCTTGATTTTACTTTTCAATGAGACATTTTTCCAGTTATATTCTAAATCTCCTTAACCATTTCTCCAATTTTACTTTTAAAACTTTTTTTATCAGTGAATTTTTTTCTATTTTTCCATTTTTTTTTTCTTTTTGCTCTCTAATTTGGTTTTTAAAGTTCTCCCTGAGTTCTTCCAGGACTGCTTTTTGGGCTGGAGACCACTTCACATTTCCTTTTGATGTTTCAGATGTAGGTATAGTGTCCATGCTGTCCTCTTCTGAATTGGTATTTTCATCTTCCCTGTCTCCATAATAGTAATCAATGTTCTTTGGCTTTTTAATATACTTTTTCATGTTTTTTTTTTCTCCTGGCTTCTAAAGTGGATCTCTCCTTCTGGGACTCAGGGGGCTCTGTCCCAGGCATCTTGTGTTGGGATCTATGGGCCTGCTCACTGTTTTTTTTGCCTCTGGTTTTAGTGTGGGGGAGGCATAGTCTGGCTGCTAGAAGTCTCCTCTTCCCTGGGACTGCTCTACAGCATGGGTCATCTCAACTGTTGTCTATGCTAGTGTCTGCCACTTCCCCTGGCTGTGCAAAGGCATGTCTGGGGTCCTGGTGTTGATGTTTGCTGTCTTCATCCCCCTGGGGCTCTTATTGTTTTGCTGAGGTGGGGCCTACTGGGACACCTCTCTTCCTGCACTAGTCTCCTTGTGCCACCACTAGAAGTGCCCCCTCCCTAACTTCTCTCACTAAAAGGCTACTGAAGCCCCACTTCTGGCTCCTCTGTTCCTCCCTACAGAATATTATCTGGGTGAGGGAGAGAGGGAGATTGGATTTACCTGGTCATCATGGCTCCCAGAAGTTCAAGAAAGTTGATTTCAAATCTTTAGGCTGTGGGCTGGAGGCCTTGGGGGTAAGTACTCTGGCAACTGCAGGCTCTGTGCTGGTGTTTCCCATAGCTCCAACAGACTCCTGTCCTGGGCTGAGAGGCCTGGGGCCCAATTCCCACCATAGCTGGTACTTTTGCCCTGGGCCTGCTCCTGTTCCTGCATTTTGCTCACCTAGCACTCTCCCAGACCAGCCCACTGGCTGGGTTCTTCTGCTGTTCCCAGTTGGTGTGGTCCGGTGCCATTCTGCTTGCCTGGCATTCCTGCCCCTCTCAGTCTACTAGTGGCTTCTAACTCTCAAATCTGCTCAGATTCACTTTTTTAGACATAATTGACAGAATTTGTGAGAGCTCCAGTAGTTCCCTCCTTTCACGTGCCATCTTTTATTTTGTTCTTTTTAAATAAAAAAAAACTTTCCTTGTGTGATTGCGGACATTGTTTAATATTTAATTTGTTACAAGGAACACCAATGAGTTAAAATATTAGACACAGAGTTGTCTTTGAGGCAGAACTTTTCTTTCTGGGAAACTCCCCCCCTGCTGTCTCCCCTACTTCCCTCTACCCCAATATGGAAGCCAACGAATAAAAGGCCATTTTAGTAAACATATGTGATTGATTCAAATAACTGCTCTACTAATGATTCTTCTTCAATAACTTTATTACACAATATCAGATAGATGGTACATTGGGCCTGGAAACAGGAAGACCTCATTTAAAATATGGCTTCAGACACTAATTGCATGACCCTGGGCAAGTCTCTTAAACTCCACAGGGCTCGTTTTCCTTAGCAAAATTGTTCACAATTTTCTTTTCCCTGTAAAATGGGGATAATAAAACACTAACTTCCTGAGGTGGTTGTGAGAATCAATTAAGAAAACATTTGTAAAATGCTTAACATGATACAGGGCACACAGGAGATTCTTAATAAATATTTTTATCCATTTCTTCCTTTCTTCCATCATCATAGAGGATTTGACAGAGCATGTCCATGGTGTTATTAGGCTACATAAGGTGGCATCAGTAAAGATATTATATGCAATTATATGGAACTCTGGGGGATTATTGCCTTTAATATCCAATGATAGGTGCCAAGACAAAAAAAAGGATACAAGAAAAAATAATGTGACTGGATAGAATAAAAGAACATTAAATGAATAACAGAGTGGCAGAGTCCTGTTATTGATGACACTAACAGTTTAGAGATTCCTTATATCCTGGCCAGGAAGAAAAAAAAATTAATAGTTTATAATGTCATTGTCTTCATATGTATTACCTATCACATACTATGCAAATAAAGGATTATGAATCAATCTGTTAAGTTAGCCTCACAGTAGATTCTCCAATAACTTCACATTTTGAATTTCTGAAATTAAATATTTTGGAAGAAAAGTCTAAAGCCCTTGTTGCTGTGTGCACACCAAGAGCACGGAAAGAAAAATATCCAAATCTATGTTACTTACAGAAGTACGAAAACTAATATTCGTTAAAAAAAACTGTCTCTGCTTCAGGCAGAATAGCAGATGTCCATCATTCTACAACAACTCAGCATACCAGCTGTTCCAGTGCTAAAGTGTGAGCATTGCTGTTTCCCTGTGTATTTTCAGTCTTTGAGAGAAGCAAAAGAACAGAGCTTGAAGAAAAGTGCAACAATATGTACTGTAATGTTATTGTGGAAATCCAGTATGCTTCTCCATCCTATTGATATTTTACTGATTTCTTTATTAACGTAAGTCATTTTTGAGTAATAGAATCTTGGGCTTGGAGACAGGAACAACTGGGTTTAAATTCTTTGTCTTACATGCATTAGTCGTATGACTGAACAAGTCACTTAATCTCTGTGTTTCTCAGGCAGCTCCCTAGATTTTAGCTACAAGTCATGGATGGACTTGATATCCTAGGTAGAGGAAGTTCCCACAAAGGGAGGTTCTCACTGTGACAAATTCCCAGCTCTTTTGGGTACTGTTCCTGACTGGCCACACATTATTAATTTATTTAAGATACAAATTTAAAAGAAAAGCTTAGAATGAACCCCAAATATTTTTCCCAAGAAGAAACATAAAGAAAACATTTTCTGCCCATCCCTTTTTTTTCTGTTTTCATTTTATAGGGTTAGGAAATCTCACTTTCACTCCTAACTTTAATAACAACCTGTTTTTCAAATTAAAAAAATCTTTTTCTGACTAAAGGCTATATCTTGATTAACATTCTTAAGTAACTGGGAGACTTGATTTTATAAGAATTTGCTTATGTGAACATTTATAGTCTGCTTCAGTGGCATAAAAAAAGCAAGCTAGTGGTGCCCCTGGAGTCCATAGAAAAAAGCAGCCAAGCAATGTTGATTATAGCCCTTAACAGCATATAAGTATCTTCATTATAAGCTAAAATTTACTCAAATTTTCAATTCATTGTTTAGTTTCATTCAGTCACTCATTTAACTTGCAGAAGTAAAAAAAAAAAGTTGAGACTTTATTTATTACCATAATATACCATGTTAATAAAAACACTTTAGCTATCTCACTGCTATGCTGCTGGGCTCCATCCTTAGGCTTTAACCCAGCTCTCCAGTCTCTGTCCAGGGATCTACTTTCCTAATTAGTGATAGAACTATGTCTAGAAGCTCCAGACTCATTATGCTCCACTCCAGCCTTCTAGATGGGGCACCTAGGTGGGGCAGAGCGCCAGGCCTGGAGTAAGGAAGACGTGAGTTCAAATCTAGTCTCAGACATTTACTAGCTGTGTGACTCTGGGCAAGTCACTTGATCCTATTTGCCTCAGTTTCCTCATCTGTAAAATGAGCTGGAGAAGGAAACGGAAAAGCCCTCCAGTATCTTTGCAAAGAAAACTCCAAATGGAAGTCACAGTCAGTTATGACTGAAATGCCAAAAAAACAACAATCAGCCATCTTTCTATCATATTGTCACCTAAGTACCTTCCTCCATACTCTCCCTTCAATCCATTGTTACCAGAGACCTTAAAATAGTTTCATAGTTTTTCTCCTTATAGGAGGAAAAAGCAATTATGGAGTAATGTCATGTGATCACTTTTGTCCTTTCCTTTGTTTTTATTTCCCCCTTCCTCTCAACTTCAGATGCTCAGAATATAATAAAACCTAATTTATCTTTATCTAGAGACAAAGCTCACTATAAAAGTACAAAAAGCAAGTAAATAACTTCAAAGAACATGAAATTTTAAAGGTTAAATAATGCCATTTTGCCAGACAGTGGAGATTCAATGGGAAGGGAGTATAGAGAACGGATATCACCAAGACCTGGCAGCTCAGCAAAGCAGACACTTTCAGGCAAACAGCAAATTCTACACAGACAGATTACCCCTTAAGCAGCTTAATAAACCATACAAGACTCCAATTGCTTGTGATCATATTCAATTGCAAGTAGCAGTGTCCTTGAATTGAATTGGCTTCCCCCAATGTCATGTATTTGCTACTTTCCTTCTCCTCCCATTCCTCTTCATGCATCTTAAAAAAAATTCTGTGGTTGTGAACCTGGTTTACTGGAAGGATGATAGAGCCCTTGATAGAAACAGGGATGCTAAGGAGAAGGGAGGTTTTTTTTTTCTCCAGAAGAAAATTCATTCTTTTTGGATATATTGAGTTTGAAATATGATATATCTAGTAAGAAATGTCCAATGAGAAGTTGCTGATACAGACCTGGAAATCATGAAACAGACTTTGACCAACTATGTACATCTGGGGATCATCTGAACAGAAAAGATCATTGAACCTATGAGCACTGATGATATCACAAGATTTTACAGAGATAAGGGAAAAGTGAATATGACTGAGCAATGAGAAACACCATCTATTAGAGGATGGTATACACAAGGTTATCAAGCAACGAAGAAAAGAAAGTACTTACTGTGAAATGCACCATACTAGACATTGGAAGAAAATAGAATTCTACAGATATATTCTATCTTTCTGTATTTGGTATTTTTTCTGTATTTTCTTTACTAACATCTTATTTAACATTTTCAACCTCTACATTTAATTTATGATATTGTTCTATAGCTTTTTTTCTCTGCTTTATTCTTCCATTATTAATGGATGATTTCTCTCTAATAAATAATTAGATAGAACATCCCATTTCTCTCTCTTTAGACATCTTTTATATATTTTAGTTCATAATTTACTCTTAAAATGTTTGATAAAATTAATGATGAATTATTTTATTCTCTAGCATTTTTAATGTGATTGCTCATGAATAGAATGTTCATTTTCTTTTTATGGCATAAGTTTGTCTAGGGTTTTTAATTTTCCAATATTAATATTTTATGTTTTTCTAAGGATTTAACCATTTATTTTAAATTTAAAGTTTTGTTGGCAGAACACTGCATGTAATACATACTCCATTCTAATATTCTTTTATCTTTATTTGATACTATCACTTCCTTTTCTTTCTTTCTTTTTTGAATGTTTTTCCTCCCCAATCTTCAAATAACTCAACTGAATCCAACTTTAGAAACATACTGTTTTTGATTGGTTGACTTTAATGTTTTATCAATTTTGTTGTCCATTTTTTTAAAAAAATGTTTCTGTTTATTAATATTTTTACCTTTACTTCTAAACATTTCTCCTTTAATTTTTATGAATATTTGTCTTGTGTTTGTTTTTAGTGTGCTAAACTGGTCAAATTTAAGATACACATCGTGGCTTTTCAAAAAGGCTGTATTGGCAATCAAAATGGGCTCTTGGCACTTAATTCAACCAAGGGCCCTTGAAGAGTTTGACCTTTGTTTCCTTGATTAAAGTAGAATCCTTGAAGACCTCCTTGCCTCAAGGGAAACCCTAGTTTACACGGGTTTGAGTGACATGTTTGTGACATCAGAGGCTTTTAGACCGTAGGTTTAAGTCACATTTTTGTGATGATTTTAGGTCATGTGACTCACTCTTGAACCTGAAAAAGATATAAAACCAGAGGTTGGCTTTCTCTTTTTTGGAGCTCTGACCCACAGCAGTGGTGGTGCATGGGACTCTGGGCCAGCTGTTGTCATGAGCTCCCTGACTGAACTCAGATGTTGGTAACTATGAATTTTATTTTGTCTGTCTGTTGATGTTTGTAATTTGTTCTTATTTGCTCTGAAGTTCAGGGTGCTGACTTTTTCCCCTGAACTAAGTGAATGATATTTGTATGCTGGATTAAAGTGAGCTTGTTAATCCCTTAATGTTGCTTTCCTTGGTAAAGCAGATCAAAAGGACCTGGGCTTGCAGCATTCTGTGAGCTGGTTATTGTTGGTTTTACATCCCCATAGCAGCTGCTAGCCTAATTGTTGAAACAGAGGCTCAGCCTTAGTGTTGAAAAGACTTGGGTTCAAGAATTTTTTTTTCCTTACATATGCAGACTTTTCAACTATGGACAATTCACTTAAACTAACAATATCCCATAAATCCCCAAAGACAATACATTTCAGATGCACTATATATCTCTTAGCAGATACTGTATTGACATGGAGAAAGCTTGGCACCAATAAAATCATAAAGCTTCATGTTTGGAATAAGTAAAGAAAAAATATCAAATATCTTTTTTTTCAAATTCCAAATTCAATATATTAATTTGTTCTTTTTCTCCCTTGTTCAGGCTTACAAATTTACCTCTGTAGTATTAATGTGATCAAAGATCTTCCCCACCCATTCAATAGGCCTCAGGTGGGCCTAAGTGGGAAAGCCTGATTACATCTTTGTTTAAAAGTAGGCCTAAAATCCCTATTTACTAGATTCTAAGCCATGTGGGTGTGAAACTCTCAGGACCTTGAGGGGAGTTGCTAAACCAGAGCTAATGATATGTGCACTGAGTTCTAGTCAATCATGAATTCAGCCAATCAGAGACCTGAGTTATAACCAATCAGATGCTGTCTAGGGCTATATATAGAGAGACCCCAGAACTGAGAGCTGCAGAATTCAGAAGCAGACATGGAGAGAACATTGAGGTAGCAGACATTGAGGGAGAGCCTGATAACATTTTTTCCAGATAACATTACATCACAAATATAGTGGTATGCATCCATTTCCCAGGAAGAAAGTCCTCTTTCTGAACTCTATCCACCATAACAGTGGCAGTATGAAGGAGAATTTAGGCATCCCTGGAGGATAGCAAAGGTATATTGGACTTCACAGGAGAAAGCAAATTTCTCCTAATCTCAGCCATAGGAATAAAAGGAGGAAAACAAAACAAACAAGCATCAATAACAATGAAACATTGGCATGTTTGTTAGCTGCATATCACTTACCCTAGATATAGCCTATCTGGTTCCCAAAATCAATGAGATCAGGAACAGTTGTAGAAGTAGGTATGACAACTTTATTTAACTCATTGTAGTCCACTATAAGCTGTCAGGTGTTTCTGCCTTTCTCACAGGCAACATAGGCTTGTTCTAAGGGCATCTGTTATATTGAAGTACTCCAGCTTCCTTCATCTCTATCATTTGAGAAGAAATATCTTTCCTCCTTCTAGGGTCCAAATAATGTTTGACATTAACTACATGGGGTAGTTCAGTTAACTTTAAAGGTTTCCATATGGATACTAAACCAATAACATGCCTAGATATTGTTGTAAGGGACTACACAAATATTAAGTCCATAATACCTCTCACATAATGGTCTTACCCTCTGTAGCCTCTCCTGAATCATTCAAATGGGGCAGAGGCTTTAGAGCATTCCTCAGGTTTGGGTGAGGCTAAAGAGACCTTAGTACCTTGGTGCAGAATTTCCCTCTCTAGTTTTACTAGTATTCCCCAGGCTAGCCATCAACTGCTTTCTTACCAAACCTATTTTTTTCAGAAGCTACACCCTGAGATTGTATCATACTCCACTGTGGCCACCCAGTAGGCTGATGGGCTCTATGCTTCCTCTCCTCATTTCCTGAGTGGCTATTCATATTGACTCCAGCTAAAAATGACTAAAACCTTCTCCTAAAATTTTACTGAATAGCTTGCCTACACCTGCATAATGGTATGGCAGGGGAGAATAGGTAAAGTATGAGTATATGTGCCAAAAAGATGTGAGACTACTTCCTGAAGAAATTGTGATCTTTTAGAGACAGAGGGGATCTAATATTCACATGTCATGTTGGGCCCTGGAGATGGCTGGAGAGATTGCAGATTAAATAAGTAACACTTCCCATATACTTATAATAACATGTGATTAGTACTCCTGCAGAAACTTACTTCTTATTTGAACATCTATGTACCTATCTGTAAATGATCACCCGAACCCTCCTTAAGAAATGCCTTGGTTCTGGACAAGTACTGATTTGTCTGGTGTAGAACTCTAATTCAGTCAGAGCTATTAGGATCCAGAAGAGAACTTTCTCTGATGGCTATATGGAGCAGTTCAGGTTTTGCACAAAATAGTCATTTTTTCATCTACGAGAACTTACTGAAAATCTACTATTTGCAAAGTATTATGTTTTGCCCTGGATGTGGTTGGAAGTTTTGCAAAAGACTAGATAACTAATATCATTCTGGTAGTTTGATGGCTGGTGTAGCCTGACAGATGTGGGGGGGGGTAGGGAGGGAGGGAGGGAATAAGAGAGAGAGAGAGAGACAGAGACAGAGAGAGAGACAGAGACAGAGAGAGAGAGAGACAGACAGACAGACAGAGAGACAAAGACAGAGAAAGAGAGAATAAAGAATTCTAAATAAGAATTTGGCACAGTGGATAGAGAAGTGGACCTGAAGTCAGGAGGACCTGAATTCAAATCTAATTTCAGACACTTACTAGCTGTGTGACCCTGGGCTAGTCACTTAACCATGTTGCCTCAGTTTACTCATCTATAAAATGAGCTGAAGAAGGAAAGGGCAAACCATTCCAGTATCTTTCCCAAGAAAACCAGGGTCACGAAGAGTCCATAATGACTGAAATGAGTCAACAACAAAATTTATGAATTTCTTCTACTTTATTATATACATATATTAATTTATAATTAATATAGACTCAAGTACTCACTATGTTCCTGGAACTTCATTAAGTGCTTGGAATATAAATAGAGGCAAAGAAGATAGGAGTTACCCTCAAGAAGCTAATATTCTAATGGGAGAAGACAACCCATAAAGAGGATCTGGGGAAGAAGAAAGGTGGCCATGGTGAGAAATATTTGTGATATGGCATGACTAGTTTCTCCCAAGGTAACACTTCACCTATCAGAACCAAAGTAACTGAGAACAGAACCAAAGACCGTGATAGTGTATGGTAGTGGTGGTAGAAAGGGTGTTGGAAGATGAATATGGTGGTTAGAGTATAGGTAGCATGGTGATGGTTGGGAAATGTAGTAGAAAAAACTTTGGACTAGAATCAGAAAGTCATGCATTCCCTCCTCTGACACTGGCTGTATAACGTTGCACAAGTCAGTTAATCCCTTAATCTTACTTTCTTCAGCTCTGAAATTGTGTAACAGTATTGCTATCTGACAGGGTTGTGGTGTACACCAACCAAGATAACATCAAAGTACTTTTCCAACCTTAAAGTGTTATATAGATATTAGTTATCATTGTTCTGTATGGAATTAAAACTCACATTAAAGGCAAGGTGGTGTCATGTAAAAATAATTGTATTTATATTCAAAGGACTTGAGTTCAAATCCTTGTTCTACTTACTACTTTTGTAAATTGACTTAGTTATTAAGAACCTTACTTTCCCCAAGTTTAAATAATATTGGAGGGGAGAGGGAGTGTAACTGGGGCAGTAGTTAGAGCAGATGGCCACTAAGGTTTCCTCCAACTCTATAATCCTGTTCCTTTTATGTTGGTTAGATAGCTAACCCCACCCAAGAGACATAAAGGAATCTTTTAATCATGTAATAATAATAACCCTTCAGGATTGGGAATTTCTGAAATTTTATCAGCTCCATCAACATAACTGACAAAGGGACAGATATGAAATTGATAACAAAATATATATTGTAAAAACCACAATGCCTATCCTGTCCAGTCTTTTTTTTTTGCTTTTTTTTGGGGGGGTGGGCAATTGGGGTTAAGTGACTTGCCCAAGGTCACACAGCCAGTACATGCACTAGCTGCCCCCTATCCTGTCCAGTCTTAAAAAAAACCCAGATGCTTCCCCTCACCCCCTCAGTGAAAATTCTATTTTGTTCAGGCTAAAAACACAGGGATTCAGCAGGACCCAAGTACCTTAGATTAGAATGTAAACTCTTTGAGGTCAAGAACTGATTTTGCCTTGTTTTGAATGCCCAGGATTTAACACAGTGGCTAGACTTTAGTAAGTGCTTATTAAATGTTTTTGTTTGTTTCTTTGTTTTAATACTTGATAAACTGCAATGGAAAGAGTCTCTTGGTCTAACCAGGAGTAAATAAGTAGCACCTTTCTCCTCAGGTTATTTTTTTAATTTTTATTTAATATGTTTAGTTTTAAACATTGATTTTCACAGGAGTTTGAATTACACATTTTCTCCCCATTTCTACCCCCCACTCCAAGATGGCATATACTCTGGTTGCCCTGTTCCCCAGTCACCCCTCCCTTCTGTCACCCCATTCCCCTCCCATCCCCTTTTCCGTTCCTTTCTTGTACGACAAGATAAATTTCTATGTCCCATTGCCTGTGTATCTTATTTTCATGTTGCCTGCAAAAACTTTTTTGTTTTTGTTTTTGAACATCTACTTTTTAAAACTTTGAGTTCCAAATTCTCTTCCCTCTTCCCTTCCCACCCACCCTCCCTAAGAAGTCAAGCAATTCAACATGGACCACATGCATATCATTATGTATAACCCTTCCACAATACTCATGTTGTGAAAGACTAAATATATTTTGCTTCTTCCTAACCTATCCCCCTTTATTGAATTTTCTCCCTTGACCCTGTCCCTTTTTGAAAGTGTTTGTTTCTGATTACCTACATCCCCATCTGCCCTCCCTTTCATCATCCCCCCTTTTTTTACCTTCTTCCTCCTTCTTTCCTGTGGGGTAAGGTACCCAATTGATTATGTATGGTATTCCCTCTTCAGGTCAAATCTGATGTGGGCAAGATTCACTCATTCCCCCTC
>CM053622.1:111387282-111405913 GCA_028646595.1 Phalanger gymnotis
TAGTTAGTCTTTCACAACATGAGTATTGTGGAAGGGTTATTTATAATGATATGCATGTGGCCCATGTTGAATTGCTTGACTTCTAAGGGAGGGTGGGTGGGAAGGGAAGAGGGGAAAGAATTTGTAACTCAAAGTCTTAAAAACAGATGTTCAAAAAAAAAGTTTTTGCATGCAACTAGAAAATAAGATACACAGGCAATGGAGCATAGAAATTTATCTTGCCCTACAAGAAAGGAAGGGAAAGGGGATAGGAGGAGAGTGGGGTGACAGAAGGGAGGGCTGACTGGGGAACAGGGCAACCAGAATATATGCTATCTTGGAGTGGGGGGGTAGAAATGGGGAGAAAATTTGTAATTCAAACTCTTGTGAAAATCAATGCTAAAAACTAAATTTATTAAAAAAAAAAGAAAATTATTTCCTATTGGAAGGTATGAGGGGAAGTTTGAGGAGGACAAGTGAATCATTCTTAAAGGGATTAAGCTTTTTGACAATATGGACAGTTGTATAATAAGGACAGGTTTTTTTTTGATTGGAGAAAGTTTATGTCTTAAATGATTGGTAGGAAAAGTAGAAAAAAGAGTTGAGTCTAAAAAATCGTTTGGAACTCTTCAACTCACTGTAGTAGGAAGGCCGAATTCATAACCTCAAATATAATCATGTATATGTTTGAATGGTTCGAAATCGCAAGGTATGAGATTCTCTAAGTAGAAAGCAACAAAACATTTATTTAGGCCCCACAGCAGATCCGCGAACCAGCCTCCCCATTCCGACATCTTGACCAAAAGACCCCAGGCCCAATAGGCCTGCCTCACAAGAGTAACCAGGAGGCCACATAAAAACAAGATAGTATTTAGCCAAATCATATTTACTGGCCTCAAGTCCTTGCTGGCACTCCTGGGTTCACACTGCTTCAGCTTTTTTTCAGGTTCAGCTGTAGTTGTCTCTTGGCTCTCCTCTCCTTGCAGCCAAGCCTCTGGCGTTCTCGAGCCCCACCTCAACGACCAGAGACCAATTGGTTCCCGAGTTGGTCCCTCTTAAGTCATCAATCTATACCCACACAGGTTTCACACCTGATAGGGCTTTGGGCCTGGGGCTTAGCACTTAACAGCTGAAAGTACTTTCACTCAAAGTAAACAAAAGCCAAACTCCTGAAGTGCCTTTCACTCAAAGGAAACAAAAGCCAAACTCCTGAAGTGCTAAGGAGCCCATTTTGCCTTACTGACACACTCACCAAGAGCAGGTTGATTGGTGGAGGGGAGAAATAAGAATGAATGGCTGGCTGTTTCTAACATTACAAATCTGTATTTCCTAGTGCTATAAAAATCAAGACTTAGGGAAATAAAAATCTACATTCTGTGTTAAAGAATAGGCAAAAATTCCATTTGTGCAACAAGTTGTCTATGATTTGTTTTGGGAGGGAATTATTAATGTTAAATACTGATTGAATACTGGTGACTTACTAAATGCTACACTGAATTCAGAGGCAGATGTGGTCTCCACCCAGTGGATCTGTGATCTAAATAAAACTAGCAACAAGGCAGACATAAAAACACCAGAAGATGGATGACTTGCACTGAGGTGATGTGGCTGACATATGGTTTCATTTTTCTGGTTTCTTCTTTGGAGCCTCTCCCATTACCCCATTTTTTAAAAAATACTTTAAAGGACCCTATGTGTGAGGCCAAGGAATATTTTTATCCTGTCTTTTCTTTCAAAAAGATAGGGATATAGGATAATCAGAAATCATAAATAATAGATAAATATATAAGCTCTGACTTTTTAAAGAACACGGTATTATATCTTCTATATACAGATATTGCCAGAAATCTGCTTTGCAGATTTATAAAGGGAACCTGTTTCCAAGAAATCATATTCATTCTTTGCTTGAGAAATATTATATTGTTGAATAAATGAAGTCTGTTAAAATGTATGCAAAGGCTTAAAAAACTATCCATTCCCCCCACCTCAAAAAATAGGAGGAATTAATAGGAGTGTTGGCAAACTCACGAGGAAGGTAGGAAGAGAGGAAGGGCATAGTAGGTCACATAGCTTAATGCTGTCAATGAACCACGAAAGTCTAGGGACTCAAAATCTTACCCAAGTTGCTAAAGCTTTCTATTATTTTCTTTACGTCTCTTCTTAACATTCTACAGACTGCTATAAATGTCACTCAGGGGATTATAGATGTAATGCTAGAAGGGACCATTGTGGCCATCAAGTCTAATCCCCTCATGGATGAGAAAATTGAAGGCCAGAAAACTCAAATTACTTACCCATTATCACACAGGTAGTAAGTAAAGAGAAAGGATTGAAACCAGAGGAAGGTAAAACTTCAAGTCCTCTCCCTCCAGATTCAGTTCTCTTTTCATGATGCCAGCCTGGCTTATTTTCTGTTCATCTTCATTTGTTTACTTACCTTCTTTCTCCACTCTCCTCTTTTTAAACTCTGAAAGCCACTAAACAAAGTCTTCCCTTCTTTTTTTGTATTATATCAGCAGTTGATTAATAAATGCTCTCTCTCCTGTCACATCTTTCTATGTTATCTTCAAGCATATTATAAGTTGTCAAAAATTTGCTGATTCCGATAATGTCCAAGCCATTTCCCTAATTTACTAGCTCAATAACCTCATGAAGAAAAGATATGAAGTTTATTTGTCAGGATTGGTTCTTAATGTACCCATCCTGGATTTTAATGGTCACCTCCAATAACAAACTTTTTCTTTAATAATTAATTCTAGAATTTTATCAAGAACTAATATCTGGCCTAAAGATTGGTATAGCCTCCTTTCCTCTTCCTTTTGAAAATTAAAATACCCTTATGTCTTCAGCACAGTAACTATTCAAAATGATTTCTTAAAGATCATGCGGGTAAGCAGTCACATTTGCATTTAAATAATTTGCCAAGTTGTTTGTCCATTTGTGACAACTCTATTTTATTAGTGAATTTATGTGCTCATTGACCTCTTCCTTACTTATCTTGAGTTCTAATTTTTGTTTTACTCTTCCTAGTGTGGACATCTTTCTGTTAGAAATAAAATATGAATTTAATTGTTCCACCATCTCCCTATTTTCAGAATTCATCTTCTCATGCACACAAATTGGATTTCTTATACCTTTTTTGGTCTCCCTCTTGCCTTCAGCCTAAAACTCTTTTGTCTTTTGCATGTTTTACAAATGTAAGTTCATTCTAGAAAGAAGTCTTCCTAATACTATTTTTGCATGTCTGAAATCCAATGGTGAATTTTGAGAAATCATGGTGAAAGGGAAAGAGGTCTCCAGGGTTGAAAATTATGGATTTCCCAATTTTCAAAATACATACATATATATGTATACATATATATATATAATGTATATATATGTCAAAATATAAATATTGATGAACTTGGCCTTGTGTTATAGCAAATTCTAAAAAAAATTGGAAAGAATAATTTGGAGATTTGGTATTCTTCAATAATCTGTTCCCATTTCCAAATCTTGTACATGTATTTTAAAATTTTCAATTGACTAATGAGCTCAGGTCTGTATATTTACTTTTCGCATAGTATATTTCTGTCAAATTTGTGGTTTCAACCCTATTACATTCTTTTGAGATAATTTCAAATCTTGATTCAGTCACCTACATTTATCTTCTCATCATGCCTTTGTTTCATTTAAAATTTGATAAGCATGACTTCTATGACTCTGCTGGAGCTGTTAATAAACTTTTTTTAAGGGAGGCATCCTGTGGACAGAGTTCTCATAACTCTGGAGATCATACTCTTCTTCTTCTTCTTCTTCTTTTTTTTTTTTTTTGCAAAGTGCTCAGGGTTAAGTGACTTCCCCAGGATCTCACATAAATGTCAAGTGTCTGAGGTCAAATTTGAACTAAAGTCTTCCTGACTCCATGGCTGGTGCTGTATAGACTGCGCCACCTAGCTGCCACTATACTCCTTTCTGACACTAATTTAACACTGTCTGTTCAAGTTGCGTGACCAAGTCATTTAACCATCTACCTAATTGTTCTTGTTTTTCAGTTGTTTTCAGTTGTGTCCTACTCTTCATGATGCCCTTTCAGGTTTTCTTGAAGAAGATACTAGAGTGACTTCTCCAGCTCATTTTCCAGATGAGGAAACTAGGGTAAACAGGGTTAAATTATTTTCCAAGGACCATACAGCTAATATGTGTCTGAAGCCAAATTTGAACTCATAAAGATGAGTCTTCCTGACTCCAGTCCCAGCACTTTTTCCATTGTGACAGCTAGCTGCCCTAATTGTACTTAAATCCAGACCTATCTTATTCACAAAGATACCTTGAGAAAAAGCCTTGACCAAATCAAGTTATGTGATGTCTACAAAATTTCCCTTAAATTCTAGTCCATGAACTCTTTTGAAAGATTAAACTTTGTCATCACTTTTTCGTACTATTGTGTTCCTAATCATCTCTTTAAAACTGCTTACAAACCCTCCAATCATACTATTCTATAATTTTTAAAGGAATTGATATCATGGATGGTTTTCTTAATCTATTTCTTTCTACTTATTTAAAAAGAAATAGGACATTTGCCTATGTTTAGCCTATCAGTAATTTTCTGAGGATCTAAGATTCCTCAAAGATCACTGGAAGAAGTTATAAAATTATGTCCTCTCCTTTTTCTTAAATAACTTGTAAGGTTACTTGACCTGGTGACTTGATTTCATCTATATTCAGTGATAATTTTTTTTTTCCATTTCTACACCTAATGGGCTATAATTCCTTCTTAATCCATTTCTTCCCTACTCTTTTTAGAGAGAACATATTTTACCATGGAAGATGGAAATAAAATCATAGTTGAGTAGCTTGGTTTCCTCTTTAATCCAGAGCCATTGCCAGAGAGGCAATATGGGGATATTAGACAAAGAGCTGATTTCATAGTCAAAATGTCCCAGGTTCAAATCTTGTCTCTCTGAGCAACACTTGTTGCTCCAACAGGGTAAATCACTTATATACTCAGTGTTCCCACAAATCTATCAAACTATAAGTTGTACAACTGGTGTTAATTTTCACTGGTAGAAGGAATTTCCTTTGTGGAGTTCCTCTATGCTGATAAAATTAGAGATGTGATTAAAAAAAAATCAGAGATGTGGCCATCATTTTAGCACCTGAGACAAGTTTGAAAGATTGTGCTTGGGAAAGAGCACAGAAATATGCTATATAATCTACTTTTTAAGACAAATTCATCTAGAATAGAAGAGACACTAGAGGACAAGGCCTCATTACAAGAGAAACTCAGTTCGAGCTTCAAATAAACTTAGCTCTAGGTCAGTATTTCTGGTATACATCATTTGAGCAAGGTATAGTTTTCAATTCTGGAGCTAAGCAGAGTGTTATTCAGATGGTGGAAATGCAAAAAAGATCCAATGGAACCTCCAAGATTCAAAATAAATTTATTTTATCCTCCCCTGGTCAAGGAGACAGAGATTCTGGACACTGATCCTTATAGTAAGGGAATCAAGTATACCTTGAGTTTCATGAAAAGAAGGCCACCACTTGGGAATGAGGAGCAAGGTTATTCCTTTTTTTAAAATATTTAATTTTCACCATTGACTTCTATGAAATTTTGAGTTGCAAATTTTCTTCCCTTCTCCCCTCTCCCCACTCCAACATGGCATGCAATCTGACACAGCCTCTACACATATATTCGTATTAAAGATATTTTTGCATTAATCATGTTGTAAAGAAGAATTAGAACCAACGGGAGAAACCACGAGAAAGAAAAAACAAAAAAGAGAGAGAAAGCACAAATAGTATGCTTCGATCTGCATTTAGACTCCATAGTTCTTTTTCTGGATGAGGTTAGCATTTTCCACCATAAGTCATTTGGAGTTTTCTTAGATCCTTGCATTGCTAAGCAGAGACAAGTCTTTATTATAAAAGTTAGTCATCACACAATGTTGCTGTTAATTGTGTAAACTATTCTTCTGGTTCCATTCACCTCACTCAGCATCGGTTCATGTAAGTCTTTCCAGATTGTTTTCCGAAGTTGGCCTGCTCATCAGTTCTTATGGAACAATATTTTTCCAATACATTCACATATCATAAGTCGTTCAGCTATTCCCCAACTGATGAGTTTCCCTCATTTTCCAATTCTTGTCCACCATAAAAAGCTGCTATAAATATTTTTGTACATGTGGGTATTTTTCTCATTTGTATGATCACTTTGGGATACAGACCTAGAAATGGTATTGCTTAGTCAAAGGATATGCAGTTTTATAGCCCTTTGGGCATAGTTCCAAATTGTTCTCCAAAATGATTGGACTACTTCACAACTCCACCAGCAATGCATTAGTGTTCCAATTTCCCCATATCTTCTCCAATATTTATCATTTTCCTGTTTTGTCATATTAGCCAATCTGTTAGGTATGATGTGGTACCTCAGAGGTATTTTGATTTGCAGTTCAACAGATATTTAGAGCATTTTTTCATGTGACTATAGATATCTTTAATTCCTTCCTCTGAAAACTGCCCGCTCATATAATTTGACCATTTATCAATTAAGGAATGATTATATTCTTAGATTTTGACTCAGTTCTCTACATATGTTGGAAACGAGGCCTTTACCTGAGATACTGGTTGTAAAAATTCTTTTCCAGATTTCTTCTTCCCTTCTAATCCTGGTTGCATTGTCTTTGTTTTTGCAAAAGCTTTTCAATTTAATATATTCAGAATTATTCATTTTGCATTTCATAATGTTCTCTATCTCTTTTTGGTCATAAATTCCTCCATTCTCCATAAATCTGACAGATAAACTATTCCTTGCTCTCCCATTTTGCTTATAGTATCAGCCTTTATATCTAAATCATGTACCATTTTGACTTTATCTTGGTATATGGTGTAAGATGTTGGTCTATGCCTAGGGTTTGCCATAGTATTTTCCAGTTTTCCCAGCAGTTTTTGTCAAATAGCAAGTTCTTATTCCAGAAGTTGGAATCTTTAGGTTTATCAAACAGTGTATTACCATAATTATTGACTACTATGTCTTGTGTACCTAACCTATTCCACTGATCCACCACTCTATTTCTTAAAGAATAGCAAGTAGTTTTGATGATTGCTGGCTTTATAATACAATTTAAGATCTGGTAAGACTAGGCCACCTTTCCTTGCATTTCTTTTCATTAATTCCCTTAATATCCTGGACACTTTGTTCTTCCAGATGAATTTTGTTATTATTTTTTCTAGCTCTATAAAATAACCTTTTGGTAGTTTGATTGGTATGGCACTGAATAAGTAAATTAATTTAGGTAGAATTGTCATTATTATATAAGCTAGGCATAAACATGAGCAACTGATATTTTTCCAATTATTTAGATCTCACGTTATTTGTGTGAAAAGTGTTTTGTAATTGTGTTCACGTAGTTCTTGGGTTTGTCTTGGCAGGTAGACTCCCAAATATTTTATAATGTCTACAGTAACTTTAAATGGAATTTCTCTCTATCTCTAGCTGTTGGGCTTTGTTAGTAATATATAAAAATGTTGAGGATTTGTGTGGATTTATTTTATATCCTGCAACTTTGCTAAAGTTGTTTATTACTTCAGTACTTATCATTTTAAGGAAGACTCCATTTATTCCTATGCTCTCTAGTGTTTTTAATAGCAATGACTGTTACTGGGCAATTTATATTTTTGCAAATATTCACTCATTTCACTAAGATTTTCAAATTTATTGGCATACAGTTGGGCAAAATAGGTCCTAATTATTGTTTTAATTTCTTCTTCATTGGTGGTATATTCAACCTTTTCATTTTTGATACTGGTAATTTGATTTCCTTTTTTTTTTAAACAAAGTGACCAAAGGTTTATCTATTTTATTTTTTTCATAAAACCAGCTCTTAATTTTATTAGTTCAAATTTTTTGTAATTTCAATTTTGTTATTCTCTCCTTTGGTTTTCAGAATTTCTAATTAATTTATTGGGGATTTTTAATTTGTTCTTTTTCTAGCTTTTTTGTTGCATGTGCAATTTATCATGCGATTTTATTTTTTTATTGATCTCCTTATTGATCTCCTTACTCATGTAAACATTTCCATATATAAATTTTCTCCTAAGTACTACTTTAACTATATCCCATAAGTTTTAGTATGTTGCTTCATTATTGTCATTATCTTGGATAAAGTTACTGATTGTTTCTATGATTTGTTGTTTGATCCACTCATTCTTTAGTTTCCAATTAATTTTTAGTTCATCTTACTATGTCCCTTTATTACATGTAATTTTTATAATATCATGATTTGAAAATTATGTATTTAATATTTCTGTCTTTCTGCATTGGATTGCGAGGCTTTTACACACTAGTACATAATCAGTTTTTGTGTAGGTGCCATGTACCACTGAGAAAAAAGGCATGTTCATTCCTATCCCTATTTAGTTTTCTCCAGAGTTCTACTATATCTAACTTTTATAAAATTTTATTTACCTCCTTAACTTCTTTCTTATTTATTTTGTGGTTAGAGTTATCTAGTTCTGGGAGGGAGAGGTTGAGGTCCCTCACTAGTATAGTTTTACTGTCTATTTCTTCCTGTAACTCCCTTAACTTCTCCTCTAAGAATTTGGATGCTATACCACTTGGTGCATATATCTTTAGTAATGATATTACTTCATTGTCTATGGTGCCTTTTAGCAGGATATAGTTTCCTTCCTTATCTCTTTTAATTAGATCTATTTTTGCTTTGGCTTTATCTCAGATCAGGATTGCTACCCCTGCTTTTTTTTTTTTTTACTTCAACTGAAGCATAATATATTCCCTTCAGCCTTTTACCTTTACTCTGTGTGTATCCCTGCTATCCCATTTCATTTTATGGCAGAGTTCATCCCAGTCACATTCACAGTTATGATTACTATTTTTGTCTTTCTCTCCATCCTATTTCTCCCTTTCTTTCATCACTAGAGTTTTGCTTCTGACCACCACCTCCCTCAATCTGCCCTTCCATCAGCCCCATCCCTTTTCTTTCCCCTTTCCCCTACTACTTTTTCCCTCCCTTCTATCTACCCTTCTCCCTCCCTACCTCTTCCCCTTCTACTTCCTATAGGGTAAGTTAGATTTCTGTAACTAACTGAGTATGTTATTCCTTCCTTGAGCCAAATTGATGTGTAAGGTTCAAACAATGCTCAACTCCCTCCCTTCTTTCCCTTTACTGTAACAGTTCTTTGTGCCTCTTCTTGTTATGTGATTTACCCCCCTTTTGCCTCCTCCTTTCCTCTTCTCCCAGGACAATCCCCTTTAGCCACTTAATTAGATTTTTTATCATCACATCAAAGTGAACTTATACCCATATCCTCTATGTATATGCCTTCTAAATGTCATAATAAAGATGTAGTTCTCAAGAGTTACAAGTATCATCTTCCCATGTAGGGATGTAAATTGTTGACCCTTATTGAATAACTTGCATTTGTCTTTTTTTTTTCTTTCCTGTTTACCTTTTTATGCCTCTCTTGAGTCCTGCATTTGGATATCAAATTTTCTTTTGAGCTCTGGTTTTTTCATCAGGAAGGTTTGGAAGTCCTGTATTTCATTGAATGTCCATCTCCTCTCCTGAAAGATTATGTTCAATTATGCTGGGTAGTTGATCCTTGGTTACAATACAAGCTCTTTGCCTAACAGAATATTGTATTCCAAGACCTCCGATTTTCTAATGTAGAAGCTGCAAGGTCCTGCGTAATACTGACTGTGGTTCCATGATATTTAAATTATTTCTTTCTTGCTGCTTGCAATATTTTGTCCTTGACCTGGAATTTGATTCTGGAATTTGGCTACAAAATTCATTGATAATTTCAATTGGGATCTCTTTTAGAGGTAATTGGTGGATTCTTTGGATAATTACTTTACCCTCTGGTTCTAAGACCTCAGGGCCATTTTCGAAGACTTCTTGAAAGATGCTTTCCAGACTGTTTTCTTGATCATGGCTTTTGAATAGAACAATAATTCTTAAATTTTCTCTCCTGGATCCCTTTTTTCAGGTCAGTTGTTTTTCCAGCAAGGTATTTTACGTTTTCTTCTACTTTTTCATTCTTTTGATTTTGTTTGATGAATTCTTGATATTTTATAGTCATTACCTTCCACTTGCCCAATTCTAATTTTTTTACAAATTGTTTTCTTCCTTTAGCTTTTGTATCTTTTTTTCCATTTTGCCAGTTTTATTTTGAAAGAAATTATTTTCTACAGTCAATTTTTGTCCTTCCCTTTCCAAGTTGTTGTCTCTCTCTTGTATATTTTGCATTTCCTTTCTCCATTTTTCTTCTACCTCTCTTATTTGCCTTTTAAAATCCTTTTTGAGTCTTCCAAAAAAACTTTTGGGGCTTGAGACCAGTTCATATTCCCCTTTGAAGTTTCAGATGTCAGTATATTGACAATGCTGTCCTCTTCTGAATTTTTGTTTTCATCTTCCTTGTCACCATAATAATTCTCTGTGATAAGTGTTTTCCTTTGTTGCTTTTTGCTCATGGTGTTTGTCTTTTCCTGGCTTTTAAAGCTGATCTCTTCTTCTGGGGCATGGAGGCAGTGTCCCAAGCTTCTCGTGCTAGGGGCCTGGGGCCCAGTCATTGGCCCCAGGTGCTGGCAGCTGGAGACTGTAGGGGTCTGGTAGCTTACCTGATACTGAGGTTGGGCTGGTGGTGGTGGCTAGTGTGTGCAGAGGCCAGGTAAGGTTTTGGTGCTTTGCCCTGAGGCTACACTGAAGCTTGCTGGGTCTGTGTGTGAGGTCATTCTGGCTGCTGGAGGACATCTCCTCACTGAGGCTGTGCTAGAGCAAGGGTATGTTCAGCTGCTGGTGTATGCCTGTCCACTGGTGCACATGGTGGTTATTTGAGCTGCTGTCTTCTGGTTCCTCTGGCTGCACCAAGTCACCTGGTGGGTGGGAGTAGAGTAGGGGTCCTGGTGTTGGAGCTTGCCTGTTCTACCACCCTGGGGCTCAGGATGTCTTGCTAGTTTGCTGAGGTGGTACTTTCCTGTACGCCTCCCGTCCTGTACTGCTCCCTTTCCACTATAGCAAGATGGACCTTTGCTATTAATTCCCCAAGCCAAAAGACTGCTGCACCCCATCTTTCTGCTGGCTCTGCTGATCCAGGATTTTTCCTGGAGTGATATTTTCTTGGTTTTTCTAGGTCAATAAGGGAGGTTGAGAGCAACCCACTGTTTACTCTGCCATCTTGGCTCCCAGAAGGGCAGCAAGGTTATTCTGACCTAAAAAGGAATTTATCTGCTATGCAGTTGTTGGTAGGGTAATGAATGTGGGAAGTGGAAGAAGCATTGATAACTGCTTGCTTCTCATTTGGAATCATTGTGTTGAGCTCCATGATTTGCTCAGATGCTGTTTAAGCTGCTCAAGAGCTGTCAGAGCCCTACAAATACTGGTGCTCTGGGCCAAGGCTCTGACCACCATGCCCTAGCTATAATTCTGTTTTCATCTATTAACATCATACCATATGTCCCTACTAGTTTCTTTATCCCTTTATTGTTCTTCTGACTCCAAACATAATGTAAAACTGCCTTTGGTTGTCCTTAATATTTTTCTTAAGTCCCAGATTATAATGGTTTTTAGCTTTCTTAACATTATTTTTTAACAGATTCATTTTGTACTTTTTATTCATCATTGCTATCTTATCTTCCTCCTATTGAACATACTACTTTTAAACCTGAGTTTATGATATAGGTTCCTGTACATTGTACTTATTTCCTTAGATGCCTCTGAAGCTTTGTTCTTCCTTAATGGAATTATTCAGTATTATGATATTTGAACTTTATTGTCCCTACCTGCAGGTTCTTGTCTTTTCATCTTTTTTCCTACACAATATAAGCTCTTCAAGGGCAAAGGCTGTTTATTTTATTTCTTTGTATCCCCAGTGTCTAGCACTGTGCATAGAATATAATACTAATTACTTATTTGATGCTTATTGATGCACTGAATTTGTTCGTATCTTCTGTGCTAAAGTTTAGGGCAAATGTTTCTCTGAATTCTTTTCCATTTCTATTATAAACTCAATAGATGTAGACTCAGAACCAGCACATGAGAGAACAGTGAAGGTTTGGGCCATAGGAAGATGTTGTGTCTTCTTGTTCTGGGAGCCAGGGGCCTGGTTACTTGCTTTGTGTGCTGTGGCCTCTGGTTCTGTCAGCTAGAAGCTATATAATGCTGCTGCTCACCTGGTGCTGAGCTGGAGCTGGCTGGTGTGTGCCAAGGCTGAGGCCAGGTGAAGTCTTTCTTAGTTTCCTTTGGGATTACACTAAAGCTGGAAGCATGAGGTGTGGGGGAGGCGTGGTCTGGCCGGTGGAGGTCTCCTCCTCCCCTAAGACTGTGCTAGAGCACAGGTAGACTCAACTGCTAGTAGACACCCAGCCACACTGGTGTCTGCCGATTCCCCTGGCTGTGCAAAGGCATGACTGGGGCCTTGGGGTTGGTGATTGCTGGTTCCACCTCTCTGGGGCTCAGGATCCCCTGCTGGTCCACTGGGTGGGGCTTGCTGGGACACCTCCCATTCTGCATTGGTCCCCTTCAGTCACAGGAGGAGGGACCCTTCCTATCGATCTCCTTAGCTTTCCAAGCTAAAAGACTGCCGTACCCCTACTGTTGGCTCCAATATTCCAGGATTTTTCCAAGGGCAATATTCTCTGGGTTTTTAAAGGTCAAAAAATGCAGATGGAGTGCTTACAGTTTATTCTGCCATCTTGGCTCCAAGAAGTTCAAGTAGGTGACTTTCAAACATTTAGTCTGTGGGCTGAAAGCCCACAGAGTAGCTACTGCCACTGCCACAGGCCTGCACTTCTCTCTTACCCAGCTTGATTTGGGAATTGCCACTGCCACTGGTGATTCAGTCCACTAGGGCCTGCTTTCACTGTGCTGTGTTCAGGTGTAGACCTGTGCACTCTGTGCTCTCCTAGCTTGGTGCAATAGATCCTTCCTGTTGACCTTCTGGACTGTCCTGAGCTGGAAATCTGCCACACTCTGTCTCCTACTGGATTCTGCTACTTTCAAATTTGCTCATTCACTTTTTAGAAGTATCTGAAAAAATTTGTGAGAATGCTCAGGTGAGTCCCTGCTCTCACTTTTCCATCTTGGCTCTGCCCCCCAGTTTTACATTATCTCAAGCCATGCATAAGGATAAAATTCATATCTGTGAAGTTTTTACTTATCAAAACACTATATGACAGGGGGAAAACAAGAGCCTTAATTCTTCAAATTCCATGGAATGCAATATATGTCATATAAGTAAATCCCTTAGCATCAACATTTTTTTTCTTTCCTCTATCACTCTTATTCTTCTTTTAAAAAACAAAGAAAACAAAAACAAAAACATTCCTTCCCCTTAGAGATATTCACATGTTGGGTGCTTTTAAATAGCTTTGGGATGAAAATGGTCAGCAATGGTTTAAAATAATAGCTAATAATAATAGCTAACATTTATACAGCCTTTGTTACATCCCAGGCACTGTGCTAAGAGTATTACAGTCATTGTCTTATTTGATCCTCACAACAATCCTGGAAGGCAGGTGCTTTTATTATCCCCATTTTACAGATGAGGAAACAGTCAAAAAAGAGGTTGAGTGACTTGCCCAGAGTTGTTACTTGCCCATTTATCAAGTGGCAGAAGCCATGTTTGAAGTCAGATTTTCCTTACGCCAGGCCCAGAGCCCTCTCCTCTTTACCCACTAGATGTCTCAAAAATCATTCTGGGTGGACTTTTTGCAAGTTATCTTGCACACTGTAAATACTGGACCAGGATCTGAAATGAATTCTTTACACAAGGGCTGCATGCTTTTTGCTATACCATATGGTCTCTCAGAGGCAAACTGAAACTTTGAATCAGAAAAGACCTGGTTTTAAATGCTGAATCTGATAATTAATGACTCTGTGCCTCTGCCAAAATGTATTCACCATCTTTAAACCTTAGTTTCTTTATCTGTAAAATGGGAGGAGAGTAATCATACAGTACAAATTTCACAGTGATGTTGTTAGCAACATATTATGGAAATCCAAGAGTTTTATAGGTTTTCAAACAAATTTTTATACATATAATATTGATAAAATATTGAAAAGAGGGAATTCATACAATTACTAAAACTGTAGAAAACCATTTTCTCCACTGAGATTGGTTTCTTGTTTGGGTAGCCTCTTATTTTTATTTTTGGATAGATTTCAGGCTTCTTCTATGAGTGAGGTGAAAATGTCATTTAGATTGAGCCAAGTATTTGCTGGTGTAATGGTCATTTTCCTGCCATGTTCTGCCAATTTGTATCTCTTCTGTAAATTGTTCTTTTCTGTCAATCTTCCCCTTCAAATGAACAAAGATAAGGAAATTTATCTGAAATAAATAAGTTCCTTTCATGCAAGGAAAAAATAAACCTAATAATCTATAGAAGAAGCAATGAAAACTATTTTAACTTGCAGCCCAAATTAATATTTGAATGAAAGCCTTGGTATAGTAGGACTCAAGTCATTACTTTACTTTCCAACTTAATCTTTATTCAGATTATTTTTTCTCTTTATTGGAGGCTGTTTCTGAGTTTCTACGAAGCAGGTTTCATTCAGAGGAAGAAGATTTTCAGTTGTTCTGAAAACTGAAGTCACAATTCAATAGTAGAAGAACTGAATTAAACTGGGTCAATAGCATTAATACATAGTATTTTATGTTTTTTCACCTTAATTCAAAAGCTCTAGAAATAATTGCTTGTCTTTCTTTTTCTATTGGTAATTGTGAAGTAATGCCATAGCAATATTACCACTATGTGATATAAATGCTACAGACTGCTTCAATAACATTAATGAGACGCTCTCCAATCGAGGTCAGATCTTGGAATTCTGGCTTTACCAGATGGCAGATGTATGTGATTGTGTAATGCACTAATTCAATTACTCCATTCAAATAATAATACTAATGAAATAGATCTTTACTTTGTACTTGTCCACCGGAGTCTACCATGATCGGTTTTCTAGGGGAAAGAAAGATCTCATTAAGTATGTATATTTCTTAAAGTATACATATTAATTTGCAAGCTGAGCAAGTTGCAGAAGTGTTTCAGGATCAATGTCTAAAAAAGAGAGAATGAAGTACATCATCTTTGGCAAAGTAGAGTTGAGAATAATTAATCATTTTAAAGTAAATGTTTCTCTGTGTGGAAGTCTGCCAAGAGACAGGACAGAATGCAGACTCCCAGAAGATTCAAACCTGCTGCTGGCTACAATGTTTTCTATACAGTATGTAATATTATAAAAGGGCCTTTTGTTGGGCCTCTTGAGTTCCTTACCCTTTGAGATCCTGTATTCTTGCTTCTAGGATGGGATATTCATTACAGTCATAATACATTACAGTTGCTGTACTCAATTTAGTTAAATTCAATTCAACTTGTATTTTGTTAAGTGTATACTAAATGCAAAGCACTGTGTTAGGTGCCTGGACAATTGAAATAAAAATAAAAATATTTCCTGTCCTTAAGGAGCTTACATTCTACAAGAAGAAGCAGTGTGTACATTTTCAGAAGATTATCCTCATTAGTAGAGAGAAAGATTACTTGAAGCTTTGTGCCTGCATGAAGGGTAGATTTGTCAACTGCTCAGGAGAGGAGGACATTTTTTTTTTACTTTGAGAGAGGAGACCCATGGTTCCAAGCTTTAAATAAAAAATACATGTTTCAGAATACAAAATAATTTTAAGAGTAAGCAACTGTCATTTTTAATGCTTATATACAAAAAGCTATAGGCAATATTTAAATACATGGAAATCTCAGCTACACTCAAATTGGAAGTTTTTTTCAGGAAGCCATACTTCCCATTATACAATGTCATCCTTTCCAAAATTTCTGGGATTTTTCTGCTTCAATTTGTCCTATAGGAAAAGTCATGAGAATCATTGACAGCACAGACAATTAATTTACACCTCCACCCTTTGCCTTTTTAATCAGCAGGATGAATACCACTGTTCATTTCCTGCTAATATTGCTTCATTCATAATTTGGCTGTCAGAGAGCATTAGCTAGTCACATATTATCAGTAAGACATTTTCTCCCTTCTCTCATCCATTGGGGGCTGGGGTGGGGGGAGCCCCTTCACCTATACGTCTCCTGGCTGCCTTACAGAGCACTAACTACTTTGGTTAAAAAAGTGTCTGCCAGACACTCTCCCAACAATGAGGAATTTCATGAAAAGGCATTTCAGGAATTCATGTCTTTAGACTGAAACTGAAGGGTACATTACTTGGATAAAATAACACAAAAGTGAAAATTCACACATAGAACAAAATGTCTGAAGAATAAAGCTTTCTTTAGAAAGGATAACATTTCCTCAGGAGATTCCTTGCCAAGAAATAGCCATTCCTCTACATCGTATTTCTACACTGGGCCTAAGAAGGAGGATCAGCACAGAGCTATTTGACAGTTAACTTTATCTGAGCATTTAGCCAGCCTAAACAATTGGTTTCTTTCTACATGGAATTCTGAATAAATTTCTTCAGATTCCTGACCATTTTCACATAGTCTGAGATCGCTGTATCATTTATTTTGGTGGTTATTGAGAGGTCAAATATCATGTACCTGTACTTGTAATCACAGTTGAAATGAAGGAAACCTCTTTCTATGAGATATCTAGAAAAAGATGTTGAAACACATGAAGATAATATGAAGCAAACTTCTGCAGATTAATTGAAAGTTGTGGAGAGATGGAAATAACCAAGTCATTGAATCAGAAATTTGTAAACCAAAGCAAGGCTTATTAAATTCGCCAGCCAGGGTGATTCTCCCTGATGGGTAGAAACACATAGTTCAAGAAGGGAGCAGTGCTTTCTATGGAGCCAGGGAGGAGTGAAGATGGGGTAAATGTTTATTGGTTCCTTTTGTTGTGTCTCAAGGATGTCCTGGTTCAATAACCCAGTTTTAGGTTTAGACTTTCCATATAACAGGATGTGTGTGGTGGCAGGGGAGGCTGTTTGTTACAATAGTTTGCATAACAGGATACTATAGCACATCCTAGTTTGTGTTATTTGAATTGCAAACACTAATGGGAGAGTCCAGATATATATGTATGAGCAGAATGGAGTAATTCTCAGAATGGAGCAGCTCAGGACAAACAATCAGTTATAATGTTAATATATATGTAGTAATATTGTACATTATTATATATTGCTATAGTAACAACAGAGAAGCTCGAGGAGGTGTATTCTTATCTGATATTGATATATCTCCCAAGAGATTCATATTTAGACTCTTCTCAATTACCTCATAAGAAGTTGCATGGCTTCAGTACAATTAACTATATGCATATACACATACATATGTATGTATGTATGCATGTTTATATTTGAAAACACTTTTCTCCCTGTCTGGAGCAACTTAGCTTGAGAAAGATCAGAAAAGAAAACATTTGGAAATATTGACACTCCAAGTTCAAGGAAAGACTCTAGTATAAATGATGTTTTGAGTGGTAGCATCAATCCAAAAGATTGAATGTTTAAGAGACCAAATCCAATGCTTTTTAAAGTCATCCTTTTTATTGAAAATAAAATATATTCATACTTATGGAATAAGGAATAGAATAGAATAAAAAAATAGAAAACTGTTTCTACAGATGCACTTTGACACATTCTCTGCAATTTAGAATCTTAGAGAGTTGCCTTAGGGCAGAGGGGTCAAATATATGGCCCTTAACACTCCAGAGTACAAGTGTGGCATATACCAAAATAAAATGTAATTTGGATAGATTTAACAAAATAAAAATTCAAGAAAACATATAATGTTAATATGTGATTTTCTAAGTCAATGTGTGTCCTCAGGGATACTTGTTTGTGTTTTAGTGGCCACAATTTATATTTGAATTTGACATCACTGACCTAGAGAACTTAATGGTTAAGTGACTTGCTGGAGTCATGTTTGGTACTGGACAGAAGTAAGACTTAAGACCAAGACCAGATATTCCTTAGTTTGAAGCCTGTTCTTTATCCATTTCATCATGCTATCTCTATATTCATATTTACTGAATATTTACTATGTTTTTTTTTATCAGATGACAAAGATTTCACTAGTATCTATGAATGAACACTGGGATAGTATTTATTAAAGAATAGCTAGAATAATGAATACATATATTATGTAATGTTCTGTATTAAGTTTGCATTTGTGTCTTATTGCCAGCAACATGTTAATGAATATTTAACAACTGGCTCTATGAAAATAAATAAATAAAAGGTTCTACAATACACTTTTAAGTTTAACCTGCATTATTAGTATCTTTCCTATCGCTTTCTTAAGTATAAAAAATCAACAAAACAATAATTCTTCAGCTGATTTATAACATTTGCAGATTTCTGAAGTGAAAATCTTCACATGAAAATTTAACAATTGGCTCTTGCCACAATTCGAGCTGGCTTTGGGATACCCCTACATTAGATTCCTAGATGATTAAAAGATCCATGGGGATAAGGCCTGTATCTTGTCCAAGCTACATATCTCCTTTAGCTCCCAGTATGGTAGTATGTGCTTTGTCAGTGCTTAATAAATATTTTGGAACTATATATTTTTTTTTTTAAATTTATTTTTGACATGTTTGGTTTTCAGCATTGATTTTCACAGGCGTTTGAATTACAAATTTTCTCCCCATTTCCTCCCCCCCCCACTCCAAGATGGCGTACATTCTGGTTG
>CM053622.1:111406413-111473311 GCA_028646595.1 Phalanger gymnotis
CCCCCCCCCCCCCCCCCCCCCCGCCTCTCTCTCTCTGTGTTTATGTAGTAGTTAAGAAATGGAGTGACCCTTGCTAGTATACCCTCTCTTTCATATGCTAACTTTTCAGAAAATTTAAGACAACTTTCATATTTTCCATTAGTTTTTTTTCTTTTTTCCAGGGTAAATATCTCAAGTTTTTTTTTTCCAGTAAATCCTCATGTAACATGATTTCAAAACTTGATTGAACTCCTGTAGATATGTTCTAGTGTATAGATTTCCCAGTTAAAACATATTGCCCTCCCAGCTTTGTTTTTGACTTTCTCGACTTAACCAGCATGCTTAATGTGCCTCAGTGCCTGTCTTCTCCTCACTCTGTAACATTCATAGCTCCTTGCCACCTCCTCACTTGGGAATATCCCTACACCTATTGGCAAATTCCCGTCAGGGTCTTTGTTTTAAAGAAAGACCCAGGTCAGCCATTTTTCATTCCCCTCTCAGCTTTGCTTCTGAATTTCTAAACTAGAATGTCATGCTCTCTCTAGTCTCTCCCCTTCCTTTCATGTATTATCTTCACTCTCAACCCTTAGTCCCAGGGAAAGTCTTTCTCAAATACTATTTAACTTACATGAAGGTCTCCCCAAACGGGATTATAAATACACAATGCTAATCAGGCATAGGACAACTGTTTATTTCCACAAAACAAAAGTAATGCTTAAAACACAAAAGACTTATTAATAAACATTGATTTAGAATAGGAATATCTCTCTCAATAGTCCAGGAGGTGAGATAGCTGATATGTAGTTAGCCAGATATATGGAGCTTTGTGTGCCCTTCAGTTGCTTCCAAATGATGACCAGCACATTCTGGAATACAGTATGTACTTAATAAATGCTTATTGGAGCATTTGTCTGGTGTAAACTCATGGTCAATCGGGGGACATTTTCAAACTGATAAATTTTGATCCACTGTCTTTGTTCTGATAACTCAATATTGGGAGGTTCTGATCTACTTCCTTTGTTCTAACTCAATATTTGGGAGGTTCAGATTTTTTTACAAAGCACAGGAAAAACATCCCTTTAAAAATTGTGAGGTGAAAATTCAAAGCCATTCCCAACTTTTCCTTTACATATTCTTTCCCCATACTTCGAAGCACCTAAGTCCAAAATACTGCACCCTAGAGAACCAGGGCTGTATATTGCAATGATGCACCCAGAACTGCTCCTTTTAGGAAGCCCCAGGCTCCAAACCTAGCCTGTGATCTTTGTCTTAAAATATGCTTCCCTTATACCTTGTAGGATCAGAAGACCCTATCTCTGTCACTGGCAGCTAACTAATCTGTTTCCCTCAAAATTTTCCTATCCATAGTAGCAAGATGACCACTAACTAGATGCTCCTTTTTCAAGAGAACCCTGATATGCATAGTATCATAGTATCATAGACAAGTTGTCTATTTCCTGGAATTTTCTTGCAAAAACTGTGGACACGTAGCCCTGTTAGGCAGTAGTCAATATAGTGGCTACTCAGAATTTCTTCTTGAAGGGACAGCTGGGACTGGTGCTGTAGTCCAAGGGTTTGCTGCCAAGGAAGGGGAAATGAGGGAGGTGAATAAAAATTGGGAGAAGAAAGCCTAAAAAGCCATAACTGCACAGGAGTGATGCCCCCAAGCTGAGTCAACACACAAACGCAGTTCAATTTCACAAATATTATCTGTGCCTTCTCTCTAGGTTCTTGTCTATACATTTAAACATGTGGATAAATATTTCTTACATGGGCACATATACATATCTTAACTAGGGATTGGGGAAAGCATGTACAAAGCTATAAATATTGGTGATAGAATGGCCAGCCGGGCAATGGCACATAATCTGGCTTGGATGAAGCATGGAATATACATGCATTTGTGGGGGTGCAGAGGGTGGGGGAAAGATCTATACATGTTTTCTCTCTAACTTCTATTACTAAAGGTCAGACTACAGTATACATCTATAGTCTTCCCAGAAAGGTAATTTGGAATCAAAATATGATAGCTTTAAATGCCTCTTTGCATATCTTTCCACTCTGTACTTAAGATCATCATATAACAGAACTACTCCCAGATCTTTTTTAATCAGACTCTTTCTCTGACCTTTCATGATAGAGGTTAGAGAGAAAACATGTACCATCTCTTTATGTCGAAATCTGAGCAGTTTATCTTTCTTTAGTTTCATTGCTATTCATTAGTTTTTGTTTTGCTTTTGTTTTACCTTTTTATGCTTCTCTTAACTGTGTTTGAACTTCAAAGTTTCTATGCAACTTTGATCTTATCATCAGGTATATTTAGAAGGCCTCTACTTCATTAAAGATCCATTTTTGCTCCCCCCAGTAGCACTTTATTCAAATTTTCTCAGTAACCAGGGTTTGGATCCAAATCTATATCTTTTGCCTTTTGGAATATTATATTTATTCCAAGCTCTCCACTTCTTTATGGTGGTAGCTGGTAAATAATGTTTGATTCTGATTGTGGCTTCTTAGCTTTTGAATTCTTTTTGACTGCTTCATCTGGAAACTCGGGATTTTGGCTATAACACTCCTGAGTATTTTCATCTAGGGTTGTGTTTTAGTTGGTGACTAGTTGATGCCTTAACTTCTACTTTGCCCTCTAGTTCTAAGGGATCTGGGCAGATATTTTTATGATTTCTTTATATATGATATCTATATTCACATCTGAATGTCTCTTATGCTGTTCAGATAATAGTCCACTGCTTTTTTTTTTCCCACTCTTTTTTTTGGAGGCAGTCTGGCTTAAGTGACTTGCTCAGGGTCACATAGCTAGAAAATGTCTGAGGCCAGATTTGAACTCAGGTCCTCTATCCATTGAGCCAGCTAACTACCCCATAGTATATTGATTCTCAATTTTTTTCCTTCAATATATTTTCCAGATCAATAGCATTTTATATGAGATTCTTTACTTTTTCCTATTTTTTTTTAGGTTTTTGACTTTGTTTTAATGTTTACTGGTGAGATATATGTTTTTCAAGGCACACTTTGGACATTGTACCTTGAAGGGACAAATGGAGATACTATCCTTAGCTGGGTATAAGTCAGTTCAGTGTGCTTCTACTGCATGAATATCTTTATTACATATTACAGTTTAGTAGAGTTCATTTTAACCATATACAATATCTTATGTCATAACAGTAAAGCCAATTTCAGAATGATGAACCTAGAAGGAATGTTAGAAGCCATCTAGTTCAAGATATACTGAAGGTTTCCCTATGTAACATAACAGAAATGACCATCCAGCTTTTGCTTAAAGACTTCTAATGAGGGGTCACTCACTATCACAAAAGGCAACCTGTTCTACTTCTGTATAGCTCATACACAGATGAGAGACAGACAGAGAGAGACAGAGATAAAGCATTTAAATGTTTACTGTGTGCTAGGTTGTGTGCTAAGGACTGAGGAAATAATTTCAAACAAGTAAAGCAATTAGGTGGGATACTGGATAGAGTGTTGGGACTGGAGTCAGAAAGCCTCCTCTTTTTGAGTTCAAATGTGGCCTCAGACACTTAATAGCTGTGTGATCCTGGGCAAGTCACTCAACCCTGTTTGCTTCAGTTTCCTCATCTGTAAATTGAGCTGGAGAATCTTTGGCAAGAAAACCCCAAATGGGTTCTTGAAGAGTTGGACACAACTGAACAACAACAAAAAGGCAGTTTCTACCTTCAAGGAATTTATGTTGAAATAGGTGAAGATAACATATAAAGTGTAGGTAGGTAGGAAGGAGGAGCACGGAATTGAGATGTAGGCCTGGTTCACTCTGGGTAAGATAAAGCAAAAGCCCACTTATCATAGCCCAAAGTAATTACAGGAGCAAGGAGGACATAAAGGTGCAAATAAAGAGCACATTTAAATAGGAGAGATAATTTGGGGTACACAATCCTTTTAACTCCCTGAAATCATACAATATGGGCAGCTACTGACTGCCTGTGTTGGTATATTTATCTGTGATCTCATCAGTGAGGGCATGTTTATATACAAAATTTATGTGTGTTTATGTCAGACATGGATATAATCAAAATATCTGGCAAATACAGTTTCCTGAAGAAGGAAGTGTCAGACAAGAGTAGGAGATAAGGAAAGGCAAAGCAGAGAGGTGGGAGAAAAATCTATTGAGACAATAAAATGAAAGAGAATTTTTGCTTGTGGGATGTAGCTTCAGAGGAGTAAAGCAAGAGTTAAGATTTTCATAAAGAACTTCTATTGTGCTAGTCCTCTCTCTAGTCCTTTCTGCCTGGAGGTGTGAGGCCCTCTGTAATCCAGTTCAAATCCGCCTAATTTGCAAGTTCTCTAACTGATCCTACACACCCTGCAGGGAATTGTTGGTATGGGAAGGAGATCTGTGCTATCTGGCTTCCCTAACTCATTTATTAGAATGGTATTTTGAATACGCGCCAGTAGATGGAGATAGCGAGTAGGAAGCTGACACCTTCACTCTGTGGGCTTGGGGAAAAGCAGCCTGCAGTGTTTTCATCAACCCATTTAGTGCTTTCTAGCACAGCAATTAGCAGAGGAGGAGAGCAGACAGTTTTGCAGCCTCTGTCACTCTTCTTGGCAGAGCCAGAAGACCCTCTGGTGTCTTGGACTTGATGATCTCTTTCCTTCAGTAATATCTGATGGCAGCCAACTGATTGGAGACTCCAATCCCCTTGAAACAGGATCTTCTGAGTCACTCAGTTGGGCCTGGTGAGTTAGAGGGCTTTTCCTGAGCCCTGGCTCACCAGAGGAAGCCTGAGGAAAATATATAAAATTCTTCAGCCTTTGCCAGACAAGCCAACATTTTCAAAAGATGATTTTTAACAGTTAGAACTCCAAAAAGATAACAAACAGAAAAAGTAACATGTACATCAGAGCAATTTTGTGAGAACTAGATGTGCTTTGAATAGACAGTTATTAAAAAATTAGGTTTATTAACCCCTTCTTAGAGATGCTGGCAATCTTATGGAGGAGTATACAAAAAAAAATATTCTGGAAAATGTTCCATAATGCAATTCATAACCTTAGGAATTATCATCCTTTCTTTTTAGGTTGGGCATCTGATTGATTTTTGGGGTAGGCCAGAAACAGACCACAGGATTATGAAGAGCTGGAAAGGAACTCAGAAACCATCAAATCTAACCTTCTGATTTTACAGAAATGGAAACCAAGGCCCAGAAAAGTGAAGTAACTTACGTAAGTTCATTTAGTCATTTAATGTCAGAGGTAGCATATGAATGTAGGTTTTCTAGGGAAACTACTAAAAGAATTCTTAAAAGATGGAGCAAGTTTATACAATTGTTCTGAGTTTTGGGGACAACTTTTCTTAAGGGAATTTTGAATCATCGTATTTGGCTATACTTTGTTATAAACCATTTATCCATTTTCACATGTTTGGCCATTTAGTCTCTACAAATAGTAGGAAATATAGCCTGTTATTAAAGACCATGATGACACTATTGTACAGAGTAACTCACTCCCATGTTTTGTCTACTTTACACTTCTGTTATGTAAGTGCTTTTCTTTACATGTGTAGGATAGGTTCAAGGCTTGCAAGTGTTTGCACAGAAAATATGAAAGACCAGGAATGCAGTTACTCAGAGGAGAAACAATTACCTTGCTGCCTGGGCTACATTTTTTTGTTGAAGTGCCTTTTTCACTCCCACCTATTTGCAAGAAAGAACAAAATAATTTTTGAGTTAAGAAATGAAGAGACCTAGAGAAAAAGCCTAAATGGATGTTGAATAGGTATGACTTGGCCATCAGAAGTTAAACCAGGAACCAGACGGAATTCCTAAATCAAGTTAAGAGTGAATCCTCTAGGAAAGATTCTACCCTTGGTAGCCAGGAAACTATAGTTAGCTATGGAATCTCTGGCTCTGTGTCCTAAAGAGTTAGACCTGGGGTAAAGTTTTTCCTTTTGGAGAGGAAATGGAGTAATGAATAATATACTAGATTTGTAAGAAAGAAGTCCTGAGGTCATATGTCCCCTTTCCCACAGATGGTAACTAGCTGTGTGACTATGGACAAGACACTTCACATTTCCCAGAATCTGTTTTATCATATGTAAAATGACAGTGTTGGATTTAGTGGCCTTCAAGATCCCTTACAACAATAAGATCATATCTTCATTAAATGTCCGTCCCATCTTACACTTTGAAGAAAAAATTTTTAAAAAGATAGCCCTCCTATTGTGGGGGGAAGGATGCAATAAAAGGTGGTAGAAAATGAGAAGGGGAAGGGCAGAGGATTTCATTCAATAGGCTGACTACTGGATGTGTTACCACATTTGCTTTTTTTTTCTTGCTTTTATTGTTGTCTTTATTGTTACTTTTATTAGTTCTTCAATATACCTTCCACTCACTCCCTCTCCAACTGAAATATTAAAAAAAAGATAAATAAAATATTTATAGCAACTAGGCAAAAGACACAAAACAAATTCCCATATTAACCATGTCCCAAAATGTATGTCTTATTCTGCATTTTCAGTGCAGTCACCTTTCTGGTAGGAGGTGGGGTAAAGTGCTTCATCTTCTGTCTTCTGTAATTGTAATTGGACATTACGCTGATCAGAATTCTAAAGCCTTTCAAAGTTAGCTTTTCTTTTTTTAATGTTCTCATTGTATAAATTGTTCTCTTGGTTCTCACTTCAATCTTCATTAATTCACAGAGAATTTTGCAATTTCCTCTGAAACAGTACATTGCATCATTTCTTATGGCATAATATTCTCTTATATTCACAGACCATGATTTATCAACCCTGTAGTTAGATACCCCCTTAATTTCTGGGATTTTTTTTTGCAGGTATGAAAAGAACTGCTCTACATATTTTTGTATATATCAGTTCTTTCTTTGATCTCTTTGGGGTATATATACCTGGCACTGGTACCTGGCCTAGTTAGGAACTCCAGCAAATGGCAAGGAAGCCGGGAGCAGAGAGAAGCTATACAAACTCCTGCCCCATGGAATGGCACCTTGCAACGATCAGAAGGAACTTTGTAGACCAGTGGAACAGACCAGTCCAAGAGAACAAAAACCAGCATTTAGACACAAGAGGCCAGCAGAGAGCAAGGTACAGCTAAGACTGACAATGATGATTATAATAATAACAATGACAGCAATAATAAAAATAATGACAATAATAACAATAACATTTATCATCTGGAACTTTAAGAGCTTTTTCAAAGTTATTTATATTACCTCCTTCACTCCTCATAATAACCCTGGAAAGTAATTATTATCCCCATTTTACAGATGAAGAAACAGTTTCACAGCTAAAAAGTATTTGAGGCAGGATTTAAACTCAGGTCATTTTCAACCTTATTTTCTGTTATTAAGTTATGTAGTGGATAAAGTACTGGACTTGGAGTGAGGAAGACCTGAATTCAAATCCTCCCTTAAGCACTTAATTGCCGTGAGATCCTGGGCAGATTTCTTTACTCATCTCAGCCTCATTTTTTTTTTAATTTGAAAAACGAAAGGGTTGGACCTGATGGTGTGTAAGGTTCATTCAAGATCTAAATTAATAAGCATTCTACCTCACAGGGTTATTGTGAGAATCAAATGCTTGTTCTCCCTCTCTTCTAGCTATGAGAATCAAAAAATTTCAAGACTTAAGGATCTCAGTGTCCATCTAGCCTAACACATTCCTGTAAAAAAAATCTCTTTACCATATCCCCGAAAGGTGGTCTTTTAGTCTCTGCTTAAAGAAAGATCTTTGATAAAGTAGAATTCACTGTGTTTTAAAGCAGGCCATTTGACTTTTGGATAGGTCTAATGATTAGGAATACATCAAGCCAAAATATGTCTTGTCACAAATCCTTCTTCTTCTACTTTTCACACTTTGTACTCCAGCTATACCAGTCATATAGCTATTATGATCTTGACAAGCTGATTCCTCCTGTCACTTTTAGGCCTTTTGCCATGATTAGCCCACTCTCCTTTTACATCTCTGCCTTTCAAAATCTTCTTCCTTTAAGGTTTGTCTCAGCTCTCAGATTTCTGGAACATTTAAAAAATTCATTTACTAGGCAAAAAGACAAGTAGGGTGTATAATTTCAATTCACAATTTTAGGGCAAGAATGCGAAATATTTCCTAGATCTAAGATAATAGGATTTAATAGCCATTAGTATAATGCTGTGAATTTCCAGGTGGGGCAACTGAGGCCCAGAGAGTTCTACTGACTTATTCAAGGTCACATAGGTAGTAAGTGTCAGGACTAGGATTTGAACCAAATTTCTCTGACTTCCCAAACAGCAAAGATGTTTAAAGTAGATCCCTTTGTGTAAAATATTGTGACTTTTTGTCCTTTCATCTATCACAATTAAGGTAGTCATAAGCAGTCATATTCAGATGAGAAGACCAAGAGTTAATGTTAGAGAGAGGTGATTTTGATGCAGGTTAAGGAGAATAAGGAGAGTAGGAATCATTGAGGGCAGTCTACATCTTTTGAGACAAGCTTAGGCATCCTCGGATTTTTGTCCAAAGTCACAAAGGAGAAAATGTCTGATAAGAATCTTCTCTCTGAAATCTCATGGACTTATCGCCAGAAAGAGGCAGGCTGCCCTCCACTGTCATTCCCTTCATATGAGGTTTCATTCTAGTGGAAGCTGCTTTTTGTGTCTTCTGTTGGCTCCCTGCCTACTTTCCTGGCAAGTTTGCCCAGCAGCATTTCTCTCCAAGGGAAACAGGAAGGGCTTAAACACAGTGCTGTGAGCTAGGATCAAAGGATACAGCACATCTGAGCGGTTCCTGAGAAGTGCAGAATTGTGTGGGAAATTGACTTAAAATGGAATATTGGAGAATTCATTTGGAAATCGAATTAAAGTTAGAGTTTAGCAAATGCAATGGATTGCAATAATGAAGAGAACTCCATAGTTTGAGATCATTTCATTGTAATAGGGAAGTGGTTATGGCTTCAGAAAAAAAAATGGAAATATCAATAGCACATTAAGGTTTGCAAGACACTATATATATACATATAGTTGTATATCTAGATAAATAGATGGAATTGTAGTTGATCCTCACAATAACCCTATGAAATTTTTGGTATTATTTTCCTCATTTTGTAGATGAGGAAACTGAGGCTGATAAATTATGACTTGTTCAGCATCATATGGACAGTAAGTATCTGAGACAGAATTAGAACTCAAGACTCAGGAGCAGCTAGGTGGTACAACAGATAGAGTACTTGGTTTGGAGTCAGGAAGACCTGAGTTCAAATCCAGCCTCAGACCCTTACTAGCTGTGCGACCCTGGTCTAAGAACTTAAGCTCTATCTAACCCAGTTTCTTCTACTCCAAAATGGAGATGATAAACACAGAGTATCTCTCTGAGGAAAAGAAAATATTTAAGTACTTAGGCCAGTGCTTGGCACATAATAGGCACTTAATAAATGTTCATTCCCTTCTCAAACCTCTCTATGACACCTAGCTGCCTATAGGTATATATTGTAGATATAACTATTATTCTTTTAAATACCTCATTTCAAGCACTTACCTTAATGTATTATTTTCTAGAAGGAGGTTTTGTTTTTTTAGGATTAGTTGTCTATTTTTTTAAAATTTATTTTTAACATTCTTTTCATTTCAAATTTTGAGTTCGAGATTCTCTTCCTCTTTCATTCTCCCCAATCCAATAAGAAAGCAAACAGTATATCAACTATACATGTGAAATCATGCAAAACATATTTCCATATTATCCACATCATAAAAAAATAAAGAAAGCAAGAAAAAATACTTCTGCTTGCACTGAGTTCATCAGTTCTCTCTCTGGAGGTAGATGTTATTTTTTCATCATAAGTCTTTTGGAATTGTCTTGGTATTCATCTGAGAAGCCAAGTCTTTCACAGCTGATCATCATTACAACATTACTGTTACTGTGCACAATGATTCCCCAGTTCTTCTTGCTTCACTTTGCATCAGTTCATATAGGTCTTGCCGTGGTTTCTCCCTCCCCCCCGGAAATCACTTCCCTCATCTTTTCTTATATCACAGTAGTATTCCATCACAATCGTATGCCACACTTTGTTCAGCCATTCCCCAATTGATAAGCTTTCCCTCAATTTCCAAATCATTGTCATCACACCCAAAAAAAGTTGCTATAAATATTTGTGTACACAGAGGTCTTTTTCTTTTTTCTCTCATCTCTTTGTGGTATAGACCTAATAGTAGTATTGGTGGATCAAAGGGTATACATAGTTCTAAAGCCCTTTGGGCATAGTTCCCAATTGTTCTCTAGAATGGTTAGATCAGTAAATAACTCCACCAACAATTCATTAATATACCCATTTTCCCTCATCCCTTCCAGCATTTGTCATTTCTTATAGGTGTGAGGTGGTACCTCAGAGATGTTTTAATTTGCATTTCTGTAATCATTAGCGATTTAGGGAGTTTTTTTATATGACTATAGATTACTTGATTTCTTCCTGAAAATTTCTTGGTCATATCCTTTGGGCATTTATTAGTTGGGGAATAGTTCTTATTTTTATAAATTTGACTCAGTTCCCTATATATTTGAGAAATGAGGCCTTTACCAGAGAAACAGGTTTTATATATATATATATATGTATATATATATATATATACACACACATATATATGTATACATTTTTTAAGTATTATTTTCTTGTCTACAGAACCTTTTTAGCAAAATGATTTCCCTTTCAATTAAGTCTCTTTTTGCTTTTGCTTTGTCTGAGATCATGATTGGCATCCCTGACCTCTTCAATTCAGCTGAAGCACAACAGACTCTGCTCCAACCTTTCATTTCAACTCTCTGTGTGTCTTTTTGTCTGAAGTTTGTTTCGTGCACAAAACATGTTTAGAATCTGGTTTCCAATCCACTCTTGTATCCACTTCCATTCTATGTGTTAGCTTATCTCATTCACATTCACATGACCACTAACTGCATTTCCCTCCATCCCATTTCCCTTCTTTTCCTTCTCTTGCTGTCTTTTTCCTGTCCCTCCTCAAAATTCTGTCTTGCTTCCAACACTGCTTCTCCCAATCTACCCTCCTTATTATAACCCTCTTCCCCCTCGTATATCTTATCCCCTTACCCTCCCATCTCCTTATTAGGTAAGATAGATTTCTATACCAAACTAAGTGCGCATATATATTCTTCCCTCTTTGAAACAATTCTGATGAAAGTGAGGTTCAACCACTGGCCAACATTTCTCCCATTTTCCCTCCACAATAAAAGCTCTTCTGTGCACATCTACTTTATGTGCATTCTTACTCTTTCTCCCTCCTACATTCTTTTTCTTGGAAATCATTTCAGCATAATTGACTGAAATGCCCTCTATGTAGACTTCTTCTAACTACCCTAATAATGATAAAGTTCATAGGAGTTACATGTATCATCTCTCAATGAGATATTTTGTCTTCTATTTTTTCATTCTTTTGACTTTGTTTTACTGCTCCTTGAAGTCTCATGGAGTCATTAGATTCCACTTGCCCAATTCTAATTTTTAAAGAATTATTTTTTCAGCAGACTTTCATACTTTTTTTCCCCCTTTTGGCCAATTGGTCTAATCTCCTTTTAAAGGAGTTCTTTTCTTCAGTGAATTTCTGTGCCTCTTTTTACATTTGACTAATTCTGTTTTCAAGGTGTGATTTTCTTGAATATTTTTGTGCCTCTTTTACCAAACTGTTAATTCTTTTTTTCATAATTTTCTTGCATCACTCTCATTTATTTTCCCAAATTTTCTTGTACTATTCTTACCTCTTTCTTTAACTCTTCTAGGAATTCTCAGTAGCCTTAGATCCAATAACCACTTTCCTTTGAAGCGTTGTGTGTAGTTATTTGCATATTGTTTTGCTCATTTTGTTTTCCTATTTCTTCAATCTAAACTTTATGTCAAAGTTACATACTGCTCACTTGGCGGTAAGTAGGCACTGTGTAAAGTTTGACATTTTTTGTGGTGTTAGATTTTGGAGTCCGCAAGTTTTCTGTGCTTCCAAGGTTTTCCTAGGAGATGCAGAACATATTTTAACAATGCCAATGTTAAA
Organism: Phalanger gymnotis; assembly: GCA_028646595.1. Lineage (NCBI taxonomy): Eukaryota > Metazoa > Chordata > Mammalia > Diprotodontia > Phalangeridae > Phalanger > Phalanger gymnotis. Next base: position 111,418,423 of record CM053622.1, read on the forward strand.
GCAGATTTAGAAGGCAAGCAGAAGCCATTAAGTTGATAAGGGAGAGGGCAGGGGTCATAACCCTGCATGAAATCCGGTGGAAAACTACTTCTTCAGTCTCTTACTCCTAATGCCTTTGATTCAGTGGTGGAATCCCTGTTTATACTTGATCCAGTCTTAATCTATCAGCCTTCTTGGGGTTTGCCCTCTGCCTGTCACTTTATATTTAGTTCTGTTTTCAGTGCTTATGCAAAGGATTCAGCATTCTTTACCACTTAGTTGTCTACCTCTTATATAGAGACTGGCTTCTAGATATACACTCCCACACTTCACACCTAAAGGGCCAAGGGAAGCCAAGACCTGATAGGGCAGAGCCATGACCTTAATTATATTTTACAATCACTGGAAAGGGAACTGCAAGTGGAATTCAGAAGACTTCTGAGAAGTGACACATGAAGAGCAAGTCAGTGGTTTTTGAAGCATAGGCACAGTGGGGATAATTAATTTATATTGTCTGTCAGTATTTCTTAAAGTTTGATCTGCAGATCACCAGTTTCCAGAAAGGGCTCTCAAGCTGTATGTGGCATGAATTTTGACAATGTAACTGTTGAAGTCCATTATTGGGATTTTTAAAAATTATTTTTATGATGAACTTAATTATCAAGAAACATTTCAGTGTGAAAGAAGCTTATATAAGAAACTGTGATCTCTTATGTACAGTTTTAAGTTAATTTATTTTTAGTTTTCAACATTCACTTCCATAAGTTTTATAGTTTTTTTTAATAGACACACATACATGCATACATACACACACATATACATTTATGTCTATGATTTACCAAAATAGAAACCAAACTATTCTAAATGTGCATCTCTTCCAGTTTTAGGCAGATTTTCTGTACATTTGAAGAAAGAAATGTTTGATACTTTCATTTCTGTTATTACCTACTAACCCAGTCCATTCTCCTTTTCACACCCCAGTAGAGACCTTCTTCTATTATAAATATGTATAGTCCTTCGAAACAAATCAACATTGATTATGTCTGAGTATACTTATTGTGATTTAAAGATACTTTAAAGAAGAACGAGTCAAGTCTGCTGAAAACAATTGGCCCTTTTATTTGATGAATTTGTAGGAAGGCCATCTAGCTAAAATTTAGGCACCCGAGGAGGGCAGTAAGGTAGAGTAAGGGAATTATATTTGAATAGAGCACTGGTCCCCTACACCAGATCTGGGCCTGATACTGAAGAGGTCTGGGGTTGAGGGGTGCTCAACACCCCAAAGTACCGGCAGGCTGGGTCCTGCAGAAAGAATTCAACCCAAGCCTTCTCAGCCAAGGGAAAAGATAAAATTTATTAAGGGTTTGCCATAATGGGTTGTCTTAAGAAATCCTGACTTTTGTGATGCCTGTTTTCACAAGTGGGCCAGATTCAATCTACTGAGCTAGATTGAATCTGAGAGCCTTCATGGAGGCAAGGTAAGACTTATATACACAAAGATTGTAGGAGGGATCTAGGGTAGCCTTGAGTAGTCTGGGATGGCTAGAGGAGGGATTTAGAGTGCACTGGGATGACTGGGGTGAGGTCAGACTACGATAAGAGAGCTAGGGTATAGATATTTTGATCATGATCAAGTGTAGGAAACAGCCAGAAGGCCATCCAGAGGTAACCAAATAATGGAATGCTAGGCTATGCTATATGGGCATGAAAAGCTAGATCAAGTGGGAAGATTCAGGGTGGGGCTCAAGGGGGTTCCCACAGACTGTACTCCAGATTCAAGGGGGTTCCCAGAGACTATGCCCTCATCAATACCTCCAAAGCAGGACTAGGAAAGTCAGGGCAAGAGATATATCATGGGATATCACCAGAGAACTGACTCACTTCTCAAAGAAGCCTATTCACTGAATGGTGTTCCCTCACTCTAAGTGAGTTCATGAAAAGGCCTTAGCCTGAAAGGACCAGGGTCTGCCATTGCATCCTAGGTTATCTCTAGTCATCTTGATGAATATCTGGTCACTAGACCCAAATGGCTCTGGGGGAGAAAGTGAGACTGGTGACCTTGCACAGTTCTCCCTCACTCAAATCAAAGTCAACTGCAAGTTATGTCATCATTTCCCTGATGTCATGGTCCTCTTCAAAAACAAAGGACAAATAAAACCAGAGAACTTTAGAAACAATGAACTTTAAGCCACAGTGTGTGGGATGAAAGACCCTCACCAATTAAATTTAATAAGGAGCCATCTCAGGATGGGAACAGAAATAAATTTTGTTCAATTTTCTAGAATTGGGCATCCCCTGCTAGAACAAATCCAGCAAGGGAGGTGCTTTACAAGAGGCAAAGCACCTATAATTATACCTAACACAAGAGAATGCCCACCCACCTCTGACCCTTCTCACCATTGGCTGGGAGATGGGCTTACAATCTGAGCATGAAAACTAGACAAAGAACCGGGAAATTGAGGCACAGAAACTCCAATTCCCATTCCCTTAGTTAATGACTACAACTGAGGTGACATCTATAAATCTAAAGAAGGAGAATAGGATAAGGGGAGGGGGAGACCCTTTCCATTCTTTACAGTAGAGAAAAACAGATCATTATGACCCTGTTCTTACTGAGCAAATCTTTAAACCAGAACCAGAAGAAAGAACAAAAAATTTCGGGGTAAACTTTCCCAGAGGCTGTGCCATCAGACTCTCATGACCTCAGAATTTTTCCACTTCCCTATGTCTTGATTTTTAAACATTTCTTAGTATACATATATACACATATATATGTATATACATGTCTTCCCTGTGAAGTCTTCACATTTTATTTACCTCACACAATAGCAAGAGGAAGGAGTCCATGTTGGTCTTGCGAATGAGTGTTCCCAGCAAGGATTTAACACTTGGAATTACCATGCTTTCCCTGGGTCTATCTTGCCTTTATCTATCAGACAGTTCTGGGTCAAGACATTAGATTATAGGGAGTGTCAGAGGCTTTCTCAGGCAAGGATGATTGACTTACAGAAGCCTCAATTCAGCTAAGAACCTGGAAGTTTCGGGCTTGAAAACCTAACAGGGATAGAGGATTCTAAATATGGGTGGATTTTGAATAGAGGGAGGGCAGGAAAGAAAGGGAACCAGGCAAGAGGAGGGGAGTATAATAATAATAATAATAACAATAAACAATAGCTAACATTTATATAGTGATTACTTTATGCCAGAACAAAGTATCTTCAGTTATTATCTCATTTGATCCTCACAACAATTCTGGGAGGCAGGCGTTATATTATCTCCATTTTTAAAATAAAGAAACTGAGGCACAGAGAGGCTAAGTAACTTGCCCAGGGTCACATAGCTAGTATGTGTCTGAGGTGCGATTTGAACCCAGGTCTTCCCAATTCCAGGCCCAGCACTCACTTCTTTGTACCACCTAGCTAGAGTATGAACAGTTATTAAGTACAGAAATACTAAGCCTAAAACAAAATATATTGTTCTATACTACAAGAATGATGATGTCTATACTTTACCTCTGATGTGAATTAAGTATCTCACCAATTTAAATTAACTTCATGGATCAGTGTCCAAGATAACTCAAAAAGGGCAAAGGATTCAAAAGAATAGAAAAGATTATGAATAATGTCTATTTACCTATCTGTCTGTCTCTGTCTATCTTTTTCGTCTATTTATCTCTCTGAACACACGTGAATGTGTGTTTGTGTGCATGTGTGTAACAATGTCTGTGATTTCATTGATGCAGGCAATTCCCAGCCAGGATATACTTCTCACACTGAAGTTTCTATCTGTTCAGAAGCTCAGAGTGTGAGAGTTGCCTAGAGCATTTAGAGATTAAGAGAATTATTCAGGTCGCACAGACAGCATGTGTCAGTGGCACAATGTCAACTCAGGTCTACCTGACTCTGAAGCCATCGCTTTATGCTCTGTAACAAGTTGCCTCTCACAAAGGTAACAAAAAGGGTTACAAAAAAGACAAGAGCAACTAGCAACGAACAGAGCAATAAACAGTTATTAAGCACCTTCTATATACTAGACACATGGGACATATAGACAAAAACAATACAATAATTATTGCTCTCGAAGAACTTATGTTTTATCGGAGTAAAAACAAAAATAATAAATAACGAACATTTATAAACTGCTTACTGTGTGCACTGTGCTAAGCTCCTTACAGTAATCATTTCATTTGATCCTTAGAACAATCCTGTGAGGCAGGTAGTTTCAGTATCCCCATTTTACAGATAAGGCAAACAGAAATTAAGTGACATGTTCAGGGTCACACAGTAAGTATCTGTGGACAGATTTAAACCCAGGTCTCCTTGATTCTAGGCCCAGAGGACTATCCACTTTGTGACTTAGAAAAACAGCATCTACACATAAAAATCATTAGAGAATATATGCAAAATACTTTCAATGTAATGTGAGATATTAGTAGCAGGGAGATCAGGAAAGGAGTCTTAAGTTACTTGTTATTTGAGCTGAGCTTTGAAAGGGGCTAGGGGTTCCAAGATTTGGAGACAAGGTGATAGAACATTCCAAGCATGGGAAATAGCCTATGAAAAGTCAAGAAGATGATAGTTTCAGTTTGTTATACAAGGAACAAGAAATAGGCTATGTTGGCTGGAACATAAAGTGCCTGAAGGAAAGTAATACAAAATAAGCCTGGAAATAGAGAATGGAGCCAGATTGTGAAGAGCTGTGTAAACCAAACAGAAGATTTTCTATTTTATTCTAATGACAATAGGGAAGCACTGGAGTTTTTTCAGTAGAAGTTGATATAGTCATCCTGTGCTTTAGGGATATCACTTTGGATGCTTATGGAGGACAAACTGCAGACCTATTCATGAACACGTGTTTTTCAACAAATTCTTTATAATAATTGGTCTATTCACTATGGTGTACTTTGTGAAATAATGAGGAGGGGCCAGGTATCATTTTGTAAATTTTTTACATTGATTTGCATCCTTACAGTCACACAATTTGGTAAGTAAAGAGAATTTCAAATGCTGCTGGCTTTACTGTTTGTGGATTAAATTTATTGTTTGTAGATAAACAGCATTTGACTTAGTGAAGCTAAAGGACATATAAGATGATTTCAACCAAATATTTCCCATGCATATATTAAGGAAATAAAAACGGCCATAATAGATTTGATTATTTCTTGCTTGATTCAATCTCCAGACTGTGCCCTAGCAGGCTTGCTTACCTTGGAATGACTCTGCCCTGGTGACTACTCTCCATATTGGTGAGTCTCTGACCAGGATCACCATTTCTTGAGTAGCTCCAGTCATCTTGCTCACTTCACTACTTGATCAACTCACTCTTAGCCCCCCTTCCCCAGAGCTAACCAGCTCCTCTTTGTATTTTGTCTTTCCCTATTAGAATGTAAGGTCTTTGAGAGATAAAGCTATTCTCATATGTCTTCTTAAATGTAAATTATCAGTATTTAGCATGGTGCCTTTAACATAAAAAAATGCTTAATAAGTCTCTCTCTTTCTGTTTCTCTTTCTCTGTCTGCCTCTGTTTTTTTCTCAGAGACAACTCCATTAAATGGTCATTTGATTATGGTTATCAAACAATGAAGAATATGAGGAGATATCTCCTTCTTAAAGGCCCTCACCATTATCATGAAGAAGATCCTGTGCAGATGATGTCCTCATGGATGCTGACATTTTGTAGATGCTTCTGTTTATTAATGACCTTGTGCTGATAGCTTAAATCCTTGGGGCAACAAAAGTCTTGTCAATAAGATTTATGGTATTGCAAGGGAAATTGTCCTAGGAATTCACGTAAAGAAGAAAAAAAAGCCCTCAATGGAGTAAAGAATGAATATTGAACCAGATCAGAAGATGAAGTCTGCTGAAGCCCATTGAGTTATCATCCCAGGCACTACGTTTAAGTAAAGATCTGATGAGGTGAATATACTGGATCACATTTGAGAAACTGGTCTAATATTTTCAATGATACCAATCAACTCCGTGTCAGAGAAATTTAACTCTTTGTTATTCAATTTGATATAGATATTGAAAAAGTGAAACGTAATATACCATCAACTATACATAAAACTATGAAATATAGGCCAGCCATAAAGCAAGAGGGAAAGTTATTGCATGTATATCCATGACACATTTTAAAAAAGTAAAGGATGGTTTTCAATGTATTGTACACATCCTATATGGAAGATTTGTGAAAAGTCAGACAAGAATTGCAGTGAATATAAAGGCAGGTATCAGTACATTAAAGAGATCATGAAGACTGAAAGATGACTGAACAACAACAATAACAATGAATAATAGGAATATCTACAAAAGAAAAACTAAGGACATTTATACTCATAAAAATAGGAGGAATGTCATGTAAAGAAAATAAGGCCCAAATGTCACACTGATTTCTAGGAAAAAAAGAAAAGAACCAGAAGATATCATATATATGATTCTCTATGGAGAATTAATATAAAGACATTATCAAGAATCTCATAGATTTGTGTGATGAGAACTTAGGGATGAATTTGCAAGAATAATAGAAGCCAGAAGTGAGGAAAAAGTAGGAGTAGGATATTAGCTGGCCTAGGACCAACCCTTTTATAACTTTCTAACATTCTCTTCAGAGGTTTGGCTTATCTTTGGAACTCTTAAGCCTTATCGTCTACAAGTATTTCATCTCAAGAAAAATAGATTCCAGTGGGAATGAATCCCAGGAGCTGAGACGCAAACGAGTTCAGATGGTCAACGAACATTCATCAAGTGTTTGTTATGGGTCAGACCCTAAGATAAACTCTGGGAGTAAAAAGAAAGAGAAATATCATTCATCAATATCATCATCACAATCACCACCACCACCACTACCACCATCATCATCATTATCATCATCATCATCATCATCATCATCATCATCATCATCATCATCCTTATCCCTGTGCTCTGGAATTCACCAATGTAATGGAGAAGACAACAAACAAACAACAACCATATAGACAGAAGATATACACAGTGTAAATGGAAGGTAATCTCGGGGCAAAGTTTCCCAGAGTGGGCAATAACATGCCCTGGGGGGTGCTAGAATGATGGGGAGGGGGATAGTAGCCTTGAATACAATTGTGGGGGTGGGATGTGGAATAAAAATAAGGGAGTGATAGAAGCATAAGGAAAAAAGAAAAGAAAATTTAAAAAAAAACATTGGTACATGTCTCATCTATTGTATAACAGAGTTAAACTAGTAGTGATTACATTATTTTCTAAATAAACACACAAAATGCAAGTTATAACTGATTAGTGGTCAAGTCCACCAGCAGATCTTAATGAGCAAATGTTGGCAGGCAAGCATGTTGTACGTTGTTGGGAAGTCCAGCATGCATTGGCAGGAATATGTGCGTGTAATGAGTTGTTTATAATATGGTGCTATAAGGTTACATGATGCAATATTGTGTCATCAAAATTTCAATGCAGGAAAAAAAAACTCACAAATTTACAATGAAGTATTAAACTTAAGATGCATTATTTTCTTTTAAAAAAGGTATATATTTTATATTTCTTTGAAATGACACAAATTTTACCAAAAGTTAAAGAGTTGAAGAAAGTTGATTTCCTGGGGGCACTGAGTAGCAGGACAAATAAGTTTGGGAACCTTTGTCTCAGAGGGAAGGCAATAAATTTATGAAAAAAAGGAAAAGGCCTCCTGTAGAAGATGATATTTGAGATTAGTCTTTAAGGAAGCCAGGGAATATACAAGGTTGGGGTGAAAGTCAGCAGAATGGGAGCTGTACTCTTAAAAACTAGGGGACTGCCAAACCAAAGATTCAATCAGTACAACCATGTGCTCAGTGAGAAGCATTTGATAAATAATTATGGTGAAACCAGAACCAGGACAACAGAGGGACCAATACAAAAAATCTTGTACAGATCCTGAGTAGGAGTATGCTAATGTGGCCTGTATGACAATTGTATTATAATGAAGATAAACAACAAACATGGCATGATATCTTTGATTGTTGATAGAATGACATTCTGAGAGTGTTGATTGGATGGGAGGAGGCAGTAATATGAAGTAGAGCTGCTTTTCTCTCAAAAAAATCCATTGCATTTTGAGACCTATTTATCAAGAACTTTCTTCTGATATTGAGTTCAGATCCCTGTAATTTCCACATAATAAGACTATAATTCTAGTCTCTAAAAATCAGAATAAATCTTATCATTCTTGTAATCTTTGAAATATTGAATTAACCTCCCTAAGTCTTTTATTCACCAGGCTAAATATCATATATTCCATTAACTTTTCCTGGTATAATTTGGTGTTGAGTCTCCTCACCAATCTTGGTCATTCTTTTTTTGCATATATTCACACTTTTGAGAGAAATAGAACCACCGGAAAAGAATGGTTTCATTCCAGGTTGGGGTAACACAGACATGGTAAGCAGGTTTTCTTGGTGAGGCAGGGTTTCTTTTTCTCTTCCTTTTTTTATTTTTTTTTGGCTTTCTGAAGTGATTTCTAACTGAAAAGCATTGAACAGTGACATTTTCAAATGCTATCACAACAAAAGCTGATATAACATGTAACTTTTAATAAAACAAGCAGTTTCCAAACCTTGGTGAGTGAACTGTGATTTTCTAGAAATATTCAACTTGATATATTTCTAATATCATAAAATAATTTAGAAATGCCCCTACATGTCAATGAAATGGAATCTAACATGAATAAAATAATTAAAAATACAACTTGGCCACTGGCACCAAAGAGTTGGTAGAGATGGATATGTGAGGAGGGAAAAAAAGGCTTTGCTGTTTTGAAGTCAATGGGAGACCTTGACATGAAAGGGTTAGATAAGAGCTATGTGTTCAGGCTGGGAATTTACGAGGTAGGAGGCAGGATTGAGGCACTGGCATGGGTAGAGAACAAGGAGAATCAGACTCTGTATTAAATAAAAATGAATCTTATCAAAAGAATATTTATTTGCCAGGATTGCATGGTCTCCAAATTTATGAGTTCAAAGATTTCAACTGAATAAAAGCTTTTTATTTTTTCTATTTGTTGTTTTGTTATAAAATATAACCTACTATTTTTATAAGTTTTAAAATTTGTATCTGTCTGCTAGTGAATGCAATCATTGCAAATGAAGATAGAATATTACATGGAAAAAAATCAACATGGTAAATATTTAACTTTTGTATAAATATATTTAGCAATATGAATTTTTTAAAGTTTTAATAACAATTCAGAAGTCTGTCATTATTTACATTTAACATTAGTAAGTAAATCCTAATGTTACATATAAGATAAAGTGCTTAGATTTCAAAAAAAGTTACAAACCAGAAAGTAATCAAATCACAATCCATTAACTTATAAACATAAAAATTGTTTTTTTAAAGACACACAGAAATCCCTCAAATGCTTATCTCTTGCACAGCTTCATTTCCCCCTACTATACCTTTCTTCTTTTGGAGTCATGAAGGTCATTATAAAACCAAAAATACAAACCCAACAACCTTTAAAGAATCAACAGGTTCAGAAATAGAATCAGAGAAGAGATTCTGAAAAAGAAAAATGTTTATGAGATACTTCCAAGGTCATCAGGCAAAGATTTCTAGTCAAGGCTCTTTTCACAATATTGACAATTGGTTTATAGCTATATTCTGCAACAGAATCCATTCATAAGTTTGAGATGATAGTCTTTACTCAAAAAGCATCAATTTGTTCATTGAATACCATGTGCCAGGTATTATACTTGGTACTACCAAAAATTCAAACAGTACTTGTCTTCAAGGAATTTATATTCCACTTAGTGGTTGGGATTGGGGAAGGAGATCAACATATAGCATCGGTATGTAAATATGAAATATATATGAATTTAATACAAAGAAATTCTTTGTTTTTCTTTTGGCTTGGGAGTAGGACTGGAGATATATTTAAGGTCCCCCTAAGAGGATTAGCAAAAATCTAGTGCAGAAAGTGGAACTTAACCACAGCCTTGAAAATAGAGTTTTCATGCCACAGAAATGAAGAGCGCAAGTGGTCCTGGTAGGGGGAGGCAGCCACTAGAAGAGCACACAGAGTCAAAATGCAGCATTATTTATGGGGAAGAGCAAGGAGGTCAGATTGTATGGAAGACAGCATATGAGGGGAATAGCGTGAAATAAGTAAGATTTGGAGTATATATTGCCTTTGAGGTCACTGTTTGTTCTAGATCTAGAAGCTTCTATACCTAGAAAGATAGGTTGCAGTTTATGAAGGGTTTTATAAGACAAATAGGAAAAAAAAAGTTCGGTTTTAGTCTTACAGGCAATAAGGATCCACTAAAGGTTTTTTGGTGCAAGAGTGACATAGTCAGGCCTGTGTTGAATTTTCCATTGACTGTGCCCAGAAATTTACCATTTCATAGATAATTTAATTTATTTATATATAATAACACTTAATAGCTTCTTAAGGTACACTGGCTTTGATATTAAAATTAGCAAATCTATACAACTACTCACATTTCTTCCATATCCCTTTTCAAAAGTCCTTGTGGAAAAAAAAATCCTTGACAACAAAAACCTATGTTCCAAAACTGTAATAAAAACCTGACCAGCATTTGTTTATTTCTTAGAGTTACCCTCAAAGCCATTAAGTGGAACTTGGGCAGGGACCTATTGTGGTCCAATCTATGAGCTTCAGAGTAAACTGGGTTTAAGGTTTTAAGAAGGAAAGAAGGAAAGGAAGAAAAGAAGAAAGGAAGGAAAGAAGGAAGGAAGGAAAGAAGGAAGGAAGGAAAGAAGGAAGGAAGGAAGGAAGGAAGAAAGGAAGGAAGGAAGGAAGGAAGGAAGGAAGGAAGGAAGGAAAGAAGGAAGGAAGGAAGGAAGGAAGGAAGGAAGGAAGGAAGGAAGGAAGGAAGGAAGGAAGGAAGGAAGGAAGGAAGGAAGGAAGGAAGGAAGGAAAGGAAGAAAAAGAAAGTAAAAATAAATCTAGTTAGCAAATCCCAAGTTAAGTGGGCAGCTTCTGGCCATTGAAATTTACCTTCCTTTGGAGAGGTGAAGGACAAGGAAAGGGAGAGGGAGAGGATGACTTGAGTTACCCAACTAGCTAGGTCCCCTTTCAGGAAGCTCAGTCTACTTACAGGTTGTGTTTGTCCATTTTCAAAGAGCACCATTGCATCAGGGAAAAGATGACATGACTTGCAATTGACTTAGATTTGAGTGAGGGAGGGCTATGCAAGATTATCAGCCTCACTTTCTCCTCTAGAGCCACCTGGATCCAGTGACCAGCTATTCATCAGGATGACTGAATGTCAACAGTAACTGTTTCTCTTTGGAACAGCAACCCTGAGGGTCTTCCCCTCCTACTTTTATTTTCTTCTTCTTTTTTTCTAATTAAAGGGGCCATCCCTTGACTCACTTCTTAAAGAGGCCTATTCGCTGAATGGATCTTACCTCATTCTAAGTGAGTATATGAAAAGGCCTTAGCCTGAAAGAGCCAGGGTCTCCCATTGCATCCTGGGTCATCTCCAGTCATCCTCACGAATATCTGGTGGCTGGATCCAAAGGGCTCTGGAGGACAAAGTGAGGCTAGTGACCTTGCACAGCCCTCTCTCACTCACATCCAGGTCAACTGCAAGTTCATGTCATCATTTCCCTGATGTCATTGTCCTCTTCATAAATAAAAGACAAACACAAAAACAACAACAACCATCAAAGCAATGGTACCTAAGATTTCTGAGGTGTTTAATTAGTCCCATCATTTTCTCATTCATTAAAGAAATTAGGCATCCAGTCACTGCTGTGATTATAATTTGAATGTCTCTATTTGTTAAAGAGACATGCTATCCTGCCTCTATCAGAAAATACAGTAGTGAAACAAAACTCTCTTACTTTTTCAATAAAACTTTGTTAATAAAAAACACAAGGAGTTTAGTGTTTTTCTTTTTAGAAGTTTTAAAATGGATTAGCTATCTTCTAGTGATTTCTTTCATCACAAATAAAAATAGACTATTACATGAGGAAAACATTAGGCCATGTAATTTTTAATTTTTTATGGAAATACATTTGAGGTGGCATACAGGTTAAGGGGAGGCACATAGATTTCAAAATACATGTTGGCAGATAGAAGATGGAAAGGAGCCAGGTGCAATGTAAGATCGCTGATGTGTAACACAACTTATATGAGCTAAAGAGAAACATATGAAGTTTAAAAAAAAGGGAAAAAAACACAATAATGCTTCTACCAATTTGTTACCTTCTAACATCCTTGTCAAAAATGTCCCTATCCCCCTTGTAGATCACTCATAAACATTATTGAATGGATGTCTGGTATAAAATAGGAACATCATAAATAACTATTGATTGACAGATGGGAAAATAGGTAAATGGGACATAGTTACTGTTATTTTCTTAAACACTTTATTTTGGTAAAAGACAAGTCTGTTAGGAGTTTGGGCTGGGATTTTTTCCATGCTATTTGCATCGTCTGTATTTCATATGCTTCTTTCTTTTTTGGGTGACATTATTTGAATTGAATCCCTAGAATTCTGCATACTCAAAAAAGTAGATGAAGAATGCTTATTGTCAAAACTATGAAAAACAATTGTATGAACACCCTATTGAATTTATCTTCCAGTGTGTACAAATGCACAGATGCATTTATCCACAAATACATAAAGATGTTATATACATCAATAAATGTTTACGTGTGTCCATATATTTACATATATAAACATATGTATATAAACGTATAAACTGCACAAACTCCTACACTCCCAATTTATAGAGGCATATGTGTCTTGTCTATATAAAAGTTATAGAGATATATATGCATATATGTACATATATACACATATACATATACATATACACACATCTGTGTATATACATACATATATACATATACACATACATACATATATATATATCCAGACGTGAACAGATTGAGATATAGATCTATAAGTCTATCTATCTATCTATCTGAAATCTTGACTATTTCCTGCTAGGGATACTTCAGTTCCCACCAGGAGAGAAACAGGAGATTGGAGATACTAGACAGACTATTCTATTTTTCTCAGACAGTGGTTCCAGACAAAAATTATACATTATATTATCTTTATCCTTGAGATTTTTTGAGTTTTAGGGAAAAATATTTTTAAAATATTCACACCAGTCTTCCTGGTCACATTTCATTAATGGGGAATGTTTGCCCTAAGCTAAAATTAAAAGTTTGATTCACTTCTCACCAAAGGCCATCACCTAGAGAATAGCATATATGCCCATTTATCCAACTGATTGCAGCATAAATCATCAGAATTAACAGAAAGTAAATCAACAGAAATGAAAGTTATATGGATTACAACATATTAGATAATACACAGAGTCAATGAGTTTTCCCACTGGGATTAAGCTATCTGCTCAACCGAAAGATTATCTGAACTGATCAGGGAATTGGTTGACTTCTTCCAAGAAGAAGGAAATCATCCAGGGATCTCTTCCTGGATCATGGAACTCCATGTGTCTTCTCCCAAAGCAAGAAGACAAAAGAAAAAAGAACTCTCATCTCCAGCATCTAGCCAACTTCTCCCTTCATGCAGGCATAAATCATCAAGGAACATTTTCTTATTCAATGAAAAGAGTTATGCAAATTCCAGATTTGAACACTGGGTACCATAGATCTATATCTTTCTATTCTATCTGTCACATAGCTATCTGATCATCTATCTATATTTTTGACAGAAAATGAAAACTGACAATAAGCTTGGTCCATAGATGAGCAGTAGGAAGAAATTAAAATTTCTTTTTTTTTCTTAATTTTTAGTTTACAATACTCAGTTCTACATAATTTTGAATTCCAGATTTTCTTCCACCCCTCCCCACCTCCCTCCTCAAGATAGCATGGGATCTGATATATTTTCTATGTATAACTTCACATTGAACTTATTTACACACTAGTCAAGTTGTGAAGAAGAATTATGATCAATGGAATGAATCACGAGAAAGAAGAAACAGAACAAAAAAAAAGCCCAAAAATGAAAACAAAAGAGAGGAAAAAAAGAAAAAAAAGGTGAGCATAAAGTGTGCCTCAATCTGCATTCATACTTCATAGTTCTTTCTCTTGATGTAGATAGCATTCTCCATAGTGAGTCCTTTGGAGTTGTCTTTGCACCTTGTGTTGCTGAGAAGAGCAAAGTCTTTCAGGGTTAGTCCTCATAGAATCCATATATCTGTGGTTGTATATAATGTTCTCCTGGTTCTACTCTGCTCACTCAGCATTATAGCATGTTGTTTTTTCCAGGTCGTTATGAAGTCCGTATCATCCCCATTTCTTATTGTACAATAGTATTCCATTACCATCATATAGCACAACTTGTTCAGGCATTCCCCAATTGATGGGCATCCCCTTGTTTCAACGATCTGGCTAGCAGCTTCTGTGGGGGTGTAAGATCCACCCACAGCCAGCACCCAGAAAGCTGCCAACAGCACAGGTTCTTTTGATCTGCTTAACTAAGGAAAGCAAGGTGAAGGGGTTGACAAGCTTACTTTAATTCAGCATACAAATATCATTGACTTAGCTCAGGTGAAAAAGACCAGCACATTGAACTTCAGAACAAAATACAAACAAATTACAAACATGGACAGACAGACCTTGTCTGATTCAAATCCCAATACATAGTTACCAGAGTTCAACAAAGTCTCAGCATCCAGGGTTTACAAGCTGGAGGACTCCTTAGCTACAGCTGCCTGGAGTCTCCTCATCAACACCATCTTGAGAGCCCTAAACAAATTATAGACAGACCCAATACAATTCATAGTTACCAACATCTAGGTTCAGCCTGGGAGCTCAGAACAAGGGCTGGCCTAGAGTCACACACCACCACTGCTTTGGCAAAGAGCTCCAAAAAAGAGACAGCCAACCCCTGGTTTTATATCTTTTTCAGGGTCAGGGGTGAGTCACACATGCAGCTCACCCAAATGACCTAAAATCATCACAAAGAGGAGACTTAAACCCATGTGGTCTAAAAGCCTCTGCTGTCCCAGACATGTAAACTAGGCCCTCCCTGGAGTTAGCCCCACCTTGGGCCCCACCTTAGTTGCCAATCCACACCCACATAGGTTTTATACCTAACAGGGGTTTGGGCCTGGGGCTTAACATTTAGTGAGACTCAATGAAATACACTGAATTACTCAACAAAAACAAAAGCCAAACTCTTCAAGGGCACTTGTTGAACTAAGTGCTAAGGAAGGAGCCCATTTTGCTTACCAACACAGTATATTAGTAAGGCAATATTCATGACCTCAAGGATGACCATGAACATGCCTGAGTGGTTCAGAACAGCCAAGTAGAAGAAATTCTCTAGCGGAGGTATAACACTTGTTTAGACACTAGAGAATACAAACCCAGGACCAGTAATTCCAATTCCATATAGTGGCAATAATATTCCAAAGCCAGTAAGCCCAGCTCAATGTAGCAACAAGGAAACTGTAATACAATATTATAGCAAGGAGCCAAGTCATTCTGTAACCTTTCCTCCTGCTAGGGCCTCCCTGTAAATAATCATTCAGGAATCCTAACTCTCTGCTCAGCACTTTCTTCTACAGTTCTGTAGATATTGAGTTCCTCCTCCTTCTCTTTGGGCTGAATTCTGATTCCTGTAGCTCTTACTTCCTCAATGTGCTCTTCATATCTGCTTCTGAATCCTGCCACTCTCAGTTCCACTACACTGCTACTCTCAGTTCTGCTGCTCTTGGTTCTGGGCTTTATTTTTATACAGTCCTAGCTGGCATCTGATTAACTAGGACTCAGTGCACATACCATTGGCTCTGGTCTTAGCACCTCTCCTTAGGGCTCTGAGGGCTGTAGGCCCACATCTGCTTAACTAGCAAAAGGGTGTGGACTTGGGGCTTCACACCTAGTTAGTGAAAGGGTGTGGGCCTACCTCTAATCAGGCCTCCCTTTGTGGGCTCCACCTGAGTCCTATTCAATGGGCCAGAAAGATCTTTCACTTACTGATTGGCCTTACAAATGCCCCCTTTCTCATCTTTACATGCAGAAATTCTACTTGTCCTTAAGGTCTAGTTCACATGCTACCTCCTTTTGAAAGTGATCCTTTCTTTTTCTGACATTTTCTTTATAACTCTCTTATAGGTCTAATCATGCTCTGTAATATATTACTATGACTTTTGCTCATTTGTTGTCCTTCCTACTAGAAAGTAAAGTCATTGGAGCAAGAACCATATCTTTGTTTTTTTCCAACCTTATCCCTGAGAGCACTTACCATAATACCTTGCACATATTCAATTAGTGTTCACAAATTAATCAGTGGATGAAATTTAAATTGTTCAAAATCACACATTCCCAGTGTAGAAAAGGGATTTGATTATCTCTATTGGGCCCCAGGAAGAAGAATAAGAACAAGAAGTAGAAGTTGTAGCCAAGCAAACTTGGGATCATTTCATGGAAAACATTACTAATGATTAGAGCTGTCCAGATGTGAAGTGGCTTGCCTCATGTGGCCATCACAATCATCATCATCATCATCATCATCATCATCATCATCATCATCATCACTAGTGGTTATAGAGTGCTTCAAGTTTTATAAATCACTTTTGAAAATATTATCTAATTTTGTCTTCACAACAATTCTGGGAGGCAGATATTTTCATCCCTGTTTTTTTAGACAAGAAAATAAAGATAGTGGTCAATCATCTGTGTAGTATTTACGGGAAGACACTGGGATGAAAACATGTGGATAGGTTCCAAGCTGTACTCTTGGAGGTTGAAGTTCCTTTGATCACACAGCTAGTTAAGTGTCTGAAGCTGGATTTGAAATCAGATCTTCTCACTGCAATACTTATTTGATTCACCTGGAAGTGAGTTCTCCAACAGTAGGTACCTTCAAATGAAGGCTGACTGACCATCCGCTGGAGATATGGTAGATGTTTTGCCCTTGTACCCTTGCCTGGATGAATAAAGATGTCCCTTACACTTCTGAGATTGTGTGTTCCATGTTGGTTAGTGGGGTTAGTATCTTTTGATGTATTGCACCAACTGATTAGGGGAAGGAGGGAAAAGGAGAAAGGAAAAGAGAACAAGCAATTACTAAGTGCTGAACATGTGACAGACACTATAAAATAACACTATAAATATTAATTCATTTGATCCTCACAACAATCCTAGGAAAGAGGTGTTAGTGTTATCCCCATTTTACAGTTGAGGAAACAAATAGAGGTTAAGTGACTTGCCTAGTGTCATACTATTTAGTGTCTAAAGTCAAAGTTCAACTTAGATTTTCTTGACATTAGCTGCATCCTCTATTTACTGCTCCACTTCACTGCTCACTGCTTTAAGTCATCAGTAAGCATGTTGTTAAGAAATAAAGAGAAAAGATAGAGGGAATGAGAAATTAGGGATTGAAAAGGATTTCATGCTGATTTCAAGAAATGTCAGAACATCGATAATCTCATTGGAAAATTAAGGATGTTTAAATACCCAGGAGATGCCAGTGAATTTCTAAAGAATAAGTCCAATAAAGTAATAATAAAGAACAAACAAGCAAAAAAAGTCCTTTGAAGAAAAGAAGAAATATTATTTCAAAACTTTGATGGATCTGAGTTCTCATTGATGGAAGTTGATCCTCCAAGAGTATGGGTTGGAACCTATCCACATGTTTTTTATTGTGAATATTAATTCACCATTCAGGTTGTCCACTTGTTGACCCTCATTCTCTCAACATGACACTAATTTTTTCTGAAAATTTATTTCCTATATAATGTCTTTAAAACATTTTTTTTGTGCATGAATCATCATTTGTAATAAATTATGGCCTAATAATTCCCATAATGTGTCTCTCCATTGCCCTCTAGGTAATATATAATTTTTCTTCTTCAGAAATTGTGGTATTCTGTGATTCACAATTATTTAACATCACAAGAAACAAATTAATGTCAATTATATACATATATATGTACATATACACATGTATGCATGTATGTGAATATGTATTGTAAGTGTAGGTATGTATGTATACATGTATTTTTTGGTGAGGGACCAGCTTAAGATCATTGAAAGCTCTTCATAGTTTCTAAAATGCAATTGATCCCATATTGTATTTCCTCTTCAATTCTTGACTGAGTATTTGTCTATCCAAGATTTATGTACTAATAAACTATCTCAATGGACTCCCCATCAACTAGGTACCTTACTATCAGAGAAAAACTATCCCATAGAAGTGGGATTAGATTAATTCTGCTTGATTCCAGAAGTGAGTAGAAACTGTTAAAACAGATTTGGGCTCAGTGCATTAAAAAGGAAAAGATAAAACAAACATCAACAATAAAACAAACACACAAAAGATATATCAACAGAACTATCCAAAAGTGGAATGGGCTGTCCCAGAGGGTTATGGTTTATATTTTCTTGAGTTCTTTAAGCAAAGTGATTGGATAATCACTTATTGCAGATATTGAAGAGGGGATTCTTATTCAGATATGGTTGGGATTAGATCAATTCTTAGATCCTTTCCAGATCTTTGCTCTCAAAACATAGGCCATAGACTTATTAGATACTCTTAGGTCAGTTTCTTTTTTTTTTTTAATTAACCATAGATATTGCTGAGGACATCCAGTTGTATTTGTTGATTTACTTCAATAAAATGTCATTTGCTAATATCAACTTCAGAATTTGTATTATTTTCCAGATATTAGAGAATCCTATAGTTTTGTAATCAGAAGAGATCACAGAGGCCATATAATCCAACCCATACCTATCCTTGCTATATTTAACAAGTGATCATCCGGCCTCTACTTGAAGACTTTCAAAAAGGGACAAAATACTAGTACCTGAAGTAACCTATTGCATTTTTAGATTGCTCTTATTATTAAGAAGTGTTTTGCTTTGTTTTTGTTTTGTTTTGATTCCCCCCTCCCCCCCCCCCCATAGCAGGCCTTAATTTGTTTTTGTTTTTTTATAATTTCTATCCTTTGTTCGGCTCCTGATTCTCTACTTACAGGCATAACTGAATAGGTCAAATTGCTCTTTAACAGGACAACTATCATAACCTCTTCCCTACTTCCCAATGTTTTAAATCCAGTCATACATTCCCAGTTGTCTGAACTTTTCCTTATCTGTCAGGTCCTTAAAGTATTTCAACAGCATGGAACACTTTCAGTATGCACATGTCCCTAGATGTCATTTTCTGTTCAAAGTTAATAATCAGATCATTGGAAACTAAGCTTTCATCAATCAAAGGATCCTGTAACATATTAACAAATGTGAGATACCTTGTTGGAAGAATATCTTTAAAGCAGAATTTTGCCTTTGAGTCACATAATTGTTTCTTAATTTCTTTTTTCCTTCAGCCCTTCTTTGTATTATTTCACTTGGAGATATCATTAGTTCTCATGGTTTCAATTATTGCCTCTATCCAAATGACTCAGATCTACTTGTTAGCTCTAACCTCTCTACAGATCTCTAGTCTCATATCTCCAGCTTCCAATGAGATATCTAAAACTGGGTGTCTTATAGACATCCTAAACTCAATGTGTCCAAAATTGAATTTTTTATCTTTTCCAAAAAAACCCTTCCTTCTTCCTAACTCCCTGTTATTTTCTAGGGTACTACCACCCCCCTAATCACTCAGTCTCAATCACTCAGCTTCTTAATCTAAGTGTAATCTGTAATCTTCAACTTCTCTCTCTCTCTTCTTCCCTCTTCAAACACACACACACACACACACACACACACACACACACACACACACACACACACAAGACTTGCCAGTTTGTCTGGAACAATATGTGAAAGATAGTATGGTATGAAACAAAATTTGGAAGGTAGGTTGGAGTCAGGACTTTTAAAGTGCTTTTTCTACAGCATAAATTGTTATAGAAATGTGAGTTATTACTATTATTATCAGAGCTTGGACTCAATTCTAGTCTGAATCCCTCAGCTGCCAGCTAATATTTCCATTGAATAGAATCTTCTCTTAGATCATTCTCTACTGTCAACACCAGTCAGGAAACAGTTTGGCTTTCCGGGCAGACAGAGAGTTAAAGAATTCAGAGAGTTTCTAGTCCAACCCCCTGCATGGATTTCATCCACAACAATCCTGACAAATGCTGCTGTCTATTTTCATTTATCTTTTCACAGTCACTGCCCTCCCTCTCTCATGCATTATCCTGGCATGGAGGTAATCCTGGGTTCTTGAAGGTTATATTAGCAGTGGCCAAACTCTACCAATTCTTAGGCCGGGAAAAAAAAAACAAAAATGAAAGTGACAATAGCAAGAAAACATTAATTTATAGGTCCCTTGATAGATTGTTTATCTGTTGGCTGAGGACCAAGTACTAGAGGCTTATCACCAACGGGCTTTCCATTAGGCCTTAACATTTTGGGGAAGGAGGGAGCATAACAGCAGAAGTTACATTTGTAACTGACCTTACATTTGCATGTGAAAAGCATCACTTAAAGATTTGCAAAGCACTTGAAAAATATTATCTCACTTATCCTCATGAAAATCCTGGCAGGTACATACCATTATCATTTTACAGATAAGAAAACAAAGGCAAACAGAGTTTAAGTGACTTGCCCAGGGTCACAAAATTAGTAAAAGACTTAGGGAGGATTTGAACTCAGATTTTCCTGTATCTGGGCAGCTAGTTGGCACAAGGGATAGAGCACTGAGCTGGAGCCAGGAAGACCTGAGTTCAAATTCAGTCTCAGTTGATTATTAGCTATGTGACCCTGAAGAAGTCACTTAACCCTGTTTGCCTCAGTTTCCTCATCTGTGAAATGAGCTGGAGAAGTATCTTTGCCAACCAAACCCCAAATGGTGTCAGGAAGAGTTGGACGTGACTGAAATGACTGAACAACAGCAATTTCCTGTATTTATGTCCAGCACTCTATCCATAGAATAACCAAACTTTTCTAGAGTTACATGCCCTCTATGGTCCCTTCCAATTTTAACCATCTCTGTTCTAAGACTCCTCTTAGCCACCTAATTTTTTTTAAAGTTAGAACTAGATGGATTTTCAAACAAAAGATTTGCTGCATATTTTTAGAATCTACAACTCTATCTTGTTTGAAAATCAGTGTGATATGCCTTCCAAAAAAATAATTAAATCTTAACCTGTTAATATTAGTGCCTAGAGCATTCCAATGAAGCTCTAGTCAGATACCTCATCATAGAATGACCTTATTTTTGTTTTGTTTTAGCTATGTTATCTCCTGAAGGCAATCTTATAAGTTTTCATTTTTTTGTTTTTAAAGGAACATTTGGTGTCAACTTTTCCTCCATCTCGTTATTCTCTCTTCTTTCTCCTCTTTTTTTCCCTCTTTCCTTATGTGAGAACTATGTAAATTAGGTCCCAAAATGTAATATTATTCCAAAAACCCACAGCAGCATTCCAAAACATGGTATAGTTTCACATAGAAGTTTTCTCTAATTCAATTCAAATTTCTTTTATTCTGCTTAATGGTACAATGGATAGAAGGCTAACCACACACCCTGGAAATCCTGGGTTCAAGTCTGGCTATGCCACTTAACATCTTGGCATGCTAGGCAATTCTCTCAGACAGAGTGACAGAGAAGCTGCCAACTTTCAGTGGAAGAAGGAGCGTCCTCATCCAAGAGCTCCCCACTGAAATGAAATGAAAGATCTGCTCCTTATCTCCTTTCTCTACTGATCTACTGCTGTAAAAGTATGGTGATAATTTCACTGCTGTATTTCACACAATGTAAAGATAATGACATAGGTTTTCCTTTTTATTTTGCATAGCCTCTGGTAGAACAAAATGGATTGATCATCTTAGAATGCTATGTATCTTAATAACTAATGCAGATTATCAATGGATTGAGTTGAGTTGACTAGACAGATTGAAAGTGATGACTGTATTATCTCTGTTACAGTCTAGTTTATGGCTGTGTACAAATAGAGTCTTTGCATTCAAATTGAGAAACACAACATAATATTTTTAGTTGATACTGTGACATTTCCTAACATCTACTTTGTGACCCTTAGTTTTACCTGACAAATCTTGACTCTAGTTTCCATTTCAAATTACATTTCAGAATAAATTAAAAATTTTTCACATGCAAGACTTTCTAATCAACAGAAGAATACCAGTTGCTCCAAATTATATCCTAATTTGAATGAACCATTATCAGATTAATGAGATCTTGCTGTATATGGCTATTATAGGCATTTCTAATTCAAAATGTTCAGGGAAGACAATATTGTATAAGACTTGGCAGATATAACCCATGCTGGCATAGTGTTTATAACATATTTCTGTGGGATTGAAAGTTCTAAATATGCAATTATGATTACTTGGCTTTTGACAGAATTTCCTAAACAGCATTTTTTAAAAAAATATATCATTATTATTATTTTAAGCTTATAATTCCTTAGTGTAGGGCATTGTGTTCAACATGCTTTTACAAAAAGTGTCCAGGATATAAGGAGGCTATGCTTCCCCTAAGAGGTTGGGCAACCCTGATGTTTCTACGTGCCCTGGCTGTGTACCTCACCAAGAGAAGAGCCTTTTATTTGTTTTTCCTGACAGCTTTGAGCTTTGAGTATGGCTGCACTCAGAGCTGAACAATTCTCGAGGGCAGCTGGGGATAACTAAGTCCACTGCTTTTAATAATCTAGGATAACAGAGGGAGGTTTTTCTTCTTTGCCTTCCTGGGAAGAAATTTCTGCTTGTATTCCTACTAATAGAAAGTAATAGGAAATCTAATGTCACATTTTTAACAAACACCACTATAAAACTATATATTCTTTTACTGAATTTAGGGTTTTGATACAGAACACTGAGCTATATAGGTTATGTTATATAATGTTTCTGATCACTACAGTATATGCTTTCTCTCTGTTGATTTCTTTTAAATAGCATTTGCACAATTTTATAAAGGATAAAAAAACTTTTTGAAATAATACTTTCTTAACTTTCTTTTATGCTTTATTCTATAGATATTTTTCATCAAATCTATGAATCAATCAACTTCCTTTTGTAGCACAGGTATGTTGTGATAGATATTGACCTACCTACAGAGTAAAGGCCTGGTGCTTAGTGATTCATCTTTCCTTTATGAGATAGATTTTTTTAAAATCTACCTTCTTGTTATTTTGGAAATCATAGTTTTTTTTAATAATTTTATAATATTCAAACAATTATTTGATTTATCCCTTTGTGAGTTTTAACCCCTCAAATTCTAAAAAAAAAAATACATGTAAATGAGCTGAGGGATCATAATTCCCTGTAGCCTCAGTTATTTCTATGTCCTCTACAATTCTCTTATCTGTATCTCACATTTCGATGAAGGAAGAAAACAAACATTTCTTTCTTTATATATGGATATTAACACTTTTTAGTACGCACATTTTTTTCTGCTTCTTTTTGTAACCCAAATGTTCATACATGAAAAAAGCATCCCTTTTATCCCTTATATCCCTTATAACTTGAATTATTGTTTTTTCTGCCCCTTTCCACCACCCAGTTACTTTTATAAGAAAGGGTCAGTTCTTTATACATTCATGTATTCATCCACTTAACTGTCCATTCAAATATTTATTGAGTACTCACTACATTGAAAGTAGTTCCTGCTGTTTTATTATAGTAAAATTTCTTGACTTTTGGTTGCTTCACTCAGACATGTAGATGCCTAAACTATACAATTATATCATTGTTTGGGACCTTTTATTGTCATAATCGCTGAATGGTATAGTTTGTTCAGCTAAGGTTATTGAATACTTATTTTATGCAATACTGTCACATATTAAAAAGTAAATCAATAAATTATTTGTTTATCCATTCATTTATTCACTCATTTACATATTTATTTATCTATCAATCCGTTCAATTATTTAGTTATTTGATAAACTGGGAAAGCCTCTTTTTCCTATGAGTAATTGTTATGTTTTTTTCTCTATATTTCTAGCAGTTGGTTTCTGAATTCCAGTCTCTCTCTTGCTCTATCTGTTGTACTCTGGTAGTATCTCTATATGTCTGTGTATATGTCTCTGTTTCTCTCAAAACTCATGACCTCGTAAGCTAAATAAAAATTATTGTCTATGCAATTTATCAGGATAACTAATAACAAAATAAAGACACAAAAATCTTTACACTATCTTGACTCTGAGAAATGTAATAGCCAGTTACCTCTAACAACTTTTGCTCTTAGTACCACCTCATTTCTGAAACACAGTTCCATAATTTAATACACAAGTTTGTAGTTGGAGTCTCTAAATGTTCTATTTGTTTATAATACTAATGTTAAATTCAGTCCTTTCATAGATTCAGTTTTTTTTTCCATACTCTCTCTCTCTCTTGCCAATGGCCTTGTTGACTATAACAGCAGAGACCATGACCTTAGGCAGATGTTTTTTTTTCTTTCATTTTTTTTTGTTATAGGCATGTATGTATCATGAGTCCTTTTGATATTTTAGTGAAGGCTATAAACTTCTCAGAATGTGTTAAATTCATAAAATAAAACACAAAGGATTAAAATGGAAACTGATTATTTTAAATTTTAAAAATTTTAAATTTTAAAAAGAAAAACATGGACTCCATGTTAAGAAACCCTGTTATAGAAGAACTTCCATTCATGGGACCCCAGTTTTCTGATTGATGAATATTTTCTCTCAGATCACTATCTCAGGAAAGCCCCAACAATGATTTACCTCACTCCATCGTTTCCTACCATTGCCAACATTGCCTCACCTTGCCATGCACAACAGAAACGTGGTCTTGAGAAACTTCGACTCTGGGGCCCTGCTCTCTTGATTGTAGTCTTCTTTTGGACCACTATTTTAGTAAGTTCCATGACATGCTTCCTCTCACCTTCTACCCTTTAGTTTTGGAATCATGAACCCATGATCTAATCAACTTTGTCATTATCCCTTGATGTAGCAAGCCAAATTATTCCCTTTTGGTCCCAATCACCATTCCTGTGGCCTTTCCTGGCCAACACTGGCAAATGTGTGCTTTCTATTTCACTATCATTAGTGTGTAAGCTCCTTGAGAGCAGGGATTTTGTATTTGTATCCCCATTATTTAGCATAGTGTTTAGCACATACTAAGTAGTAAATTCTTTTCCTTCCTTCCTTCCATCCTTCTTTCCTTCCTTCCTTCCTTCCTTCCTTGCTTCCTTCCTTCCTTCCTTCCTTCCTTCCTCTGTATTTTCACAATTTCTCTCCAGACTTCCCTGTTAACACTCTTTCTAGAATTACATTTAAACTCAGTCTCCTTACAAATGGCACTTAAAACTGTTGTCTTCTCATTGACCAAAGTTAAAACTTATTAACTCACCACTGATTTCTCATTGAGTGGAAGTTAAACTATTGCTATTCAAGATTCTAATTTTTTTCATAGGATTGATAAAAGTTTCTGTAGAAAAGGATATTGACGTTTGATAGCATAAATATTGGGGAGACCTTGTACTATTTACTGGAGGCAGGAAAAGAGCCAGTATTTATAAAGTAAATTGTAGAGTGAGGGATTAGGTTGGGATTATTGTGGGAGCAATCTTCTGAAATAGCTGGGAGGGGTATTAGATTGAGGGTACCAGGAGAGACCATGAGGATTTAGTGATGAAGAAAGGAGAAGAGGGAGCTCGAAGTAAATGACTTTTTTTCCTCAGCAAAGTATGAGTTGTTGCCTTTAGTTGAAAAGTTGAAGTGAAGGGTAGTATGTCAGGCTTGAGAAGAATTAGGAAGGAATAAAAAGTGTTACCAAGCAGGAGTGAAGGAGTGCATCCATTCTGCACAGTTGTATGACATTTTCTAGCCTCATTTAGCAACATGTGAGTAGAAACAGAGGAGGCAGTTTAGGGGATCTGCCATGCATAAGTCCTGGACAGAGAAAACTGTAGAATGAACAGAATTATTGAAAGTAATAAATTTGGACTAATTCATCATTTATACTAATAAAACTAAAAATGAATTGAGTGGTAAGTCAATTTAAAAGATTTGTGTTTTGATGGATATTGCAAATTACCAAACTATTCTCCACTGCAGCAAAATGCTTTATTTTGAAAGGATAATGACAACTTTGGGCATGTAACAGTTATATCAGTGGAGCATAAGCTTTTACTTTTCTTTCAGCCCAGGACCTTTATGTTAACTCAAAGAAAGTAATTTCAATAGAGGGGTAATGGCAGGAATCAAATTAGTTTAATATCTAACCTACCAAAATTCGTAGACTCTCATTGATAGAGTGTTAGTCCTACTCCTTATCACCATGTTAAGCTCTTTGATGGTTAAGATCTGCAACAGTGAGGATAGTACATGGATGAAATCACTGATCTTAATGTTTTGATTTATTGTGATATAGAGAACACATTCCTTCTAAGGGGCACACATTCTCCTTCTAAGGAGAACATATTCCATCTAGGGGGCAACTAGATGTCACAGTGGACAGAGAACTGATTTTGGAGTTAAATAGACCTGAGCTCAAATCCTACTTCAGACATTTATTAGTCGTAGGACCCTGGGCAAGTCACTTAACCTATGTTTGCCTCAGTTTCCTCATCTGTAAAATGGGGGTAATAAGAGTGCTTACCTCCCAGGATGGTTGTGAACATGAACTGAGATAATTTTAAAGCATTTAGCACAGTGCCTGGCACATAGTAAGTGCCATTTAAATGTTAGCTATTATTGTTATTGTTATTAGGAGTGATTGTAGCTCTAACAAGCTTTGTGGCACAGTAAATAGAGCACTGTGGCTGGAGTCAGGAAGACATGAGTTCAAATGTGACCTCAGACACTTACTAGCTGTGTGACCTGGCAAAAGTCATTTAGCCTCTTCCTTCCTCAGTTTTCTCAACTGTACAATGTGGATAAAAATGGCAACTACCTCACAGGGTTGTTGAGAAGATCAAATGAAATGATATTTGTAAAGTACTTAGCCTGTGTGTTGTTGTTCAGTTGTTACAGTCATATCCAACTCTTTGTGACTGCATTTGGGGTTTTCTTGGCAAAGACACTGGAGTGATTTGCCATTTCCTTCTCCAGCTCATTTTCCAGATAAAGAATTGAGGCAAACCAGATCAAGTGACTTGTCCAGAGTCATGCAGCTGGCAAGTGTCTGAGGCTAGATTTAAACTCAGAAAGATTAGTCTTTCTGACTCTGGTCCTGGCACTCTATCCTCTGTGCTACCTCACTGCCCACTTAGCCCATAGTAGTCCCTTAATAAATGCTTTTTACCTTCCCTCTAAATATGAGTGATTCTGATCTCTTCATGAATATAGTATTCCTATGATGACTTAAAAAAATTGCACTAGACCTGTGAATTTATTTTATGTAGAGAAGTACCCATGAGCAAACACCCTTTACCAGTGAAAATTAGCACCTTATTTTCAGCTTCCTAATCAATCAACAAGGATTTATTAAGTGTTTATTATGTGTCAGTCACTGTAATTGTCATTGGGGATATAAAGACAAAAATGAAGTAATCCTTGATTTGAAGAACCTTGTATTCTTTCAGAGAGAGATAGAACTAGTATGAAAAGTCAGCAACAGAGATTTATATTGGCTCATGTTTAAGTTTAAGGCAATTTGATTATGGGTTCTTTTTGACTTTCTTTTGTCATCAATTCTATACTTCTTTTAAGCAAATCTAATCAGAATCTAACTTCATCTGGAGACAAAAACATTTTGTTAAATAGGGGAAATAAACAAGCTTTAAATAAATCATGGGATGGCACTGAGGATAGCAATGCCATTCCATACCATAAAGAAACAAGGGAGAGAGAGTAGGAGGGTAAACTTCACCATGTCCCACAACCCAGCAAGAAAGCACCACTAAGCAAATGTAAATTTCCATAAGGCAGATCACTGTCTAAATGGGTCAGTGAGACAGACAAGGCTTTAATTCTTTTTGGTTACATTAAATTCTAGATAGCAAAAGTCTTCCTAATGCTTTTAGTTCACTGTTAGTGCACTTCTACCCTGAACCAATTCCGTTTACTTATAGAGAAAAAGTGACTAGAATTCCCATGTCATGAGCCTTCAGAACGTAATTTAGCGCTTGGCACATAGTAAGTACTGAATGCAGGACACCTAGGTGGTGAAGTGGGTAGGGTGCCAGCCCTGGCTAGAGTCAGGAAGACTGCTCTTCAGGAATTCAAATCTGGCCTCAGACACTCAGTAGCTGTGTGACCCTGGGTAAGCTACTTAACCCCGTTTGTCTCAGTTTCTCATCTGTAAAATGAACCGGAGGGAGAAATGATGAACCCCTCCAGTATCTTTGCCAAGAAAACCCCAAATGGGGTCACAAAGAATTGTACATGACTGAACACACACACATACACACACACACACCTGCTTAATAAATGCTAGTTGACTGACATTGATTCATGTTTCCCCTTCTAGCCAGGAAAGATTATAATTCACATCAGTCTCCTTGCTAGGAGGTGATTTATATTTATGTAAAATATTAAGAATTAAAACATAATTTGGATATCATTTAAATAAAATATGAATGGAAATTAAAAACAATATTTTTTGCAAAGCGGGACACTACTAAAATTATAGTATTGATCATAATAATAGCTAGCATTAATAGGGCTCTTTAAGGTTGAAAAAGTGCTTTACGTATGTTAATTCAATCTGTGCTTACAACAACCGTATGAAGGTAGTGTTATTATTATCCCCATTTTACAGATGAAGAAACTGAAGCAAAAGAGGTTAAGTGACTAACCCAGAGTCACACAGTTAGTAATGTTTGATATCATATTTAAACTTAGGTTTTCCTGACTTGAAATCCTATGCTTTATCCACTGTACCATCCAGCTACCAACCTAGCAGGTTGAGAGATTAGGTGACTAGGCTTGGGTCACATAGCAAATATTATGTCAAAGGCAGCACTTGAATCCAAGTCTTTCTGATTCTAAGGCCACTTCTCTATCCACAGTGACCTGCCTCCCATATAGATTGCTATAAATAATAGTGATGCCTTTCTTTGGATTAATATACCCCACTCTCCCTCTCCTCCACATATTCTGCCATCAGTTACACTGGCCTCCTTGCCGGTTGCCTTACATAAGATATACTATCTCCTCTCTGAGCAATTTCACTGATGGTCCCTCATGCCTAGAATGTTCTCTCCTCTCATTTCCACCTCCGCACTTCCCAAGCTTCCTTGATGTCGCAGCTAAAATCACATGTTCTATAGGAAGCCGTTCCCAGTCCCCCTCAGTTCTAATGTCTTTTCTCTGCTGACTATTTGAAGTTTATCTTCCATAGCTCATTTGTACAGAGTTGTTTCATGTTACCTCCCCATTAGATTGTGAGTTCTTTGAGGCGGGAACTGCCTTTGGTGTTTCTTGGTACCCCCATCCCTTAGCATAGTGCCTGGCACAAATGAAGAAGCACTTAAATATCTATTGACTGACCGAAAGTTCTTGAAACCACAAAATTGTTTTAAAAATCATCCTCTAATTTAGACATTAAAAAACCATCTGTCTCATCTTCAGCTAGTCCAAATTTGTGATGTTTTAGATGTGTGGAGATTATTTCTACTTTTTGCTATTATAGATCTGTAAATATACTTCTATATACATTTTTAGATATACTTGTACAATTCTCAGTAAATCTCATTTTTGACAACAGCATTCATTTACATAACACTGTAGAGTTGGCCAAGAACTTTCCTCATGGCCTCGCAAGATAAATCCTCAAGAATTTTTGGTGCCATCTGATACAAGAAGGAACTGAAAGTCTAAGCATTTACATGATCTGACCATGATTGCAGTCAGTATGTGTCAGAGACGGATCTCAGTTCCAAACCTTCTGACTCAAAGTTTAATCATTTCTCCCCTAGTTCTTCTGATTGCTTTGTCTTGGCCAGTGTTCTGGATCTGGATCTTGTGAATGCTTAAAGAGGCAGCTCTGCCTAGCGGCCAATACCTTTCTCAAGCTATTTTCAGGTTTTATATTTATAAGTGAAGATTATATTGTGAGATGGGGCTATATAATTTTAGGAGTATTAGGTATGAACCCAGAATGGATAAATCAAAAAGGAATTATTAAGTGCTTCATAATACCTAGCGTTTATATAGATAGTACTTTATATTTTACAAAGCACCTAATATTTATCTCAGTTGATTCTTAAAAAAAAAACTGACTGAAGTAAACACTGTTATTCTTTATATTTACAGATGAGGAAACTGAGTCTGAGAGCAGTTAAAAGTGACTTGGCCAGGGTCACATAGCCAGTAAGTGACTGAGGCAGAATTTGAACTCAACTTCTTGACTCCAAGTCCAGAATTATTTGCATGACATAGTCTGTTTGCTATATGCCACACATTAGGGATAAAATAGTGAAAAATGAGAGTCCTTGCTCTCAAGGAGATCACTCTCTAATTGGTGGTGGCTGCATATAAAAGAAAGGGCAGACCAGAGGAGCCTGGATAGAGTTCTGGGCCTGAAGTCTTAACCCCAAATTACTTACTAGCTGTGTGACCCTGGGGAAACCTTTTGACTCCATTTGCCTCAGTTTCCTCATCTGTAAAATGAGCTGGAGGAGGAAATGACAAACCACTCCAGTATCTTTGATAAGAAAACCCCAAAGGGGGTCATGAAGAAACAGAAACAAGTGCAATGACTGAACAACAAACAACAGTGACAAGAAATACATAAAAGAGTCCAGGGGCAGGGCAGATGGAAAGACCCAGAAATCCCAAGGGTAAAGTGCAGGTCAGATAGTAAGCTTCAGGGGTCCTTAGGCTGCACTGGCATGTCAGATGCAGTGCCCAGAGGTCTGGGTAACATAGCAGCAGGCCAGATGGTAAAGCCGTGTCATCATCCATCTCACCTGGATGGCTTCTTGTTGGTGACTCCTGGCTCAGCCAAGATGTGTGAACAGCTTTGTTGCTCTTTCTATCTGCCCACCTCTTGGGGTCTATAAAGCTTAGCGGTTCAAGATTCAATTATACCACTTACTGGATGTGTAACCTGGATAAGTTATTCAAACATTTGGAACCTCAGTTCCCTCATCTCTAAAGTGA
This sequence comes from Phalanger gymnotis, assembly GCA_028646595.1. Taxonomy (NCBI): domain Eukaryota; kingdom Metazoa; phylum Chordata; class Mammalia; order Diprotodontia; family Phalangeridae; genus Phalanger; species Phalanger gymnotis. The sequence goes on from CM053622.1 coordinate 111,449,361, forward strand.
GAAAACTAATATCCATTCTTCCTCTTCCCTATCCCAGTATTGTTGTGAGGATCGAGTGGATTTATATATATGAAAACTTATTGCAAACAACTACAAGCAATCTTCTTCTAAAGAAAAAAATAATTCATTCACATGCACAAAGTCTTCAACATGAAAAAGGCAATACAAAAATGGGACCAAATAAAACAAACATAATGTTATTTTTATCTACATAATATTATTTATTATTTATTTATTCTAGGAACTGTGATTTCATGGGTTTTGGAAATTCTTAGGGTGGAACCTCCTTCCGCTGATGTAGATCCACAACTTCTTCATTATTTACAATTTGAAGGCTTTCCTGGGACTCTGAGAAGTTAAATAACTTGGCCACATAGGAGCAGCCTGAATGCGTTAGAGACAGGACTTAAATCCAGATCTTTCTAACTGCTACCTCTTTATATACTAAAACACACTTTATAAGGCATAATGCATGTTTATTTTTTATGAAATATATTTCTCTTTATTAACAGTGTGATGAAATAGAAATGTGTATGGAGTAATTTATTTGTTAAATTTTTTTGAGGCCATTAGATTAGGAGTTTCCTTCTCTTTCTAATCCAGGAAAAATTGATGTTATGGTTGTTGTTGTTGATTTTCAGGGCACGGTCTAAAATTTATCTTTTTGGTTTGCTATTTCTAGATGACTAAAATATGAATCATCCTGTCTGGAAAGGTATCATGAATTCCACTGCGGTTTTAGTTCAGTAACATTTTTTTTCTTTTTAACCAGTTTTTATATCTATATTCTAAGTTCATTTGACTCTGAATGTATTATGAGAAGGAAGACAATAAATAGCCATAAAGTTGATAGGCTTTAGAGCTGGAAATGACTCTTGATGCCTTTAGTCCAAGCCTGTCATTTTGCATTTAATAAAACTGAGGCCCAGAGAAGCAAAGTTATTTGCCTAATGTCACAAGAGTGATAAGTACGGGAGTCAAGATTTGAAATAGGTAGCAGACTCCAGAAATCTAGTGCCTGTTTAACTAAACAAGATATCTTCTTTTTTGGATGGGGGAAAGGCAGGGCAGTTGAGATTAAGTGACTTGCCCAAGGTCGCACAGCTAGTAAGTGTGTCAAATGTCTGAGCTAAGATTTCAATTCAGGTCTTCCTGACTCCAGGGCTGGTGCTCTACTCACTGCGCCATCTAACTGCCCCTAAATAAAACATTCTTAGTGCACTACTCCCTCCTGTGTGTCTTTCTGTCTCTAGTCTCTGTCTCACTCTCTTTCTCTTTCTCTCTGTTTGGAACCTTTGTCCATCTACTGAAGCCTAGGAGCCCTTTTTTTTAGAATAGTTTTATGTTGCCTACATTCATAATTGAAGAACATGCTAAATTTCAGTTAGACTCTAGTAGGTAAGCAAGGATATGATTTTTTTTTTCCTTCCAAGACCATCTGAAATTCATCCATGGCTCTATTGGGTTCCACAGGTACTAGATTAAGAAACCCTGCTCTAAAACATGATACTTTTTTGAGCAATAAAATTTAGGTTTTTATTTTTTTTCTTTGTTTTTGTAAAGATGAACTTTTCCAGCTGTGAGTAGAGCCGGGGAATCCAGGCTGAATAGTCTCAGGCCACCAGATCATAGGCTCTTGTCCCCATTTCAGTCACCTCTGCCTTGCTCTAAGTTGGAAGCACTGATGGTTCAAAGCTAATGGGGGCATTGTCACCTCTCCAGTCCTGCAGCATGTTGGCCAAGCTTTCAGCTTCAGTCTCCAATGCAGCCAACAACATTAGAAAACTAAGCCAATAAAAAATGATTTTTTTTTCATTGAAAACCCTTTATGTTCATTTCATGTTATTTCAAAATCACAGAAATTAGGTGAGGGAAAACAAACAAAGGAACAAATACACCGGAAGAGCACAGTATCTCCCAAAAGTTCTCAGCTTTCACAGGAGTCTTAGGATGAGAGGAGAATAAGACCTATACACATCATTTACCCTATTACTTGAGAAGAGGCTCAAACCCAGGGCCAGGCAGAGGCCAGAGCAGCATATTCCAAGACCTCAGCTCTCTTTAACAAGGGACGCCAAGTCTATCCAAACTCTTTCTTTCCCATCAGGTATTCTCTGGGCTGTCCAGTTCTGAGTCCTCTTGAATGTTGTCATCGTGCAGGTCTTCAGACTTTACATCCCTTCCATGCTCTGTCCCTTTACAACCCTCCCATGCTGTGTCCTTGCTCTTGTTCTTTGTCCTCACCACTCTCCCCCTTCTGTGTTGTGGACTCACCATTCACTGGAGCTGAGATATTGGCATTAGGCTCCTCCTCTGTCCTCTCTTTGGGGGCCTCCCTTCCTAACACTTGATCTTCCTTTTTCTCTATCTCTATTTTTACCTTCTCCAAGGCAGGTTCATTAACTTTCTGGTTTGATTCAACCTTTGGTCCCAGGACTCTCGATCTGAGCCTAATGTAGACTTCTGCTGCTTTCCCTATCACTTCCTGGTTGGCTTTATAACAGAGAATCTTTTTTTTTTTTAATTTAGTCACCACATCTATGTTCTTCTGGAGAATCTGAGAGGTCATCTGCAGGCTCTCGAGCTCCTACATGGTATTGAGACATCTTTTAACATCTGGACTGTCAACCTTCAATCTAAATTTCATCTCACTATGTAGCTTCTGCAGCCTCTCTTCCACAAATAGATCTTTCTTTTTTGCAATCCTCCTCTCTTGAAGAGCCTCTGACTTCTTCCTGGCTTGCTCCACTTTCACAGACTTGGCTCAGGATTTCTCTGGGCAGTTTCTTTTCTCCTTCTGATTTCATTTCTTTGATGGTTCTAAGGATTGAGATTGTGGTTTCACCACTGGTTTCTTCACCTTCTTCTCTAGCTCTGGCTCTGAATCAGAGGACCAAGGGACTTGACTGTGAACTTTCTTGCCCCTCTTCTTGATGGGTTCATCTTCTTTGACCTGAGCCTTGCTGCTGTTGCTCTTGGGGGGTGTCTCCTCCCTCTCAGCCTTTTCTTTCTTCTTTTCCTTTCCTACCTCTTGTTCTAGCTGTCAGCACAGCTCCTTCTCCTCCTCCTCTGTCTCTTCCAGGTCCTGACACTGCTCCTCATATCTTGGCTTCCACTCACTGAGGTGGTACACATCACTATCAAATATTCAAGACTACCAGATTTTAGATGCAGTGATTTTGATGTCAATCAGCATTAATTTCCTTATCGGTTGTCTTGTTTTCTCTTGTATATGCATGCCCACATGCCCTCCATACTTTAAAAAAAAACAAACTTTAATTGATCTTTTCTAGTCTTCAATGTGTTTGACTTATCTACCTTCTTTCCTAGCCAAACTCCTGGTGGGGGAGAGAGAAGGGAAGTTGTATATTAACTGTTGTCTCTAATTCCCCCACACCCCTCACATCTCAGACCTTTGAAATCAGGACTTAATTTACTATCAGTCCTCCCTACACCCCACAAATCAAGAAAAGTTGTTGCCTCCTATGTAGCCACACATTTCTTTAACCATAAATCCAATGTCCTTTTCTCAGTCCTCATCTGTCTTAACCTCTCTGCTTCATCTGACAATATTAACAAGATTTTGTCCAGTATACTATCCTGCCTGGGTTTTCATGTTAACACCCTTGTCTAGCTTTCCTATCAGTACTTTTAAGTATTCTCTATGTCATTGTCCATGTAACACCTTTGTCTATGGATGTAACCTGGGTCTTCTCTTCTTTCTTTCTACTATGTCTGAGGTATCATATCAGATCAACTATCTTATCTATGTAGATGATTTCCCCAATATACATATACATTTCCATTCCTCATCTCTTTAAAGAGTTTTAGTCTCACCTTACAATTTCCAGCTGCACCTCTCCATCTGGATATCACATAGATATTTCAAACTCTATTTGTCCAAACAGAACAACACATTATCTTTTCTTCCTCTACCGACTTTTCCTCTAACTTAACTATGTCTCTCAAGGGCAACACCATTCTTTCAATAAGAGGAGGAGTTCATAATCTCAAAGACACCTTTTCCACTTCATTCCTCTTCCCTGCCTTCCCCTCCCCATTCAACCAGTTGACATGTCTGGTTAGTTCTGCCATCATAGTATCTCTTAAATACTCCTCCTTTTTGTTCACTTGATCAATAAGCAAAAATTTATGAAGTGTTTACTTTATGCTAGGCAGTATAATAATCTCCTAATTGGTCTCTCAGCATCCAGCCTCTCTCTTATCTAATTCATCTTTCAAACACCTGCTAAATTGATTTTTTTTTGGAGACTACAGGTCTGACCATGGTACTCCCATGCTTAAATAGCTTCCTCATGCCTATAGAATAATATACAAACTTAGCTATTTGGCCTTTAAAACCTGGCTTGAATTTATTGTTCTGGACTGATTTCACCTTACTTCCTCTCACCCAATAGATATTTCAGCCAAACTGGTCCATTTATTATTTTCCACATATGGCATTCTGTCACTTGTCTCCATGTTTTGTGCAGGCTTTCCTTGTACCCAGATTTCTTTTGGCCCTTATCTACAAAACTTTAGATTCTTAAATTTCTTTAAGGCTCAGCTTAAGTAGTACTTCCCACATGATTCCTTTTCTGATTCCCTCAATTGTTAGTGCCCTGACTTGTCCCCCCCACAACTCCCCACCCCCCAAAAACTAACTTCATAATACTTTGCATTTATATTGTTTATATTTTTAAATTATTATTTATTTACCATCTTTTTTTAAAATTTTGAGTTCTAGATTCTCTTCATCCCAAACTCATTTAGCACCCTCTGAGAAGACAAATAATATATTAATTATACATGTGAAATCATGCAAAACATATTTCCATATCAGCAAGATTGCTAAAAGAAAAGAAAAAAGAAAGAGAAAGTGAGAAAATTTTACTTCCATTTGCATCAGTTCTGTCTCTAGATGTAGATAGCATTTTTTCATCATGAGTGCTTTGGAATTGTTTTAGGTCACTGTATTGATCAGAGTAGCCAAGTCTATTACAGTTGATCATTGTTACAACATTGCTCTTAATGTGCCCAATAATCTTTGCAGTACTCCATGCAGTTATTACAATTTTTTTTTCTGAAGGCACCTCCTCATCATTTCTTATAATGCAATAATACTTCATCCCAATTATATGCCACAACTTATTTAACCATCCTGAACTGAGGATCATCCACTCAATTTCCAATTCCTTGCCACACAAAAAGAGCTGCTATAGGTCCTTTTTTCTTTGATCTCTTTAAGGTATAGCCCTAGTAGTGGTATTGCTAGATCAAAGGGTGTTGTTTTGTTTATAGCCCCTTTAGTTCCAAATTGTTCTTATATGTCAGATTTTCCATTAAGTTCTGCTGTTTTTGTCACAAATATCTGAAAGTCTTTCACTTAGTAAAATGCCCATTTCTTTTCATTCAGGTTTATACTCGTCTTTTCTGGTAGGTTACCCTTGGTTATAACCCTAGCTCTTTTGCTCTATGAAATATAGCATTATAAGACTTATGGTCCTTCATCATAGTAGCCGCAAGGTCTTAAGTAATCCTTACTTTTGTTCCATGATATTTAATTTTTTTCTTGTTGTTTCTTGTGATATTTTCTCCTTTACCTGAAAACTATGAAATTTAGCTATGATATTCTTGTAAGTTTTCCTCCTGGGATCTCTTTCAGGTGGTGATCAGTGGATTTTTTTCTGTTACTTCTTTGCCTTCTTGTTCTAGAACTTCAGGGCAATTTTCTTTGATAATTTCTTATAATATTTGTCGAGATTCTTTTTTTAATCTTAATTTTCTGTAGTAGTCTAACAATTCTCATATTATTTCTCCTTAATGTGTTCTCCAGATCAGTTATTTTCTGATGAAATGGTTCATATTCTCTTCTATTTTTTCATTCTTTTGATTTCATTTCTTATTTCTTGGTGTCTTAAAGTATTATTAGTTTCCCCTTGTCCAATTCCAGTTTTCAAAGAATTATTTTCTTCCTTAAGTTTTTGGTTCTCGATTTCAATAGTCTGAGTTTTTCACTCTGTCCGCTCATTTTCTCAGCCAATTGCTTGACTTTTGAGCTCTTGTCAAGGTATGACTGCTTCCAGATAGGAGAGTGTTGTGTCCCAAGCTTTGGGGGTTTTGTGTTGCTGTTTTCAGAGCTACTTCTAGGCACCTGTAAATTTTCAGTTCTTCTGAGGTGGTATGATCTGATTAAAGGTGTTTACTCCTCTCCTTGCCTGTACTCTGGTCTGTGAGTGATCTCAAGCACTCTTTTCTGCTGTGTAACTACCAGGAAGACTCCCTTTCTACAGCCAGCACAAGGTCTGCCACACCAGTGCTCCTGCTCACCCCAAGATCACCAACCAGGACCGTGACGCAGATCCAAGCAGGGCAAAGCAAGAGAATCCTGCCTCAGTGCTAGCAAAGGGATCCCTGCATTCCTGCTCTGATTAACTACTTGATTCTCCCCACACCCCCCTCCCGCAAAGTCTGTGGTCCTAGAGCTCTGGCAGCAGTAGCTGCTGCTGCCACTGGCTGCTACTGCAGCTACCTCCACCACCCCAGGGGCCGGAGACAGACCTTGCCCTTCTCTTACAACAGAGTTTTCCCACTGACCTGCTATATTGTCTTTTGCATGTGTGGGTTGAGAAGTCTGAAAACCATTATAGCTCAGTGATTCAGTGCCCTGAGGCCTGCTCCACCTGGTCTGTTCCAGGCTACTCTGTGCCAGTGTTGCCCAAGCTGGGGTGCACTCTGCTCCCAGCCTGGTGCAATAGATCTTTCCCAGTGACTATCCAGCCCATATTGGGCTGGAGACTTATTTCACTCTGCCATTTTGTGGGTTCTGTAGGTCTAGAATTTGTTTAGAGTCATTTTTACATGTGTTTGGAGAGATTTGGGGGACGGCTCAAGCAAGTCTTTTTCACTCTGCCATCTTGGCTCAGCCCCCTCCATTTCAAGTTGGTTACTTTCTTTTCATAATTTTCTTAAGTTTTTTGGATTGTTCTTATTTTTTCCCCTAATTTTTCCTCTATCTCTCTAATCTGATTTTTAAAGTTATTTTTAAATTCTTGCAAGAACTCTTTTTGTGCTTGGGACCATTTGACATTTCTCATTGAAAAAGCAGTGGCTTGTTTAGCTTCCTCTGAATATAAACCCAGGTCTTCTCTATGCCCATAGTAACTATCTATGGTTGGGTCCTTTCTCCTTTTCTTACTCATTTTTATTTTTTTTGTTGTTGTTGTTTTGTTTTGTTTTTTTTAGCAGCTATTGGTACAATCAAGTTCTAGTACCAAGATGTGATAATTGATATCACAAGCCTCAGGTCCTCTTTTCTGTTATTTTCTGAGTTTTATCCTGGGGCCCAAAGTTGGGCTCTTCTCTCCACTCCAAATCCATGGCTATGGCTCCCAGCCACACTACTCCACAAATGGTCTTGCTCCCTGAGGTCTCTCCAATGGCTGTAAATTACAGCTGAATTTTGTTCCCTGGAATTGAAACCAGGGACTCTGCTCTCCTGCAAGTGCCCAAAGCCAGCAGGGTCCCCACCTCTCTGCTATTGCACTTGCCTTGTATATGCTATCTACTTCTCCCTGAAGCTGCAGGCCAGGAAGTATCTAGTCAGCACAGCTGTGCTTGGCATTCCTTTATAATGGAAGCTCTTTCAGTCTTCTACTCAGCCTTCTGACCCCTACCTGTTCTTGAGGTGAAAGTTCCTGAGGCTGAGGCTGTCTCCCAACCCAGCTACCCCTAGGGCTTGTGGCTTGTTGATTCAGCAGAGTTGGCCTGGAGATGTTTGCACTTCGCTCAGGCCGAACCTCCACATGTGCAGCCTGTCTTTCCTGGGGTCTTCTCCAGTTGTCTTAGAAAGACACTTGCTTTACCCAGACTTTTATTTCCTTTGCTCTACATTTCCTCTGAGGGGATGTTCTGTCTTTTTGGAGGTTGGGGAGGAAATTTGGAGAACCAAAAGTTTTCTGACCTACTTTGGCATCTTCCCAGAATCTTCTCCTTAGAGCATTTTTATATGACTATACATAGCTTTGATTTCTTATTTTGAAAATTGCTTGTTCATATCCTTTGACCTTTCAGCAATTGTGGAATGGTCCTTATTTTTATAAATTTGACCCAGTTCCCTATCTATTTGAGAAATGAGACCTTTTCAGAGGAACTTACAGTAATTCTTAAAAATATTCTTTCATTGTCTATGGCACCTTCTAGCAAAATGTACCTTCCCTGATTATCTCTTTTAATTAGATCTATTTTTATTTTTGCGTTGTCTGAGATCATACTTGCTACCTCAGCCTTTTTTTTTTAACTTTGGCTGAAGCATAATGGATTCTGATCAAGCCCTTTATTCTTTATTTTGACTCTGTAGGTGTCTTTCTGTTTCAAGTGTGTCCCTTGTATACAACATATTGTTGAATTTTGGTTTTTAATCTGTTTTCTAGCCACTTCTGTTCTATGGGTGGGCTTGTCCCATTCATATTCATAGTTATGATGACTAATTGTGTATTTTCTTCTGTCTAATTTTCTTCTATTTATCCCTTTCTCTCTCTGTTTTGATCCTGTCCTTTCTCAAAAGTCTGTTTTGCTTGTGACCACTGCCTCCCTTAATCCATCTTTTCTTTTATCTTCCTAACCCCCATATCCCTTATCCCCTTCCCCTTCTCTTTCCCTACTGGGTAAGATAGATTTCTATACTCATCTGAATGTATAGATAAATTCTTCCTTCTTTGAACCAATTCTGATGAGAGTGAGGTTCTAGCGTTGTCTGCCACTCCCACATTTCCCCCTTCTATATAAAAGCTTTTCCTTGTGTGCCTCTTTTATGCGAGATCATTTTCCAAATTTGACCTCTTCCTTATCACTTTTCCCAATGGAGCCCTCTTTTTCACTCCTACAGTTTTGAGAGATTATTCCAATATAAATCAACTCAAATCTGTGGCCTTTATCAATATAGACTCCTTCTAAAGTTAGACTCCTAATTCCTTCTAAATTTCTTAGGAGTTACAAATATCATCTTACATAGGAAAGTAAACAGTTTTACTTTTAGCGAGTCCTTTAGGATTACTCTTTCACATGTATTCTTTTAATGCTTTTCTTGTGTTTAAATGTCAAATTTTCTATTTAGCTCTGGTCTTTTCATCAGGAATGCTTAGAAGTCCTCTGTTTCCTTAAATGTCTAGTTTTTTTTTTCCCCCCCGAAGGATTGCAATCAGCTTTTTCTGTTGAGGTTATTCTTGGTTGTAATCCTCACTCCTTTGCCTTCCAGAATAGCATATTCTAGGACCTCCTCTCCTTCAATGAGGAAGCCACTAGATCTTGTGTGATCCTGACTATGATTCCATGATATCTGAATTGGTTCTTTCTGTCTGCTTGCAATATTTTCTCTTGACCTGTGAGGTACAGAATTTGTTTTTAATATTCCTGGGAGCTTTCATTTTGGGATCTCTTTCAGAAAGTGAATGGTGGATTCTTTCAATTTCTCTTTTATCCTCTGGATTGATGCTTTTGGGGCAGTTTTCCTTTATAATTTCTTATTGTATATGTTTTGTATTGACATATTTGTGTTCATATTTTTTTTTCCTTTCCAGTGGAATCCAAGTTCCTTGAGGGTAGGAACTGTGTGCACCTGCGTGTGTGTGTGTGTGTGTGTGTGTGTGTGTGTTTATCTTGTATGCTGGAATATAGTAGGTGCTTATCCATTGCTTATTGGATTAAATTTAATAGAATTATTTGAGGGGATTTCTGAATCCCAAACTAACTCAGTGCAACTTCTACTGACTGCCAAGGGGAGCTTTCACTGTGTATGCTTTGGTTCATTTGTAGCCTTCTGCCTTTGAGAGGCCTGGGGTGAACCTGAGATTTGGCAGCTCTCAGGAGGGGTAGCTAATACTCTTCATCCCTATGCAATGCATCCCCTGGCTTACAGAGTTTCTCTTAATCATTTAAACCTGTTACTGGGACTGATCTCAGACCAGCAGAATCAAAAGAAACTTTAAATCCATTCATAATGAAAATTGACAAAGTTTGTATGAGACAAAAAAAAATAATTTTAAATGAAACACAGGTCTTTGCAGTGAGGCATACTTAAAGATGGGACAGCTGGGCCTTTTTTCAATTTGGCAACTTTTAATGGTATGATTTATTACATTGCTCAAATTTCTTTTTTTTTTTTAAAAGAGGTACATTTTACCTAATGGAGCAATTTATGGTGGGGAAAAGCATAAAATTCCACTTTGAAATACATAAGCATCCCGGTACATATAAGCCTTCCAAATTGTCTTCTAAGCCACTGATAAATTAATATTGACTAATGGCATATCTTACAATTATAAAAGAAAATATCTAATTCATTAATACTTAGTGTTTTGTATCATATGGCACTGAAATTGCCTTTGCCTTTGAAAATGCTAATCTTTCTCACTCAGAAAATTTTAAATTATGCATTCACTTTACAAATTCAATATTTATTTAGTACATGCTGTATGCAAACTAGAAAATGGTTAAAAAGATAAAATAACATACCATGAGGCTCAAGATATGAGATTACTTTCAGCTGTCAGTAGGCAGAAGTGGGGGATTAGGAAGGATTCCAGAAATGTGAAAGAGTATATCTAAAGTTATGGAGGTGAGAAAAGAGGAATAGAGAAGAATAGCAAGTAGTCTAATATGGTTGACATATAGATTGTATGATATAATGGATGGAAATGTAGGATATAGTCAGATTAAAATTAGTCCTTAATAACTAGTCTAATAAGTTTGTATGGAAATAGGGAATCACTTAAGACTTTTGAAGAAATGGTAACAAGCAGTGGAATGATTGTTTTGGCATTGGTGTGAAGAATATATTTTATAGAGAATAGTACATGTAAGAGCAGTTGAGAAATCACTATAAGAATACAATGAAGAGTCAGTGACAGTTCAAATTTTCTTGGTGGCAATAGAAATAGAAAGGTAGAGATAGGTGCAGGGAGTATTTCAGAGACTGAATCAGTAGGGATTGGCCACTGATTTATTGTGGATAATGAGGAAATGAAAGGACTATAGTAGCAATTAGATTTAAAGATCTTTCCTACCCATTAATAGGCCACGTGACCTGCTTACATCACAGGAATCCTAAGACACATGTGGTGGGAGGAGCTTCCTGATAGGAAAAAGAAGTTATGTCACAGAAAATGCTGAGAGAGAAAAAAAAATATTATGGCTGCTGGTGGTTGCTAATGGCTGCCCTCATGATTGTTAGAACTGAACAGGCTGACTTAGCTGTGCTGTGAGTTTGTTTTTGGGAAGACCCCAGCAGGGGGTCAGAGAGGTTTTGGGATGTTGAGGTTCCATGTTGTGGTATTCTGTACTGCATGTTTTGGGTTCCTTGCTCTTATGATGAAACAGACTGACTTGCTGTGGGAGTTGAGCATTTGGTTATGGGTTATGGTTCTCTGGTGTCTGAATAAATGGTTTACTTCTACCTTCTATCTGGAGAGTCCCGTATACTTTGCGATTCAGAACTACATAAGCATATTCACGGTTATCATTGATACTGTGTTTATTGCCTTACTGTTTCAAGGATTTAAGAATGACTCCAAGTTTTGAAACCTAGATAATTAGGAGAATGTTGATGTTTTCAACAAAAATGGGAAATTTGAAGAATCAGCATATCCAATCAAGTCTGAGTCATTGGCAAGAAATCTAAATTTCAAGTGAATAACTATAAATGGATAACTAGATCTCAGAGAAGGGGTCAAGTTTTGAGATTCAGGCTTGGGAATCATATTTATATGGTTATAATTGTAGCTGTTGGAACAGTCAAGGTTTAATGAGGGTGGATAGTGGGGGAGACAGGGACAATGGAAGAGAGAAAGACAGAAATACAGAGAGAATCAATGATTGCAGTTTAAGGGGAAAGGCATGGGGTATAGTGAAGAGAGTGAACGATTTGGCAGGGAAGATTTTGGAGAATGAAAAATTCCCGAAGGCTAAGGAGGATAGAATATCAAGAATGGCATAATAAAGGCTACTTTATATGGGCAAAACTGATCTTTCCTGGACAAAGCTTAGTAAAGTAGTGGGATCCACCCATTCATGGGCTGGATCAAGCTCAAACCAGTTTTTGAGAGGTGAATGTTAAATTTTCATTGTGAACATTTACATCAGAAACTAGTAAACCCTATAAATCAAGGATTGATTTAATATTTTGTTGATTTTCTAGACTTAATAAATTGATGGAATTAATATTAATAATGCAGGTTAAACAGTTTAAATGTGCCATGTATACAATTTTTCCTACCTCTCTTTTTTTTCAGAGACTATTGCTAAAAATTTACCAGTATACCCTTGATTTGACCTGGAGACTGAGAAATGGGTTGTGAGAAATTAGAGGCATACCATATAGGCTGCTCTTTCCAGAAATTAATCAATAAAAGAGAAATAAAAATGACTTGAGAATGTAGTAGCATTAAGGAGAAATTTCTTTAGAATAGGTAAGATATGAGTCAGCAAGAAATCAGCAAATGAAGGAGATTTTTAAAAATTGAGATACATGATCAGTAAAGAAAGGGTTTAGAGAAGGTTAAGCAAAGATAAGTTACTATGTACTGCTGAGCAGTTTAACATTACAATAAGATTTCCTAATCTGAGGGAAAATGTGAATTTTAAAGAAGATGAGACAAAAGGAAACATCAAAGTTTTAAGATGTAAAGGTGCACTGAAGGAAATATGTATAGCCTCAATGTTATTGTCATTCAATTGTTTCAGTCATGTCCAACTCTTTGTGATTCTATTTGGGGTTTTCTTGGCAAAGATACTGGAGTGGTTTGCCATTTCCTTCTCTAGCTCATTTTACAGATGAGGAACTGAGGTAAACAGTGTTAAGTGACATCCCCACAGTCACACAAATACTAAGTGTTTGAGGCCAGATTCAACTCAGGAAGATGAGTCTTAACTAACTTCAGATCTGGCACTGTGTCAGATTTACTCAGTTAATCAGGAGTTGGTGGGGGGGTGGGTTGGGGTGCAGTGGGGTACTAAGGGATTGAAAAAAGGAGAATAAAGTCCTTTTGCTCCCTTACCAATTTGGCACTTGTTGGTTGGGTACTCAAAGTTCTCTGTGTATCCATCTTCCTAAATATATGGTTCATGAATTACTATTGGTGTGATATTTATTTCACTGTCAGTAACACAACCCAAAACAGAGTCATTACCTTTGATGATATTTTACAAACAATAATAACAGAAGGTTTGCCCCATAAACCTAGGACAGACTACAGATATGCATAGTGCCAGTGAGAAGAATGGACACATGCCTAGAGTATGCTGGTAGAAAGCTATACATGTAAAGAACAGTTGTGACCAAGCAACTCAAGCTTTTGTCACTGGAGGAAAAGTGAGCAGGTAGGGACCATGTTTACATGGTACTCTTCACCTGCACACAGCATATCTGCTGGGCAGCTTGCTGACATGGACTCCTTGGAACTGTTCTTGGAACCATAGTTTGGCAACTGACTGCTTAGGGTAGTTTCTACTAGGTAATTATTACTAAGATATTTCTCTTGAATAAGTATGGATGACTCTTCTCTACTTCCTGGAATATACTTTTCACCTGTCTTTGAGCTTCCTCCCTGCTAGGTTTTTTCTCAACTATGTGGCTAGTAGCTGCAATGTAAGATGGTCTGGCTGTTTAAAGGGAGGAGTGAAATCTTTTTATCCTTACAAAAGTTGGAGAGTTAGGGTTTTCTGTCACTTCTTTTACAGCTAGTTCTTTTTGTTTCCAGGAATCACACTCTGCGGACCTGCCTGGACTCTTTCCCTAAATGGCAAACTTGTTTTTTTCAAGGGCCACCAGGGGCATGGATGGTTTTTACTCATCGATTTCAAGCCTCATTTTAATTCCATCAAATTTATCCAAATAATTCTTCATTTTTTAGAAAAGCACAAGAAATAATGTAATATTCTCTTATGCTTCATTTGAAACCTTCACCATTTTGTTTCTTTTACCTATTCTTTACACCATGTGATTATATCAGCTGTGTTGGGCAGAGGAATTATGGATTAGAGGTATCCTGACAAACTCAATCTTCCTGGAATGTTATTTGTACATTACTAGCATTTTATTTTACAATCACAAGGGCTTTAAAAAGATATTCTGACAATGACATGGGTGTGGGACCTATGGTACTGAGCAAAGGATTTCTGGAGGTTCTTTCCATTTGGAGGGGCAGTTGATTCACCTCACTCTGGCTTTACCTTTATATCTGCTAAAGGGAAAAGAACTGTTGCATAATATACCATATAGAAATATTATCAGGGGTCAGCCATTTTGCTTGCTAAGCCCTTAAAACCTAGTGATATTCATACTAATACTACTAATAAAATGAACCATAAAAAAATCAAAATCACTGTAGGTGGGTAACTCTAAAATTGATCCATTCAAAACAGCCACCAACTTTGATGTGAGGTATGCTCACTGTGTAATGTGGAAAAAGTGGTTGGAGAAAATCTGCTGTTTAAGCATCAGTAACACAGACATCTTTATTGTTTAGGAAGCAAAATACACCCATTAGGGAATCACTCCATCATTTCTAAAAGTGAATGAAAACATCCTGATGAAATACAGAATGAGTGCAAACAGACTACACCCTTCCTATTTCAGCAATGAGGAGCTGTTGGGAGCCAATCCCTCCTCCCCACTGACATCCATCCAGTTTACTAAAGGACTTTAGTTGGCTAGGAAACTGTCTGTATCTGAGCTGTCGCTAAACATGCCACTGTTGAGTCACCAGCTGAAAAGCCCACAGGCCTGTCAGTTGCTTTCCTTTCCTTTTTGTGGTCTTAGGGAGTGAATAAAAAAAAGGGAAAAGAAAGAAAGAAAAAGAAACTTTCATCCTGTCATGTTTCCCTTTTCATCTTTGAGTCATTGCCCCCACCCCTTACTCACTTTATTTCTTCCAGCTTTTAATTATCACCCTTCTACTAACCCATCCCTTGCTAATCTCAGGAGCTTTTTAAAAGGAGTCTTGCTCACCAAATTCTCCTTGCCAAGGCCTCATTTGGAAAAAAATAATAATCTTTCTTTCTCCTTCCAGCTGCCAAATGTCATCATGAGTCATATTTTTTGCTCAATTGACAGAAACATTTAATATAAAAGCTGTCCTTTCCCATAGCTGCTTCTTAGCTGCCACTCCTTTTCTATCGACTTAAAATGACTGGTAAGATATAGTATCCAACCAGAGTTGCATACCTGGTTGTTATGCCAGCTGTATGTGGTCTTTCTGTCTCTCTTATATCTTGTGGAAGCAATCAAATCAAAAGTTTGGCCAAAAAAAATAAAAAAAAAATTAATGTTAGTAACCTTGCTTGTTCCAAGAGATCTTAGGAGTTCATGGGAAGTTACTCATATCCTGAATAGAGTTGAATTGTATATATTGAGTCAATAATTAGGTAACCAAAATTGCTCACTCATATCCATTAATGTTAAAGGTTTGGGTTACTTGTAAATTAAAGGAAGAATTATTTTTTAATAGTCTTAATATATACATGTTCCCTGTATTCACAGTCTTAAAGAATATAGAATAAAGGACCCTTGCGATCAGAGACTAGATTTTAGTCTTTGCTTCCTTTAATGCCAAAAATGATGCCTGACACGGTATGTTTTTAATAAATGGCTGCTCAATCACTGAAGGAAAATACTATTTTATCATATGTATTTATGCTATTTTGTTTGTCTTTCATCACGGAAGGATTAAAATTTCCTCAAAACATCTAGTTTTCTGGAATACCATTTGTTCTAAAAACCAACCTCATGTATTGTATAGGAAAATAAGCTTTTTTTTAAAAAAAGAATAATCATAATGATACTGTTTCTCTTAGGTAGGAGATGATAATTTCTATATATGTGTGAGGAATTGTGAATGTCAGCTTGATTTCTACTTTTCATGCGCATTTTTATCTATAATGTACCAGGAATTATTCATAAAAACTAGTACCAAGCTAAATTGGCTATGAGAATGTTGGGAGGTGGGGAGGGGGAAAAGAATGGATTCCTACATACCTCTTTTATCATCTCTTAATATGTAGTATATTGATGTTATGGAAATGCTTGTTTTATTTCTTAAGCACAGAATAATATAAATAAAATTTTAATAAATGAAATATATATTATTGACTTAAGAGTATTAAACATATGCCTAAATTTGCCTTAACTGTTGACACCTTTGTGTGTGTGTGTGTGTGTGTGTGTATCTTTTATGGAAGTATTAGTTTCAATAAATAGTCCTATTTGGTATTAGATGCAATGCAACTGAACTAGAAAGCTATTTGAGGGCCAATTTAGCTTAGTTTGAAGAGCCTTACCACCAGAGGCTCAGCCACATGGTGATTTTTTTTTAAATTCACTGAGACTGTTTAATAAGATATAAAATGTTCTGAGTTATACTGGTGGAGAGGTAACTCATATAGATTAAATTTAGGATCTTTTCCCTTCAATGGATCCATCATTTCAACAATATGTGATAGGGATTGGACCTGTGATTTTGTGATATAAAGAATTTCTGGGTAAAGGAACTCCTTCAACCAATGAAGGTCAGCACCTTCTCTACAAGTTATAGTCTCCGAGATGTGCCTTAAACACTGAATACTTAGTCAGCTTGGCCAGGGTAACGCAGATGGCAGGATGTGAGCTTGGGTCTTTTTGACTTTGGGGCCAACTTTCTAGCAACTACTACATACTTCCTTTCTTCATCCATATGGTATTGGAAAAAAACATTATAATAATGATAATAAGGTAAATTTCAATGCATTCTTACCTTTTTATCTTATGTGAATTTTGTCCATATTCTTCCATACATAGGAGCCACCTAATGAACTCAATTCTTTCATTTAGACCTTTTTAAAAATGCACATGTACTAGTATCAACAAAAAGGAAGACTAAGAGTAAATTAATTTCAAATTATGGAGTGGTGGAAGAAGGGAAAATGCATTTTCTGACCATGTACTCATTTTGTTTTGCACTAGAATCTAAGTTTCTTAGTAGTAGGGGTTGTTTCATTCTTTGTACTTGTATCCCCAGGGGCTTAGAACAGTGACTGACATATAGTAGATGACCAACGAATATTTGTTGATTGATGGATGGATTGATAGAAAGAAGATCCGAATTAATGTTCCGTTCCAATGTCATCAAATTCCCTCTCAAAGGGAGGTAATCCCACTATATCTGCCCTTATGGGTATCTTGGAGGGTCCCAAGTGCTCAAATGCTAGGATGCCACTTACTCTTCTCAGGTGTCAGCCAGTTGTGTCTGGTTCTGGCCACATATCCCCCACAGCTAGTTGCCTATTCCTGGTAACTGCCACAGCTCACTGACTTAGGGTGCTAGGGCCTGTTCCACCCGGCTCCTGGTTTGGTTGGTCCAGGTGCTGCTCACGCTGGGCTCTGCTTTGTTCTGCTCCCAGCTCCGTGCAATCGACCTTACCCCGTGACCATCGAGGATGTTCTGAGCTGGAGCCCTGCTTCCCTCTAGTTGCCTATCCTTAAGTCAAATTGGAAAAGGTGAAAGACAAGGGATGCCCTGTGGCAGAGGCTACAGTACCTCTGGTTAACAGGGCAGTGACAATCCTGTACATTTTCTCCATCCCTTGATTCAGGTACTTAGCTCATTAAGGTGCTGAGGTTTAAAGATGAGAAAAAAGGTAGAGTGTGAAACACTGAAAAGAATCATGGAATTGATGGCTAGAGGATCTGGGTGCAAATTTGAACTCTGCAACTTACTACATGTATAACTGAGCAGATTGTTCAACCTTTCTGGACCTCGGCTTACATTGAAGTATAATAAAAAGTTGGACTAGACAGTTCTAAGGGATCGTTTGCATTTCTAAATCAGATTTTAAGATAGTTAATGCAGTATGGTGATTATTTGTTCTTTTATTATATGGCATACAATTCTGCTGTATTTTTAAGATATGTGTTATAAATTTCAATAATTTCTTAGTTTTAATTAAAAAATATTAAGAAAATTCTATGTGTAGATTTTTAAAATAGGTACATCAGAAAACTGAAATTGAAAGAGATTAAATAATTTACTTAGAATGACAGAACTTTAGTAACCTAGTGATGGGCCTCTTAAAATGCAGGTAAGCTAAAGCTCAGATTAGGTATAGACACATAAATATACACATCTATATGTGTAAATGTATGCAAACACATATAAACACATAAATTACATATATACTTTATCATTGAATTCATACTAAAAGTCTTTACTGTTTTACAGGTGAGCAAGAGTTTGTCCTCTGCTGGCACAACCATGGATAATCAAGCATTAAGATAGGACTTTAATAGAGAAGGGCAATAAGAATGAACCCTTTTTATATGTGCAAAGAATGTAA
The DNA here is from genome assembly GCA_028646595.1 of Phalanger gymnotis. Lineage (NCBI taxonomy): Eukaryota > Metazoa > Chordata > Mammalia > Diprotodontia > Phalangeridae > Phalanger > Phalanger gymnotis. The sequence goes on from CM053622.1 coordinate 111,467,724, forward strand.
CAATGTAAGGGAGAAAGAACTCCATACTTCGATTTAGGATGCTGGAAGTTACACTCAATAAAAACCTTATAATCTTAGGGGAAATAATTTAACCTCTATCTCCTTCAGTGTTCTCTTTCATAACATTAAGTAGTTAGACTGAGAGATTTCTATGGTTCTTTCTGGCTGTAGAATTCTTCTATATTTTTGTGGAATGTCTTTTATGTAATATTTTTCATAAGGACATAGAACTAATAATCAGTGAACAGAGACTTCTAACCTGTAATTGAGTCCTTTTTTCCATTACATGATGCTGCTTGGTAGGTGGTTAGCTGGTTAGAGGGATGGCATCCACAATGAAGAGGGCTGTTAAGATTATCCCACACAAAGATTAGTTAAAGGAACTGGGATTGTTTAGCTTGAATAAGAGATGACTCAGGGAAGATATGGAAATTATCTTTAAGTATGTAAAGAACTTTCATATGGATGAATCATTAGCGTTCATCATTACCACATGTGATAGTATGAGGAACAGAGACACAGATGTTAGCTCATTTTGGGGATGTGGTGGGGAGGGAAACTTCCCAATAATGTCAGCTATCCAGTAGTATAATGGGCTGCCTCAGGTAGGAGTGAGTTCTCTCTCCATAGAGAGTCTTCAAAAGAAGGCAAGTGAATAATGTAGAAGAAACCCTTGGTCTGTTCTAGAACTAAGTGGCCTCTGATTAAATGCCTTTGAACTTTTTGTTTCTACTAGTACATTATTATCCCCTCTTAAAACAGATGGAAAGTGACAAATCAAGATCACATAAAAATTACAAACAACAAATGAATCTTACATTCCTAGTTTAGCATTTTTTAAACTAGATTAGGCAGTCAACAAGCATTTATTAAATACCTACTATGTGCCAGGAACTGTACTAACTTATGGGGACAAAAAAGAAAGGTAAATGGTGGTTTGCACTATTAAGGAGCTTGCAGGGTAAATGTTATAATGTTTGTTCTAAATCTTTAAAAACACGATCCTGGCATTAAAGTATTTATTTAAAGCTTTCAGTGTAAGAAAGAAGATACTTAGAATTTTGAGAAAGTAAAGAATAAAACTAAAATAATTATTTAAAGCTTAATCCATGTGCTCCATTTCTAGTGTCAACCATTGTTAAAAGAATATGCAGTCTCTTGGATTTGTAAAAAGTTTAAACCTATACATGCTGGGAAGCAACATCAAATGGACAGTTAGCTTTAAATTCAGTTTGGTTTTTTTTTTTCTTTTATGTGTGTGCTAAGACCTTGCCGCAAGCTACTTTTAAGACAGATATACTCCTGTGAACTTAGAGCTAACTACAAGGGAAATGGTAATATGCCATTATTAAAAACATGAGCTTTTATTATGTATATGATAGGAATCACAGAATGATAATCTTTCTTACATCTAAGATAAATTTTACTAATAAGCTCAGGGAAATAGGTACATGATTTAAACATAAAGGGTGGTATAATAAGCAAATCAGGAGAGCAAGACATTGTTTAGCTGTCAGATCAGTGGAAAAGGGAAGAATTTATGACCAAATAAGAGACAGAGAACATTATAAAATGCAAAATGGCCAGTTTTGATTATATTAAAATTTAAAAAGTTTTTGCACAAACAAAACCAATGCAACCAAGATTACAAGGAAGGCAGAAAGTTAGAGGGAAAAATTTACAACAAGTTTCTCTGATAAAGGCCTTATTTCTCAAATATATAAAAAAACTGATTCAAATTTATAAGAATACAAGTCATCCACAACTAATAAAAGGTCAAAGGATATGAACAGGCAGTTTTCAGATAAAGAAATCAAAGTCATATGAAAAATGTTCTAAATCACTATGATTAGAGAAATGCACATTAAAATACCTCTCAAATTAGCTAATATGACAGAAAAGGAAAATGATAAATATTAAAGGAGATGTGAGAAAACTGGGACACTAATGCATTGTAGGTGGAGTTGTGAACTGATCCAACCATTCTAGAGAGAAATTGGAACTATGTCCAAAGGGCTATTAAACCATGCATACCATTTGATCCAGTAATATCTTTACTAGGTCTGTATCCCAAAGAGATTAAAAAGAGGGGAGAGCAGAGAAAGTATTTGTACAAAAATATTTTAGCAGCTCTTTTTGTAGTGACAAAGAATTAGAAATTGATGGAATGTACCTGAATTGGGGAATAGCTGAACAAGTTATGGTATATGATTATGACGGCATTTTACTGTGCTATAAGTAATGATGAGCAGGCTGATTTCAGAAAAAAAAACCTGGAAAGACTTAAATGAACTGATGCAAAGGGAAGTGAGCAGAACCAGGAGAACATTTATGAACAGTAACAGCAATACTATAAGATGATCAACTGTGAATGACTTAGCTATTCTCAACAATAAAATGATCCAAGAAATTCTAAAAGAAAAAGTACAGATGGAATACGAACTTAGGTCATAGGACACTGTTTCTCACGTTCTATAACTTTTTATTGTCACCTCCCCATCTTTGGCTTTATGTCTTCTTTCAAAAGATGACTAATGTAGTAATATGTTTTGTATGATTGAACATGTCTAATCTGTATTAATTTCCATACATCTCAGGAGGAAGGGAGTTGAGAGAGGGAGAGAGAAAATTTGGAACTCAAAGTTTTTTAAAATGAATTTTAAAAATTGTATTTACATGTAACTGGGGGAGAAATAAAATATTATTAAAAATAAATTCAGGGAACTGATCCCAGCTTAAGCTATTTATTTTAACTCTGTTTCTAATCGAGCCACACATCAAAGTTGGAATCCATTTGGAGAATCAACCTAATGAAACCAAATAAAGTGCACACTACTTTCATGGACATTATAAAAATCATTAAAATATTTAAAATGTCATGCTAAACTTCTTGTATGTGATTTGTCAACTTTTTCTTCGATTAACAAATTGAAATCTCATAATAATAAATACTGAGATTTAAAACATTTTAGGAACAACCCAGAGGAACACAATTTGCTATGTGTATGACAACAAGCAGAAACATTGTGGCCTTTGACTAACATATATTTTGTCATCACATAGCCAACTTTTGCAATTCAATTTCCCCTTTGTTCTGCCTGCAATCAAGACTCTAACTAGAGCACTTGGCCCTGGGGATCAATCTTGAGCAGCCCAACTAAAGGAAAACTTCCTGTCTGGCTCTATGTTTTAGCTGCACTCTGCTAGAATTCACGTATACATAAGACACATAGCCATTTCGAATTGAATAAGCTTTAGAAGAAATGTCTTGCTTTTGTGGAAACATTTGTTGATCCTTAAAAGCTATTGATCATCTTTAATGTTCTATGTAGAAAAAAAGAAAGAATGTTTCTGTATTTCACTGACATAAAGATGTAACCTTGTGAGTGGGTAGTATTTCATTCTTATTGTTCGCATTCTAGTGCCTAACATGGTGCCCCAACAAATAGAAAGTGCTTTGTCAGTGCTTATTGATTAATTATTGAATATAAAACATATCCAACTTAAAAAAAAAACAACCAAAGTATGCTCTCACATAAAAGTAGTAAAGTAATAAAACAATGCTGGTGAGATTGTAGAGAAACAGGTATATTCATTCATCTCATCATTGGTTGAATTACAAATTACTAGAACTTTTTTTTCTAAGCAACCTAGAAGTACACGATAAAAGTTACAAAAATAACCATATCATTCAATCTAGTAATTCTATTATGGTGAGCACATTTTGAAAGTAGTCTTACAAACCAACAAGCTACCAATTCAACAATTTGGATAGTAGTGTCACTTGCAGTTGTGAAATAACAGAAACCTTGAGGAAACCTAAATATACTGCAAAAGGAAGTGATTAACTACATTGTGGTGTATTAATGCATTTCTTTTTAGTTTAGACCTGTAATTTCATGAGTGTATTCATCAGTGTGGGGAGTTTCATGAGGAGATTCTCTCAGTCCATTAAGGTCAGCAATTATTCTACAATCTTAGGGAGTTGGTTCAGAGTATTGAGAAGTTTTGTAACCTGTCTAGGATTCAAAGCCAATTTGTGGCAGAAGTTGGATGTGAACCCATGCCTTCCTGATTTCATTATGCTACACTCTCACACAAGTCTAATGCAATTAACAGGTATGATGAACATAAACTAATGTCAAAAGACCCTATGAAATCATGCAAAGTGAAAAAAAGAGAGCAAGAAGAAATGGAATTGAAAAAAAAATTATTCGGACTTGTGGTTTAATTGGTGTAAGAAGTTCCTAGTAGTCTCTAACAAAATGTAGACTGGAAACTATTTTTTAATTTACAGTTTTTGTTGGGGGGGGTGGCCCTGAAAGGTGCACAAAATTGCCCAAGGTTACATATGTTAAGGGCAGGACACCAACTGATGTCAAACAACAAGATTTTCTGGCCTTTGAGGCCTCTACTATATCTATAATGCCACATTACATCTTACTATAATTATCTTAAAAGAAAAAATGAATATGAATAAATGAAGAGAAAAATAATACTAAAAGAGTCTAAAATGGAGAGATGAAAAGGGCATAGTATTTTATTCATTGAACTTCACTAATTTAAATGTAAATAGTTTGAAACCACATCTAATTGGTTAAATTAATGTGTAACATTAAGTTTATAATAAATCTTTCTAAAAAGGATACTACAGCTATCTTTTCCTTTTCTCATATCTATCTATCTAATTGAATTATTAATCTTAGTAATTAATTTTCATCACATATTTAATTTTATCTCAATGGAATTATTTGTGGAATCACTTACATGTCATGATTACAACCCAATTTAGAGTCCATTTGTTCAATAAAACATTATATACCTTAACTTGTGACCTCTTATATTGTAGAATTGAGCTTTTTACTAATGGACTAGAGCACTATATTCTATTTTCTGTATGGCCTAGTTCCATCTTTTATATTAGATATTCTTTCAAATATCTTTTGTATAGCAACAATTAATTAGAACTAAGTATTTCTTTCTAAAATTAATAGGGATTTAAGTTCTTTAGTCTGTCCTTTTACTCTAATTATAAAGTGACTGAGGTTTAATTTCTCTGAAAGCATGATTTCTAGCTTGAAATGTATTTTCTGCTTTGAGAAACCATAGATGTTTGACTTACTGAATAGAGATAGATAGAAAGATAGAAGAGAAACAACACATCTATCTATCTATCTATCTATCTATCTATCTATCTATCTATCTATCTATCTATCTATCTATCTATCTATTTATCTATCTATGTATCTATCTATGTATCTATCTATGTATCTATGTATCTATCTATCGATCTATCCATCCATCTATCTATCTATGTATCTATCTATCTATCTATCTATCCATCCATCTATCTATCTATCTATCTATCTATCTATCTATCTATCTATCTATCTATCTATCTATCTATCTATCTACCTATCTATTCATCTATCTATCTATCTATCTATCCATCTATCCATCTATGTATCTATGTATCTCTGTATCTCTGTATCTCTGTATCTCTGTATCTATGTATCTATCTATCTATCGATCTATCCATCTATCTATCTATCTATCTATCTATCTATCTATCTATCTATCTATCTATC